>JAQPPZ010016610.1:2400000-3600000 GCA_028583015.1 Wollemia nobilis
AAATATAAATATCCATCCTCTTTCTTTTTTACATTTTTCAATTTTGTTCATCTATACATTCAAGTGAAATATTGATTAGTGGTGGTCTTAAATGATGTCAAGCTGCCATTGTTTGCCATTGTGCCACTTGAATATTTATAATTGCTTTTTTGGATCCATGTTTCTGCTCTTCTACTCTCATATTTTGAATAGTTGATCGTATTTATCTGATGCTACTGCACCCCTTTGAAATCCAAAACCACTATGCTTTTTTTTTCAAACACTGCCATACTAATGCTTTTTTGACTCCATGTAGATCTATAATATTAATGTCTTAAGCCATGCCTACTCCATATAGATCTATAATATTTATGCCTTAAGCCATGCCTCTAAGATTGTTGGAGGGTGGTGTGGGTGCTGCAACCTTAACCTGATATTTTATTTTCTTTGGATTTTCAACAATTTGTTTCTTTATTTTAAATTTTTCTTCACAATCTTCTCTTGTGCCTTTCTTTTGGTGTGTCGTTGTACACTTCTATCAGAGCTTCTTTGGACTTTGTTGTTACTTCCGTTACTGTAAATTCAACTTTTAAGTATTCTATTGATTCTTCGACTTGTTCCCTTTTTCTTGTTTCTCCTTGAATCCCTACTTCTTAAGCTTTTCTTTCTGAACCATTACACATTGTCATCTCTATTTTTATTTTTCCGTTATGCTTTCTAAAGCTCAATATGGACAATTTTTTGGATTTCCTAATTAAGGATGGTTATGCTTTCAGTATGCGAGAGCTATGTTAAAATACATTGTATGTTGATCCTCAGCGACGTTAAACAAGATAATATCTGCCTAACGCTTTCTTCACATTTAATACAACCATACCATATATAGGAATTATTTTGTCTTGCACACATTTCAGATTTATTCTTGAGCTGCTTCGCTCAGTGCAAATGCATAATTTTCCATGGGTATAACAACTGAGTAAGTACCTGCATTTCACATTTAATACAACCATACCATATATAGGAATTATTTTGTCTTGCACACATGTCAGATTTATTCATGAGCTGCTTCGATCAGTGCAAATGCATAATTTTCCATGGGTATAACAACTGAGTAAGTACCTGCATTTGTTACAGTTTTTGTTATTCAAAATTTCCAAAGTTTGTACTGATTGATTGGTGTGGTACAGAATGGTGCATGGCCTGAGAATTAAAGATGGAAGGGCGACATATGTTTCGCGTTTCGTAAAAACGTCGCGACTCAAACAAGAAGAATACTTTGGAGCTGCTAAATTTTTTAAGGTAAGCTAACGCTAAGGGGAATGTTAATGCTAACCAGTAACCACTTTGATTTTCATTTGACTAATCCATTCGGTTATTACATGAATCTAGAAAATTGCAGCACGTCTTAATGTCCGTCTGAGCTTGTTCAATATATATTTATGATGCCCAACATGTCGTCGTAAATTTTAGGAGTTGGTGTTTTTTTTATTAATAATGAGTCAGTTTGTTGAGAAATTTGGAGCATTACCCCCTTTTGTGGTCATTGCATAATGCATGGATACTACCAATGGCCCAAGTTTTGGGTGAAGCAGTGACTTACGCATGTATGTGTGCTGTACATGTCGCTGCTTCAACCCGAAACATGAGCTCCATCTGGCATGCATATCCTACAAGCCATCTTTAAAATATATATGCTCTTTTTTTTCTCTTTCGTTGAGGGGTAACAAACAGTGCATTGCAAAGTAATGCTATGAGCTGCCCAAGAAATCCTCGAAGGCATTATTAGCGTACTTTCTATGGCCATCATTCCATAGGCATTTGATCCACTTTTCCCTTTGATTCTTTATCAATGCCTTAAAAAAACTTGGACTTCTCAAAGGCCTTATCTTTAGATTTAATGATGTAAATTTGCAAGTACCTAGAAAAATTATCAATGGAAGTAAAAGTATTTGTTTCTTGAAAGAGAATGCTCTGCCATAGGTCCACAAATGTTATTATAAACAAGTTCTTATGGCTAAGAAACATGATGAATTTTCTCATTTAAAAAAGACTTATGATGATGTTTTTCCAAAATGCATCCCACACATGGAAGTCCATCAACCATACAAAGATGACCCATGCCTCAAGTACCCCAAATTGGTGTGACCTAGCCTTTGGTACCATTACCCACTAATGTCATCTGCTTTAGCCATCATGGCTACAAATCCTTACCATTTGGAAGAGGATGAGTGGGGCCTCACCAAGTTTGGACATCTAATGTGACTCATCAATATCTTTGAGCAATTGCATTGAAACCATCATCAATATCCTTAACCACCCAACTAGCTAGCCAAAATTCCACCTCTTTGTTAGTATGAGAAATGCAATAAATAAAGAGGAGATTGGGATCCATACTTGGAACATGCAAAACATCCTCAAAAGTAGAGACAAATAGTGGCATCACCACAACCTAAAACTTTTGAGGATGAATCAACCCATGACAACTGCTAGGATCCTATCCTAACATAACCATCATCATGTAATTGTCTAGTGTTGGTGTATGTTGCACCTTGGATGTCTAGTCCGTATAGGCCCATTATGATGTAACTGCTACTTTTATTATAAACGGGATTTAGTAATAATGTAACTGTTACTTTAATGTAAGTACGTTTCTTTGTGTAAGTAGGAGTTATTAGAATAAGAGTCTATATAAAGGCATGGGTGGAAAGCAATGTATCATCTCATATTTCTCAATTTGTATCGAAGCTCTACTTCTAAGGAGGTTGCCCTTTCGAAGAGGCCCGCGATATATGATTAATATAAGTTTGTTGTATTTGCTTTCAGTTTATTTTCATGAGCACTTCTATTATTTCATTTTGCATTTCCATTAATTCTTGCATTGCTTTTGTGGTTATGCTTGATTTTAATGATAAGGTTCCTAACAAGTGGTATCAGAGATCTTTTTCAGGGCCGTGTTCTATAGTAGTAGCGACAGTTCTTATCCTTCCATCTATTTTTCTATTTTGTAAATTTTTCATTCTGCTAATTTTCCATTAAAAATAGCATGGAAAAAAGACGTAATTTTTTTTTTTGTATTTTTAGTGCATTAGGTTAGAAACCCTATGCCAGGGGTTTTAAAATATCATGGGGGAACTGTTGTTTTTTGACTAAGCTAGATTTCCCATAAAGCGTCTAGTGAAGTGAAGGGTGATCAAAGTCCAATACCTAGGCCTTACACAGAACCTGTACATGGCTGTGAGCTCCCACGTACCCTTGGGTATGTAGGGAGACCCCTAGTCCTAGGGAGACCCCTTAGGACTAGGAGAAACCTTCATTCATAAGAAGATATCGATCGTTTTAGTTTTGTGGTGCATTGGTAAGCAGTTAACCCCGAAAAGTTACTCTTACAGTACACTCGAAAATGGATAGTGTGGCTACGGGTATGGTGGAACCTTCAGTAGTTAGAGCTTTGAGGTATTGGGCCAGCCACTAATCACGATTGAAATTGTATATCAAAAAGCCCACGAAACTAGACATCCCTTGGCTTAGAATGACTCTATTGAACTTGTTTTCAGTCCCTTCCCAACCGAAGCCAAAATTAGATTTGAGCATACTGTAGAGAAGGCTACTCCCATCATAGACTGACGGGGTCTTGAATATCAAGTTTGATAGAATGGAGAATATACAATTGACAATACAAGGAATATATCAGAACAATCAGTTGTGAGTTGTTAAAGTAGTTAGTTGTCAAAGCAGTTAGTTGTCAGTTGCTAGTCTGATAAGTACAGAGAATACCCAGTCTGATAGTCAGAGCAATTGGTTGGTAGTCGTCCTTAAAAAAGTCCTAAAACAGCTAAAATTCATCATTTTGTAGTATAATCCATTCCGATCCTCTTTTTGAGTTGAATGTTTTGATATTTAACACCCATACCCTTTTTTGGAGACCTCAAATTCGCCATTTTCTGGTTAGTCCATTATGATCCTCTTTTCAAGCCGTTTGTTTTGATAGATAACACCCATACCCTATTTTGGAGACCCCAAAGTGCTTAAAAATGGTTGGAGGTACTAGAGCTGCCCAAGAGATAGGGAGATTGGATGAACAAATGAAAGGTTTGGAAGATCAACAACAAGAATTCTATCTTCTAATATCCAAACTAGAAAAATTAAATATATTAGATGACAATAAGTCATATAGCAGGCCTAGATGCCAAATACTACACATTAGATAGGCCAGCAGGGAGTTAAGAAAGCAATTTAGGAAGAGTACGAAATACATTGCCCTATAATACAAATCATAGAATGCCCAAGCTAAACTTTCCCAAATTTGATGGCGAGGACCCAATCGTTTGGTTGTATGGGGCTAAACAGTATTTTGCTCTTCATGCGATTCCCCATAATCAAAGGCTTGCAATATCATCCTTCAATCTCGAGCATGAAGCAATTCAATGGTACCAACAATTGGAGAATTTGCATCCGCATCTTACTTGGACTGAATTTGAAGCAGATTATTCATCCAATTCAGACCCAATGAGTATGAGGATTTCACTAGAGCCCTCACCAAGCTAAAATAGACGATTATTCGTGAATATCAAAAATAGTTTGAGAAACTGGCAAACCGCATGAGGGGATTGAGTGCAAAGTTTTCCAAAGCTGTTTCATTAGTGAATTAAAGAAAGATATCCATGCTGAAGTAAAAATGTTCAGGCCAACGAGCATGATGGCAGTAGTAGGTTTGGCCAGGCTGGCTGAAGACAAATTCACGACACAAAGGCATACCTTGAAACCTCCACAAGCTTGAACATTGCTTCCATCCTGGACTTCATCAAACCCAGTCAATAAAACACCCCCAAGCAAACGCCTTACCCGAGAAGAAATGGACGCATGGAGGGCACATGGACTATGTTACAACTGTGATAATAAATATTCTCTAGGCCACAAGTGCATACAACAAAAACTATATTTACTAGATGTGGGTGAACCTTCCACTAGGGAATCATAGGAAGAAGAGGAGGAACATAGAGAAGAAGAGCAAGTTGAAGAGTTGGAATAGACAGAGGACCAACCACATAAGATCTTAGTATATGCCTTAGCCAGGATTTCCACTCCCTAGACCATGAAAGTGGTAGGGCATTTCAAGGGACAACAACTCATTATCCTCATCATAGTTGACAGTCGAGACAATCTGCAAAAAATCCTGATTTTTGGCGATTCTTGCCCTTGCCGATAAAATCCCCTTTTTTTGCCAAAGAAATCTGTCGTGGTAGCATGGGTAAAGGAAATGGCATAAATAGTTTCTTTTTTTCATTTTGCCTCATTTTGCTTGTTCCAAAGTAGAGAGAGAGGTCTACCTACTTGCTACCACACCAAACAAAACACTAAAGTGCATTGTTTTTTTGTCAATGAAAAATTGCATTTTCTTCAATTTTTTTTTGTGCCGATTCTTGATTTTTTCTGATTCTTTTGCCTTGTCAATTTTTTGCCAATTTTGATTTTCTCGACTATGATCCTCATTGATTTAGGCAGTACCCAAAATTTTATTTATCCACAAGTAGCCAAAAAAGCAGACTGTTACATATACTGATGCAATTATTTTGAAGTCATGGTGGCTAATGGGGGAATCCTACCCGACAAAGGAAAATGTGGAAATGTTAAGGTGTAAATAGGAGACTACAATCTCAAGGTGGACATTTTTTCCCTTCCCTTGGGGGGATGTGACATTGTGTCGGGAACTTAGTAGTTTTATACACTAGGCCCGATAGTGTGGGACTTTTCTGAGCTTTGGATGCAATTCACTAAGCATGGGAAGCAATACACTCTCTATAGAATGCCCGCAGGTCCTACCCAACTCATTAACTACCACCAAATGGAATTGTTTTTGAAGAAATTGTCTCAAGGAGTGGTGGCACAGTTGTTTGCAATACAAACCCCAACTACCAATGATACAGTTTAGTTGACTGAATTTCAAGAAATTGTGGATAAGCATGCAACCGTGTTGTAGAATACCATGGGTCACCACCACGACACACCCATGATCATGTTATCCAGCTCGTCCCAGGAAGTTTGCCACCCAGCATTCATCTCTATAGGTACCCATATATGCAAAATACTGAGATTGAAAAGATGGCATAGGAGTTGTTAGCAGCAAGGGTCATTCGACCAAGTGTTAGCCAATATTCCTCTCTAGTACTGTTGGTTCATAAGAAAGATGGGTCTTGGCAGCTATGTGTTGATTTCTGAGAGCTCAACAAAATTACTGTCAAGGACAAATTCTCCATTCCTATCATTGATGAGTTACTGGATGAACTCCATGGTGCTCGCTTCTTCTCTAAATTGGATTTGTGCTCAGGATATCATCAAATCAGATTGAGAGAAGAAGATATTCCAAAGACAACTTTCTAGACTCATGAAGGCCATTATGAATTCCTTGTCATGCCCTTTGGTCTTACCAGTGCGCCTTCCACCTCTCAGAGTCTCATGAATTCAATCTTTCTGCCATTCTTGCACAAACTCATTTTGATCTTTTTTGACGACATTCTAATTTATAGTCGCACATGGGTGGAACATTTGCAACATGTGGACCATACTCTGCAACTCCTGGCTGATAACCAACTGTATGTGAAACGGTCTAAATTCTCTTTTGGAATGCAAGAAGTGGAATACCTGGGTCACATAGTTTCAAGGGAAGGGGTCAAGTTGGATCCAAAAATCATGACTACCATACAAGAATGGCTGAACTCAGACACTCTCAAAAGCCTTCAGGGTTTCCTAGCTCTCAGTAGCTATTATCAGAAATTTATCCATGATTATGGAAAGATTGCATCTCCCTTGAAAACTATGTTATGAAAATACTCATTTCTATGGTCAGAACTAGTTGAACATGCCTTCCTGTGACTCAAAGAAGTTATGCTTTCTAGTGTTCGCAATGCCCAACTTCCCCAATCCTTTTGTGGTTGAGAGTGACGCATTAGGAAGTGGAATTGGTGCAGTGCTTATGCAAGAAGGAAGGCATTGGCTTTCACTAGTAAGACCTTATCAAGCAAAAACCTGGGCAAATTGACCTTTGAGAAGGAGATGATGGCAACCTTACATGCTATCAATCATAGGAGGCCTTATCTTATTAGGTGGCATTTTTTCATCAAAATGAACACCATAGTCTTAAATACTTTCTTGAGCAATGTGTCTCCATGCCTGAACAACAAAAATGGGTCACCAAATTGCTAGGGTATGACTATGAAATAATTTATAAGAAGGGCAAGGAAAATGTAGTTGTTGATGCACTATCTTGCCAATATGAGGACCAAGGTATGCTATGTGCCATCTCTACTCCACTTCCTCAATGGATCCACCAACTTCAAGAAGAGGTGACCCAAGATCCCACCTTGCAATCCTTGATTCAACAACTTCAAAATGATCCTGACTCGGCCAAAATAAACATGGGATGGGCAAAATTTGAGGTATCGAGGCTGCCTTGTTATTCCTGACAATTTGCCACTCCGTGAAAGTATACAAGAAATGCATGCTTCTCCAATTGCAGGACATTCTGGGTTCTTAAAGACATATGAGTGGGCTAATCGTACATTTCTTGGGCAGGGATGAAAAGGGATATTCAGACATTTTTGGCAGAATGTGATACTTGTCAATGTATGAAGGGGGAAACTATTTGCATACCAGGCATACTTCAGCCTCTACCTATTCTAGAGACCGTTTGGATGGACATTTCCATGGACTTTATTGAAGGGCTCCCAAAGTCCAAGGGCAAAACAATCATTCTCATCATGGTGGATTGTCTTTCTAAGTATGCTCACTTCTGCCCTCTAGCTCACCCTTACAAGGCCTCAACGATCTCCCAAATGTTCCTTGAATCCATTTTCCGCCTTCATGGCTTACCCTAGTCCATTGTTTTTGACCATGACCCCACCTTGATTAGTCATTTTTGGCAAGTTGTTCAAGTTGCATGGCACACAACTCAAAAGGAGCTCAGTATACCATCCTCCAATAGTTGGACAAATGGAGATTGTTAACAAGTTCTAAGAAACATATCTTTGTTGCTTTGCATTTGAGCAACCTTCGTTGCTTTGCATCTGAGCAACCAACTTAGTGGGTCAAATGGATTCTGTTGGTTGAGTGGTGGTATAATACTACATATCACTCTGCCACTAACATGACACCATTTGAAGTATTTTATGGACACCCTCTTCCATCATTTTCGTCATACATCCCTGACAGTTCCAAGGTTCAAGCAGTGGACTCCACTCTCAAATAGTGTGCACAACTCCTCCAGCGTCTCAAGGATAATTTGTCTATGGCACAAAATCGTATGCGAAAACAAATTGATCAACTCCGCTAAGAGCGCAATTTTAATGTTGGGGACATGGTATTCCTACGTTTGTAGCCATACAAACAATCATCATTGAAACTTCGTGGTCGTCAAAAGCTAGCAACCAAATTCTATGGACTATATAAGGTGCTATAGTGGATTGGCCCCGTAGCCTACAAGCTCGAATTGTCAGCCTCATCTATACATCTAGTTTTTCATGTCTCCTCTTTAAAGAAGGTCATTGGCAGCCATACATAGGTTCAATCAACACTACCCTAGTTGGATGAAGAAGGCTTAGTCATCTTGGAACCTAAGAGTATTCTAGACTGACGGATATGCACATTTCGCAACCTTACACTCACTAATGTGTTAGTGCAGTAGCGGGGATTGCAGCCAGAAGATGCTACCTAGGAGCCGCTCCATCAACTCCAGTAGTAGTTTCCTCACCTCAATCTTTGAGGACAAAGCTTCTTCGAAGGGGGAAGGCATGTTAGGACCCTATCCTAACATAACCATCATCATGTAATTGTCTAGTGTTGGTGTATGTTGCACCTTGGGTGCCTAGTGCATATGGGCCCATTATGATGTAACTATTACTTTTATTATAAGTAGGAGTTAGTAATGATGTAACTATTACTTTATTGTAAGTAGGAGTTATACTTTTATGATGTAATTATTACTTTGTGTAAGTAGGAGTTATTAGAATAAGAGTTTATATAAAAGTAGGGGTGGAAAGGAATGTATCATCTCATATTTCTCAATTTTTATCGAAGCATTGCTTCCAAGGAGTTTGTCCCGTCGAAGAGGCCTACGACATCTGATTAATATAAGTATGTTGTACCTCCTTGCCGTTATTTTCATGAGCACTTCTACTATTTCATTTTTGCATTTCCATTGATTCTTGCATTGCTTTTAAGCTTATGTTTGATTTTAATGATAAGATTCCTAACAACAACTCTCTCTCTCTCTCAGTTATGCTGCTCACTATAGCCGAAAAGAAGACATCAATGCTTGCTCATATGCCTTGTGGCTTCAAAATCAGCAATCCACTCATGAAGAGATGATTAAATCTAGCATGTCATGGACACAACCACATGTTCACAATAAGGTGTACAACCACCATGTGAAGTTTCAAGAAGAACTTCATTGCATCCAAAATTCCTAGCCATATTCTCAAGTTGTCGAATTTGTGCAAGACAAAATAGGGCTCTGTGCCTCTCTTCCTTGAAAATCCAACAAATCAGCTTTTCTATGTTTTCCTTGACAAGATTTTGTACAAACAATTAGGGTAAAAGCTCCTCCATCTTCCTCAGAGATTTGGCAAGTAACTTGTCAAATATAGGCTCTTTGGTCTTCTCCCAAACCAATAGAGTGCTTTAAAGAACAATGGATTCCATTTGTTTCATTTTGCTCTATACAATGAAATAGGATTGCAATATCGGTGTTGATGTGAAGAGCTCGAAAACAATGCAATTAAAAAAAGGGGCTTAAAATGCTTTTTTATGGCAAGGTAATGGTCTCTAATAGTTTGCCCTCCAAAACAGCCTGAGTGACGTTTTTGGAAGACATTGCTTTGTTAAATTATTTCCAATTGCTCTTGAGATGCTACTTGGCACAACTTGGTTGTCATCCTGAACTATATCCTTGCACCAATAAGATTCTGCTACCTGTATAAATGAGTGAATCAAATGTTGATGGATGACGGCTTTTAATTGGTTGTAGATGAATATAAGTGTGAAAATAATAAATTTTCCATCCACCTGGGTGCCACATCAATTGTGGGGAGAATCATGTTAGCAACCAAAGGTCCACTAGAATGTGTGAGGAGTACCAAATGCTAATAAGTGACAATGATGAATAAGGGATTCTATCAATAAGAATTATAACCTCATCAATCCTCAATTTGTATGGCATACCACTTGCACACCATTTTGAACCTAAAGTTGATGCCTTAGAAATTTGAGAAAATGTTGAACTGAGATCCCCTATATTTTTTTTGTTGATGACCTTCCACAATACTCAACAGTTTGTCTTGTATAGCCATTCCATAGAGAATGAAACATAGGTCAACCTTTCTTCATTTGAGCTTCATGAAAGTTGAGGAAACCTGTAAACTACTATTCTTTGGACTTGAAACCTGTAGTTCCTCGTAGTGTGCTGGATTTTGCCCAAGAATTTTTTTCCCAAGTAGGGATGATCTCTTAGTGTTCAACATCTTCTTCAATCTAACCAAATACTTCCCTCTTATTTTTCGTACTTTTATGACAAAGATTTCAAAAGGATGAAGGGTATGCATCTTTTGAAAAAAACCAAAGAAAAGTCAGGGTTTCAAAAATAAAATAAAAAATCAATTCCATGCCTTTGCTCCATAGTCACTTCTCTAAGAAACACCACTTCCATAGAGCTTGTCATCTCATTTAAAACAAAAGAAGACAATGAATTGAATGTCAAATGGTGAGAGGGAAATATGGAACTGGTCGGTGACTACTTCTTTTGTACTAACCACCCAAATTTGAAAGTTCTATATAGTGGCACACAAAGATCATTGTGATCCAAGCTCCAAACTAGGGCTTTTAGTAAACCCTAAAAAGATAATGCCAATCCAAAACTTCTCTCAACTTCTCCTTTTATAAACACAACTCCTTTAGAATCGTTATGACAAGAGATCAAGAACCGAGCTTCTAGATTGAGTAATAGATATTCACACCTATTCTGATATCATGTTGGAATTTGCAATATATTTAGGAATGAATGAATCAAACACAATACTTACAAAAACATATCACTTAAATAAGAACACAGCTATGAAAGGTGCCCTTAGATACCAATAAGCTCACAAACCAATAATAAATCTGTCCCAATCAATGAAGAAATGGTTGGAAAATGGGAGTATAAATACCAACCCATAATAAAAGTTATCCAATGCTTGGTGTAAAGACCATGTATTGGATAATAATCTAATAATACAAAAAGGTCACCTTGCAAGATGCATGTGATCCCATAAGGTAAATGCAATGATCATAATACAAAGGTCAGTGATGGCCTCAATCGAAGATTAACACTTATTCCAACAAATACAAAGGTTACCATACACCTCGATTAGCAAGTTATTTACAAGAAATAGTGCATATGGCATAGAGACAACATCAATAATTGTTAGATTTACAAGATGAGGGGGTCGATTCCGTTGCACTAGTAATCCCTCTCTTATGATGTGGACTTCAGAATTCTTAAAGGGGTCACTATCCAAGTGAATATAGTTGATGAAATTTGAGTGCCCTAGAAAAGAAGTAGATCAAGGAAGGGATAACCATTTGCAGCGGTGCAAACCCCATCATCACCATCACAAGATCCAACTACCCAAGAGGTGACTTCCTCAAAGGAGGAAGAGGAAGAAGCAAAAGGGCCTTTAGACTTAATCCTCACTAGCTCACCTCAACAAAAAGTGCCAATAACTAGACAATGTGAAAGACTATGGTGGCTGCCTCTACAAGACCATTGATAGTGATATTAAACTCAAGAACCATACTAACAAAATATGCAATGGTTACTTACAATGATGAGGTCTACGTGTCAGAGGGCAATCTCACACTTTTAGGTAAGGGAGGGTACCCAACCACTTATAACTTCCCAAAGGATGAGTCTTTCACCTCATTTTTGTTTGAATTTCACTAATAAGGGAGGCTAGAAGTAAGAAAAAATTGAACATGCCCTCTAGTACATCTAACTCTTTCAAACCCCTTTTCCCTTCCCTACAGTGTGCATTATGAGACCCAAGCATTATTTAAATTGAGTGCTAATCCCCCCTTGATCCTAGGAATATTGGTATAGCATTCCTGAGGCCTCAAGTGGCCTTTCATATACCTACCCTACCAGTAACCACTTCCACGGTGTGCATTATGAGACCCAAGCATTATTTAAATTGAGTGCTAATCCCCCCTTGATCCTAGGAATATTGCTATAGCATTCCTGAGGCTTCAAGTGGCCTTTCATATACCTATCCTACCAGTAACCACTTCCACATTCTTTATGTTGCCATATAGTCCAATCGTTACTAGCTCACACCTCCACCTACTCCATCTACAGTCTGTTTTGCTCCATTCCAATTGTTGACTATGATAATAGGACTCTCATTCTTAGTGATGCAAATAGATGAGGCATCAATTACTACATAGATGTGTTTCAGAGACATAGACATTGACCAACATGAAGACATTGGGGTCACTACAACAAGAGTACTGCCACAAAAAACTTCATCAGTCTTCAAATCTGTCCATTCTACTTCAATGCTATGCCCTACACTTATATATATACATACACACACACAATAGGATGTCTATTGGTTGTCTCAAGAGTCTCTTGGTGCTTCACATTCACTCCAATCTAGGTGAGAATATTTCTTTTTCCTTTTTTAAATTTTGACTTGCAACTCCAATTATGTCCTATTCTAATTTTTGTCTTACTCTTGTCTTGTTCTGATTTTTTTGTTATTCTTCTCCTATTCTATTTTTTTGTCTCATTAAATATCACAAATTTGAACATTCTCCCCCTTGAGACTAAATGGGGAAATTTTCATTCTATCTTTGAGTGAAATAAATTAATTTTTTGCCACTATCTTTGTAAATTTGTCTGTATGCTGATCTTTTGAATTGCAGTGTTTCAATTCAACTCCCTTTTCATGAATCTTTAATAAAATGATGCTTCAGTTCAATGTGCTCTGGTTTTATATGAAAAACATGATTTTCAGTTATTTGAATTGCACTTTTGTTGTCACAAAAAATGGTAGTTGGTATTTCTTGCCTTTCACCAAGGTCTTCTAGGATCTGCCTCAACCACATAGCTTGTGTGCTTGCTAATGTAGCTGCTATATACTCTACATGTATTGAGAGTGCAACAGTTGCTTGTTTCTTCGAACTTCAATTTATTAATCCATTCCGAGATGAAAAACAATTTTATGATGTAGATTTCCTATCATCAACCTCTCCAGTCTAAATCACTATATCCAACGAACTTAATCTTATTGGCTGAAGTATAATGGATTGCATAATTTAAAGTTCCTTTCACATAACTCAAAATTCTTTTAGCTGCTCTTATATGATTTTTGATCGCTGACTCATGAATCTTGAAAACAAAGAGACTGCATATGCAATATCTTGTCTTGTTATTGTCAAGTATATAAGGGTGCCAATCAAAATTCTATACTTCCTCTCATCTACTCTTCCACTTCCATCATCCTTGCACATTCTTTCATCTTGTGCAAGTGGGGTAGCAACAACTTTGTAACTTTCCATGCTAATTTTCTTCAGCATATCATGTGCACATTTATATTGGTAAACGAAGATCCCATCATGTGTTTGATGTACATCCATGCCAAGAAAATAATGCAACAAACCCAAATCATTCTTTTCAAATTCTTGCATCATGGCTTGCTTGAACTCTCTCTTCATTCTTAATAAACTTCCTATGAAAATTAGATCATCATTATACAAGCAAACGATCAAACTATCATCACCTTCCCTTTTGTAGTACAATGCAAGCTCATTCATACTTCTCACAAGTTAACACTTCAAGAAGTATGTGCCAATTCTTGAATCCCATGCCCTTGGTGCTTGTTTCAATCCATTTTATGTTTTCTTTAAATTGTAGACATGTCCTTGGTTACCTTCCACTTCAAACCCTTGTGGTTGTTCTACATACACTTCTTCAATCTTCCTATTCAAGAATGCACTCTTTACATCAAGTTGATGTACAGTCCATCTATTTTGGTCTTCCAAGGCTAAGACCATTTTTATTATGTCTTGCCTTGCAACAGGTGCATATGTCTCGTCATAGTCTATGCCAATTTGTTGTGCATACCCCTTTGCTACTAGCCTGACTTTGTGTCTTTCAATTGATCCATCAATATTATACTTGGTCTTTAACAACCATTTCTCTCCAATCACATCCTTGTTCTTTGGAAGTTCACACAACTCCCGAGTGTCATTCTTTTCAATTGGATTTAATTCTTTTTTAATGGCTTTGGCCATATCTTGTTGTGGGCTGCTTCTTCAAAACTTGAGTCATCCACTTCAATCTTAGACAATAATGCATTGTTCACTATATTATCTTCTAGTGCCAACAAATAGATGGGGAGGGTTTTACTTTCCCCAACCTCTGGATTTTAGGCTGGTTCCACAACATGGATAAGACCTTTCTTTTTAAATGTGTCCCTTTATGAAACCATGAACCTTGAGTTCAAACTATGCACTTGCAGACCGCCTCCTATTGTGTTGCATTGGTTTGTGGGAATCTTACAATATAGTAGGCCATTCGATTACATAAATGCCTATATGTTTGGACTATTGTCAACATAGCAAAAGGATTTAGACTTGAAAATTGGACTGTACCATGTGAGTTGCAACAATTTTTTTTGTCATATCCATGTGAGATGCAACGATTTTTTTGTCATATCACAATGACTACAACACTAGTATGGGACTTAGAACTGTTATTGCAAGTTTATTAGGCTCTCATTATTTTATGTTATTTTTGCTTTGCTTGATATCTTTGACATTAAATCCAAATCTTATGTATTTATCCTAGAGTAGTCTTTTCTGTGATTTAAGCATTGAAATATAAGATTAAGGATACTGCAGTGAAGCAGCGTAATTGTCCTGTTGGATCTTTGACCAAATCTGGATCAGACTGGATTGACCTGGATTTTATGGATGGTCCAAATTAGTCCAACCAGATTTGTATCTTTGTAAAGTTTAAAGAAAGAAAAAATTCTAATCCTACAAGACTAAATACAAAAGGAAAAAGCCTAAAACTTGATAAATGTTTATGAGAAAAAGGTATAGATGATTTATAGTTTGCCTAGCTTCCAACTATCCTCCTTTTCTGTGGACCGTTGTTTTGTAATTTTTCATAGATAAAGAAAGTCAGTTTTCAATATATCCTCCTTGACACCACCAAAGCCTGCCTGTGAATAGCAATGCACAAATTTGACTAGGGTTGATGATAATGCTTTGATAAAAAATGTATCTTTGCACTATATAACATCTATATATAATATATTTCTACGAATTTATGCTTATGAATTGCGTATTTGTATTTGATATATGTTCTTATTTTTCTCTATTGCACCCAGATTTTCCAAATGTTTTCTGGAAATTCCCACTTTTTGAATTTCTTTTGGCCTCAGAAATGGATCTGAAGTTTCAAACCTTGTTACTATGATATCAAGACTTTTTTAATTAAAAAAAAAAAAATCAAAAAGTTAATCCCTACTTATTGTTCTTGATAGTTAGTATTTTATTTAACTATTCCAAAATTTTTTTTTTTTTTAACTTTTCTGAACATTCCAAATTTTCAGATTTTTTGGATCTTTCAAACAAATAATTTTTTTGAAACCTGGTAACTATGATTTTAAGAGACATTAGGTACAAAAATATTTTCTGTTCAAATTTTTTGAGGTGCAGCCATGAAATTTTTCATAATGGGAGACCAAAAACAGGTGCAATCATTCATATTAAATGCTCCTTCAAGATAGATGTCTGATTTTCTTTCTACTTACCTTGTTTATTTTTTAATTTGATAAAAAATATAGACCTTGATTTTTATTCTTCTGATGATTTTTTCCACTTCTCATTCATATCTCTCAGCCGTTTGAGTGTAATTGCATAGTAAGATCCAATTATAAGGAACTGCAATTGAAGAAAAACTAATGCATGTGTGTATATCTGCAGATTGGTGACATGAAAGGATTGTTTGGGTTGTTGACTACAATAATATATGGTCTACGTGTAAAACTAGGCGTGTTAGATGATACATATGGAACAGGAACAGGTGTGTTTCCCTTTGTCAGCAAGTCAGTTTCATTATACAAATATCATGTGCTGTATTATAGTTATGGAGTTGCATATTTTTTGGTACAGGAAATACAGCTCTAGTATACCATCATGGAAGGCTTCTTGCTTTAAATGAGGGAGACAAACCATGTGAGATGTCTAACCATTTCTTTTCATTTGCATTGCCTTCTCCCTCCTCAAGAGCAATATTGAAGTAACTGAATTGATTTGGTTAACTTAAGCACTATTTTTACTTAGCCAAGAACCTATCTTTACAACCATGTGATGTTGATCTTTTTCCCTTTTCACATATTGCATTTTATCTTCTCATTATATAGGAAGAAGCTGTAGGATCTACAACGAAACTGGTGGAAGTTCAAAGCATATATACAGTGCTGAAAACCACACATATAATAAAAACATAGACAGCAGTATGTCTATAATTAAATTTTAAAAGAGAAATGCTTTTTAATGTTTATTGGCTTTTCTTCAACCATTGTGTATATGGAAGTGCCAAATGGCATAAGAACTCTGATAATTGACTATTATCTACGATTCTACATTAGTTTCCTTTTTATTTTCTCCATGTAGGGACTAGCTAGAGGAACTAGTTGGAGACCAACACTCATTAAAGTTACATTGGGGCCTTTCAAAACCTCCACTAATTTCAATAGGTTCATTTTACTTCAACTGATACTTCTTATACAATCTCTCTGTGTTGATTGTTTGGTCAAAGCAATCTACTAGATATACCCCCAATGAAAAATTAGACTCCTGAGGTGCTTCTACTCCATATTTTCTTTTTGTGGTATTAAATCTATAAGAAACAATTGACATGATCGCATGCCAATCAATACAATAAATATTATCAGAAGGAACATTATCAAAATCTGTTTGATCTATTATTTCTACATACAACAAAATTGCAATTAAATAACGAGTTGTTAGTATCATTTTTGAAAAGTTTCAGATGGTGGATGCAAAAATCCTGATAAATGCATGCCTCATTAATTTCCCATTGACAAAATCTATCTTTGAAACCAACCATACCCAAATTGGAATTTCCAGCACCAAAACATATACTAACTTCTAAGGATTGACATTGTCAAATCATTTCGTGGGAAGAAGGCACATGTTTAGCAATCAATTTGCAATTGTGATGCTGTAGGGATCAATGAACCATGCAAAGACAGCCTTATTGAGTTCTATTATAACTTTGTCATATTCAAATCTTTCATGCCAATACGAAGAAAGAATCCAATATTTTTAGAGTTTATCATTTCTCTAAACAGATTTCTTTCAAATGATGTCAAGAGTGCAATGCTCATGATATGTGAATAAAATTTTATTTACATTACCATGATCTACACTTTTGGAGGATAGACATCCAATTTGTGAAGGATTCAATGTTATGGCTTTTGTTACAGCTAAAATATTTCCTTATGAAAGAAGGAAATTCCCTAGGAAAGCTAATGAGAAATTTCTTCCCACTGCTATACTTTTTATTTTAAGATGAAATTAGGTACAAAAGACCATATTGCAAGTCAGAGGAGGCATCGTCTAGGGCAAAGGAACTGTCATCATAAGTTGGCTCATTGTTGAGCTCTAAAGGAGCCTAAGGAGCCATTGAGAATGGCACTTATTGTAAGTGCAAGCTATTTGATGACATATTGTGACTTCATAGGTTCAGTAGCTGTAGATAGTTGGACAGAAAAGAAATATATGCTTTGTTCAAACCTCATTTATTTTTCAGCATTGGAAAAAAAAAAAGATTTTTTTTTTATTGTAAGCTCTTTTAGAAAAGAACAACTTTTGCTGCTTCTAGCATTTTCAAAAAGTTAGTTTCAAATGTCATTGTAAAGTTTGCACGAGTTTTAAATTTTAAAACCTTTAGTGTAAAAAAATTACTCATTTTAGAGAGAGCGTCATACCATAGTAGTCAGACTCTTTTGGACTCCTGAGTACTCCGCCGAGTCCGAGTTCGAGTGGGCTCAGCCGCGTCGAGCCCACTCCAACTCCTTTTTATTCTAGACTCCACCAAGTCCGGCCGAGTCTTGGACCAAGTTCGAGTCCGTCCCGGACTCTCGAGTCCCGACGTCGAGACTTGGCTGGCCCAAAAAATGGAAGTTTAAAAAAAAAAAAAAAAAATTACATCTAGGGCGGTTAAGTGTTGATGATGCTCCACGACTTAAGCATCCATGTTGGCCAGTGCGCAATCACGAACAAGACGCTGAAATCTTTGTTTATTATATTAACGAGAGAATGTGCAATTTTGCTTCTCAAACCTTCATAATGCTTTTTTTTTTTTTTTTGTGGAAAACATCCCAAAAGGGATGCCACTTTCGGGTAAGACCCAAGGAGGCAGGGGTATCCATTCCGCCAAAAACGCCCAGGACTCGGACCTAGCCTACCATCTTTGACATACTCAAGGAGCAAACAAACACACAAAACCAATTTAAAAATAAGTAAATAACAACAAAAATAATAAAATAAAATAAAAAACATGCTTCTTGAGTGTGTCAAAAACAAAAGCACAACTAAACACGCACAATAAGATAAAAGAAACCACAACACAAACCACATAGAAAAACACAAGAACCACATAACAAAACACAAACAAGACAAAAACAACAGAACACTACAAAGACATAACCCAAAAAAAACATGAAAAATAAACACAACCAAAATCTAAAAATTTTTAAAAAATAAAATAAAAATAAAAATAAAAACAACCAACAACAGACAATAAACAAAAACAAAAAACATAGAAAACACTCACACATAAAACACGAAATAACACAAACAAAGAGAAACCCAAGAACAAGAACTAAAAAAACACAAGAACAATAAAAAAAAACATAAAAAAAAAACAAAACAACAAACACAAGAACAACAAAAAACAACACAAAGAACACAAAAACAAAACAAAACAAAAGAACCCACCCACCTTAAAAAACTAATAAAAAAAAACAAAAAAAAAAAAAACAAAACAATGACCTATCTAGACCAAAAGACTATTAAGGCAAGAATCAACAGAGGAAACAAAATAAAGAATAGAATGAGTTAGGGAACTAAAAAAAATTAAATGAACCAAAGAGAAGCAAAAAAAAAAAAAAAGAAACTAGGTACCTTCAGAACTGGAGCCATACAAAGAAATGATAGAAAGAAGAGCTTCCCTAATTTGAGAAGCCCACCATATAGGAGGGTGGCCATAAAAAGTAAGATCACCTTTGTCCAAAGCCCAATTAGCTAAAGCATCAACACTCTTGTTTTGATCTCTGACCACATGATTGTAATCAACTTTCAAAAATCCCATCTGGATTAACTGAATCTTCTCAATAATTCTTTTTATTCTCCAATCCACCTTATGATTCTTAGAAGGAGTCTTCAAGAGATTAATCATAAGTTGAGAGTCGACTCAACTAACACCTTTTCCCATCCAACCTTAGTAGCCTCCTCGAAGGCCTCTCGAGGATACCATACCCCTCAAGCAATGTTATTGGAAAGAATACCCAAATTCTCAGCAAAAGTAAAAACCAGGGAGCCATCCGAAAGTCTACCAATTTCTCCCACACTGGCTTTTCCAGGGTTCCCTCTAGAGGCTCCATCAGTATTGACTTTTCCAAAATCCTTAGGAGGAGGTTGCCAATTTCTAGTCCTATCCATCTTACTAATACTCGCATTCCCTTTAAGTTGGTTGCCCTTAAAAGGTTTAATCTTTTATATTTGCATCACTTGATCCCATCTTTGGTGGAAGTTTTGGGGGTGATTAAGGAATTGATGGACTGATTCAACTAAGTTGACCATGGACTTTTGCCAAATATAGTGAATATCCTTCCTATCTTGATTAAAAATTCGGTTGTTCCTTTCATTCCAAATATTCCAAAGAAGAATGGTAGAACCCATCCAAACTAACCGCCTAATAAAATGATCAACACCCTCTTGATTAGGCCAATCCCTCCAAAGTTGTTCAAAAGTAAAAAAATTGGACCACTGTAAGCCAAGTAAAGTGGCCATTCTCCTCCATAGCTCGGAGGCTAAAGTACACTCAATAAAAATATGGTTGATATTTTCTACATTCTCTTCACACATTTCACATCTAAAAGGGCCATGAAAACCACGCTTCATAAGTTGCTCACAAGTAAGCACCCTACGATGCAATAAAAGCCAATTAAAGAACCTCACCTTAGGCCAAAGCTTTTGAGCCCACAATCGAGAAAATATGTCGGAAGAATGGTTGGGATTATTATGGCATAAGGTCAAATAATCTTGAGCAACCGAATACTCACCCTTAGTAGTGTTGTTCCATCCAAAACAATATTTTTCATGGGACCAAGAGAGGGATCTCATATGAAGGATGCCTTGGATATCTTGTCTTTGCCTTTCTGGGATTTGAATAGGCCAGTCCTCAATAGGGATCCAATATCTACCAACCTTTGAATTACCAATATGGTACCGATGATTAATTAGCCACCTTTATCCTATTAGCTCGGTGAAGCTCCTCCATCCAAGGCCTCCAATCGGGAAATTGAGTTATCAAAGGCTTGTGACCATCCCAAGAATCTGTCCAAAAATTTGCATGTTGACCATTATGAATGATCCAAAATAATTTTTTCTTTATCAAATCCTCACCAGCCTTAAGAACTCGCTAAAATGGGAGAACCTTTGGTAGGAAGTTGATAGCGAACAAGGTCTTCAGGACTTTTGTTCTCAGCATATTTAGTATGGAGATTATTGGCCCAAAGAGCATTGGGGTTATGCAACATCCTCCAATATAATTTTGCAGCTAAAGCTTTGTTGTTATAAATTGAAGAGCGGAATCCTAACCCCCCTTCACTCTTAGGAAGACATGAAGTATCCCATTTCACCAAGGCCCATTTTCTTTTCTCCTTAGTACCACTCCAAAGGAAACGATGACTGATTTGATCCAGTTCTCGAAGAACAACCTTTGGGATATTCAAAACGGAAGAAAAATAAATAGGAATAGCTTGAAGGACTGATTTTACCAAGGTGATTCTACCCCCAGAAGAAAGCCACTTGTTGGTCCACTTTCCAATTTTCTTCTGGACTTTGTCCAACAACCAATTCCAATCTTTATTTTTCTGCCTTTGAATATTTATCTTCCAAGACCATGGATTCCTATCTAGCAGAGCAGTGAAAGAAAATAACTTTAGATTTGTCTTCATTGATCAACTGCCCAGTAGCCTTAGAAAAACAGCTAATGATTTGCTTAATATTAGAAGCTTACTTAACTTGTAGCTTTACCTAAAAGAGTAGAGTCATCCACAAATTGAAGATGAGAGATAGGTCTAGCTCCATGAGCAATGGTAACTCCCTCAAGGGTTTTTTTTCCCTCTTTTTGGTTATAGTCCTACCCAAGCATTCAACAAGAATGATGAATAAATAAGGGGATAGCGGGTCACCTTGCCTAATACCTCTGGAAGCTGGGAAAGACTTAGAAGGCCTGCCATTGATAAGAACTAAGTAGGAAACTGAAGAGATACATCCCATAATCCAATCCATCCAATCCTTAGAGAAACCAAATTGCCTCAAAACTTTGATAAGGAAGTGCCAATCCACTCTATCATAAGCTTTGGATAAGTCTAATCGAATGAACATGGAAGGAGAATTTTGCATATCCATGGAATGGATGGCTTCCTGAGCAAGAACTATCTCATCTACTATTTGACGTCCTTCCACATAACCCCCTTGCTCTGGGAAAATAATCTTATGCAAATGAGGCTTCAACCTTTCTGCCATGATTTTAGTAATGATTTTGAGAAGAACATTACATAAAGCAATAGGTCTAAAAGCTGAGATATGATCAACCTCTTGAACTTTTGGAACAAGAGTAATATAAGTTTTATTGATAACCTTCAAAATTTCTTTAGCTTTCTTGGCTTCTTCCACCACCTCTAATAAATCAACATGAAGGATATCCCAGAACTCTTGGTAGAACTCAATAGGAAAACCATCATGACCTGGGGTTTTCCCTTTTTGCATTTTAAAAACTACTTGTTGAAGCTCATTGATAGTAACGGGAGCAGTCAAAATAGAGTTCTCCTCAGAAGTTATAAGAGAAGGGATTGCTTGAAGAACATTTTGTTGTGAAGCTGAGTCAAGAGGAGTAGCAACAAAAAGATTGGAAAAGTAATCAACAAAAATAGAGTTCATGCCATCCCAAGTATAAACAACATCTCCAAAATCTGATTTTAAGGAAGAAATAAAGTTGTGAGATCTTCGAGCTAGAAGAGATTTGTGGAAGAAATTTGTGTTTCGATATCCTTCTTTGAGCCATTGAATTCTATATTTTTGCTTCCATAAGATTTCTTCTCTTTTTTCCCATTCCTCTAACTGAGTTGTGAGTTTAATTTCATCCGCACTTCTCTTCTCTGTGAGGCCATCTAAACAGATTTTCTTATTCAAATTTTCAAGATGAGCAATAACTTCATGTTTTTTTTTATGAACATCCCCAAACTCTTTCCAGTTCCAAGTCTTGATTTTGGATTTAATGTATTGCAGTGTTTTGGCAAATCAGAACATCTTAGTCCCATGCCTAGGTTTACCTTCCTTCCACGATTATTGCACACGAGGTATGAAGGAAATGTCTCTAAGCCACATTAATTGAAAACGAAAAGGAGAGAAACTCACATTGGTATTTCCACCATGACTGGCCAATGATCCGAACCAGCATTATTAAGAGTCTTCACTTTAGGAATGTGACCATGGATTAAGAAATTTTCGGAGAGCAAAAACCTATCCAATCTCTCCATTATACAAGCTAAGCCTTGCCTTTTGTTAGACCAAGTCATAAGGCCATTATCTGGTTGGATATCCACAAGATGGAGGTTTGCAATATATTCACTCATGAGGTCAGTGCTTTTGTCCAAATTTCTATTTCCCCCCTTTTCTCATCCAGAGAGAGGATGGTATTGAAATCTCCTTCGATCAAGATCCAAGATTTAGGAAAATGAGAGATAATATGAGTAATATCCTTCCACTGTCTTCTTTTTTCCTCCAAAGAAGTCGGAGCATAAACAAGTAATGCAGAGCATAATCTGGTTGGAATGTCTATTTGAATAGCTATAGCCAACAAACCCCAACCGCCAACCATATGGTGAATAACTACCTCTTTTGGGTCCCAAAGACAAGCAATGCCACCCGAAGTCCCTTGGGAACCGAGGGAAACCACTTTTCCAGCTGGCCAAATTTTATCGGCAATTAAGTCCATATCCTCCATTGACATCTTTGTTTCTTGAAGGAAAACAAGATGTGGATGATTTATCTGAATCATTCTTCTAGTTTCATTTTGTTTTGAAAGAATCCCTTTGAGTCCTCTAATATTCCAAGTGATGATCTTCATTAATACCAGGGCTAAAAAAGTTGGGAAGGGCATTAATCTTACCTTCCTCTACAAGCTTTTCACCTTCTTTTACCATATGATATTGATTGGTCTTGCGACCTACTTTTTGATTAGAATCCATCTTCAATTTTTTTTTCCCTATTTCTTGACTTATTCCAATTGAATCTGAGATGGCTTCTAACCTTGAAGAATGCTCGTACACGACCAAAATTTTACTAGATGGTTCAACGAAGTCTATATTAGGACCTGCATTATTTGAAGTTTTGACATTTGAAATATTGTTTTTCTTGTGTAAATTTTCTTTTTTTTTTCTGTTGAAAACCTTTGATTTGTTGGTTTGTCTCTCGAGTTCTTCCCTTCATATTTAAATTGTGTTTCTAAGATTTCAGTTTCCATTATTTCCTCTTCCTCACTTGGGACATCATTTGTGGAAAGGATTTCAAACATATTAGCAGATGACTTTGATTGATCCTTCATAATTGGATTTTTTTGAGTGTTCTTCTTCTTAGGTATTTGGAAACCTGCTGATTATATATCTTCTTTCTTTTTATCAGGAATTTTATTTGGGCAAGCACTGGCCAAATGACCATATTCATGGCAAATTCTACAACGAAAAGGAATGTTCTCATAGTCCACTACTTCCTCCCAAGTGTCTTCCCCAAATTGTAATGTGATCTTTTTAGGCAGGGGTTTGTCAAAATCCATTAAAACACAAATCCGAGCATAAATAATATGTTCAAAATTTTGAGTACAATCAGCCGTCATCATAAAAGTTCCTAAAGAGTTTCCAATTGAAGAAAAAACAATAGGATTCCAAAATTCAATAGGGAGGCCAAAGAGTCTAACCCACACGGGAGCTATAGAAGGCATCTCTTCTTCGCCTTTAAATTTAGTATGCCAGGGCTTCATGAAAAACCCCGC
The DNA here is from genome assembly GCA_028583015.1 of Wollemia nobilis. Classification (NCBI taxonomy): domain Eukaryota; kingdom Viridiplantae; phylum Streptophyta; class Pinopsida; order Araucariales; family Araucariaceae; genus Wollemia; species Wollemia nobilis. The sequence continues at coordinate 2,424,389 of JAQPPZ010016610.1, forward strand.
CCTTCCAAAAAACCAAGGACCCCCTTGAAAAGTTTTCTCTCTATCTTCATTATTAGCAAATAAAACATGAAAATAACCATTTGGATAAATAGAGATTTGTAACTCACCTTTAGTTTTCCAGCTTTTTGCAGCCCGGACTTTGAAAGCAGATAGACTCGGACGAAAACCCACGAACCGACAAATTAGTCCTCTTTTTTCCAAATCTTCAATGCCGAACTGAATGTTACCCATATCAAGCTTAACAATAGGAGTTCCATCAGCTGCTTTAAGACATCCTGACTCCGTTTTTCAGGATCAATCTTAGGCATTCTTAGAGGTTTATGGGAAGCCCTAATATTGATATTAGCATTGGGCTGAGGCTGTCCACCATGAAGGGCATCCCTAAAATTCATTTTTGGGACCGAGTCTTCGAAATTCTTATCCTTGACAGGGGTTTTCACAAGTAGAATTATTTTGTGGGTGCACCTTAGCACCAGATTCACTTGAGAAATGAGCCATTTTTTGATCAACTGCTTGAAACTTGTTTCGTGATCTCTTTAATCCTTGCCCTAGACGTTGTGGAAAGGTATGGTTTTCACTTTTCTTTTGTGCTGCAAATTGGAAGCCGTTGTCACACAAGTTCATAGTATGATCTGTTGAAAGACAAATTTCTAACCCATCTTGTATCCCTCGCAACATTTCCTGCTAAAATATTGAGCATAAACAACAAAAATATTGGCCGCTAGGGCCCGAAGGCCCTAAAAACCAACCTCTGGAGCTGCTTGCACTCAACCCAGATGAAACCCTCGTATAGCCACTTGCCAAATATATCGTTCACACATAGGGATGCGCTAGGATTTGTGTTTCTCCAAATGATATGAAAATTGGTGGAGACATTCTAGGGTTTTTCAGGCATCTACCCTCAAAATTTCAGCTCAATCCGAGTCCGAATGAGTGAGATATGGCCGAAACGAGTTCGGCAGTTTGGGCAATCTTGCGAAAAACGTCTAATCAATTTCGACTAATTTTTTCAAATGAGAAAATTGAGGCAATGCCAACTAGGATAAAATGCGTGTGGAGGGAATTCCATTTGAAGTAGTTGGTAAACAAATAATTGGTACTGTGAGTAGGGAGATCTAAGACTACAGGGAGCATTGTCCGTCTACGGCTTGGTGATTCACTATATATCAAAACTTGTTTGTGATAATTTTTCTCTATTTTTGAAATTCTTCAGAATGCTTATCCCTCAATTATAATTTATTTTAATACAAATATATCTTTCGTCGATGGATACATCATCCGCGTCTTATTTGGGAATGGGAACCGCTTCAGAATGGACGTATGCATGTCCTGTGGGGTGTGGCGATTCGGGAAGAGAATGGCATGATTTTTGGAGGCGTTCGATCAAGGAAGGCTTGAGGCCACCAGTGTTGAGACCTCTTCTGGAAATTTCGTAGTGCAGTTCTTGCACCTATATTTTCTTCCATTATTTTCTCTCCTTCAATACACCCTCTCCCGTCGCCGTCACTGCCACCGTTGCCATTGCAGCCAATACACACCACCACGCCGCAATGGAAAAAAATTTAAAAACGATAATTTATTTCGCTCTGAAACCCTCGACCACCAACGAAACAATTGCTACGCACGAAGCTCCCCTAGAATAATGAATGTCGCTTCTACCTTGAATTTTGGTAAGCAGTTTTCAAAAACGGCTTCCCATTCTAAAACCGGAAAAATGACTAGGATTAAATATTAACTTTATTAATATTTGAAAAAAAAAAATTTCAATTTTTTTTTCTCAAGAACCTTTTAATAAAAGTAAAGTTAATATTTCCCAACCAACCATCAGGAAATCGAATCTAGACAACCCACCGACTATTTTTAAACATAGTATTTGAATATTTTATTTATTAAACATGGTGGACTAAGTCAGGGTGATTCCGTGTGGTATTTGAATATTTTATTTATTTAACATGGTGGACTAAGTTAGGGTGATTCCGTCATACAGTAAAGTTTATCATTATTTAATGTTTTTATTATTATTTAATGTTTTGTAAAATGTTAATAATGTTTTTGAGCTTTATATATTAAGTTTTATTTTATCATTATATTATTTATTTATAATTTTATAAACCAAAGTGGTCATGCCTACAAAGGTCATAGTTTGTTCCGAATCCTCTGAGTGCACGCCATACCGACAACGATGGTATGAATCTCGAGCGACCGGTGGTCCTCTTCATGCCGGGTTATAAAATAATGAGGTGGTATAGGCTTTTTGGGGGCAGCCCCTGTAGTTTGAACCTTGCACTTGGCAGTTACTAAAAATAGTGTGGATGTAACCAACTCCCTATGTATCCAAAAAAAAAATTATAAAACAATATTATTAGCTTGCTATTAGAATATGCTTCTTCCTCTTGTTAATTTCTTATATGTATAATGTTGAAAGTTGAGTAAGTGTGTTAGAATATACTAATAAGTAATATGCATGAAAAAACTTATTTTTTCAATACAAATTTGTCTTTTTTTTCAAATTTTCTTTTTTTTTTCGCGAGTTTTTACTGAGTCTTGCCAAGTTTTTTTGCAGAGTCCCGAGTCAAACTTTCCGAGTCCGAGTCGAGTCTGAGTTTTGCTACTATGCGTCATACATAACATATCAAGTTTAGATGTTGCAAGCTGATATACTTTTCTGAAATAAAAAAAAATCTGATTCTAATAACATGATCCAAGGAACAACTCAATGCATTTTATGTCTGCCATAGTGTTAAAGCATGCTGAGCAACCTTTTCAGAGCTTTGCATTTCTCCGTATGGGGCTGGTTACTTTGTTATTTTGCTAGGGTAATTTAGGCTGGTTGTATATATTAGTATTTCATGGTTCACATAGAAGAATTGAGGAAAGGTGTAGGTATATAACTACACGTGGATTAAAGTCATTAACATGCATCTATGAATGAATTCCAAGGTCTCAAATATGGATTGTGAACATATGGTTATGACATCAATGTAATGTACAAGCAAATTTAGTGATTCTGTATGCATGCTGACAAGCATTTTTCTTTTTTAAAATGGGTTATATGGGATTGAAACGGGCACCATTCGTATTACATCATGACCACATAGTGGTATTATAACAACTTGGCAATTATACATGTATTGCTTGGCAAGATTTGAACTTGGGTCTCCTCTTTGAAAGTTGAGGAATTTAACCTGTTGCGATTGCATGCTGACAAGTATTGTGTCCCATATCAAATATTCTTTATGGAAAAACAACAAAATTTTCATTGATGAGACTGTAGTATAGCAAGTGTATTCCGATATGAAGGAACAAGAAAAGTAATTGACAAAACAATTGTTAACAGCAATAAGAGTTACACATGCACAAATGAAGAATCAGAGACAAGATATCAATAGAAACTGCATATCTTCATTTATATATTCAAGTGTAGAACAACAGTATCACCATGAAGCACAAATACAACAGCATTAAACTGGTAACAATATCACAATTTATGCCAATATCCTATCCATCTAACATACATGCTGCTCAAACATAAGGAGGCTATAAATAAGGAACTTGGCAGGGGGGATGATTGCATAACTGCGCAACTACTTTGTACCTGTCTGCCAACTGCCAACTAATAACCCATTACATGACAAATGAGATATTCATGACCATAGTTACGATTCTTGGTGAGTTTTGAAAGATCACCAAGTCCACGTGGTGTCGGCCCTCTTGGGTTTTTTCACTTGGCTCGATGAGTTTTTCTAGACTCGTCTAGTTTTTTTTCTTTTTTACTCGAGTATTTTGGACTTGTGAATTTTTTTTAAAACTCACAAGTTTGAGAAAAGAACTTGGTTGCTGCTTTAAAAATACAAAAAAATGGCATCATTTTTTTTTTCTAAATTGGCCTCATTTTTTCTGTTTCCACTTGTAGAGAGAGTAGAGAGAAGGTGAAATCAGACCCAAAAAACACTCATTTGCATCCTAAACCCAAAATTTTCCTAGTTTTCAAGAATCTAACAACCACCTAGCAATTACATTTGAAGTTAAAAAAACAAGAACCAAAGGAAGGCTAATGACACAAGGCCCACCTAATTACAAAGGACCAAAGACGAAAGCAAAAGCAAAATTAGTCAGTAGAGTATAGGGATAAGGTCAAAGAAGATCAACAAAGGAAGTTGAGACCAAAAGGGTAGACAACATTAAGATGAATCTAAATCAATTTTGTATGGAGTTCCTTGGCAATATGTCTCACCCCATATAAAGTGTAACACCTTCAATAATCAAGAGCAAAATTTCTTTGCACTTCCATGCAATATACATTCTCTAGAACATTCATCTAACCATTGGGCCTAGGAATAAACAAATGCTTTTGAAATCTTAACCAACACAGGAAACATTCACTATGTTTGAGGCAACTCAAAGGCATAAAAAATTAGACACGAAAGATTGGAACAGTACAATGCTTAGGCCTTATCACAATCCCAATGAAATTTATGAGAGATATTAAATAGCAAGAGGCCATTTGAAGAAGCACAAAATGTCCTTAAGGTTTCTTTCTAAGGAAGACAAGTTGACTAATAATTGTGATATGTAGTTATTCCCTTTGAAGGATAATATACTATCCATACTATACCAAATAATAGCATCAATCATATTCAATATTGTTTTGAACATTGCACCTATGTATGGCCACAAAACCAGAATGGGAGATAACATGACTTGAAGGATTTTGTAACAGTAGCTACTAGCCCATATATAACCATCGTCTATGGGAGGCATCCCCTAGTACAACCACAATCTGAGAACCATGGAAATTAGAAGGGATATGTACTAGCCTTATGAACTCTCTCTAGACTATGACTCAATATGAAAGTTTCGCAAACACTACATATTCATCAAGAGGCATTAATTACAAATAAACAACATATGAAATAAAAACAAAAGGACTTGTAGGTGCTCCAAGACTGAATCTAACAAACACCCAATAGTTATGTTGATGTGTGTTTTGTCACTTTCATGTGTAGTTTAAGGTTATATCGCTTATAGTATTAATTTTGGATTTGTAAAATGTTAATTAATTGTGATATGCATGAAAAATAAACATTTTTCCAATGAAAATATGCATTTTCTTCGGTTTTCTTTTTGCCAATTTGTTGAGTTTTTCTCAGTTTTTTTTGTGAGTCTGAGTCCGAGTCAAAAATTGGCCTTGCCAAGTCTACACTGAGTCCAAGCTTCTCTACTATGCTCATGACAAATAACTCAAGTTCATGCATAATGACAAACATTTACCATGCAAGACATTCATGCCTTCCCCATATGTTCAACAATGTTTCTAGGACTTCCTCTTTTGAGAAATAAAATCCTTCCATAAGAGGTTGTTCTGACGCAAACTCTTCAAAACTCATCAATTCTCTTTCGTTTAGGATAAAGCTAAATGTTTCATATTCTAGGTGTAAACTTGCTTCTATTGCTCCGGAAGTGTCTTATTCCTCTAATGAAAAAAACGAGTGCCACGTATTCTGATACAACCTCTAGATCTTCATCCTTCGAATCTTAGCCTTTCAGTTCATGTTCTCTCTCTAGCTCATAGTGTTATACAAATCTGGCAGTCTTCTAGAGTTTTCTTTTCGAAAAAACGAAACACCTTTATGAATGTGAACTGGCCTGTCAACTCTTCAAGTATTACCTTTCTCTTCATGTTCTATCTCAATCCCCCCTTGCATAAATTTTATGAGCACCAATATAAGTGCCTCATGTTCTAGTCTTGAACTCATATTTATCCCACTTATCAGTTCTCCTCCATCTTAGAAAACAAATACCTCACACTCTTCTATAAGTTTTAACCCTTCATGTTTGGAATCTTCGCTTACTATCTTAGGTTCTCTCTTTGATTTAAGGAAGTAAGACTCTTGGCAAATAGATGGAAGAACCTTTGGAGGAATCATTAACCTATCACAATGATTATTACATATGACAACACCTTAGGGAGGGAAATAACCGATGCTCGTTGCGAAGTTTTCAGGGATTGCTTAATCTTGAGGTGCGGCTGCTTGACTTACCATTGGTTGGTTTGTGATGAGTTGATCAACCATCGGTTGACTAACTATAGTGGGTTGATTCACTATATAGTCCTATACCTGATTGGTCATCTGCAAGTTTCCCTATTGGGGCATTTGCCAATCCTTCTCTTTGGGTTGATGATCTTGTGCCATAGGAATTTCCCATTCATGGAATAACTTGTTAAATGACAAAATCAATTCATTCTATCTATTAATGATTGAAGAGGTTGACAAGGCCCCTGACCGAGTGGGATTTGATGGATTCTATTGCTGGATTATGGACCATTGAGGCTTCTAAGCCCCTTGGAAAAGGACCAGGTTCATGTATCCTGGTATAAGAGGTTTGATTATGAGATAAGTTGTGATGGGAAAGCGTGTTGGAATTGCAGAATAGGCGTTTGTGCCATATGGACAAGGTATTCTCTCTGATTAAATGCCATAAGGTTTTGTTGGTGAATGAATTGAGATGACCAAGGTACTTGCCCATATTGTATTGGTTGGTCATACTACCCATGTTCATGTGACATTTGGTATACAAGTGGTCCTATAGGGGTATAGGATGGCATTGATGGATTTGATGGTTTGGTACCCATGACATAGTCAGCATCATTGGAGGGTTTCCTCCTAGTGGAGTCGTTATATCTTTGACCAAAGTCTGTATTGGTCAACAATTTTTATCCTGTATTCATTAAAGCCTCAATAAATTACAGATGAAATTGAATGCTTTAAGTTTTAAATCAAGGGCAGTGGTTTTCAGAATGAGGCATGCACTTATAGAGTGGGGTGCACTGCTGATAGAGTGCTTAGCTAGGGCACATTCTAAATTGGCAAGGCAAACTTCTGGGAGAGTGGGCCGCACTGTTGTGGAGTAGGGCATGCCAAGAACTGTTGAGGTGTGAAAATTGTCAGATGAGATTTATGCCTACAGTTACAGTTCAACAAATGGATGGGAAGGAATTACTCTTCCCAACCTCTACATTTGGGCTGATTCCCTACAAATATAATTAAAACAACCTAAATCTAAAACAAGTAAAGCAAAACTAATCTATTTTTATAAAGAAAAGGATGCAAGAAGAATAAGTAAATGCATGAAGTAAATACAGTTGAAGCTTTAGCAAGATTAGAGTGGTCCAATTATAGTGTCAAGCAAAGCAAAATAACTTCAGTATAATTGGAATATGAAAATGCCTACAATCAATGAAAATAAATACTAACTGGAAGATGAAAGAGCAATGTCACTAACATTAAACATTCATGAGCGATATGTCATGCAACATAGTTGATTCACAAACACCAAGCTTTTGTTCTCATTAATTGAAGATTTGATTCCAATATAAAAAATAGCAGCCGATTGCAGAGAGTGGCTCTAGCTCTCTTGAAAGTGCCAAAGGACCCTTACAATAAGTATGAAACTTTTATTTATGGATGAAGTCCAGCATACTCTACTTCTAACTACAGTAAAATTTTATCCTAAGTTACATGGTAGTTGGCACTAGAAGACAAAAGTGCCATTATCATTCTTCCATGGTGGAGCAAGGTGCACTATTGCCTTAGTGCTAGGCACCTTTGTTGGAGTAGGGCACACTATACCTTTAGTTCTAAGTGCATGTTTGGGAGTAGTGCACACTTTACCTTTAGCACCAAGCACTTGTTTAGGAGCAAGGTGCCCTACTGCGTTAGCATCAAGTGTTTGTGTTGGAGCGGAGTGCACTTTACCTTATCTCCAAGCACCTATGTGGAAGTGGTGTGCACTGTTGTGGAGTAGGGAACACTCAAACACTATCCTAGAAAACAAGGTGTTCTTCTCGTGAGCGGGGTGCACTAATGTGGAGCAGGGCACACTTATGACTTATGCCAGAAAACAAGGTGTTTTTTTGGCAAGAGGGGGGCACTCAACACTTATGCCAAAAAATGGGATGCTCTTTTGGCGAGCAAAGCACACTACTATGGAGCAAGATGCACAAGGGAAGTGGGGCATACTCAACACTTATGCCAGAAAACAGGGTGCTCTTTTGGGTAGTGAGGCACATTGTTGCCAGAAAATAAGGTGTTCTTCTAGTGAGCAAAGTGCACTCCAGATTTGAGCACTCAAATGGGGCACACTCATTATGAAAATGAAGTGCTGTCCTACCTTAGTCAAATTTTTAGGACTATTTGATTGTCTTTTTCACTAAAACTTGACATCTTGGTTTCGTCTTGACCCATTTTGAGTTATCTGATTGTCCTATTTAAGTCTTTATTGTGCATTGCTCCATTTGGATTCAAGTGATGGATTGTAATCAATCACACAAGGAAGTGGAGAAACTACTACATTCCTCGTGACCTCGAGGGGCATCAAGCTTGATTGATGGACGTACCTAGATACTTGCCTTGTCCATTGGGCTATGAAGTCTACAAAATTTTGATCTGCTTAAAAGACAATTTTTTTTTTTAAATTTGTGGGAGCATGTCTCATCTCCTACATTATTCCATTTAGTGGTCCTAGTGTCTACAAGGCCCTCCAATACATGTTTGAGGGAATTTGAATTGTCTTTAGCATTGTGATATTAGATGCTAAGTCCCCATGTTGATCCTTGGAGGCGTCCTATCTCTTATTAATCACTTCTCTAGCATTTTCCAACCATCCTTCCAATTTAGTGATTTTGTTAGAAAGTTAGTCTTTGTTCCTTCTTAGGACCCTATCCTAACACAACTATTCCTATGTATTTGTATAGTGTTAGTGTTATGTTTACACCATGGGCACCTAGTGTGCATGGGCCCATTATGATGTAACCTTTACTTTTATTGTAAGTAGGAGTTAGTGGCTTGGGTCCCCTCTTTCATGTGGTCCAACCCTTGAGCATTAGGGTTAGGGTAAATAAGAGTTTATATAAGGACATGGTTTTGGAGTAGAAGGTATCTCATATTTTCTCATTTTGTGTGGAACTCCTACTTCTAAGGAGGTTGCCCCTTTGAAGAAGGCTACGATATTTTTTCCGCTTGATTAATATAAGTTTGTTATTTCCATTCAATTATTTTTTGTGAGCACTTTTGTTACTTTCATTTTCATGATCATTTAGTTATTTCCAATTCATGAGCATTTCCATTAATTCTTACATTGCTACTTCGGTTATGCTTATTTTTATATGAAGGTTCCTAACTAGTGGTATCAAAGCTCTTTCCAAGGTCGTGTTCCACATAAACAGTAGCAATTCTTGTCCTTTTGTCCATTTTCTATTTTGCAATCTCTCATTCTGTTCATTTTCCATTAAATTATCTTTCCAGAAAACATAGTTTTTTCTTGTTTTTTAGTGTATGGTACAAATTTTTTTTTTGGGGGTTGTAAAATCCCATAGATTTTTTGTTTTTGACTAAGCACATTTGCCCATAAAGTGGTGTGTGAAGAAGGTAGGGTAAAAGCGCACTAACATCCAAGCCTTAGATACAATGCACCACGGATTCGGACTTCCATGTACCATGAGGTATATCAAAAGACAATCTTAGGTTACACTAAATGATATAGCCTTAGGAATCCTTTGGTCATCTAAAATTGTGGTGCACTGGTAAGTGGTTAGCCCCAAGAAGTTACTTTCATAGTACTCTAAAAAATGGATAAGACGACTATGGGTATGGTGGAACCCTCCGTAGTTAGAGATATGAAATATTGGGCTGGTCACTAATCATGAACAAGATTGTATATCAGACAGTGCATGAAATCAGACACACCCTGACTTAGGTTGTCCCTATTGAAACATTGTTTCAGTCCTTTCCCATTCAAAAACAAAACTAGATCTGAGCATATTGTAGAAGAGGCTACTATAGTCACAATCAAGATTTGCTACAAAAGCACATTGAAATGCACCAGGCAGCTCGAATGGAGGCAATTTAAACACTCCAAAGCTACACAACAATTATCCAGTCTGATAGTGCAGAAAAGATCCAGTTTGACAATGCAAAGAATATCCCGTATGATAGTGTAGAGAATATCCAGCCTAATAGTCTAAACAATTTGTTGTTATTAGTTCGCCGACGAGCAAAAAACAAAAGCCACAAAATCAAAGCAAAAAAAAATGCCAAACATTGCCATTTTGAGGGAGCCCATTACGATCGTCTTTTTGAGCTAATCGTTTTGAGATCCATCTCCAGTAACCCATTTTCGAAATCCTACCAAAATTCACCATTTTGTGGTATAGTCCATTGTAATCCTCTCTTCGAGCCAATCATTTTGAGATATAACTCTAATAAATCTTTTTGGAGACCCTAAAGTGACAAATGGCTAGTGGTACTAGAACTACTCAAGAGCTAGAGCGGTTGGGCAAACAAGTGAAGCAAATTGAAGTTTCTTAGTCAACAATCCTCCAAGCATTATCCAAATTAGAAAAATTGGATAAAATTGACAACATCGAAAGTCATTTAACAGGCCTAAATGCAAACTATGATGCTCTGTCAGGACAATCATTAGGGATTCAAGGTGCTAGTTCCGGTGGAGGAGCACGAAACATCCCGCTTCTAAATACAAATTAGAGAATGCCCAAGCTAGAATTTCTAAAATTTGATGGTGATGATCCAATGGATTGGTTGTATTGTGTTGAACACTATTTTTCTCTTCTTCCTCCCCAAAATCAGAAGCTTGCAATTGCATCTTTCAACCTAGAACATGAAGCAGTCTAGTGGTTCCAATGGTTAGAGAATATGAATCCGAGGCTCACTTGGCTTGAATTTGAGTGCAAATTACTCACCCATTTTGGACCCAGTGAGTATGAAGATTTTACAAGATCCCTCACCAAGTTAAGACAGACATCTTTCCATGATTACCAAACAGTTTGAAAAGTTGGCAAATCGCACTAGGGGATTGAGTGCCGAGTTTTTCCAAAGTTGTTTTATTAGTGGATTAAAGGAAGATATCCATGCAAAGGTGAAAATGTTCAAGCCAGACAACATGATGGTAGCTATAGGATTGGCTAGGATTGCTGAGGATCAATTTGTACCACAAAGGTGTACTTTTAAACCACCATATGCTCGAACCCTGTTTCTGTCTTGGACATCACCAAACTCGTGAAACAAACCACCCTAGGTCAAATGTCTCACCCGTGAAGAAATGGAGGCATGTTGAGCATAGGGTCTATGTTTCAATTATGATGACAAATATTCTCTAGGCTACAAGTGTGTACAATATAAACTATATTTATTGGATGTGGGAGAACCTTCCACTAGGGAACCACATGATGAAGGGGAGGACCAAATAGAGGTAGATCAACCTGAAGATCCCGAACTAATAGAGGACCCACAACCCAAAATTTCAGTACATGCATTAGTTGGGATTTCTACTCCCTAGACCATGAAGGTGGTGGGGTATTTCAAAGGCCAACGACTTATCATCCTCATTGATTCTAGTAGTACCCACAATTTTATTGATCCTTAGGTAGCTAAACAAGCAACTTGTTACATCTATTCTTGCAATTCATTTGAGGTCATGGTTGACAATGGGGTTATCATCAGATTAGATTTTTGGAAGAAGATATTCCAAAAATAGCATTTCGCACTCATGAAGGCCATTATGAATTCCTCGTCATGCCATTTGGTCTTACCAATGTGCTGTCCACCTTTTAGAGTGTCATGAGTGCAACCATTTGACCATTTTTGTGTAAATTTATTTTGGTGTTTTTTGACGATATATGTTAGGAAGTGAAGTCACTATGCAGTACAGGCAGCTAGGAAACAGGATTGTAGCAGGTTCAAGCAGGCTAAACGTCTAGACTGCCAGACGTCTGGGCCTGACATCTAGGCTGCCAGACATCTAGGCTGGCAGACGTCTGGGCTGCTAGACGTCTAGGCTGGCAGACGTCTGGGCCTGATATCTGGGCTGCCAGACGTCTAGGCTGGTAGACGTCTGGACCTGACGTCTGGGCTGCCAGACGTCTAGGCTGGTAGACGTCCAACCTGACGTCAAGCCAAGTAGACGTCAGAGGAGTGGACGTCTAGGTAGACGACAGGAATGCGGAAGACGAACAGTCTTGGGAGCGGAAACGAATAGTCTTTTGGAGGCTTCCATTGGAAGAGGAAACGAACAGTTTGGAGTCTTCCTTCTGCTCTATAAAAGGGACTTGACCCCTTGCATATGTGAGAGAGGTTGTTGAAAACGTTGAAAGACGTGGATGTAAATTTTGCTGAAAATAATAAAAGAGAAGTTGCCATTGCCCCGTGGTTTTTCCTGCACATTGTCGGTTTCCACGTAAATGTCTGTGTCACTTGTGTTACTGTTTCCGTGTTCTATATTTTTGTTATTGTGCTTCCTCTTGCAGGTGATAAATCTGGAGTTTTTTCCTAACATCTGGTATCGTAGCTAAGGTTTTGTGCGAGTGGGAGCTGCAACAATGACAAAAGGTGTAACCAAGTTCGATATTGAGAAATTTGATGGCATTTGCTGGTTTAGAATGACCAAGCTCAAGCCTTGGAAGGGGTCACGAGTAAACCGAGCAGCATGAAAGATGAGGAGTGGGCAACGCTTGACAGGAAGGCGGTTTCTACAATCCGTCTCTGCCTAGCGGACTCCGTCTTGTTCAATGTAGCTGAAGAGAAGACCGCGGAAGCCCTTTGGCAAAAGCTTGAAAAGTTGTATGAAACAAAATCAGCAACTAACAAGGTTTTTCTTAAAAAGCAGCTTTATAGCTTGAGGATGAAGGAAAGTTCATCCGTTGTAGATCATTTGAATGAGTTTAATACTCTTATCAATAAACTGGTTTCGCTTAATGTGAAGATGGAGGATGAAGATAGAGCTATCACCCTACTTTGTTCCCTCCCGGACACTTGGGATCATATGGTGATGACCATCAGTAATTCATCATCAGGAACTCTCAAATTTGATGATGTGGTAGCCGCTTTGTTGGCAGAAGAGTTGAGGCGAAAAACGTCTCTGGAACCCTCAACCAATGAAGCCCTATCCGTGAGAGGTCGATCGTTCGAGGGGAGTAAACAAGGTAGAAAGCAATCCAGATCTAAGTCTAAAGGACGTAAGCAGAAAGGGAAGTGCTGGCATTGTGGGAAGCCAGGACACTCCAAGAAGGACTGTTGGCAATTAAAGAATGGTGAAAAGCAAAATCAGCCATCAGCTGAAGCCAATGCAGCAGATTCAGGAGAGACGACAACATGTGAAGCCTTCTGTATCAGTAATAACAGATCGGTTTTATATACCTGGGTTTTGGACTCAAGTGCATCCTTCCACATGTCTCCCCACAGAGACTGGTTTGACAAATATCAGCCATACTGTGGTGGAAAGGTCTATTTGGGTGATGATCATCCTTTAGAAATTGTGGGAAGAGGGGATATAAGGATCAAGTTGGACGATGGTAGAGAAAGGATGTTATGTGATGTGCGACATGTGCCCAATTTGAGGAAGAATTTGCTCTCAATCAAAATGATGGATAAGCTAGGGTATTTTGTCACTTTCAGTAACAACTACTGCAAGATTACCAGAGGAGCTCTTGTAGTAGCAAAGGGAGAATCTTATGGGACTTTATACCGTTTATGCGGTGATACGGTGACAAACCATGCAACAGCAACAACTTCTTCTCAGGATGCAGTAATGCTATGGCATCAACGCCTAGGCCATATGAGTGAAAAAGGCCTGAAAATTCTGCATGACAGAGGTATGCTTTTTGGGATTAAGTCTTGTAATTTAGACTTATGTGAGCACTGTATTTTTGGTAAACAGAAGAGGGTTCGGTTTATTGCAAGTCCTGGTAAGAGTTCTGATTTTCTGCAACTTATACATTCGGATATATTTGGACCTGTCCCCACTCAGTCCTTGAATGGTGCCATCTATTTTCTGACTTTTATAGATGATTATTCTAGGAGAGTGTGGGTTTACTTTCTGAAGAAGAAGTCGGAAGCTTTGCAAAAATTTAAGGAGTTCAAAGCACGGGTAGAAAAGAGTTTGGGCAAGTCAATTTTGTGTCTCAGGTCAGATAATGGGGGTGAATATTGCTCCAAGGAATTTGATAAATTTTGTATGCAGGAAGGTATTAAGCACCATAAGACTGTACCATACACTCCACAAAAAATGGTGTGGCTGAGCGGATGAATCGCACAATCATGGAACGTGCAAGAAGCATGCTTAGCGCAGCCATGTTGGAGAAAAAGTTTTGGGCGGAGGCTGTTAATACAGTTGTTTATCTTATTAATAGGTCACCTACAACTGCATTGGATGGACAGATTCCGGAGGAGGTTTGGTGTTGTAAGCCAGTTGATTACTCTCATTTGCGCACTTTTGGCTGTGACGCGTTTGCCCATGTACCCAAAGAAAAAAGGTCCAAGCTTGACCCGAAGTCAAGCAAATGTGTTTTTCTCGGCTATGGAGATATAGTGAAGGGGTATAGACTGTGGGATCCTACTGCCCACAAGGTAATTATTAGCCGGGATGTAATTGTTGATGAAAAATCCATGCAAAGGAAGGAGGTACAACAAAATCCTAATGTTGTACCTGTTGAAGTAGAATTTAGTGAAGATGAACATGCTGAAGTTTTTGATCAGCATGTAGAACAACAAGTAGAACAGAAGTAGAGCAGCCACAACGGTCACAAGACCAAGAGCCAGAACCGACAGATCATTGGGTTAGAAGATCTACACGTCCACAAAAGTGTCCGGAAAGGTATTCTCATGTGTATCAGTCCTCTTTTGCTTTGTTAATTGATGATGGTGAACCTAGTTCATTTCAGGAAGCTAGAGAGTCTGAGAATGCAAGAAAGTGGAGGAAATCCATGGAGGAGGAAATCGAGGCACTTCGAAAGAATAAAACTTGGGAACTTGTGGATCTCCCACTTGGAAGAAAGACTGTTGGAAACAAGTGGGTGTACAAAGTGAAGAAGAACAACGATGGGTTGTTGGAACGCTATAAAGCTCGCTTGGTGGCAAAGGGCTATGTGCAGAAGTCAGGTGTTGACTTTAATGAAATTTTCTCTCCAGTTGTGAAGATGACTACTATTAGAGTTCTACTTGCACTTGTAGCTGCACAGGATTTGGAACTGGAGCAGCTTGATGTAAAGACTGCTTTCTTGCATGGTGATCTCGAGGAAGAGATATATATGGATCAGCCTGAGGGCTATGAAGAAAGAGGCAAAGAGCATTTGGTTTGCAGATTGAAGAAATCACTGTACGGGTTGAAACAGGCGCCAAGGATGTGGTACAGGAAATTTGACACCTTCATGAAGAGCCAAGGTTTCAGCAGGAGTGAAGCTGACCATTGTGCATACTATAAGAGGTTTGACGATGGCAATTTTATTATTTTGTTGTTGTATGTTGATGATATGTTGGTTGCAGGTCCCAACATGAAGAAAATCATTGATCTTAAGGCTCGGTTGGCTAGGGCATTTGAAATGAAGGATTTAGGAGCAGCAAACCAAATTTTAGGGATGAAGATACACAGGGACAGAAAAGGAAGAAAGATCTGGTTAAGTCAAAAGTCATATGTGGAGAAGATTCTGCAGCGCTTCAATATGCAGAATGCTAAACCAGTTAGTACCCCACTTCTTCCACACTTAAAGTTGTCTTCCAACCAATGTCCTAGAACGGAAGCAGAGAAGACAAGCATGTCTCGTGTACCGTATTCATCAGCAGTAGGAAGCCTCATGTATGCCATGGTGAGCACCAGACCGGATATTGCCCAAGCAGTGGGAGTAGTCAGCCGGTACATGGCAAATCCCGGTAAGGAGCATTGGAATGCGGTGAAGTGGATATTCGGATATTTAAGAGCCACTTCAGATGTTGCCATTTACTTTGGATCGGCAGATTTGCAAGTTACAGGTTTTGTGGATTCTGATTATGGTGGAGATAGAGATGGGAGAAAATCCACTACAGGATATACCTTCACTCTTGCTCGAGGAGCGGTGAGTTGGGCTTCTAAGTTGCAGTCTGTTGTGGCTTTATCAACCACTGGAAGCAGAATACATTGCAGCAACTCATGCCAAAAAAGAGGCAATTTGGCTAGAGCGATTGTTGGGTGACTTCAAGGTAATGCAGGAGAAAATTACGTTGCATTGTGATAGCCGTAGTGCTATTCAGCTAGTGAAGAATCCAACATTCCATGATCGCACGAAACACATTGATGTCAAGTACCACTTTATCGGAAATGTGGTGGAAGAAGGTAGGATCCTGTTGCAGAAAATCGACACTGAAGTGAATCCTGCAGATATGCTTACAAAGCCGGTCAAGGTAGAGAAGTTTGAATGGTGCAGAACTTCTCTGGGCTTGCTGAAAAAATAACAAGGGCAGCATTGGGCAATTGGCACTGGATGAAGATCTTTGGCAGAAGAATTCCTGAATATTGACTTCAAGTGGGAGAATGTTAGGAAGTGAAGTCACTATGCAGTACAGGCAGCCAGGAAATAGGATTGCAAAGCAGGTTCAAGCAAGCCAGACGTCTAGACTGACATACGTATGGGCCTGATGTTTGGGCTGGCAGACGTCTGGCCGACGTCTGGGCTGCCAGACGTCTAGGCTGGTAGACGTCCAGCCTGACGTCAAGCCAAGTAGACGTCATAGGAGCGGACGTCTAGGTAGACGACAGGAATGCGGAAGACGAACAGTCTTGGGAGCGGAAACGAACAGTCTTTTGGAGGCTTCCGTTGGAAGAGGAAACGAACAATTTGGAGTCTTCCTTCTGCTCTATAAAAGGGACTTGACCCCTTGCATATGTGAGAGAGGTTGTTGAAAACGTTGAAAGACGTGGATGTAAATTTTGCTGAAAATAATAAAAGAGAAGTTGCCATTGCCCCGTGGTTTTTCCTGCACATTGCAGGTTTCCACGTAAATCTCTGTGTCACTTGTGTTACTGTTTCCGTGTTCTATATTTTTGTTATTGTGCTTCCTCTTGCAAGTGATAAATCTGGAGTTTTTTCCTAACAATATTTTGGTTTATAGTCATAGATGGGAGGAAAATTTGCAACATTTAGACCAACCACTACAACTCTTAGCCAAAAATCAAATGTGCGCCAAACTATCCAATTGTTCTGTTGGGATGCAGGAAGTGGAATACCTAGGCCATATAGTTTCAAGGGAAGGGGTCAAGGTGGACCCTAAAAATATTGCAGCCATGTAACATGAGTGGCGAGCTTCCCAATATTAGGAAAGTGGAATGATAGACTTATGAGTCACTCGAGATTGTAGCCATAAGACGTTCATCACAGCCGTATGGTGTCATCATCATGAGATGGTACGGTCTCATTTGTAGGATGCAGTCTTCTACAACAAAGTAAAAGATAGTCTTCTGCATATGACATTGCAACACTTTGATAGTCTAACTCCTAGGTTCATACAACAACAATTGTATAGTAATCACACGTACAATGCTCTAGTAATCTCCAAACAATAGGATGATGATCTCCCAAGATTGCAACACAGGTGTCGTACAGTAAAATCCTCGTACTGTTTGCAACAAACTAACTTACAAGTATTCTTCCATGGCAATTATTCCTTGCAACGTACAACTATGAACAATATCTGCCGCAACACAATATATGCAGTACAAACAAAATGCAAATAAACTGCAAATGAGATTAATGTATTGGCATTCAAATGGTGTTTGCAGTACACATCAATGGCAGACTGCAATATCTGCAAATACAATATACAAGGTTTCTCTCCTCAATGCTCCCTCAACAGACTTGCATATGCACAACATAGAGCAATTGGCATGGAATCATGTTACAAATGAAGGACGGGTGGTTTTATTTAACAACTACCCTGGCCATTGCATAATCAACAATTTCTAGGACAACACAACACAACTGCCACCCTATTTGGACATGTATTACATATTCAAATATTTAACCTTTATACCTACAGTCTATTTGCAATTTATCATTAAATTGCATTACATGTCATTTTTTTTGCATTTCATGTCATTTCATATGCCTTTCATTTCATTTACATTTCATTTGTATTTCAAAAAGTCTAACACAAAACTATACATTTTCTACTTCTTTTTCTTCTAGGAAGTTGTTGCTTTGCTGCCTACATCTATCCTCCCCTTTAAACCGGTCGATGTCCCCACCGATGCTTGTTACTGCTCCTAAGGACTCGACTGCTTCTACCGAGAACCATGAACAAGGATTCCACCCATTTTTGTTATCTAGAGTCTTAGGGCTGCTCGTCCATCCTTCAACTTCTGTGCATAATTACAGTAACGAACATACTCCAGCCCATAGTGATTGGCTTTCTTCTCCATTTCTGCCAATTTTGCCACCAACTCTTTTTCCCTCTAGGTAGAATTCATTTGTGCCTTTTGTTGCAGTTCAGTTTCAATTTTGGCTGCAATAGCCAGTTGTTCATCCCTTTCTGCAATCAGCTGATCTTTATGCTCTAGCTCTTTTTCACAAGCTTTGTATACTTGTGCTCTTACTATTAATTCTGCTCTCAGGTGTGTAATTATCTCATTAAACTTCTCCATATCCCTTTTCGTTGCAACAAGTTCATCCTTTGCTCTTCAAAACTTTGTTTTAGGCCAGCAACTTCTGTTTCTGCTTCCTTCTTCATTTTCTGCATTTCTTCATGATGTTGATTAACATAATATTTCTTGGATTGGTATGTCTTTTCCAACTCCACCGTTAACCAATCAATCCAATGTGTCAAAAAGTTGATTTTTCCATACACCGGTTGCAACTCTGGTAGAATCTTCCTATATCCCACTTTTGTTGTATCTGTTGGAAAATGGTCCAAGGTAACCTGTATTTATGTACATTGTCTGTGGTACCCTATAATTGGTCTGTGTACCCTTTGGTAGCTCCTTCACTTCAACCATTCTTGCCAATATTCCTACTTGCATTTCCCATGGCGCTTTATCGCAAATTTCAGTGAGCTTCTTTGTCCTCTCATTATCTTGAGCCCATAATATTGCTTTCTCCATTTCATCATAAACCATGGATCGCCATTGCCTCAGCTGTCCTACACAACCCATCATAAACCATGGATTGCCATTGCCTTTCTTAATTACTTTATATTTTTCCCTTTTCTTTTTCTCAAGTTCCTTTGTGACCTCAATCTCCTTGCCCTTCACGGGTTCTTCAGCTACTTCAGGCACCTCTATATCTCTTAATAGATATTGGGCTGCCATAGAAAATTCGAATTGCCTCACATATGGCATAGGTGGTGACGCACTCGGATCTATTTGCTGCATCCATTCAGCAATTCCTGGAAATTCTTCCTCCACATTGCCTGCTTTCATTATGTCCATGTCTTCCTCCTCAACCACCTTAGTTTCTTGCATTAAATGTGCCAATCCTTCTTGCTGCATAGTCTCGTTCAAAGGTTGTTCCTACAACATAGTCCTTTCCTGCTCTCTACTTCCTTGTCCTTGTAGGAATGCTTTGCTGCCCTTCTTGTTGCCTTCTTTCCATTTTTTCTTCCACCTATTGCTCTTGGGGAAATTCTTCAATCTGCTGCTATAGTTTAGACTCTAGTCCTCTGTGCCTCTTCTTCCTTCATGGTGCCAGCTCTTCCTTTGATTCCTCACTATCCTCTTCTTCAACTAAGTTAGTTCTTCACAATATTTTCTTAGTTCTTGTTCTGATTGGAGTGGACTTAGTTACCGGTACTACATGTATCCATTTGAGTACCGTGGGTTCTTCTTTTGGGAATTTCCTTGAAGCAGCTAGTCCTTCAAATTCCATCTTAACAAAAGATATTGCATTCAACATTATTCCAATGGTGTGGAAAGCCATCGAAAAATTCTTGGTCTATCACCTCAAGAAATTCCTGATGTGATATGATAAATAGGATGCCCAATCATACTACACTTATTTTACAATGCCCTGCACATATTGGACCATCCAAACAAGCATTTTTGATGATCTTGTCTCTCCTAACAACTTGGACATTACTATGTTCATGGCACTTCTCAACTATTCATTCTTCAACTGACTTCGCTTAATTCCATGACTTCCATGACCAAAATTTTGTCTTACTTCTACGGGAGTAATATTCGTGACTTTGAGGATTTTCTTTCATCTGCATCCACTAGGTCCTTCCTTTATTGGTATTTCTTGCTTCGGCAATCCAAACATTTGTCGGAAGTTATTTGTTGAAAACATCTCTCAATCACCAATCCTCACTATTCTCACATTCTATTATGAGTCATAGGATTCGAGAATTTGCAGCAAATAATCCTTGAAAAAGTCCTTGTCAAACATTGGGACTTGTGCAATGCAACTAACTCCTGCTTTTGTCAATGCAACTTTCAATGGATGGTTTGGTGGGTTTTCTTGCCATCATTTTCTACAAAATTCCCCAACTGGTTGAATCCAATTTATTTCACTCAAAAGTATCTTCTTTTCCTTCCTCTCATAGTAGAGAAACTTGGAATTGGATTTGAAATTGATTTGGGGAGGGAATCGGGAAAAATCGAGAGAAAAAATCGGCCAAAAAAAACCGAAGAAAACACAAATTTTCATTGAAAAAAAGTTTTTTTCATGCATATCACAATGAATTAACATTATGCAAATCAAATATTAATGATGTAAGACTGTAAGCTTAAACTACACATGAAAGTGGCAAGTGATACATCATACAAGGCTCAAGTTTAAAGTACACATGAAAGTGACAAAACACATCTTGTATTGCTTATAATATGAAAAGGTACAAATTACAAAATGTGTCAAAATGCCTCAATAGGCCCACTATCTATTGTCTTGCAATTCCTTTGCCCTTTGCCCTAGCAGAAGACCTAGTCTCTCTTTGTTGACGTGCCCTTGCCGCTTCTTGTGCATGTGCCTCTTCTTGGTCCTTGGTTGCTATCTCCTCCGCTAGGTCTTCAAAGTTTTGTAATTCATCCAGGGAGAAGAGAGGCTCTTCCTGCTGCTCCTGCATTGCATCTGTGATCCATTCAGATGATGGATCAATGTCACTTAGGTCAATGGGCTGAGTACTTGTTTTTTCAAAACTTCTTTGGTGGAGGCGAAGGTTGTAATGCACAAACACAAGATCATTCAACTTTTCTTGTGTAAGTCTGTTGCGCTTCTTGGAGTGTATGTGCTCAAACATACTCCAATTGCGCTCACAACCTGAAGCGCTGCATGGTTGAGATAAGATTCTGATGGCCATGCGCTGCAAATTGGGCGTAAAATCACCAAAGTCCTCCCACCATAAATCTAGAAACAACAAAAAAAAAGAAATTTAATATTTCACATGTAAAATAGTAAATTGAGATTATTTTTTAAAACAAAATCAAAAGACAATAAATAATAATTCGATGAGGGTTACCTGGCCTCAATGTTGACCTAGCACTCTTGCATTGCTCGGATGGGAATTGGCGGCCATGACATTCCTTATAATCCTGTATCTCTTCACGCGTTTTATCGCGCAATTGTCTACTAGCTGAGAACATGCGGTCAATGCAATCTTGAACGCCAAGCTTCACCTCATAATCAACATGAAATGTAGGAGAATAAAAAATTTGGGGGTTCAAGTAGTAACCCGCTGCATGAAGAGGGCTATGGATTTGAGATGTCCATCGGTTATCAATGATAGTCCAAATGGGATCGTATTTGGTGCGGGCATATCCATAAAATGCAGCAATTGCCTCTTTTGCCTTGTCCATAGCCTCATATACAAATCCCATTGGAAATTGTTCTCCATCAACAAGATGGAGAACCTTCACCAAAGGCTCTGACACCTGAAAAAAAAAGGAAAAATAATTTAAAGGAAAATATTTTACAACAAAAATAAAATAAAATAAATTAATAAACTTAGTCTTGTACCTTGATGGCCTCATCCATAGCTATCCAGAAGGCCTCCTCAAACAAATAAGTATATACATTATGCCCCTCAGGTGAGATTCGGTATCTTGCAGCTTGTTTGGAATTCCAATCATCGCTCACAAACATTTGCTTCAGTGACCCTCTTGCATCATAAATGCTCTGCAATGTCACAAAGTTTGTGGTGAAGCGTGTAATTCCAAGCCGCACTAGCTCCCTCCCATTAGTAAATCGCCTCATGAGGCTAAGGACCCATGTATGGTTGTAAATGAATTTTGTGATAGCCTTAGCCTTCCTTACAACCTCTGCCACCCAAGGTAATTTCCCAATGTCCTCGAGGAGCAAATCGAGACAATGGGCTGCACATGGGGTCCAAAAAATAGTGGGGAATCTCTGCTCCAAAATCTTACCGGCTGCCTTATATGCTGCTGCGTTGTCCGTGATGATTTGGACAACATTCTCCTCCCCGACCTCCAACACAACCTCCTCCAACAACCCTGCAAGCATTTCGACACTCTTAACTTGTGCCGATGCATCTACTGACTTGAGGAATGCAGTTCCTCCTGTAGAAGCAACCAAAAAATTAATCAAGGTTCTTCCCTTCCCATCCGTCCAGCCATCAGACATGATACTGCAACCCTTGTTCCTCCACACCTTGTGCTGGTCTTCAAGCACAACTTGAAGTATAAAAAAATTTAGTCATCATATATATAAAAAAATTTAGTCATGCCATATATATAAATTTAGTCAAGCACAACTTGAATGTTGTCCACAGATTGTTGAAGGAGAGGGCCCCTAAGGTCATCATAAGTTGGCGCCTTAAATCTTGCGCCGCAACTTGCGACGACATCTATCATGCGCCGCCAGTATGGAGACCTTGCCACATTGAAGGGAATGTCAGAATAATACCAAAAAGTGGCAATGGTTGTCCTCGCTGCATTGTGCTTCTCTTGGTTCCACGCGGCCATACCCTCAAGCATGGGTTGTGCCCTTGGCACGGAACGGTCTACAAAATGGGACTCTCTCGTCCCACTAGCTGCTTGTGCACACGATGGACTCGAACTCTCCTGCTGAAACCGGCTAAAGCTGTTGCTAGTATGGGGAATTCGAGAAGGGGGGTTGACATGGCATCGGTTTGACTTCGTTTGAGATCTCTTTTTTCCTCTGAGCCAGAGATCATGGCCTCTATTTTATTTTTAATTTCATCTGGCACCTTAGAGCATGTCCTGACATCTTTGCCACTTCTCTTTGCCAAATGGAATTTGAGGCGGAAAATGCCTCCACTAAAACGTTCGCTACAAAAATTGCATATAACTTCCCCTTTCTTTTCCCCTTGCGTTCCATACGCCCATGCTGGATCTTTTGGTTTCATTTTTTCTATGCCTGCACATGGAAACAAGTAACAACAAAGTTACAAACAATTACTTAAAAAAAAAAAAAACCTAAACCCTAAACCAGAAGGCTAGGGTTTAGGGTTTAAAATTGAAACATTGACAGCTGAAAAATGGGCTTGCATACATAGTTATCAGGCAACATTGAGCAATATTTATTTAAAGGGAGAAAAAAAAAAAAACCTAAACCCGAAACCCTAGACTAGGTTTTAGGGTTTAAACTTGAAAATTGAAATATTGACAGCTGAAAAATGGGCTTGCATACATAGTTATCAGGCAGCAATATTTACTTAAAAAGAGGAGGAAAAAAAAAACCCTAAACCCGAAACCCTAGACTAGGGTTTAGGGTTTAAACTTCAAAGTTCAAACATTAACAGCTGAAAAATGGGCTTGCATACATAGTTATCAGGCAGCATTAAGCAATATTTACTTAAAGGGAGAAAAAAAACCCTAAACCCAAAACCCTAGACTAGGGTTTAGGGTTTAAAGTTTAACTTGAAATATTGACAGCTGATAAATGGGCTTGCATACATCAGGCAACAATATTTAGTATTTACTTAAAAGGAGGAGGAAAAAAAAACCCTAAACCCGAAACCCTAGACTAGGGTTTAGGGTTTAAACTTCAAACATTGACAAAAACATTTGCAAACAGCCCTAATCTAGATTCTAAACCTTGTTTCAACTTGGAGAAAAAAAAAAGAGTTTTCAAAAGATTTTCTTACCTCGGATGAATCCTTTGGGCGGTTGTTGTTGGCTGTCGGATTCCTTCAAACCGCAATCCGCTCGCTCTTAGGATGCCCTAGCGTGTTTGGGTTGGGGTGGTAGTAGGTAGGCAGACTCCTTTTGTTGTTTGCAAGAGGTTAAATGAAAGCCATCCAAAAAAAAATTCACTTTTTAACTCAATCGGCATAGCCTCTACGCATGCGGCTATGGCTGATTTTTTCAAAAAATTGGCAAAAAATCGCCGAATCAGCGATTCTTTGCGATTTGACTCAGCAAATGATAAAATCGGGAAAATATCTCCAATTCAGCAATTTTTTTCTGATTTTTGGTACCATGCTTACTCTCTTTGGTGAATCTTCTCTTCTCGGATTCTCATGCCCTCTTTGAGAATGACTCTCCTCTTCCATTTCATGACCGTGTCTTCTTCCTACCATATATTTTGTCGATCCTTGTCTTCCACCGAGTCTTGTCTCCTCTTCTCTTTCTCAATGATGTCTTCTGTGTAGTGGACCAAGTGAGTATCTCCTCCTCTCTGCTTCTATCCTTGCTAGCCATTCTCAATAGTTTATTCTACTGCTCATACTTCATCCGTCATACTTCCTTGTCCTCTACCATACAACGACTAAGTGTATGGCCACTCTACCGTCTTTTGTATTGCCAACCCTTTTGTCTTGCATGACGACTTCTTGCATTTGTATGACAGTCTCCTATGCTTGTATGACGGCTTCCTCAGTAGTCTACTCAACTTTGACAACGATTTCTCTTGGCTGTAGGCATTTTTCTCTTGCAGTCCTTTCTCGATGCACTTGTACGGTGATGTGTCTTCACTAAGCCATCATCCTTCTCGACTTCCTTGTCTATACAACAACTCTTCTTTGCCTTTCTTTGCGCAGACCCTATGAAACCCTAGACTGCACTTTGTGTTAAACCTCCTTGAACAACACTTACCCTTCCTTGCTTGATGCATTATAGGGGTTTGAAAACTTTAGCTGTATTTTTCCAAACTCTACATGGCTTTCCCTTCTTTCGTCTAGATCTTAATTCTCCATTCATTGCATAGGCACCTTTGCCCTAGCTTCCATTACCGTGTCGTTCTCTCTATTTTTTTATGGTTGTACAGTTGTTCGTTCACCTGCAACTTCTAGAGCAATTTCTTATGAGCAGTTAGGGCACATTCTAATACCCTACTATGATTTCTCCTTCTCTAGCATCGTGCTATAATTTCTCCAATGGCATCTCCTCTTTCTGCTCGCCATCGTGCTCTGAAATTTTCTCAACTATTTTAATTTTTCATTGCTTCCCCCTACCCCATCACTCGCCACGTCGCCCTTGCATGCTTATGCTCTTTTAAATATCAATGAATAAATAATCTGTTGGAATGTGAAAACAGTGACCGCTAAATTGTTACAAAGTTTGTGGATGACATATTTTATTTTTATGTGAAATTTAAAGGATTCAACATTTTTTGCTTTTTTAAAATATCTATCTCATGCAATGTTGGTCGAGGATATAGACTGAATGGCTTAGCTCACATTTTAACAGATGCACTGAGGGTCCTTGAAGATGGGGATCTACAAACGCTTGGGCTGATGGATTATGATAAAAGATTGACACACTCCTTTACAGCACATCCAAAGGTTGACCCCATTACTGGTAAGTAAAGCAAAATCTGAGGTATGTGTGGCTGTATTTATTTATAAGGGTAGCATATATCAGATGTGATAAGGTAATAGCAGACAGTTCTTTTAAACCTTATTGTTTCAATTGGAGTGTAGGAGAGATGTTTACATTTGGGTATCAATTTACTCATCCATATGTGACATACCATGTTGTCACAAAGGAAGGTCATATGCTTGACCCAGTTCCAATAACAATTCCAGAACCTGTCATGATGCACGATTTTGCCCTAACGAGAAACTATGTGATTTTTATGGATCTTCCTCTCTATTTTCGCCCAAAGGTAACTTAATGTTTGATTTGGTCACATAATATTGATTTTAGATCAAGTATGATATGATATGTTTTTTTCAAAGCTACTGCTGAAACAAGATCCAGGCAGCAACTATGAAAGCATACAATAGTATTTCTATTTAAAAGCATGTCCCAAGTGAGACAACAAAAATATCTTGCAAGCAAATAACTATAAATTTATTAAAAGAAATTTCAGAACTAGAACCACTGCTGAATGCAATTTGTTCAATAAAATTTTGCATTAAATTTGAACTGAAAACAAATTTTGTAACTGTGTCTGCACAAAGGTTTTCTCATATTTGGCTGAGCTGATAAACATTTCTGTTTAAAGTTTGGTTTGCCTATAAATGATTTGAAATCTTGGAGTCCAACTTGTGTTTCTTCTACAGAATATGATGAAGGGAAAACTGGTTCTCTCATTTGATCAAACCAAGAAAGCTCGTTTTGGAGTGCTACCACGATATGCAAAAGATGACATTCAAATTCGTTGGTTTGAGCTTTCTAACTGCTATATCTTTCATAATGGTAACACTCAAATCATTGACATCTTGAAATATATTTTACCTTGTACATTTATTACGGTTCTGTTGTATAAAGTCAGTGTCTTTGATTCCATAGAGCCATGAACTTAGATATTTTCAATGATTATGTACTGCATTTCTCTTCTTTATTTAAAATGTTTCTTGTAAATCCACTCTAAATTCAGTAGCTTGAAAGTCAGGCTTATAGCTGCTTGGTGTTATTATTATATTTTATTTTCTTCTTGCTGTTCACATACTTATTTCAATTGATTATTGACAGCAAATGCTTGGGAGGATGGTGATGAAATTATTCTTTACACATGTCGTCTGCAAGATATTGATCTTGAGATGGCTTCTGGGCCTGTCAAAGAAACTATAAACTACATAAATGAATTGTATGCAGTTCATCCTCTTCTATGTTCCACAGTTCCTGACTTGCATCTATTATTGGTCATTTCTTTAGTTCATGCAGTGCTCTGAATCTGTCTTTGGACATTGGACAAATGAAAGCTGTAATGTTTATGACGATTTTAACAAGTATACAAATGACATTTAACTTTTTCTCTCCTTTTTGTGGGGCTGGGTGGCTGTGTCAGATATGAAATGCGATTCAACCTAAAGACTGGAGAAGCTTCACAGAAGAAACTTTCAGAGTCTGCTGTAGATTTCCCACGTATCAATGAAAATTACATTGGAAGGTACAAACACCTATAGAAAGTCAGAGTACATGTGTGTGTGTGTATCCATGCTTTTGGGTTGTTCATTTTTCATGAATATCTACTGTTTAGGTTTTGCTTAAATTATGTTTTATTTCCTCCTGTTTAGGTGTGGAATATTTTTATACTATTTAATCCATCAAGAAATAAATTCCCATTATTTTCCTTGATTTTTGCTCATTTAAGCAGGAAGCAACGTTTTGTGTATGGAACCATACTGACTTCCTTGGCAAAAGTGAAGGGAATTGTCAAGTTTGATCTCCAAGTTGAACCTGAACTGGGGAAAGAACAAATTGAGGTTGGAGGCAATGTCAAGGGCATTTTTGAGTTTGGTCCTGGAAAATATGGTTCTGAAGCAATCTTTGTACCAAAAGAATCTGGTTCAGAGTTGGATGAAGATGATGGTTATTTGATATGTTTTGTCCATGATGAGAATGCTGGGTATGTGTAGTTTTAATATGGCTGCTATAAGGATCAGGAATTACTGGCTCTGTTTTTTTTTGGATTGATATAGCAGGATCAGACGATTGAAACACATTTACTGTAGAGGTATAAACAGATTTACAGCTGGAATTTGAATCAGATAAACTGGTTTGCTAATGGAAATATTTTTCATGGTGACAGGAAATCAGAAGTTAATGTGATTGATGCAAAAACCATGTCTCCAGAGCCAATAGCTGTTGTTCCTCTTCCGACAAGGGTACCGTATGGGTTTCATGCTTTCTTTGTGACAGAGGTATTTCATAAAAGCATAGCATTCAATGGTCATAGCATTTTATCAATGATAGAAAGGAAAGCAAAAAATAAAATAAAATAGATACAAAGTTACTTGAACTTTGAAATGTCCTTGCTTGTTCCTATACACACACAGAGAGGTGGAACAGCTGTGAATTTTAATAAAGTGGAATATCTTAAAGTTTTAGGTCCTCCATACTATATCTTCAAGCTGAATATCTAATAGTCACCCCTTTCCCCTCAAATTCTGCTGACATCTTTCCTGTAAATGAACAATAAATTGTATTAATTTTACTATACATTACTATCTCATATTTCATGCACATGCATTACTTATGGTGTCAATTCTGGGCCTCATCATTTCCCCCCCTACTTGAGCAAATGCATGTCCTCATATAGTGTCTTTCTAAATCTGCACTCAAATCCAATTCCTCTTTCATGTCAAGCACAATCTTTTTACCCTGGCTATGAAATCCCTGACAATCTCTAATGTCATACAACCATTCAAAAAATGCTCCATCCGGTGCTGCAGTAGTGTTGTATGGGGGAACTGGACCGATAATGAGCGGTGGCCTAAATCTCATGCCTATCCATCTGAACTCAAGAGTCTAGATGGTGAAAATGACTTCAAGGGCACGGTGATGAGATCAATTCAAATTTGTGGGAGAAATTGGATCCCTTTTCCTAAGGTTGATAGGCAGTTCTTCCCGCCTCAGTTTGCAAGCTGCTTTCACCCTGTCCAAGTGTGAGTCACAGAACTCATGGAATTCTTGAGCACATTCTCCCAAGTGGGTTATACAGTAGTTTCTAATATCTTGCCTGCCCAACAACCTGTAATGCATTGTAATAGCCCAACTCATACTCCCTAGCTGCATATTTCCTAGCTCTGTCTCTTCTGTTAATTTGGTTTTGCAGAGTGGATGCAAAGGCCCGTAGCTGAACATCCCCAACACAGACGTTGAGAAAAACATTTCCTCAGGCAGTGTATACTTATGGATGAAAAATTCTCAAAGTAAAATTTTTTGCTCTACTGTACTACAGCAATAGGCATCCAGGAAGTCTTGGGGTGTCTCCAAATTATGGCTCAGTCCAAAATATAATATTATCTGCTGCCACCTATAGTATTATCCATGCAAGAATATACTGTATATTCTTGTTGGCTGCCTGCATTCCAGCATCCTTTCTGTGATATTACAAACTTCCCAACTTTTGCTTGCAATCCTACGAGTTCTTCAGTCAAGGTCGTATTCTTAACTTCCAATGTCTTGAGGGTTTGCACTCTTTGTTCTAAATAAAAACACCATCCATCGTTCAATGGAAGCATTGTGAACATTTAGTGTGACCATAGAATGTTCGGGGATCCCTTGTTGAGATTCCAATGCTCTTTTTGATGTCATTTCTGTTGCATTTCCCAAATGCTCTGATGTGTCTGTTGGCAGAGTCTCTTGTTGTTTTGGCCTACTCCTTAATTATTGTAAATGGCTGCAATTATAGGGTCTCCTAGTTCTTTACATTGATTACTATGTTCTGCAAAAGTAGGATTTTCTAGTGCTTTTGGTTAATCTTGTTGTTTCTTGAGCTTGGCCAACTCCTGCATTAACTAGACAATTCAATCATCCTTGCCTTGGAGCAGCTTTCTTGCCTCTAATTCATCTTGCTGCATTTTTATTTTTACCCTGGCACTTTCTAGGGCTAGTTCACCGAGAGTTTCGGTTTCCTAAGTAGCATCTTCTTCAGGTGCCACAACATTCTCCTGTGGCAGTTTGTCAAGAATTTCTGCTTTAGCTCCACTGCTATCTTTTGCTGGCACTCTTTTCCTCTTCCTTATTTTTTACTGGTTGTTGCAGGGTTTGATTTTGGTGAGGTGGTGGTTTGTTCCATTGCATCAGCCCTAATCTTCTTGTGTTTTTTCTATGCCTTAGACATTCCAGGCATTGGTTCTGGTTGGGTTGCCTTCTCTTGCTTGCTGGACTCTGTCCTTCGCATTTTTCTGCTAGAGCTAGTAGTTACAGGGCTTTCCTGTGTTGTTTTCTTAACCACACGTTTGACTTGTTAAAATGTGCTCAATTTGTTGTCTAGGAAGGCTTGCCATTGCTCTTCTTTGTCCTCCCATTGGAGGAAATGATGTCTGCAAATTATCCGGATGAGCCCATGGTGCTTCAAGGGCCTATTTCTTCTTGAAATTTCTTTACCATGACGTGTAAGGAGTGCAAAAAGTAGGGCAGATCAGTTCTCAACTCAGGCCTCTCTGCTCCATGTCTTAAATGTGCCAAGAGCTTCAGATGAGGCCCAATTACCACTGTGAACTGGCCACCGCATGTGAAATATCTCATGACTTAAAGGGCTACTGCATTCTAGGGTATCGATAAACTAGTTCATCTTATCCCCTTATATATTTAGCAATTATTTCAAATTCAGGTTCAGGATCCCCTTCTACTGTAAACAAATAAAAACTTTTCCTGAAGTGGAGAGCAGGTTCTAAAAAATCTTTTGCCTTGACAAGGAATTTGTGAAATTTTGCTTAAGGTGTCAATAGTTACCTCGATTGTGGCCCCTCTAAGCATCGCCTTATTCTCCTGAAGGAAATTGGAAAATTCTTCTGCGAGTATTGTGTCATGCCCGTTGAAAAGTTGAAGGAAGGTCATCCATATTGCATTTTGAAAAATGTCTGCCACCTCTCGTTGCTAGAGCATCCCAATGATAGATCTTGATTATAATGTTTTATTCTATCTGCTCATTGTTGTGGAAAAACGTTGGTAAATTGGAGTAGAAATGAAATTATATTGTGGGCAAGGAGTGGATATCAGGTCAAAGGAGTTGCAAGCTTTTTACAGAGCAATTGCAGGGGGTACTGAAGAAGATAGGTGTTTGTCATGCATTCTTGGTTTTTGGTGTTAATTTGCATGCATGCTTAGGTGATTCGCAATCATTTTACAAATTTTTGACGTGATAGCCTCTATGTCGATGTTGAATCTAAGTTGGACAAGTGGCATGGCTGTCATGATTGTATTGACTTCGTTTTGCATTGTTTAGCGCTAAGACGATGCACCCAATCATGCATCACCACCATCATGTTGTGCGTTACATGTCCAAACTAAGCACATTGGTCACATTAATTCAAATGCACCATCAGAGGCAACAAATTCAAGCTACGTGTTCCTCCCTTCAATGCACCACTTTTAACTCTACACCTGGCATAATAGCGTCCATCTTGTCCTATCCCAACTGTCATTTCCAAGGCATGTGTCTTTCATGAATGCTGCCATGCCAGGTTTCCGGCATGTGTCCCATGCAACGCTTGCTTCTGTCATGCCCACTTAATAGCATCATGACATGTGTCCTGCTTTTATCATGCCCACTTAACAATATCATGTCATGTATCCCCCCTTGGAGTGGCAGCATGCCCTCATGCATCACAATTTGTATACTAAGGGTTTTCCTATGCTTCTGTCATGCTCACTTAACAATATCATGACATGTGTCTCCCCTTACTTGGAGTGGAAGCATGCCCTCATGCGTCACAATTTGTATACTAAGGCTTTTCCTATGCTTTCTTGATGCTTTTCTAGGGCAAAACCATTCTTATACCTTCGAGAGCAGTATGCATCAAAAAAATGTTTTGATGCATGTTAAGCACTGAAAAAGGCTTGTTAAGTGGCCCAGATTGCTTGCTTGCCTGTTGAGACTGAATGTGGTAGTGGACCAAACAAGAGTAAAAAGAGAGTGCATACCTTCTTGTTGTGGGTTGATTTGTGTTATCCTTTAGATAGCTTAAAGAATATTTGGTGCAAACCATCCTTCGGTGGTTGCAATGAGACTGAAAGGCAGAAAGAGTAAAGTAAGCATTATCACCCCCCCCCCTATTTTTTTTTTTAACAATAGAAGAGGCCGTCATTTATGGTTTTCAACCATATTTTGCCTTGGTTGCATCCACAAGGGATTTTCACAACCAAATTATTTTACAAGACAAGTACGTTGGAGTCTGGTTTTCATGCAAGCCTTGGTCTAGTAATGCCTCAAAGAGGTTTACATTACTAGATATTTTTCTTCATAAAACAACTTAATTAGCACCTAAGTTGGAAGAAGAGGCTTCCCTAACTAAGTGCAAATCTGATTGTGAATTTACTTGTGTTGTAAATTCCTCCTTGGTGACTAACTTTTTGTATACCCTTAATTTGTGTCCTTTGACCAAAAGTTGGTGTTTGGAACCAGCAATGGGCTGTAGCTACATTACACCATTATCAAAAACCTGTTCTATTTGGTATGGTCCCAACCATCATATACGCAATTTACCTTTGAAGTCACGGTAGCAAGAATAAAACGACAGGGCCCAATCACCTGGCTGAAACTTACTATTCTCTATGTGGCCATCATGCCACTTTTTTCGTTGTTGCTAAATGAGTTGTCTTTTGGAAAGACTCAAGTTGAAGCTCATCTAACTGGTTCAATTGCTTTATCCTCTCAAGTTGTGCATGCATTAGATCAATTCCTACCTCAAAAGCTGTATGAAGCATTTGAAGTTCAAACTCAATGGAAAAGATTGGTTTCTTACCATAAACAAGTTCATATGGGGTAAAACCCATTGTAGACTTCCACATGGTGTTGTATGCCCACACAACTTCTGACAACCTGTTCATCCAATCTCTTCAATGTGAAGCCACTGTATTTGTCAAGATGTTCTCCAACTCATAATTACCTACCCATTCAATTGAGGATGGTATGGAGACGCTTTCCAGTGCCTTATCCGATACTGCTTCATGAATGCCTCAATTACCTTGGACATGAATTGCAGTCCTTGGTCTGAAAAAATCTGTCAAGGAGCACCAAACCACTAAAATATGTCCATACAAGAAGTCTGCAACCTTCTCTTCACAAGCATGTATTAGAGCACAAACCTTTTCCCATTTTGTAACATAGTCAATGCAAACCAATATATGTTGCTTCCCATTAGATATTTGGATCAACGACACCAATGAAATCAATCTCCCACTTCTCAAATGGTTCAAATACCATTTGAGTTTGTAGAGGCATTTCCTCAGAAGTAGTCGGCCTTCCTATTCGCTGGCATTGATCACATGGCCGGATGTACTTCTTTATGTTCCTATGAAGTGAGGGCCAATAATTTCCAGCACCAAGGACTTTATGAATTGCCCCTTTTGCTGAATAATGCCCACTAGAAGGCTCATCATGACATGCCCAAAGGGTGTCAAACACTTCATCTTCTCCTACACGTTTGCGCAACACAAAATCAGGTCTACACTTAACAAAATTCCATTAGTTCATTTATAAGATACTCTTTTGAATCAATTGAGATTTTTCCTTAGATGTAAAGTGAGGAGGAGTCTTCCCTATTGCTAGATGGTTAACAATATAGGCAAACCAAGGAGAGTGTGCAGATATTGCAAAAACATGCTCATCAGAAAATGCATCCTCCACTAGTTCACTGTTGCCTACATTAATTAATCTTGACAAATGGTCAATGACTACATTGTCTCATCTAGGTTTATCAATAATAGTAATATCAACCTCTTGGACCAATAGCAACCACCTAATAAGCCTACCACTAACCATTGATTTGTTCATCAAGTATCTTATGGCAGAATGGTAAATGTGAACAAATATTTAATAACCTATGATGTAGTGGCGAACCTTGTTGATCGCATATACTATAGCCAGGAGTTCCTTTTTAGTAATGTAATTTTTCTCAGCTCCTGATAAGTTTTTACTAATAGAGTAAATTGCATATGGTTTCCCTTCTTCTTGGCCCAAAACTACACCTAACGCAGTATTGGATGCATCTGTATGTATATGGAATGGAAGTGAATAGTTAGGGGCTCGAAGTATAGGTGCAGAAATAAGTTTTTCTTTAAGCATATTGAATGTAGTTTGGCATGCATCTGCCCAATTGAACTCTACATCTTTTTTTAACAAGGTAAATAAGGGAGCTTTAATTTTACTAAAATCTTGGATGGAAGCCAATAGTAACTTGTGTGTCCCAAGAAAATTCAGACATCTGTTTGTGTGTTTGGGGTTAGAATTTGTTTGATAATTTTGATCTTTTGACTATCAACCTTAATACCCTCTCATGGAATTTGATGTCGCATAACTATGCCCTCATCCATCATCATAAGACATTTTTTGTGGCTTAGGGATAGATTGTGAGTTTCACATCAGGTAAGAAATTTTGAGATTTTTTAGGGCCTCATCGAAGTAATCTCTATAGATAGTGAAGTCATCCATATAGACTTCCACACATTCATTGGAAATATCAGCAAATATTGCTAGAATTGCTCGTTGAAATGTGGTAGAAGCAGTACAGATGCCAAAAGGTAAAACACAATATGCAAATGTACCCCAAGGGCATGTAAAAATTGTCTTTTCTTGATCCTCAGGAGCTACCCAAATCTGGTTGTAGCCACTAAATCCATCTAGGAAAGAGAAATATTTCTTTCCTACAAGTGTGTCAAGGACTTGATCAATAAATGGAAGAGAAAAATGATCCTTGTGTGTGGCTTTAATAAGGGCATGATAATCAACACAAACGCACCAAGTGCCATTCTTTTTAGGGACTATAACCAATGGAGAGACCCATTGGCTATCAGAAATTGGGTATATAAATCATATGGCTAATAAATTTTCAATTTCAGTTTTCATAATATCTTTTAATGTAGGATTTATTCTCCTTTGAGGTTGGAAAACTAGTTTGGCACCGTTTGTGTAGATGCGGTAAGTACAAACTTTAGGGTGGATCCCTTTCATATGACTATATTCCCATGCAAAGGCATTAACGTCTTTGCGTAGTACATCAAAAAAATTTGCCTCCTCTTCATCATGAAGCTAGCTATTGATATTCAATGTTTTACTTGGTCATATCTCAACTTGCTTGGTACTTGGATGTACTGAATTAAGTTTGATGAATTTGCTTACCAATGAGTTCAAGGGACAATGGTGGGGTAACAAGGAGTGGAGAATTTTGGAATTTTCAAGAATGTAAGAAGATTACAGAACATTGGGGGGATGCAAGAAGATTTCTTTACCATCCATGTGCCATACTAAATGGGTTCTCTCATATGGGCATGGGTGGAAAATATTCAAGTTCCTCACTTTCGTCCTCCCAAAGTAGTCAGTGTTCCATAACTTGTTCATTATTGGAACAAGATTTGAATGAGGTATTTATCAGAATTGTCTCATATTTGAAAAAGGTTCTTTCTCAAGGTTCTAATTCCTTAATGTGTTCCTTTACAATAATTGAGGTGAGGGATGAAATATTCTCTTCATCTGATTCGTCATCCATAAATTACTGAAAAATCCATTGAAGGTTTAGCTAGAGGATATAATGAAATCCTTTCGGTGTCTACCCCATTTGAAATAGTCATGTCTCCTAATCGGTAATCAATGAATGCAACCACTATAGCAAGTTGTAGTATTTTACTTAAAAGCAGTGGGTAACCTATAACCAAAGTGCAAGGTTGTAGCACAAGGAAGTCAATAAAATATTCCCATGCATCAATCATTATAGTAACATTTTCTATTATACCTTTAGGTTTTGTAGTTAATCAATTTGCCATCTCCAATATAGTGGTTGTTGGACATATATCTATTAGACGTTGTTTTTCCATTGAATCTTTTGTCATAACATTAATGGATGCCCCTAGATCTATCAACATATTTTTTATCTTGGTAGTGCCAATTGATACTGTGACCACAGGACTACTAGGGTCACCATATTTAGGTGGAACCAACTTATTAGCAAGAAGGTCAGCTAATTTACCATCCACATGGATTGTTTGAGGGTCTATCTTCCTCTTTCATCCTGGCTTCTTGACGCATAAGTCCTTGATAGTCTTATTAAACAAAGGCACTTCTTTGATATCTAGTAATAGAGGAATTGTAATATTGAGGCATTTTAGTTCCTTGCTCTAGGGGTTATAAAAGTTATTTCTTTGCTCTATAATGTTAAGCTCCTCAATGGGTTGTTGACTCATACGATTAGTTTTCTTGATTTTTGGTAAAAGATGACATTGGCTTGTAGGATGTCTCTTTTTGTAAATACTACATATAGTAGTTTTGTTTAGTGGGCATTCCTGGAGAGCATGTTTCCTTCTACACCTAGGACAATACACTGCTAGAGGTTCACAGGATTTATTTCTTGCTTGCATCTCCTCTAACGTAGTATTGAGATGCACCAAGATGTCCATCTTGAGGTTCACTAACTCCTCCATTAGCTCTCCTATATCATTGTCAGTCTTAAACTTCCTCTTGTAAGAATGTCTCCCCGCCCTAGTGTGGGAGTAATTCCTACAAAGTTTGGTAATTTCTAGAAAATCAAGTTTATTTCACCTCTCCCCATAAGGTTCAAATCATCACATGATTTGTCTTGCAACCCTCTTAGATATAGAGTTTACTCAGCTCTCGATCAAGCCCATCTCCACATCATCTTTGAATGAATAAAAACCCATCAAAGTAATCTTCTAGGTTCTCATACTCTTGTTGCTTCATCCTAAAGAGTTCCTCTTTTCTATCTTTAACCCTAAATTATTCCTGATATTTGTCTAGAAATGCTTTTTCCATTTCGGTCCATGTGTGTATTGAATCCATGTTTAACATTTTTTAATATGGATGGGAATAGTTTAATATTTTTGTTGTCACGTCCATAGTCATATGTTTGGCATAGGACCTTAAATTCAAATAAGAACTAATGAAGTTCCTCAAAAGAAACCCCCATGAAGATTGGTAATATTGAGGGTGAGATGTTTTTCATTGGGGCTTATTCACGGTTCAATCTGATTGGAAATGTAAAGGTTCTATTTGCATTGCTTCCATGTCCTCTTACATCAATGTTATGGTTTTCATTAGTGTTACTTTGTCTATCTACCATATTATCCCAACGAATATTGTCGATCCTGTGAAAATTCTTAGGAGATGGTGTATCATCTGGAGTTTGTGGTGGGAAACAACTTGATTGTTCATGAGAGCTTTCAATTTCAAGGAATTCTAAGAACATTTGAGTTGATAATGGGGGTCCATTGAAGAATCCTTTCCCCTCACTTATACGTAATGGATTACTTGAAACATAAGCTATGGGTAATGCATTGGTTGGTACAACCTTTGGATGTTGTCGCCTGTTTCCTATGGCTTGTTGTGGGTTTTGACTAATGAACCTACCCCTTGAATTTCTAGGTCTATTCATGCATTCTTATCTAATCAAAAGAATATTTGTTCAGCTAGACTAAAACAAAAAATACTACCCCTAGAAATCCTATAGTTTAGTTCTGCTTTTGAGTTGTAAACTAGTACCTTAACAATACTCCCTAGGTTCTCTAGCAATGCCATGCTCCCCAATGACACCAAAAAGTGATGGGTGTCATCAATCCTTTCACTTTAAATTGTCAAAACCGGGTTGGCATCCAATGGTAGTATGTGCTAAAGAAGTACAGGAGATGATTTGGTATGGGATCTCCAGGTTCTTAATTAAAAGAAACCTCATGAAAGGTATAGATTAAATTATTGTAGAAATAAAGCACATGCAAAAAATAGTCATTTTTGCAAGCAAATAAAGCACTCATACACAGAATTACAACTTTTCTAATACAAAAATTTAACCAGTGTTTCAATGCATGTCACACAATAAAACTAATTTACTAACTCTCACAGTTGCTCAGGTAAAGCGCAAGAAAATGATAGAAACTGTAACAATACTGTAATAAGAATCTAATAACTAGGCATGCCTATATAAGTAGGAAAAAAAAGTTATTCCTCTAGAGATCGAGAGAGTGGGCCCTTGCTCCTTGTCTGGTGAGAAGATAAAATAACTCAGAATCCAACTAATTAACAATGAGAAATAATTAAAATAAAACCAGAAAGCATACTTTATTAGTAGTCTTGACTCTTAGTCTTCAATAGCTACAAATCCAACAATTTTCTTACCTTCATTGAACCCCCTATCTTTCGTCAGGCAGACATATATATGGGCAATAATCTTAATTTACTTTGCAACACCTGTCAAAGGTGGGGGTCACTATTCTCAGAATTAAAACACTATAATTGTTATTTCCGCAACAAGTTCTAAAACTATCTTGCTACATATAGGTCGTTCAAAAGTGGATTAATTAGACACTAATCACCATCATCCATCAGTCAGTTGTCGGGAAACGACAATGGTGTGAGATCACAATGATGGATACCCATGATAGTCAAAGGGACAACCTCCTTCAATCTTCAGTGATGGTGATTCTATATTTGGACAATTGCTGAACTAATTACCTGTTGGGGTGCTGTCAGCATACCGAACTATTTTGAATACCCTTCGCTAATAGTTAGACCAAAATTCCTACGCATCTAGCTTGGGCCCCCTTTTCTTCTGGTGTGTGCATGATAGGGAGTTAACGTATTCGGCTTTGACCATTTTCCCATGCCTTTCCAGTGCATTGCTACGCTAGCCATTGTTCTCACCAAAGCATAGGAAATGTTCCAAAATGAGCTCCAAAATCTTGCAGATTGAAACACTATTACACAATTCTAGGACATTGATCAAAACCAACCTCAGAAATACAGAAAAAACATTCCAATCAACATAGTAATTCAATTCATCTCCTTACTCTATTTAATTAAAACATTATGATAAATTACACTCATGGTGATTCTATATTTGGACAATTGCTGAACTAATTACCTGTTGGGGTGCTGTCAGCATACCGAACTATTTTGAATACCCTTCGCTAATAGTTAGACCAAAATTCCTACGCATCTAGCTTGGGCCCCCTTTTCTTCTGGTGTGTGCATGATAGGGTGTTAACGTATTCGGCTTTGACCATTTTCCCATGCCTTTCCAGTGCATTGCTACGCTAGCCATTGTTCTCACCAAAGCGTAGGAAATGTTCCAAAATGAGCTCCAAAAACTTGCAGATTGAAACACTATTACACAATTCTATTACATTGATCAAAACCAACCTCAGAAATACACCAAAAACATTCCAATCAACATAGTAATTCAATTCATCTCCTTACTCTATTTAATTAAAACATTATGATAAATTACACTCATGGTGATTCTATATTTGGAAAATTGCTGAACTAATTACCTGTTGGGGTGCTGTCAGCATACCGAACTATTTTGAATACCCTTCGCTAATAGTTAGACCAAAATTCCTACGCATCTAGCTTGGGCTCCCTTTTCTTCTGGTGTGTGCATGATAGGGTGTTAACGTATTCGGCTTTGACCATTTTCCCATGTCTTTCCATTGCATTGCTACGCTAGCCATTGTTCTCACCAAAGCGTAGGAAATGTTCCAAAATGAGCTCCAAAAACTTGCAGATTGAAACACTATTACACAATTCTAGGACATTGATCAAAACCAACCTCAGAAATACACAAAAAACATTCCAATCAACATAGTAATTCAATTCATCTCCTTACTCTATTTAATTAAAACATTATGATAAATTACACTCATAGCTGAGAAAATCAGAATCGGACCGGAATCGACATGGAAAAGAATGGGGAAAATTTGGGAATTGGAAAAAAAATCGGGGAAAAAATCGGCATGTTTTCATTGAAAAAACCGAAGAAACTGCATTTTTTCATTGAAAAAAGTTTTTTTCATGCATATCAGAATTTTTCGAGAAAAAATCGGCAAAAAATCGGCTAGCCTGTGAATCAGGAAAAAATCGACAAAATCGGAATTTTTTGAAGATTTTCTCAACTATGATTACACTAAAGTCCATAGTTAGGATATGTACATTCATCAAACAAAAAGACAAAAGTGTCTTTTAATAACATAAAGATGAGGCCACCTACATATGCTCTCCCCTCTATATTTGTCCACATCCTTGTTGACTATTGCATCTACTTACCTAGGGACTGGGCTACTGTACCATAGGAGGCCGTCAAATAGTAGGAGATATGGAAACTTGGACAGGTTCCACACTCATCCCTTAGAGCTACTCTTTCAATGCATCAGTTTCCTGTTTCAACCTGCCGATGAAGTTTGCATATTGTGCTCAATGAACAATCATGATTACAAACTTGCCCACTTAGCCTCTGGTTACTGCCCTCAAGTGCTGAATTCTTCCCATGAGATTCAGCCAACTGAGCCTTCAATGATGCAGTCTGCTTTTCCCTTGCCAGTCCTTGCTTCTCCCACTATTGCACATGTCCATGATTCTCCTTTCGCACTTCTAGCTTCTTTTTCCATAGTTCCATCTCTTCTTTGATCTATGCTTTTGAATGTTGAAGTTTTGCCTCTACCTCCCTTATGTTGGCTGCCTAGTGCTTAACCACCATATTCCAAGTCATCGCCTTTTCATGGAAAGTTTGTAGCACCACAATCAACCACTAGATCAACTAAGCCATGTAATTCAAATTGACATATGTGGGTTTCATTTCTAGTTCCAATTTCTTCATGGTTGGAGGGGTGGGATACAAATCAAACTTATCATCCAAAACATAAATCTGAGGAGGATGCGAATATAGAACTTGCATATTCTTTGGGAGGTCCTTCACTCCAATGATGGTTTCGATGTTACTCTCTCCCATCTCCCATTATTGGCTCTACATGATGTGGGCTAGAGTGTGTCATCCTTGTCCCATCTTGAGCCGAACTTGTTAGTCTAGCAACCTCATTCTCTATCCTGATCATACAAATCTTCACTATCCAATGGCACTAGACTCAAACTCCCTGAGCATCCTATCCATTGCTCCAATAATACAACTAAAAAATTTCTACAGTTGTTGATCTATCAATCCCTCCATATGTGTCCTGCTCAACTTTGGGTATTCAAGGAAAAGATGCTTGTTATTATCACTTTTCCATTCAGCCTCCTCATTTTCATCATTCCTGTCTTCTTTAAGTTCTCCTTCAAGCACTTTTCCTACTCTTCCCTTCTTGCAAAGTGGCTCCTCTAGCCTGTACTATCTCCCCCCTTGGTTGGCCACTAGGCTCACCAAATTCCATCAGCATTGGTATTGGTTTCTTGTGGGTAGGAACATAAACCACACCCTCTTGTTTGGTCTCTATGTGCACATCCACTATTACATTCCCCAATGGAGGGAAAGATCTAATTGTGTTGACTTGTCTCCATATTCATGCCAAGGAGTCTCAAAATACTCTAGGTCAATAGGCCGATTTACCATCCCCACCTTAGCTACTATACCCATCATAGCATCCTACTCTGTCTCCTAAACCAAAGGCTCAAACGCATCTCCCAAACCTAGTGTTGCCAAGTCAAATCTAGGCGGTCTTGTCTCTTCCATACTCTCAAGTGTGTGTTCATGGATTCTGAGGTAGTATCAGCCTCTACTATCTCTTGTTCCACATTATTTATTATTTCTTTTATGATTGCATTGTCCCACTTTCTTGTGTAGCTTGATTACCATTTTCCTTGTCTACAAGCCACATAGCCTCTTCTTTTTGTTGCTTCTCCACCTACTCCTCTTGGTGTGCAATGGTCCTACCTCATGCCTAGTGACCTCCGTCCTAACTTTCTATGCAACCTACTAGCAGTTACTAATGCCATAGGCACTACTATGAAAATTTGCTTCTTCTACACAGGTGGAGTTACCTACAATTGTGAATTCTACTTCTATGACTATCCAAGTTGTACTTTTTGTTGGAACAACCTCCCCCTTGCACAAAATATTGTGGCAATGTGACTTTCCACCATTGTAGTAACCACTTCTTGAGTGACTCTCATATTGGTTAGATAGGTTTCTTGGATGTATGATCTTAATTGCTTTCTTTTAAGGCTGAGACTACTCCCTTGCTGCCTCTTGTTCAACCTCACTATTTGCATTTTCTATTTCATCAACAACGCATTTGTTGCAAACTCATCCTTCTCTTTTGAAGACTCCATAGTCTTCACCACAGTTGAGAAAATTGGAATCGGGAGTGAATCAGCAGTTTTAAAAATCAGCAAAAAATCGAAAAAGGCAAAAAATCAGGGAAAAAATCGGCCAAAAAAAAAAACAAAGAAAACATTTTTTTTTTCATGCATATTACAATGAATTTACATTATGCAAATCAAATATTGCAATAAAAGCAATAATTCATGTCAAGACATCATACAAAGCTCAAGCTTTAAGTACACATGAAAGTGACAAAACACATCTTGTATTGCTTATGATATGAAAAGGTACAAAGTTACAAGTAACAACAAGGAAAAAAGAGGTTTCATTTTTTATATGCTTGCACATGGAAACAAGTAACAACAAAGTTACAATCACTTGAAAAAAAGGAAAAAAAACCTAAACCCTAAACCAAAAGGCTAGGGTTTAGGGTTTAAAATTGAAACATTGACAGTTGAAAAATGGGCTTGCATACATAGTTATCAGGCAACAATATTTACTTAAAAAGTGGAGGAAAAAAAACCCAAAACCCTAGGGCCTAGACTAGGGTTTAGGGTTGAAACTTCAAGTTCAAAGTCAAAGTTTCAAATTCAAACACTAACAGTTGAAAAATGGGCTTGCATACATAGTTACTAGGCAACAATATTTACATATTTACTTAAAAAAAACCAAACCCTCAACCCAAACCCTAGGGCCTAGGATTTAAACTTCAAAGTTTCAAACATAAATAGCTGAAAATGGCTTGCATACATAGTTATCAGGCAGCAATATTTACTTAAAAAGAGGAGGAAAAAAAAAACCAAAACCCTAAACTAGTGTTTCAGATTTAGGGTTTAAACTTTAAACTTTGAAGTTCAAACATTAACAGCTGAAAAATGGGCTTGCATTAAAAAACCCTAAATCGGCCACAACCTAAAAGAAAAAAAGAAATTAAATTTTTTTTTGCAGATTTTTTGCCTTATTTTAAAAAAAAATCAGCATACTCCCGATTCTTTGTCGATTTCATCGCCATTTCAAAAAATCGGGACTCTGCCGATTTTTTGCAGATTTTCTCAACTAGGGTCTTCACAATTGTTGTCACAACTATTGTCTTCCTTTTCTTCTTAGCCATGGTTCTAGGGGTACACATGCGTTGCATTTGTGTAACAATGGTCCACTGGAAAATAGATGATGCTCTGTTTAGAATTGCAACCAGTGGTTCCATCTTGGTTATATGAATTCTCTCCATAGATGCAACATCTAGGAACAATCCAATGGTGTGAAATGCCGTCAAAACATTTTTGTTTACCCTCAACACGAAGTTATAAATATGCTTCACTAGATATGATGCTAATCATAATTGACACCATCCATTATACATTGCATGTAGGGAATGAGCCATGTGGGCATTTCTAAGGCTCATTATTCACTAGATAGTCTTGACATCACCACATACATAACACACTCGAGTTATTTCATACTCGGTGCATCTTTAATCCTCTAGTACCATGATTCGTGAGCTTGTCCACCTCTTCCTTCTTCAAGTTGGAATATTTACTAACAAACTCCTCCAATTTATATAGACCAACTTTCTTCTTATGGATTGGTTTGTTATTCTATCCAAGCAAGATAAAATCTCTACAAAAATCATAGGCATCAAATGTCACCCATACATCTTGCCTCATGACCAATATCTGCTCCTTTTGTCTACATCATATTTTTCCAACATTTGGAGTAGTTAAGGTTTAAAAAACTCCTTATCGAAGTTTGACACTTGCATGCTATAATGCACTAAAACATCTTAAAATTTCGGTTTCAAGGGGTATTGTGGGTGTTCTTCCCACCATATCCTAGCTGGATCTCTTGCTGGCATCATCCATATTATTTCATTAAAGAGGATCTTCATCCTCCCTTTGCTCTTACCTTTTGTTGGTGACAACGCCTTCTCCTTGCCTTCGCACTTTCCACTTCCTTCTTACATCTTTGGTGGTGAATGTTTGTCAAGTATACGCATTTTAGAATGCAATGTCAGATTATTGCCTACTGCTTCCAACTTTGAATGGCATCTATGTCAAGACCCACTCAAATCTCCTTCACCAACAGTTGGGAATAATTGTTGCAACAATGGTCTACACCTTCCCTAAACGTTGTTTGTAGTAACTACCTTGAAACCCTTGGGTCTATAGTGCCAACATGCTAAATTCATCCAAATGCATGGTAACTCCTCTTCGTGACATGCCCTAGTTGATGAATTTGCACACACTTCACTCTCTCTTGGATGGTTAAGGCAAAATTTCTTCCACATAATTAACTTCTCTCCTTGAGCAGCTAGGGTTTCCCCTAAGATGACTTGGTTTGTTGTTTCTCTTTCGAATGATCAATGTCATCTAGAAAACTTTCCCTTGTTTAACAGTCTTCTTACACACTTTCATTGGATGTATGATCCTGTCTCTTGATTGGATGACCCTCCTCGTCAATCAAATGACCCTCCTCATCACTTTGATGGCCCTCTCTAATAGCTTGTCCATGATCACTTTGTACCTGGCCAAATGAACCTCTTTTTTTTTTCATTGACCTTCTCCCAAGTCTAGACAACTTGTTGCAACCTGTTGTCTTTTTTCTTCACATTGACAACTCACTTCGCTGCATAGATGACCTTGACAACCCCTTTCCTCTCCACCAATCAACTCTACAACCTACATGACCTACCTTTCCATGTTTGCTATCTCTAAAATGGCTAATGCAACTCTTCCCCACATGCAAACTATCTTCTTGAATGTGATGACCTTACACCTAGGCTAGATGATCCTCCCCTCTGATCAAAACAATCACTTTATTTCCTCCAATGGCTATTGGTAGCCCTTGAATAGGTCAGAAAACCTACTTTATAATGTTTCCTTTTTTTGGAATGGCCTAGTTTCACATGCAAATGATTATTCCTCTAGTTTGGATGACCAAATCTCCTTAGC
This sequence comes from Wollemia nobilis, assembly GCA_028583015.1. Classification (NCBI taxonomy): domain Eukaryota; kingdom Viridiplantae; phylum Streptophyta; class Pinopsida; order Araucariales; family Araucariaceae; genus Wollemia; species Wollemia nobilis. The sequence goes on from JAQPPZ010016610.1 coordinate 2,469,000, forward strand.
TGGCCATTATTTTCTCTTGCAAATTGATTTATTCCATTCACTTGCACATTTCTTCCATTTGAACAGTGAAATTATTGATTTTTCCCATTTGCATGACCAAATCCTAGTCGAGATCTTTGATTTGGATGGATAGGGCTAGGCATTTTTTTTCCTTGCTTCTACTTTTGCGACTCAACTCTAATCTTAGTATTCTCCTCAAGCTTTGAATTTTTAATTGCATTGGATGAGGTTTTTATGAAAACCCTTTTCTCCATTTTTTTCATGCCCTAGATTCAATTCAATGGTGAAATTAATTTGTGTTGTTGGTTTTTCCTCCCTCCAAACCTTGGATTTACTCTGGTAAACCCTAGGTTGTGTCCTAGGTCATTCCCTAGCTTTCTCACTCTGACTGTCGGTTCAATTTCTTAGGTTGGGTTGGCTTTGGCTCTAATTCGCTACTCTTTCACACACATCCAAATGAATTAGATTAAATTCAAAAGCATTTATAATAAAAACAGGGACCTTTATTGCCTATGTGGCTACAACTTATTGCTTGTCAAGGAGGCTAAAAAAAGAGGCAATCGAAAAGATGGGACTATCAACCTGATGATACGATTAGACATCCTCTTTGTCAGTGATAGGAAGGGGCCGTCGAGATTGGGAAAGGGGAAACACATCTCAAGTAGATAGTCATATGGTTTGGACCAATGACCTAGTCTTAGGTTGTGATAACCTAAGAGGCTAGACAACCTCCTTAGGTGGCCAAAAAAACCTGGCCAATGACTAAGGGTCCAACAATATCTTGTGGGGCCAAACAACGTCCCCATATGGCCCACCTAGATGACCTTTCCTATTTGATCTATTGGTCTAACAATCATCCCAAATGGCTTGGGAGATCTAACAACCTTCCTAGATTACCCAAGAGGCTAGAATTTCATCCTAGATGGCCTAGGGGCCAAATGACCCTCCTAGATGGCCTAGGAGGCTAGATGGTCATCTTAGATGATTGAGGCCGACAACCCTCTCAAATAGCTTAGGAGGCCAAACGACCATCCTAGATTGCCTAAGGACCTTACAACCCTCTTAGATGATCTAAGAGGCCTCCATGTTGGTGGAGGGATTTTGATGGTCATCTAAGAAGTCTTGGAGGACTTGATGACCCTCTCAAATTACCATGGGACCCAGTCGACGCCCTTCATTGATCAAACTATTCTGATGGCTTTCCCAAATTGCCTAAGGGGGCTAACAACCTAGGCCAACAACCTAGTGGGGTGTCATAATCAAAACACAAAGTTTTTTTGCTTTCCTTTGATACGCTCACACACTTCTTTCATTGGTTAGGGCTACAACTTAGCTTGACTCTTCAACATCATACTAACCTATGCAAATATCTTTGTCTTGATCAACAGGTTGAGACTTTATTCCTTTGTTCCTGCAACATTTCATCATTTGACAAAACACTTCGTAGACAAGAGTCCACCTTGTCAACTTGCATGTACACAATTTGCTCTTTTTTCAAATGGACTTCCACTACATCATATGCATATGCCAAGTCTGTCATGTGGCACCCCGTGTCGACAGAAGTTGTGCATGCCTAGTAATGACCTCAAATAGTTATCGTAATTGTCAAGGTAGCATCGTGGAGTCCTCTCCCACGTGACCTTATTTAACCCTGATTTTGAGCCATCATTGTTGTAGTCTTCTTAATTGCTCATGCTAGTTAGAGTGATGCTCTACTATATGTCATATTACACATAAGACTATGCAATTCATGTGCTCTTCTACTGTTGCATGACAAGTCACATGTGAAGCTTTAGGACAAGCCATGCACACTCCTTTGGCTTGCACCAGGACTCGTCGAACTACTATGACGACATCTCTTCTAAAATTTTTTGCATTACACACAACAAATAACACAGTCCAGAATTTCCTTGTCTGCATTCCCCTTCCTACAGTGTTTTTTAGACTTGTTCCTTCTTTCACACTTGCACACATCAACACGCTGTCGTGTAGTTGTTGCAACCCTTGTGCATGTTGCTTGCATAAATTTTCAATGTGAGTGTTCATTTCTTCAGTTTTCCCTTGCAACTACTTTATTTCTTTGTGCATCCTCTGTTGTGCATGCCCAATCCCTGCCAATAGATTTTTTCATGCTTTTCATGGTTCCATTTGTGCAACTCTTGCATCACATGTCTCATTTTAGGCAATGTCTCTCACGCAACTTGCCTTATCATCAAGTGTGTACCTTCATTGCAACACTTAAAATCTTGCAAGCTTCTAGCTTCCTCTTTGTTAGGGAACCTGACTTGCACGTGCAACCTCTATTGGCCAGGTTACTCCGATTTTAGTTCCTCCTGCTTAATCACTAGTCCTTGCTACCACACATTATTCTCATTGTGCCTTGGGAGTCACTTTTGCATCTTGCACCATTCCAATTTGGACAAATGCAATCTCCAAATTCATGGATCTTGATCCCTTCAGAGGATATTGAGGACTGATTAGATGCATCAAGTAGTCCATCCAAACTTGACTCTCCAAATGGTTCATGATTTACAAGGTTCGCATGCATGTGAATCTTGTACTACTTCAAATTTGAACCATTTACTATATTAGGACTCTATGCCCCATCCAACCTCCTTGGTCACACTAAGTCAATATCCAAGATCTCATCAACCTAAAATGGCCCAGGCCATAAGGTCTTCAAATTTCTTGGCTTGATGTCCCACTTGCCATTGAACTTGAGTGTATGTTCTTCGACCTTTAGTTTCATTTTCTATAGGTGCTTGTCATGTCAATTTTACTTCAAAGTTGGGCTACCTTTGTGGTCCACTACACCATTGCCCTTTTATTGTACAACTTGGTAAGTGCCACTAACCTGTCCTATAGTCTTTCTTGATCACCAAGGTAGTTCCGTATGACCACCTTCATATTGGGTGAAAGAAACTCAATTGGCACAATTGCCTCTTATTGTACATAAGTTGGAAGAGCATGTGATTCGTCGTTGGTTTGTATGTTGTCCTATATGCCCATTAGACTACAGGCAACTTTTCTTCCCAATCAACACCTTCTACACCACAATTTTTGTATAAGATTGAAACAAACACTTTGCATCTATGCTAGAAGCATTCTCTATCATGATGGAACACCCTTGTGCATCAATGAATCTATCCAATGTGATATCTGCATGAAGTTATTGATAAAACGTCTATAGTACCCGACATGCCCCAAGATCGACTTCAAGGAACTCATGTCATATGGTTCTTCCATGCTCATCACAACACAAATTTTGTCGAGGTTTAACTTCAATCCTTGTGGGAACACCATATGTTTCGACAACTTTCCATATGGTAAGAACAATTTACACTTCTCGGATTAAGGGGAATTTCAAATTTGAGTGTTCGTACATAATGTTATGCACTTCTCCAATGCCTTAAAATGCTCCTCTTTCTTATTGTACAATGACCAATTGTCCAAGAATGCTTTGAATTATTTTATTGAGGTTTCCTGAAAATATATAAAATGATTCTTTGGAACATGGCAGGTGCATTTCATAAACTGAAAGGCATCTACATATATGCATAATTTTATTCCTAACAACAAACGTTGTGTTAAGCCTATCTTCTTCGATGATGCTTATTTGGTTATATCTAGAGAATCCATACAAGAAGTAATATATCTCATGTCCAATTACCTCTTCCAAGATCAAATTTATGAATAATATTGGAAATGGGTCTTTTATTGTGTCTGAGTGCAGGCTTCAAAAATCCACACAAATGCTGATTTAGTTACTCTCATTTCAAACTTATCATGATGATGGTCAGAATAATCAACAATTGCATTAGAATTTGAAAGAATAAATACAATATCAAATGCCAACAATAGCTCTAACCAACGAGCTAAATATGCTAACAAGAAACAACTATTAGGCTAATAATAAAACAATCCTAATATAGCCTAACAATATATATTCACTTAACAAATGTTGTTAAGCGAATAACAAACCTAGGTAGAAAATGATGTAATAATATAATCTACCCTAACATCCCCCCTTATTACATTATTTTGAAATACAAAGAGAGTTGTGAAACAACTCAAATTTGACACGTGCAAGTGCCTTAGTGAAAATATCCGCAACTTGTTCATTGGTGGGAATGTACTGGAGCTGAATCTTGTGCTTTGGAACTTCATCTCGAATAAAGTGACATTGAGTGTCAATATGCTTGGTGCATTCATGGAACACTGGATTCTTGACAAGTTTCAAAACACCTTGGTTATCGCAATTCAAGTGGATTGGAAGTTTCTTGGGAAGACCCATACTTGAAAGAATGTGACGTAACCATATCACCTCACACACTGCTCCTCGTGCTGCATGATATTCTGCCTCTGTAGATGATAAAGCAACCACCTATTGCTTCTTACTATGCCAAGAGACAGGACCGGATCCAAGATGAAAAATGTATCCAGAAGTTGATTTCCTATCATCAATTGACCCGACATAATCAGAGTCCGTGTAACCTTGCAAGAAGAAGTTGTCATTCTTCTTGTATTCCAGGCCATATTCTGTACTACCATGGACATAATGAAGAACTCGTTTCGCTGCTTTCCAATGACTAACCTTAGGTTCCTGCATGAACCTCGAAAGATAATTCACAGTAAAACTGATGTCTAGCCTGGTGTTGGTTAGATATATGAGACTCCCAATCAACTGGCGATAGAGAGTTCCATCTACCTGAGGAGAAGTATCATATCGTGATAATTGTAGCCCTGTTTCCATTGGAGTTGCTTTAGGCTTACAATCAGTCATGCGATATTTCTCAATCAATGTCTTGGCATATTTCTTCTGTGTCACTCTGATGTGATTCTTCTTCTGTTCCACTTCTAAGCCAAGACAATAATGAAGAAGTCCTAGATCTGTCATCTCAAATGACTTTTTCAAGTCACCCTTCACTGCATCTATCAATTTCTCTGAACTGCCAGTGATAATCAGATCATCAACATAGAGTACTAGAATCACTATTTTAGAACCAATTTTCTTGAAATAGAGATTAGCATCCGAAGGACTTCTCTTGAAACCATGCTGCAATAGGTGATTGTCAATTTTTATGTACCAAGCTCGTGGAGCTTGTTTTAACCCATACAAGGATTTAACCAATTTGTAAACCTTTTGCTCTTGGCCTTCAACCACAAATCCTTCTGGCTGAGTCATATACACTTCTTCCTTGAGATCACCATTTAAGAAGGCACTTTTTACATCCATCTGATGTAGCTTCCATCCGAACTGTGCTGCCATAGCACAAAGGACTCGAATGGTAGTCATCCTAGCAGTGGGTGCAAAAGTCTCTTCATAGTCAATGCCTTCTTTTTGTGCATAGCCCTTTGCAACAAGGTGGGCCTTATGCTTATCTATAGTTCCATCTACCTTATACTTCACTTTGTATACCCATTTGCAGCCAATGGGCTTCTTTCCAGGAGGCAGATCAACTAGCTTCCAAGTGTTGTTTTTGATGAGAGACAAGTGTTCTGCATCCATAGCTGCCTTCCACTGAGGCTCACTAAGTGCATCTTGTACCATGGTAGGTTCATGCTCATCCAATGAAGACATAAAAACCCTATCATCATCCACATCCATATCTTCTACTTCTTCTTTATCTTCTTTTGCATCTACAGAAAGTTCTTCAAAGTGTTGGTAAAGCTCATCAACCTCTACAGTCTTTGCTTCTGCTCTCTTTTGATGAGTCATACTGCATGTACGAGGTCGATCTAAAGTTAGATCTGGAGGTGTAGTCACTTTTGAGTCTCTCATTGTGCTAGTATACCATTTGGGAATTTTCTTCTGTGGGGGAGGAGTCTCTTTCTTAGGCTCCTCATAATCCAGGTATACAGCAGAAGATGTGTTATCTGGTGTGAAAGCTTCATCAAATACCACATCTCGACTGATGTGAATCTTCTTGGTTTTAGGATCTATCAAACGATATCCCTTGGAATGCTCATCATAACCAAGAAAAATACACTGTAGGGATTTCTCATCTAACTTCTTTCTCTTTGCTTTTGGAATGTGCATGAATGCCTTACACCCAAATATCCTGAGATGAGAAATGGAGGGCTTTCTACCACTCCAAGCTTCTTGTGGAGTCATTCCCTTAAGATCTTTTGTGGGTGCTCTATTCAGGAGATACACTATTGTTGTGATAGCTTCCGCCCAATACTGTTGCTCAAGATGTGCCCCTGTAAGCATACAACGAACCATTTCCATGATGGAATGATTCCTCCTCTCAGCAACTCCATTTTGCTGTGGAGTATAGGCTGTAGTAAGCTGCCTCTTAATCCCATGTGTAGTAAGAAATGAGGAAAACTCATTTGAGGTATATTCCCCCCTCGATCTGAGCGGAGGGTCTTAATAGAACTTCCTGATTCCTTCTCAACATATTTCTTGAACTGCTAAAAAAACATGAAGGCCTCAAACTTCAGATGTAGAAAGAAAACCCACATCTTTCATGAGTAGTCATCAATGAACAACTGAAAATACCTCTTTCCCCCATAACTATTTGGCATAGGACCGCACAGATCGGTGTGTACCAACTCCAATGGTCTTTTGGCTCGTGAGGAGCTCAACTCAAAAGGTACTCGATGTTGCTTCCCTGCTAAGCAATCCGAGCAAACTGGAAAAGTAGATGAAAGGGTGGGAAGGCCTTTCACCATCTCATATTTACTCAACTCAAGTAAATATCCTGAACTTAGATGCCCATATATTTTGTGCCAAAGAGAAGTGGCCTCTTTTGTGTTTACCGCCAAGGCAACATGAGGGGTAGAAATGGCATCTAAAGCAAACAAGCCATGCTTGTAGGAAGTTGTTGCTACATGTTTGCCCTTCTTTGTGATGAAGCAATGCTTCTTTCCATCCTCAACTCTGAAATCAACCACCATGTTTTTATCCAAGATTTGAGGCACTGACAACAAGTTATTAGCCAATCCTGGAACATAAAGGACTTTCTCAATTTGACATTTTCCATCAGGAAGAGTGACTAAAACATTTCCTTCACCCTGGACTTTGTAGGTCTTATCATCAACTATGGTAACTGGTTTGCCTTCCTTAGCCTCAAATGTCTCAAACCACTGTTTATCACCAATCATGTGTTTACTGGCCCCGAAATCAATATACCACACAGGATCCTTTTGCTTAGAATTTGTATGAGTCATGAGCACCTTGTGTGCTCTCTCAGAATCTGAGTCTGATTCCTCAATAGCAACATGTCCCTTTGGTTGCTTATTCTTCTTTTGTGGTTTGTTCTTGCCCTTCTTTTGACCTTTGTCATGTGGTTGTTTATTTTTGAACCAACACCTGTTGGTGTCATGGTTGTCCATATCACAAATTTTGCAATACTTCTTTTGTCCTTGTTGAGGTTGCTTGCCTTTGGAACCTTTGGAAGAAGATCCCCCCTTCTGAAAGTTACCCTATTTCTTTGACCCTTATTTTGAGTAAAGTGCATTATTTGACACTTCATCTCTTTGAAGTTGATTTGCCTCCTCAGTTTGAAGTAAATTTACCAACTCCACAAAAGTAACTTGTCTCATGGACACTTGAAGGGATGTGATCAACACCTTGTAGGAATCTGGTAAAGCTCTCAAAATGACCGAAGTCAAGAGCTTATCCTCTACTATTTCTCCCAAAGCATTCAACTTGGACTTCAATTCTACCACTCTACAAAGGAACAATTCTACTATTTCACCAGACTTCATACTGAGATTATGAAGTTGGGATTGAAGGTTAAGAATGGTGGATTGATTCTTCCCTTCATATATGGTAGTTAATGCATCCCAAGCATCTTTACCATGTTTAGTATCACAAATGTGAGGTTGTACTTCATCAGTAGTAGCAAGCAAGATAAGCATGAGGGACCTTCTATCCTTTTTATCATATGCTTCCTGATATGTACCTATTGTAGTGGGACGTTTTGTAGTGCCAATCACTACATCCCACAAATCTTCAACCTGTAGAATGGCTCTCATTTTGGTTTTCCATGGAGCAAAATTGGAACCTTTAAGCAACTGTGTATCTAAAAGATATTTGTGTATAGTGGCCATTGTGAAGGTTCCTTATATCACCAAAATGGTCCCCCTTTCGATATACTACAAAGAGTATGTGAAAGAGAATTCACTCAAAATTGTTGGCACCTACCTAAAAACCCTTTCGAAGAAGGATGATCAGTTTGAGGAAATTAAGCCAAACAATAAGAGTGAATTAGGGTAAATGATGGAGTGAATATCAAAATATTGGCTTTCCTTATTTCTCCTCGATGATTTATAGAGAACAATAGCTCAGACGTCATTGTTGCAGCTATATTAGGCATTAGATACAGTAGCCCAAAGCACGACAACTTTACCTGTAAGTGTGGGCCAGAGGTACCGTAAATACCGAACGTTGTTGTGCAATAAATTGCACAAAAAGGGTTTAAAATTTGGGGTCTTATGTGCTTTTGAAATGAAACTTATGATGTTAACGCAAAAAACAGGAAACTAAATGCATCATACAATCAAAGTTGCCCACAAATTTTAAAGCATAGGTGTCGGATTCCACCGAAAATGCACCTATTTTACAATGCCAATTTTAAGGTGTCGAATGCAATCGAAAATGCACCTTTTTACAATAATTTTTGCAAGAAAAATTTGGTTTGTGTTTGCAAAAATTGATATTCACAATTCCCCCCTTGTGTTATAATTTTGCAAAAAAGAATACAATTTTGTCCCCCCTTTTGTTTGCAAAATAAACAAGTTTTGGTGGAATTTTTTATCTTCAATTTGATGAGATCCCCCTTCAGTTTGCAAAAAAAATTTGCAATTTTGTTTTAATCCTTCCTTTTGAGAAAAAAATGCACAATTTGTCTTTGGATTTTGCAAAAATAATTGGCAAAATAAAAAAATTTAACTTTTGTTAAAAAAAAACTGTCTTTTTTCTTCTGCTGTGCAGGGTTTGAACCCCTGACCTCCCGCTATGTAAGTCTTAGTGCTGGCCCGAGCGACCAGTCGGGCTACCATAGCTGACGGGATTAGAAGCGCAAAAAATATTATTTAAGGACTACGTCCCCAAAGTTTCTTTAAAAAAAAAATTGCAGGATATTTATCCCACATGCATGCGGAATGGGAGTAAGGAGGAGTTTAAAAGAAAATACTTGCACCTTTAACTTCGATTGCCTGCGGGCAATCGACCACCCACAGATAAGATTTTTCTGCCATCCAAGATAAATGAATGCCCGCCACGTCACAGCAAATGGGTTTCTACCACGTCACAGCACAATCCTGCCGATCGCCACGTGTTCACCACGTCGCCACCACCGCCACGTCAGCTCCTTGATCCTGCCGACCGCTGTGTGTCCGCCATGTCACCACCGCCGTGTGCAGGGGTCCACATCAGCTCCTCGATCTATGTGTAGGGATCCACATCTGCTCCTCGGGAATCATGCTTGGGGTGTCGATGATCCTCAGGATTTGTGCCCGGGGATACAAGTAGGAGTCCTCGCATCAGATCTGGTGAGTGTCACGTTGAATCTGGTGGGTGTCACGTCAGATCAGGAACCTATCGTCTGCACCACGTCTATCCGCGCTAGGTCCAGTTCCCCAAACAGGGGTCCAGGATTCGACAAAGTTCGCGTCCACTCCACGTCGAATCAGGAACCTGTCAGGTGACTGAGTCACTAGTCTGACGGCTGACTTCAGTCTATCAGATTTGTCTACCTCCAGAGCTTGTCCTCCTATTGCCAGAGGGTCTGGGTCAAAGCTGGATCCAATAGGCTTCCTGTCATGTGTGAATCCGTCGGTGCCAAGGTTAGATCTTGAGATCACTTCGGATCCCAGATGCCTGCTTCAGTGGTCGCACATCACAGTGGAGCAAATGCCAAGCCCAGAACATAGAGCTCTCTGATACCAATGATGGTCAGAATAATCAACAATTGCATTAGAATTTGAAAGAATAAATACAATATCAAATGCCAACAATAGCTCTAACCAACGAGCTAAATATGCTAACAAGAAACAACTATTAGGTTAATAATAAAACAATTCTAATATAGCCTAAGAATATATATTTTCTTAACAAATGTTGTTAAGCAAATAACAAATCTCGGTAGAAAATGATGTAAGAATATAATCTACCCTAACAATGGGGACACCATTCACTAATAGTCACTTTAAAAATTATGTTAGCATCCAACATCTTCTCAATTTATGCATTATTAAGGCTACATACTTCAGATTCATCCTATACAACCTCCTCATAGGTTGCGCTCCATAGACCAAAGGAATTCTATGCATGCACATCTCCGGTGGAATACTTTGTAAGTCCTACATCTATGTGAAGCCTTCCTTATACTACATGAAGATTTTGAATGTTGCTATCTTCAACACTAGATCCCAATCATTGCCATAATTTATCATTATCTCTTCATCCTTCTCGTTGACATTTACCTATACCATTATTGAACCTTTGCACATAATGATAATAGGATCTTTTGTTGCTTTTGTTACATCAAAAGAAGTGTTAGATTTTCATCTATTTGTGCATCATCAATAGTGTAGTCCACAAATTTGGGAGGAAATGACACCTCCTCTTCAACTTGTGTGAGAGTTGTCTGCTCTCTCCTCCACTGCATGAGTGCATTTACCTATCTCATAGGTGCTATGTGACTCTACATCCCATCCTTCTTCCCTTTTCTGACAAACATGTAGGTTGGAAGACCTCATAGTCTTCCATTTGCCAAAGAAGGTCATTGTTTGAGTGCCCCTCAACCTTTATGCATTCCTCCAACTCTAGCTTTTCTTTATTCGGTTCCATTTTGCCCGTCCTTTTGTTGTCAAATAAATATTCTTCAAACTCATCCCAAGATACTAACTCTTCATTGACATAGTGTTTTTTCAAATTGATGACATACTTATGTTGACCTTTCTTAAATGTGAAGTGGTCCTTCTATTAGTTTTCATGCATAACCAACCACATCCCAACAATGCATCATATGTTGACTTTTCCATTGTGATCACCACAAATCTAAGAATAATTGATTTTCTCCACAAGCTTCACTTTTTGGGTAGTTAAAACTCCTTATTTTTTAGTCCTATATTGCTATGCTCCATATAGTTTGAAGTTAGATGACCATAAAAATGGTGCACCCAATTCTTTCCATGTTCATTTAGGTAAAATATTTATGCTTACACCCCCATCCATGATTACTTGCATCAATGTATACTAGAGTAGCTCAACATGGATCATTGCAGGCCTCCTCTGAGCATCAATCATCAGGACTATCAGATCAATATACCGATCATTAAGTGGTCGTCTTGATGTGACTTGGTGTTGTACATTCTCCTTTCTTGTGTGCACTGTCTAACCATCGCATCAGGCTCCAATACTATGTGAAAAATTGGACATGTTGACAAACATAGTTGAGTCTAGAACTTGCAATGCCAAGTCTTTTACTGACAAATCTTCCTTCTCCATTCTAATATGCTTCTTTTACTTGTCATTGCACTTTTTTTCCATTTCTTCTTCAACTTGCATGTGAGCCTCCTACAAATTATTTTCCTCAATAAGGTCTAGGTATTCCACCTTCTTTGCTTGCATACACATAACGACAAGTACATATTTTTCTGAAGCTGTTGCTTCAATGTCAATCAGGTTGACATTTTATGAGGTGCTAGTACTGGCCTTCTTTGGAAAATTCACTTCCTTGTGGTTGTCAGGTCTAAATCATTGACACATCATTGCCCCATTGCCTCCATTATTGGTTAGTGTGTTTGTACAGTTTCACACAAAGTGTTCCTACTCTTGGCACTTCTTGCATTGTACAATTGGTCTTTCATCAGAGTTGTATTGCAATGTGCTCTCCCCATCAAATCTATTACCAGGCTAGTTTTGTGTGCTAGGTTTGCTCCCTTGGCAATTGTTCTAATATCTTCCACTAGTTATACCAAGTCTGCTCTTTGAGGTGCTAGATTTTTGGCCAACTTGTTCTTTTTGTATAGTCAAGGTTTGATGCCATGTGATCTTCAGATTAAATGAACAATCCACCACTGAATGCCTATTTAGTTCACAAATATTACATTACAATTTTTTTGGACAGTTGGTGTTTGTGTGACCCTCTGTCCTACAATCTAAACACCATATGTTCTTATTTTCTTTATTCTTCTTCTCACCTTTCACATCACTAATCATGTGTTCAAAATCCTTCCATAAGGTTTGAATGGTCATATTCAAATCCTCATTTTCATTGTCTGAGTCACTACAATCTCTAGTTTGACTTATCCTTCCTCTTGATGTAGTTTTCAATTCACTTTCTTGATTGAGGGCTCTGTTGATGGCCTCTTAGTACAATGTTGGTAGAACTACTCTCATCTTTTTCTTATATCATGGGTGGAGTCCATCCATGAACCAATTTCTCTAAAGTCCATCTATTGGTTTCTTCTCCATCTTATCTATAAGCTCCTTCAGGTGGTGGTTGTACAACTTGATATCTTTGTCTTTTATATACTTTTTCACATATATTTTGTGATGATCTTCATATTGCACTAAAGTAGCTTGAATTCTTTTGGAAAATACATATTCAAATACTCTCATGTTGCAAATGGTTGTTTGCATTTGAGGTGTTAGCCTGTCATGATTCCATGCAACATGGATAGAAATAAATGCAACCATTAATCCTTGTGCTCTAAGCACCTAGGGCCCAGGATGAAGGAACATAGGATAACTTCCCCAAAACTAGCTTGTGGTGTCAAGAGTGTTATAACAAAAAGTAACATTTGCAAAATCTTGGGTACCAATGACTTGACAAGATGTAGGTGCACTATGATAGGAGACTTGGCAGTGTTATAAAGGCCTATGCTGCTAACAAGATTATAGATGAGACACTAATGTAGAATGTAAAAATTTCCATATAACAAGATGTTTTGAATACATAAACACAAAGGCATAAGAGATCATGGGATATAGCACGTAGGAAGGAACACAATAGAAATGCATGAATTGTTAGGCTCAGTGCTAAGAGAATGTTGAATTACACATGTTGGCATGTGAGGCGTTAACAAAATTATGATGCTAACACAACAAACACAATGCCAATATAGCAAAATGCATATGCATAGAAATGAACACAACTGATATCCATGAAGCACACTAATCTTGTATTAGAACAAAATAGTACAATGGATCTCCAAGAGAAGAGGAGATTTGAACATAACTGTTAGATTACAAGAGAGTATTTCAATGAATCTCCATCAAGGGGAGATATAAAGAAAGAGAGAAACTTGGAGGTATGTAAGCCAAATTATTGAGAAGGATGATGTAGGTTAGATACTTGAGAAGGAATATGAGCAGACACGTGTCGAACATAGCGACATTGTCGTAACTCTAGATGTAGCCACTGGTGTTGGCTGGTGAGATGTAGTGGCATGTTGCAATTGAAGATCTCAGCTGGTAAGATGTGAGATGGCATAGGCCATCTTCTTAAGAGGAATGTGTTGGCATAGGTTGACTGCTTGCTATTTCATGCATGCCTTGTATAGATTCTCCCTTTTAATCGCTTTGAGGAGCTCTAACATTTATATAATATGCAAGGCTACGTAGGCACTAGGGAGGTAAAACATCGGCCTCCAGTGATTCTTGGTGGGATAAAAAAAATGTCAATAATACATTTTGTGTAACTTGGAAAACTATGTTAGTTCTTGGAGTAGGCAAGTGACATTATGCATTACAACAACCACATTAGTCGTAGCATCAGTTTTTTGTCATGTTAGTGTGGGCACCAATAAATTCTATCATTTTTGGATGGGTAGAAATTGAATGGATGCAAAAAGGATGGTGCTAAAGGTTTGACGCTAAGGAATTATTGGCATAAAGTGTGGATTGTCACTAACATCTAGTGAAGAGTCCATATGGACGCCAATGTTTATAGCTTGTGCCAAGGCTACTTAGGCTAACACTAAGTATGAAAGTTGGCACTCGATCAACTAGTGCTAGCACTAGTGCTGAGATATGTTTTGATGTGCTAAGAGACCCTCTAGAGTTTGGAGTTTGGGCCCAAGTTGGTAGCTAGTGCTGTAGTTGATAGTTGATGTTGGTACCAATGCTAGATGGTGGCATAGGTGATAGTAGTTGGCATTAGCGCCAATGTTGAAGGATGGCATTACATGCCTCCTTCAATGTATGCATAGGGGTACCCTTACTGTAATATCCCACCCAAGCTGAGATACAAAATTTCTGCCTTGTTTTGTTAATTTGGAAATTTGCAAGGTTTTTGATTTTTGTGCAATATTCTGATTTTTTTTGTATTTTTTTAATTTAAGTACAGAATATGCAGAAAAAGTTAAACTGCCAACTTGAACAAATAATATCTAGCAAACTACTTGGCGGGAATCAATGAAACTTGGAATTTAGATAATATTTATATAAAACTATAAACCCTTTAAAGGACTTTGGAAAGTAACAAAATACCCGAAAGTTGTACAAGACTAAAAATGGCGACTTTATAGCTGAACAACAACACAGGAATATATGTATTTCTTTCCCAGCAACAAATAAAAGATGTATTTTTACAATATCAATGCAAAGGAAAGCTTCCAATCCTTAGACGCCTCAATCACAATCATTAATTGGCAGCCAAACTCTGAATATTAAAAACCACCTTCAATGCCAGGCAAGATATGGTACGGCCAGGCTAGAGGAAATTATGGCCAGCAAGAAATGTCTGAAATCTGCCAATAAATGACTCCACTTGTACGACTATGCTGAGGAATGAATGCTACAACAATGTATGCAAAATATGCTTCGAAATCCCTTCCAAACCCCCTGAAAACCACAGTAAATCTACAGATATAAAGCTCCAATGCAACCCCTGAAGTAGAGTTGCTCATGAACACCCTGAGAATATCTTTCGACTCCGAGGATGTTGTCCCTGCTGGTGATTTTCGTCACACAACAAGCTGAATTCGAAACCCCTGCAACTCCGCAAGAACTCCTCAAAATTGCTCCAAGAGAATGAATAGCCAAAGATCATGAAAATGAAGTTTCATTGCTCTTTTTATAACTCTCCAAGAGGGGTCAACCTCTTTTTTCCTCTTTCCAAAGCAACATTAAAATAAAACATTTTAATTTTAATTCTCATAACTTGGCCAACCATATTAACAATTGAATATTATAAGTCACCTTTATATTTCTACTTCTTTTTTAAGTGACTAATAAACCTTATATCTCCCACATATGAAATATTATAAAGTTAAACTATATTAAATATTAAATTTAATATAATTAACTTTACACATTAAAATATCTGCCTCCTGAACCCCGGAATCCCAAAAAAATTATGGAAATGGATACCCATTTCGCCGAGGTATTCAATCGTACTGTCCATTTCCATCGATTCCCCAGCTGACTGACTTACTAAAAATAGTAAGTCCTCCCACAAGTGTCCGAAATGGCCTGAAAAGATGGCAACGGAAAATTCTGCTCGTCCAAACAACAATCCACGTCACTCGGTGGGCTCCCAACCAACTGACACTGCCTACGGGAACCCTTGAGTAGGCAAGTTCACTCATCTCCTGTTGTCCGACTAAGAAGGGGACATTACAGTCCTAACTGTAGATTGGGCTACATGGGATTATCTGGGTTATTCCAAGAGTGTGAAAGTTGAGTTGAGCTAGTCAGGTGATGACTATGGAGGCACTTCCAGCATTGTATTTGCAGTGGTTTATGATGATGATTTCTTGGATATGACGTGGCACATGATATTTCATCTCAGTTTAGATAGGCGGACTAGTGCCAGGTTGGGGAGAGATTTCATCATGCTATTGCAGTTGAGACTTCAACAGTTTAACCATGTCAGAGGGACAGTGATGATCAGAGTAGCGCAGCGTCGGCGTGGCAGTTACTTTCTGAGATTGTTATGGGATCCAGGGATTTGATGGACCTTAGCCAGGATGCAGACACTTGACTGGAGTATGTATGCATATTGCTTGAGGACAAGCAATCTTTGGGAAGGGCGGACTGTAATGTCCCCTTTTTCTAGGCAGTCAGTGTGCATAACAGTTTAGCCTACTCACGGGTTCCCGTAGGCTAGGGCAGATTGCAGGGGAGCCTAACTGGAGTTCTGGGAGCGGATAATTGAGAGAAATGGGTATTTGAATCCATTCTCAGATGTTGAATCGAATGGACAGAGCCTTGACTTACTATTTTTAGTAAGTTAGTTTTTAGGGTTTCGAGAAAAACGGATGGTGCAGTGATATTCTTCATCGAAATGGGTGTCCGTATCTATCCTCAGTTTGCGGATCGAATAATCAGAAGGCTAAGTTTTTAATATGCGAAAGTTTAATTATATAAAGTAAAATTATTTAAATACTTTATATAGTTTAAAACCTTATTTTATAAAAAGGGGACGTGGGACTTAAAAAAGAGTTATGTTTCATGATTTATCCCACATTGAGCGTGCAAAAGGAGTTTGTTGTGGAGAAGTCTATTTATTCGGTGGCTTGGTCTCATTTCATTATATTTTGGATTTTAGTTATTTCCTCTAGAGTTTGAGGCCAGTGGCTGAGACTTCTTCTCCGAAGGGACAGAAACCCCAACGGTGTGGCTGAGGATGAAACCCCTCAGATTTTTGGAGCTGGACGAAACCCCAGTTCCCTGTTGGTGAATTCACACAGGATTCACACTTGGAGCTTCATCGGTCTTCAGAGGTATCTTTCCATGTTTGCTGATTTAGTATATTTCAAGGGTTTGCAGACATATTGTGGAAAGATTATATTTTTAAAATATTGTAATCTGAACCCTATTTTGAAAGAAATTTGAAAAATAAAATTGCTAGTTATTTCTTGTTTCTTGGAGTTTTATTTTTTGATTTTAAGAAACAGTATAGTGTCCCAAATATTAAAAATATTAGAACATGGGGGGACATTACACTTACAATTAGACCATACACCCTTTTTTGGAAAGCAATGTTCCCTATTGCTCTTATCAATCCTAAGGAATTGGCATTGATGTTTTGAGAAGCATTCTAAAGAAGAAGTTGGGGCAAGATGGAGATGAGGCCTGTATGCAATAGGCCAAATAGATTTGAGGTCTATTCTTCTAGTGCATCTAAGATAAATTTCTGAATGGTTGGGATGAAGGCAATCAAGATTAGATCTAGATGAACATTAGATTTTGACCCAACAAAGCGTCACTCTATTCTTCCAACATGTCCTTGATGAACATTAAGACATTTTGGGTTTGTCTTTCAGTCCATTCAAGATGAATGATTGAATGGTTAGGGTGTTGGTATTTATGTTGGCAGCTAGTGTTGGTGCCAATGCTAATGGATGTTGTACGTTGAGGTTGGATCCAGTTAAACATTGGACCATAGTCTTGACCCAACAAAGTGATGCTTCTATTCTTCCAATATCCTTGCTGAACTAAGAGACAACTATGGAAGGTAGGTGACAAAGGGAAGATGACAACTGATGAGCCATTGCATACTAGTGTTGATGCCATAACATTGAAACTATAGTTTGCACAACAAAGATGAACTTCTAGTTACCAAAAATAGGTGCGACATTGTAGATTGTTATGGCCTTAGCCCAATGACTAAGAAGTGATGGGATCAAAAGCTTGTGGTTAGCCTAAGGTTCTCAACTATAGTCAGGGCTCCCCATTGAAGTAGGAAATCCTAGAATTGCTCACCTAGAGTGGTTCTTTGTTCCTCCAAAACATCTCAAATCAAGTCGACATCTTGGGTTATGGTCTTGAGTTGAGTCATTGACTTTGCCATCACATGAGTTTCTTTGCAAGGGAAACATGCTTTAGGCTACTTAGATGTGGAACTTGGTGTGATGCCTTGCTTATTTTGTTAAGAACACGTGTGGATGGGCATCCAACAATGGAGCATATTGGAATGTCCTACACTAAGCAAGGTTTTCTGCAAATAGGGTGAAGGAGAAAAGATGCGACAATGGATTCCTATTGAGTGTACATATGTTGCATGGGTGTTGTGAACTTCCTCCAATGGTCGGAAGGATCCCATTTAAAATGCATTTGTACTAGATTTCCCGATCTCTAAATGAGGACTTTGTTGAACCATTAAGTTGATCAGATATGGTTGCACCTGTTGTAGATCTCACGATGATAGAGATCAAAGCATTGAATGGACTCATGTCTTGGCCTTTCATAGTGATAGAATATGTACCCAACACATGAATTCTTGGGTTCAACTTTGATCGGCTGTCTCAATATTAGATTGTGCTTTCTCAATATTTGGATTGTTTAACCCATCTTGAAGAGATTTGAACCGATGCCCTTGGTATGCTTCTCAAAGTAGTCAAATGAATTAGAGAAACAAATTGATTGCTCAAGAGTAAAATTCACCGAGCAAGCAACGATTTGTGTGTGAAAATCCTAGATATGTGGTCACTCTATTTGCAACTTGTCAAACTCATTCTATAAATGTAGAAGCTTCTATTGGATGTCACCACAAATGGATTTTTGGTCCTTTAGTTCTTTTTGAAGTTGCTCTATAGTCTAGTTATACTACTCCTTGATCTTGTTGATACTTTCCACGGTTGGGTCTTCTATATGTGAGATCTTCATCTCTAACTCTACCATATGTGTAATAGTGAAACAAAGGCTCTCCTCCTTCACTCGGATGTCATCTTGTAGCTTCTTGTTCTTCAATAGTGTAAGCTCTTCCTAAAATTGTTGATTCTTTGTAAGTTGTCCCACCTTCTGAGTCTTTCTCATGATGACTGAAGAGGAAAGTCTTGGGGTGTAAACTGATCTGAGACCACTTTTCTTACAATAAGATAAAGGTACCATATTCTTGCAACAAAATGAAGGTACCGCTTTCTAGCTGAATGGAAGTTAGACTAATGCAGAACACCTTCCTACTTAATCTTTAGAGGAAATTAGTGCAAAAACAGGCTTAGACTTTTAATTCAACAAGCAAAATCACATAAATCTCACATAGGAAGCAACATATACCCTGGGAAACCCTTTTGGGAAAAACCTAGCAATCAAGGAGCATTCAAAAATTGTATTATTCAGTAGTCAACAATCAGCTTCTTACAATACAATTCACCCACGAGTATCCACTTCTTCAGTCCTATTTATCAACAATTCTGGAAAAATATTTGCAATAACACAACTGGAAATAGACCCACAGTATTGCAGCTGTCCTGCAATGCATAGTGCTAGAAATAGACCTACAGTCCTACAGTGCACAGTGCTAGAAATAGACCTGAAGTCCTGCAGTGCACAATGCTGGAAATAGACCTGCAGTGCACAATGTTGGAAATAGGCCTGTAGTATTGCAGCTGTCCTGCAGTGTAGAGTGCTGAAAATAGACCTGCAGGCTTGCAGTGCAAAGTTCTAGAAATAGATCTGTAATTCTGCAGTGCAAAGTGCTGGAAATAGACCTGCAGTCCTGTAGTTGTCCTGCAGTAAAACCATGCTCTAGTTCACCAGATTTTCTTCCTTATATATACTCTTAACATAAGACATGAAACAAATAATTTTGAAAGGTGTATGACACCTATTCCCAACACTAGCTTTGATATGAATTTGCTTGTAGCAAATGAAGGCTCCGATATCACTTCGCTTGCAATAAAAATGTCTAGTCATGGTTCTCATACCAATTGATCCAGGCATTAAGGGCCCAGAACAAAGGCATGGAGGACAACTTCTCCAAACTAGCTTGTGATGTAAAGGGAATTATTATAATGTCCTACCCTGTTTTGAGAATGGAGTTTGCAATCTGTTTTTTTTTTTTAATATATATTCTATTTTTTTTGTGTTTTTTTAGATGATGAAAATGTACAGAAATTGCATAAACAACAAACTTTGACAAGCAATAACTTTCAAACTACTTATCCAGAATCTTTGAAAATTTATTTCTAGATAATAAATATATAGAGCTAGCAATCCATTAAAGGAAATTGGAAAATAACAATGTACCAGGTATCTATGCAAATCTGGAAATGAACTTTTAGACTCTGATCAGCAACCCAGGAAACTTGAATTTTCATTCCAAACTTCAAATACAATGTTCTATTTGCCCGGAAATCAGTACAAATTGCTCCTAAGAGCCAAGCGACCAGGTTCAGACCCAGAAACTGCCAAAAAAAAGCAGATTTACAATTTGCACGAATTCCAATACAAGCTCCAGCTGTACGGCTAGGCAGGAAATTGGTACGACAGCCTTGGAAAAATGTGTAGCAGCAGAAAATAGTCTTCAATATTGGCCGATTTACTCCTCTAACCCAGGGCTTATTTCCTCAACAAATGGCTCTGTGAATGATTTCCAGGTGGTGCACTACAACCGGCAATGGCATCCAAACTGAAGTATGAAGTCAGCTCTTGAAACCCCTGAAAATACTTGCCCAAACTTGATAAATATCTCTGAAAATGCAATCCTTATCAGCTCCAATGCATTCCCTGTGCTGGAAATGCTCCAATCAACCTGAGGATGTCTTTCAATCCCGAAGTTGATGTCCCTATAGGAGGATTTCATCTCCAACAAGCTTATAAAACCATATAGATGCTCTCCAAGTCTTCTTACACAATATCTCCCAATAACAATAGCCAAGAATGAATGAAATGAAGCATTTCAAGTCCTTTTATATCCTCCTCCAAAGTGGTCGGCCCTTTTTGGCTATCACAAATACATTTTATAACATTAAAATATTTTAAATTGCCACTTTATGAATGTGGCGTCCAATATTGGCCCTTTCATAAGTCACTTTTATGAAGTAAAATTAAAACTTAAGTGACTTACATTATCCTTATGTCCCCATTTTATAAAATAAAGTTATAACCATATTAAATTAAATATTTAATTTAATATAATATAATTAAACATCACTCATTAAAATATCAAACCTCTGGTTATCCAATCCACGAACAGGAGGTAGAATCGAACACCCATTTCGCCAAAGAATCTCACTACACTATCCGACATCATCGGAAACCCTGATAACTAACTTACTAAAAATAGTAAGTCCATGCTTCGCTGTCCGAAACGGTCCCAAAATCTGGCAACTGAAAGCTTAGCACATCCAGACGAAAACTCTACAACCTCCAATGGGCTCCCACACATCTGTCATAGCCTACGGGAACCCGTGAGTAGGCTAGTCCCATGCGATAACACTGACTAGTTAGGAAGGGGACATTACAGTCCGCCCTCCCCAAAGATTGCTTGTCCTCAAGCAATGCCAACACAACCTCAACATCACCTGACTGAGCCAAACTGAAACCAACTGTGATCCCAGGGTCCCAAATCAATCTTAGAAAATACCCATCATGTTGACGCTACTCCACTCTGATTATAATTGAAAATCCATCATGCCAAAGCTGTACTCTCCTCTCCTGTAACCCAAAAATGTAACCATCATCAAAATTCAAACTGAAACACTTGCGAGGGTTGAAAACTATATCACGAAAGATCTCCTGCCAAAGCACCTCAGTGAGGTCCACATCTGTAATCCCTCTGTCAATCACGATCCTGGGCAATAGAAAAACCAATCTGCTCAACCAATCACCATTAGTCAGCTTTGAATGATGATCATACCAAGTGATAACATCACCATCACTAACCTGATGTCTCCTAATCCTCCGAGGTTCGCTGCTATACACCTGTTTGATTGGTTGATGATCCCTGTCATGCATGGATGATAATACATTAACTGCCTTCATACCAAGGTATATCTCACCCGGATCCCATATCCATATTCTGTCATTAGCACTGCTCCTTGAACCAACGAGTGTCTCCCAATCCCGCATAGACACTCCTAGATAACCAGGCCTCATAGGGAAACTGACATTCCCACTAACTGAAGAATATTGTTGGGTTAATCTCCGCACAAGTGGAATATTGATCGGCCACAACGCTGTCCCTACATTAAATCCACCCTGATGTAGCAAACAATCATCCCAGCAAAAAACCGGCTTCCCTTCTGACGAAGGAGGCATCTCATATCCAAGTGAAGTATACAACCTGTTATAACAACCTTTCCTCCCACTCATATATGTCATGATCAAATCATTAACATGTGGGCTGAAAGAAAAACTATCAGCATACCTCACAATGCAATTCATAATAACTTCACCAACTGGACCCCTGTGAAGCTCCAAACAATCCTCTGAATTATGATTCTCATCATCATCAGGACCAAAGTCAGAAGATGTATCATCATCCACAACACCAAATGATGAATGAGCATCCGCAACAGAAGGCACATCATCACCCCGATCATACTCATACTGCTCCACCTGAGTGATTGAGGAATCATCATCATTATTGAGCAATCCTTCCTCATTCCCAATCTCATTGATCCCCTCAATCAACTGCCTGACCACCATGGTCTCTGAATTAGTCTCTGAATCTTGGGAAGTGGCTGCCCCAGATATCTGATTTTCTGATTTGTAAAGAGAGTAATGAGCTAAACTCAACTCAAGGTAAAGTTCATCAATCACCTTCTCTTTCCTGGTGAGCTCTCGGGAAGTCTTCTCTGCAATTTGAAAGGTATGATCCCTGTCGGATAGCAACCTCAAGTAATCTGTTTTTATCACCTCTAATGCCTGCTTGATAGCCTGCAACTCTGTAACAGTAGCTCCAACTGTCAACTTTTTTTGTCTCTCACCAAGTTGGGCTGCCTGAAAGAGGCACTCAACAAACTCGTGTGTGCTATCCAGGTGAGTTAATGTTTGTACAATTTGCTCCTCTGTGACCTGCAACTGGTTTCTCCAACTTTGCATTGAATTGGAATCAACATTATACAACAAATTTTCAGATTTGCTATCCCATGCACAAAGATCAAAATCAGCCCCCCTCACAATACTGCATTCACCAACTTCATGCTCTGAAGTTAGGACAGAACTGTGCTCAATCTCAGAATCAACAACTACATGAGTGTCATCATTAACTGCTGATTTGACAACATCATAATCAGCATGCTCACCATCTTCGTGAAGACCATTGCATACTTCTCCATTTGTTGAAGCACATGATGAATTTACTTCATCTTCATCAATTTTGACTTTCTGTTCTTCCATGCAAGTTTCCTGAATAGAAGGCATGATTACAATCTGATTTTCGATCGACTCATCAACTAGGTCAGCACCATGCCCAAGAGAAAAATCCTCAGTAGCAACTTCTTCTAAATCTGCAATAATCTCCAACTCCTTGGAGAAATCACCATCCAACAATCTGTTGATTCTTTCCATTTCTATTTTCAGCGAAGAATCATCCTGGTTCCTTGTTATGCATGATACCTGAAATGAAGCATCTTTTTCCAACTCTAAGGCCTCAACTTTACTGCTGTCCTCTTCTGTGTTTGGCTGCATTATGTCATTTTCTTTGTTGTCTCCACATATGTGACCAAAAGTCCAAGCCTCTTGACATGTGAAACAACGTTGTTCTCTGTTAGTTGTTCTAGCTCTAAAATTCTTATTAGCAGCCCTATTATTTACAGATCCATCACCATTCCCATTATTTTTGTGATTCCCATTTTGCCCACCATTGTTGTTATTGACATTGTTACCCATGACCTGCTGAGTCATTAATTCTATCAATTGTGCCATGCTCTGCTACAATTCACGATGTCCTCTGCTTAACTCTGCGAGCATCTCCCTGTTGGTGGGTTCTCTTTGTTCTTTGTTATCCCGGTCACCCATTGGTACTTCTACCCTCTCTACTCCTTCAAACAAATCAAGTGGGTCCTCAATATTAGGGTTTGATCTGTTTCTCCTTAAATAATACTGATGACTACCCGACTGCATTCAAACCCTCAGGATGGCAGGAAGAGCTGAGCTCTGATACCACTGTAATGTCCTACCCTGTTCTGAGAATGGAGTTTGCAATCTATTTTTTTTATATATATTCTAATTTTTGTGTTTTTTCAGATGATGAAAATGTACAAAAATTGCATAAACATCAAACTTTGACAAGCAATAACTTCCAAACTACTTATCCAAAAGCTCTGAAAATTGGTTTCTAGATAATAAATATATAAAGCTAGCAACCCATTAAAGGAAATTGGAAAATAACAATGTACCAGGTATCTATGCAAATATGGAAATGATTGTTCAGACTCTGATCAACAACCCAAGAAACTTGAATTTTCATTCCAAACTTCAAATACAATGTTCTATTTGCTCGTAAATCAGTACAAATTGCTCCTAAGAGCCAAGCGACCAGGTTCAGACCCAAAAACTGCCAAAAAAAGTAGATTTACAATTTTGCACGAATTCCAATACAAGCTCCAGTTGTACGGCTAGGCAAGAAATTTATACGATAACCTTGGAAAAATGTGTAGCAGCAGAAAATATTTTTCAATATTGGCCGATTTACTCCTCTAACCTAGGAACCTTGATATCAACACCAAACCCTAGCTTATTTCCTCAACAAATGGCTCTGTGAATGATTTCTAGGTGGTGCGCTACAATCGGTAGTGGCATCCAAACTGAAATATGAAGTCAGCTCTTCAAACCCCTAAATTTACTTGCCCAAACTTGATAAATATCTCTGAAAATGCAATCCTTATCAGCTCCAATGCATTCCCTGTGCTGGAAATGCTCCAATCAACCCGAGGATGTCTTTCAATCCCGAAGTTGATGTCCTTGTAGAAGGATTTTGTCTCCAACAAGCTTAGAAAACCCTACAGATGCTCTGCAAGTCTCCTTACACAATATCTCCCAATAACAATAACCAAGAATGAATGAAATGAAGCATTTCAAGTCCTTTTATATCCTCCTCCAAAGAAGTCGGCCATTTTTGGCTATCACAAATACATTTTATAACATTAAAATATTTTAAATTGCCACTTTATGAATGTGGCATCCAATATTGGCCCTTTCATAAGTCACTTTTATAAAGTAAAATTAAAACTTAAGTGACTTACATTATCCTTATGTCATCATTTTATAAAATAAAGTTATAACCATATTAAATTAAATATTTAATATAATTAAACTTCGCTCATTAAAATATCAAACCTCTGGTTAACCAATCCACAAATAAGAGGTAGAATCGGAAACCCATTTCGCCAAAGAATCTCACTACATTGTTCGACATCTTCGAAAACTCTGATAACTGACTCACTAAAAATAGTAAGTCCATGCTCCGCTGTTCGAAACGGCCCCAAAATATAGAAACTGAAAGCTTAGCACGTCCAGACGACAATCCTACAACCTTCAATAGGCTCCCACACATCTCTCATAGCCTACGGGAACCCATGAGTAAGCTAGTCCCATGCGATAACACTGACTGGTTAGGAAAGGGACGTTACAGTTATAACATAGAGTATTAATTACTCTATTATAACTCAAACATAATATTTGATTGCTTAATTAATTACTCTTTTATTAAGAATAAGGTAGGGAGGAGCATTTAAAGAGTATTTAAAAAGGAGGCAATTAATCTACAATTGATTAAAGAAGATAAATAACTTCTAAGTACCATCCATGATGATGACCAAAAAATCCCCTAGAGGTAACGTATTATGTGGAGGGAATCAACAAATATGGGTATGTCTCTTGGTTTGAGGTGTAGTCACCCATGGATCTAAGGTAATGAAGCTGAAAAATATTTCTAAAGATGCTCTCAAGGCAAAGAGGATGGGCGCCAAACTCAACCTGAGCAATATATTGGGAAATTTTTCTTTTACATTGGATAAATTGTTGAAGAAAAATAGTCTGGATCCTCTCAAAGTAATCCTAATAAACACTCCCTAGGCTTGGACCCCAAATCAAAAATCCATAAAAGACTATAGGTTTGATGATGCAATCAAAGAGGTGCATCTTTGTAGGTATTTCTTGCAAGCATTGTTGGAAGCATTGGTGTTCCAAGAATGAGAGAGATGTGTATCACTTGCAAAGATGTAACTATGAATTTGGCCAAAGATTGAGGGAAGGACCTATAAACTGAACCCCCAAGTAGGTGTAAGTAGTGGTGATCTCAACGGAATCGTCTTTATAGAAGAAATGAAACTTAGATAGAGAAAAAGAAGATTAAAATGAATACTAAATAAACAAAGAATAAATACACTAACTCCAATTGGAATTTGAACTCTAGAAATGATAATAACTCAAGAGCCAAATTAGAAGGGTTTTTTTTTTTAAATAATAATTTAGGGGAATCTAATGGCTATCCAAACCCTAGATAGTCATCATATAGCCATATTCCATGCCATTTCAATTGTCCATCCTCTTTTGGACGTTGTTTTGAGCAGTTTATTGATTAAGCACAATTACTAGGGATAGTTATCATCAAGTTCAAGGTATCCTTCCCAATTTGACTGCACTTAGTCTAGTATGAGGAGATAGTCATCGAGATTGTAGCTGTACAAATTTGGTTAGTAGGAGGAACATGGCCATAGAGGTTGCTCCACATACCTTAAGGACACCAAGACTAATTTTGAACAAATAATAAAATAGTGATGTGCATGACTCCTTATTTCTAAGAAATTTGTAAGACAATAAATTGATGTTATCCTTTATAAATTGCTTATCTAGGGGGAGAAGGGCATTTTGCACTGCTTTATGACATGGCTGACTTTTTCTTTTAGGTCAGATGTCCTTGAAATATCTTTTATAATAAATTTGAAAAAAAACATTACTGACTTCATGTTATCTTTTTTAAATTTAATTATACATCTAAATCTTGTGGTTTTTGTTCCTATTAGGTATTTTTGACACTATTAATATTGAATCATCATGTAGAGAGTGGGCATAGTAGAATAGAACAAAAATAGAATAGAAGGATTTTAACCTCCAAAGGATCAAGTAGAATATGGGACTACAAAAATGCAATACTATCAATCAACATATGTTATATCACTTGCTTTTTTAGAAAAGGAATTATGTTATGTTCAACTACGAAGTTTGTAACATCATTCTTTGCTAGCCTTTTTCCATTGATTCTAATGATTTTTCTCCTACTTTCTCTATTCTTGGCTTTTCAAATAGTTCAACATAGACTCTACGACTAGAGTATCAACATAACTAACTCCTATATAATTTTAGGCTTTGCATTCCTACATGAAATGCTTCTCTGTTTCCATTGCCTTTGATGTATAAATGATACATATCCTTTCCTCCCATTTCTTTTGGGGTCTCTTGAATCTAGCTATTTGACATCTAAGTTGATGTTAGCCAATTCTCAATAGGGCCATGGTCATTTTTACTCTCCATTTGATTTTTGCCCCTATACATGCCTTTTGATGGTATTCTAATTGGATTTGAATTCACCAGGATAATGTTCTCCATTCCTTCCTAGAACTTTGTGGTGTTCTCTTTAACTTCCTAGACCATTTTTCCATATAGCTATGCTTAAGTATTCCCTAAAATAGACCTTTCTATCCTTGTTATTATTTGGACATTCAGTTAAGTTGATAACCCACCTATTCATCCATTTGTTGTTTTATTTCATCTATGTATTCTTTTTCTTTTTAACTATTCTCCTACTCTATCACAAGACCATCTATTTGCATCCATGTTTTGTATTTTTCAAATAACCTATATGGTGGATCATAACATATCTCTTTATAAGGAAAGTACCTATCTCTGCTAAAAGTATTTCATATGGAACTAATCTTTTGTTTTGAATTTGTTTGTTATCAAACATTTTCAAAACCCTTCTATCTATATCTATTTTAATTGTGGTGTGATACTAGGCCCATACTTCACACCTATAAAGTACCATCAACACCACCAATAACCTAAATTAGACCCGTATATTCTTCCAATCCTATAATTATGTGTCTATATACCTATTTTGCAATGCAAAATGTGCTTTCCCTCAAGTATTAATTCTACATGATTCTTCTATCCCAAGATTTTGTATTCTATTACTTCTTTTAAAAGACCCTATCAAAATTATAATTTAATTGTTTCTTTTTCTTTTGGATGGACAAAACCAAAATCTTAGTTTTGCTCATATTCACTTGCATGGCTCTTTCCTTGTAAAATTGTTCTAAGGCCTTTAAATACTCTCTCATTCCTTGTGTTGTCCTTGCAATCAAAATGAGATCATTTGTATAGATAAGAAGCTTCACCATATGTGCTCTCAATTGGACACCACCAACACCTTTCAAATTTAAATATTTTCCTAATTTTTCAATATATAAACTAACAAGAGGACTGGGAGTAACCTTGTTTAATTCCTATTTCACTTTCAAAACATTTTGAAGGACATATAGGTGTTTTGATTTTGGCTTAAACGTCCTCATACAGTCTATGAATTGTTACCCTATAAAATAGATCATGTTATATTGTATTTGGTATAAACATATTAAGAGGCACAAAAGTTATTGTTATCAAGTCCATTGTCTCCTAATGACTTACTCCTTTACTAGAAGCTTCTAATGAAATTTGATATAAATGAGGATTTAAGCAAATATTTAATTTCTATTCTTAATTATCAAGAAATTTAAATGGTCCATTATGAATTTACACTAGACACTATAATTAGCATCTCCATTTCAGTCAATTTCTTAGCTCATCCATTAACCAACCCCCACAAAAACTTTTCACTTTATATGTTAACCTCTTTTTTGTAGTTTTAACCAACAAAATCTTGAACAAAAAGTGTGAATGTTTTGCTTGTATATAAATTCTTTTAAATTTTATTATTTATCATCACTTGTAATGTGCATTTTAAATTTCATCTTCTTAAATGAAACACTAACACACTACTATTGGTGCAGGAACAACTCAACTGTCAAGTTTAAATTAAGGAATAACATCAAGTATTTATTCATGGTCATCAAGATTGATTTTTTTTCAATGCTTGGTGGTTTTACTTAAACTTCTTAAAAAAAATAATTTTATGTGTACATTTAGCAATGGGATAAGTAGCTTGTAGGTAGATGATTTGACATATTTGCGTAAGTCTGTATTAATGCATGCCATGAGAGTGCATGAGTGTATGAATTGCAAGTGTATAAGTGCATAAATGCATGCATACAAATTGATAATATGTGTAAATAAATGTTTGTAACAATGCGTATTTGTCAAAGTGTTTGTAATAATATAATGTAATGGGTATTTTTAAATTTTTATGTAAACATGTAGTTCGAAGATAGTTGGATAATTGCTAACTACCTATCAGTCATGTTCTATCTATAAGTACACATCTATATGATAGACGTAGGAGTGCTTGTTGTTGTTAGCCAAAGTGTATTATTTGCTAGAGTTGTTTGTAGATTATTTGTTGAAGTGATGTATTGAGATAATTGTTTAAGATATATGTTTTGTGCCTAGTGTATCCATTTGTAGTTATGATTATTCCTGTTGTGTACTTTTTTTTATATAAGTGGTAATGAAATTATATTACATTGTGTTGCAACCCATTTTTACATAGCTTGTGGATGAGTTTTATTCAACTTATTTTTCATCATCACTTTAAAAGTGAATATTAATTTTTATTTGTTTTAAGTGAAAAACAAGTATACTATTATTGGCACAAGAGTGACTGAAATGTCAAGTTTAAATTGAGGCATAATATGAGTATTTATTTACGGTTGTTCAAGGTTGACATTTTTAATGCTTAGTGTTTTTCCTTGAATTTTTTTAAAATAAATAGTTTTTAATATAAATTTGACAACTAAATAAGTATCTTGCTAGTGATTTATGTGCAATCTTATAGGTGCATTCTACAATACACTATCGATTTTAAAATTGCTATTGTTACATCTTTTGCTTTTTCATTTTGACAGTTATTTATAACCTTCATAAATTGTTCCGGCGACAACGCAATAGTTTGGGCTTTGGCTCTTCTTCGGGAGGTCAAGGTTCAAATTGTGGTGTGGGCAAGTGTGTGAGGGAGTGGGTGTGTGTATGGGTGTGTATTTAGTCCTTGTTGATAAGCTTAGCTCTCGGCCTTACGAGGGGTCATGGTTGGGATGGGAATGCCCAACCCTAAGCATTGGTCGTAGGGGTTTCTCACACTACCCTAACCAAGAAAAAAATATTCATAAATTTATTTTAGATTCATAAATGTATGCGTTTGTATACTACCAAATGTAAATGAATTTTATAACACCTGTTAAAATATTTATAAAAATTAAAATTTTCATTTTAATACCCATTTAATCAAATTAAACTACTATGACTTAATGTTTCATCAACCGTGCTTGAATTATATGGACTAGCACTTGCCAAATTATTTGTTTATAATTTTTTTATATGCGGGGTGGGGTGAGAGAATACTCTACCCTCCCTGCTGCCCACTTAAATGATCTTTTATTCCATATCAATGTTTTTTTCTTTTTTCCTAAATGATTTCTAAAGTCTTGGCAATGGTAGTGCTTCAACATAAAAACAACCCACTTACAACAATGACTTGGAATGCCTCTCTCTCTTTCTCGTCCACACAATAACACTTCAAACTCTCTAAGTGGTTGTTTCATCTACTAATGTAGGTAGGCTTGGTGAAAAAGCACACCCTCAAGCACCAATAGAGTAAGAGTCACCTTGAGTTATCATCATGTATATAGAGTTGTCATACATGTTTTGTTATATGTATTTTCATCACACAATGTTTATGGCGTGTATAGTTGTGATGGCATGTGTTTGTAATAAATGAGCATGTTGAATATAGCAGGGCACATTTATTTATTTATCATGTAGATGAATATTAGGTAGTTAAGCTTTTGGACGAATTAAAACTATTTATTGATAACCAATTGTCTTATTTATTTATCTCATTCTAGTCTATTGGAGACATCATAATATCATGTAATCTAGCATGTATATGAGATATCATATTTGTGGTGTTGTTAATTGTGGGTCAATGTGATTACCCACATTCACAAGTCCTTGCAAATTAAATTGAATTGTGATTCTTTAGGGGTTTTGTAAAATTTTGCTTGGGCAAGAGCCTGAGAGCTTGATCGAAAGCATAAGTTTTGCATAGTCAAACTACCGAAGCATTTACCTTTTAAAGACTTTGCTATAGTAGGGCAATGGACACCATGCCAAAGAATAATAAGACAACCAGATGCTCAGTAGCACCTTGCCATCCCCAAGATTTTGGCTAAGGCAAGGAAGTCTGACATGTTGCTACATTTCCAGACTCAAGATTCGACTAAGTTAGAAGAATGTGCTAGAGGAGGGCCAGACTCTCAAGAAGCTGACATCACAAGAGAAAAGTCCAGCAAGACAGAGCTCGACATGAAAAATATCGAACTTTCGGGAGGATGACATAATCACAAGGGCAAGAAAAGTCTAGCATATGACATTTCACCATATTGCTAGACTCCAAATTTTTCCAAGGTAGAGAGCCCGATATGAAAGAGGGGGGGTAGAAAATTTTGGAATTTTCTTGCATTGTTGCACTCAAAATTTTGTGATGGCAAGTCAGTTTGTATTTTGTTGCATTGCCAAACTCAAAATTTTACCAAGGCATAGAGTTCAACATGGAAGAAGGCCAAAATTTTGAGAGGCTGATGTCATCACAAGGGGTAGTAAAGTTTGACACAACAAAAAGTCTGACATGATATCTAAACCCCAACAGTAATAAAAGAGATCGTAAACATGTCCCTGTCAACTAGATTTGCACATGTCAATCGACCGTCCATATCAAAACTGTTAGGATAAGCTAGCACCTAAGACAAGTTGATGCAATAATGAAACATAGTGGTGAAAAGATGAAATCACCAGAGTTTTTCAAGCCTCTCAAGGAAGCATGAATGCCAAATATTTGGAGGAGATCAAGATCGCCCACATGTCACCAAAATCAAGACAATTAGGCTAGGTGCAGCAAGAAAGTGACAACCATGCTCTTAAAGCATGCCAATTAGAGCACACCTATCTACATCGGGTCTGAAAGGGAATTCCCATTGTACTAATCAAGGATAATTGAAAGCTTTGAAAATAAAATAAATAATTGAGAACCCCTTAGCACAAGGGGTCAGATATTTACTATCTGCTTGTATATGTTGTGTAATTGTTGTTACAAAATCAATATAATCAAGTGTTGTTTGGCCTCTATCAAAGAAGTATTGTAGAATTTATGAGAATGTGAGTTATGGTTGTTAATGTATTTCTATTTATGCTTGATGAATAGTCAAATTCTGTTAGTCAAATTTTGCTTATCTAGATAGTTGTTTGGATTGCTTTTCATTAAGTTTCTATAATGCTTAAAGAATGCATAACATGATCTAAATGAAGTTACATTATGTGTTGCTCTGTTTGTTAGTTGGTCTGTTAGGCCCTATTTTATGTTGGATGTAAAAAGTGCTTATGCTGTATATTTCCATGTTAGTTGAATATCAGTGATATTTATATCAAATCTTCAATCCTACATCCTTTCCTAACCCTCAAATTTCTTACTTTAGTCTCAAATCCCATTTAATTCATTAATTTAAAAATGAACCAACCTTCACTGGGGATTGAGCTTAGGATAAATCCTAGTTATCCAATCTTGGCCAAGATTAAGGGCACATCTCATCCACTTAGGAATATTTCGAACCAAGAGTTTTTTGCATGTACAATGGGACAAATCCATTCTACTCATAAAGAGCATATTGAGATACTAGAAAAAATAACCCATTGTGCTGACCAAGAGTTTTTGGCATGCCTAGTAGGACTCGAATCAATCTAGTTCATCCTACCGAAGAATCAAGAACAAGATTCAAAATTTGATGGTGTAGAACCTTAGCATAATTCTTCTCCTTAAGATCAATAGATTTATTCATCTAGCAACTCCACTATTGAAGAACTAGAGAGATTGGCAACTCCACTAGCAAAAGAGCTCCATAATTGCATAATAAGAAGAGTGAAGGCTAAGATGGCTCACTAAAAATTAGAAGAACTAATGACTCTATAGGTATCATAATACATCACCCTTTAAGCCATGGTTAGACAAATTTATCTAGCATGGAATAGTGCTAGATCCCTCAATATCCCATACGTGCATGAAATTCCTTAGGCTACAATGAAAGCCTTACTCGCTTATGATAGTAGTGGGAAAATTATTTATGAGCATTATCATGATGTTGCTACTTTAACTACCATTTATAATATTGCATTTGAAGACGTAATGGTGAGACTTATTGCACTACCTTTTTGAGGCAAAGTGCTAACATGACATCACTCTCTAGAATACAATAGCATCAAGGCTTGGGCTGAATTGGTTTAACTCCTCATATTAGAGTTTGATGACCTAGGAGACCCCTTCTTATTGCTTACTTAATTTTTCTTTATTCAGAGGCATCCTTGGGAGAGCATTGCTAATTTAAATATCCAGTTTAGAAGAACTTGGAGAAGGGTCCCTCAAGAAATAAGGCCATCACTTGCTCAAGCCTACATCTATTACCTTCATGCTTTCACCTTGGACCTAAGACTTCATATATGACAACCTAATGAAAGGAGGTTCTCACAAAATTTTCAGGTGATTGGCATAGTAGAAAATATGCGCATCTTAGTAGGAAAGCTTCCACCTAGAACTACCATGCTAGATATCCCTTAGATATACCAGGCAAATCCACAAGCTTCTTTTCTAGCCTTACCTTTCCCTTCACCAGATAATGCCTATATTGGAATCCCAAAAGATACAAGAACTAAGAGTTGCAACCCAACACTTAACAAATGAGCTTGATATTGTGAAGCAATAGACCGTTGAAGTAGGATTTGATGTATGTATTCAAAAGAAATATTTCTCTGCCCCAAAGGATCAAATGATGTCGATGGGTGAGGTTGATGGATAACATAGTTGCATCACTGAAAATCAGAATACAAAACATTCCCTGATTCGATCAAGCATGAGTATGCAATATTTGATAGTAATTACAATTGTAATGGCTATCAAGGCGATCATTCTCTCTTTTTCCCAATTGCAGCTTAGGAATCAGGTGATCTTGTACCCATCATAACGGATCCAAAATAATATTTGTTATTTGAAGCTCCAATCAAACCAACTGCAAGATTTGAGCATGCTTCTTTCCCATTATATTCTTAGAAGACTAGAAATTTAGGAATTACAGAGCAAGAAATAGAGGAAAACAAAGGAAAAACTGAAAAGGAAGAGCTAGAAGTAGAACTATACCTACAAAGAAGGTAATAGAAGCAGTAGATTCTGGAGTTACCTGCAAAGCAAGCCAATCCAAAAGCATTGTAAATACATCAATAGAGAAAATAATATTACCAAAGGTTATACTACCCAGCCATAAATAAAAAACTAAGGGAAGAGGTGGTTGAATGGTAATAAAAAGTGCACAAAGAATGGCCTTAAAGAAAAATTGCAGATGGGCTTGAAGATTCCTATGCCACGAAGATCTACCAACCTTCCAAAAGCAAAGAATAATCTATTTTAGCCTTCCTAGTGTTAGCTAAGGTTGACATTCTCGTTGATGGAAGCCCAATAGAAATCCTAGTGTTAGCTAAAACCATCCTAGGATAGGTTAAAGGTGATCCATTGACAATGTCTACACTTATATTGCAACTATCGGTTTACCTTTCAACCCATGAAGTGGGCCAACAAATACAACCACACTCTTTTGGTAATTGGGTTTCACTATTTCTCAAGGGCATCAAAATTATGTCAAAAGAGTGAAGTCCAAGGACAAGAAAAATAAAGTAAGAGGGACAATCTAAGAGGTTAGTAAGCTTGTTAGGCCTAACAATCTCGAGCACTCGATAAGCTTGTCAAACAAGCTTGACCAAACAATAATCCATCAATCCATGGAAACTGCAAAGACAAAGCATGAACAAGAGAGCCAAAAATTTAGAAGAACCCTTCAATCAAAGGGGAAGCTTCACTTTTTTTATTGTTGTTTGAAGTTTCAAATCAACAAACAACAATAAGGAAGAAAGGTGAAGCTAGTGGAGAGTGTTGAAAATCATCAAAAATATAGGAGTCCTTACCATCAGGTATAATTACTCTTCCTTATTTTGCAAAATGTAACAACCAGGGTCTACTCACCCGGTTGTCAAAATTTCAAATTCAAAATTTCATTTAGTTACAAAAATAAAGTCACAAACTATCACTTGTACACCAAACTTTTGTATTAGTACATAGGAATAAAAGTTACACTTTGAGATCTTATACCGCTACAGACAGAATCGTGAGTGCTCGAGATTGGCCAAATCCCGCAATATGTTGCCATCTATGAGGGTCCCTTATTATATCTCAAGTTTTGGGTTCTCGACAAGGGGTTATCCTTCCAGGGCCCATAACACTTGGAAGGGTGGACACATTATTTTTTCCATCTCAAAGCATGGATGATATGGGATCCACTGACCTTTTTTTTTCATTGAATATAATGGTTAAGCTTTTAAGCCCATGCTAGAGTTAGCATATTTATGCCTGTGCCTGGTATCATTCCATCTTTCTATGGAAGCTAACAGGGCCCGCCACTACTCTGGATTTAGGTCCAAATTTCTCAGTTCACATCCTAGTTGATGATAAGATATCTCATACCATATTTCGCTGGTTCTTCCAACCCTAAGGTCCTACTCCCTAGGTTCAGGTTACCGTTGGCTACTCCACAACTAGATAGTGTTTGTGAGAATCCTCATAGTAATACCTCATATGATAACCTAGAAAAATCTCCCATACAACCATTACTCTCCATGGCATAAGGTCCTTTGACCCCTTTATATTTACCAAAGAACAATTATCTTCGAATCACAACAGTCACCTCCCGTGAGCTCCTGGAGCTGGATGAAGGCGCATCCTTCTCAATGACACCAAGGTTTATATAATCATATTTCTCATTAATATTAGAAACACATTGTACCATCCTCCTAGATGGGTTTTATATTATCATACAACTCAGTGGCTAGGTTTAAAATTACCATAATTTATTTGTATATATCTTATCTCAAGTCATTAACCTTTCTTTTATCCATGGTTAACTTTTCAATCAATCCAAGGTCTTTGGAAACTCAAGATAACTTATGGATATTTAAAATCATAACATTTATTATATACGAAGCATAATTATTTTACTATAATTCCTTTTTAATATCCCTACTAAGCATAGCTTACAAAATTCAACCTATAAGACAGTATATATAAAATATCTAATAAATTATATTCTAATTTCTAAAAGAAAAAGTGATTATATTCTTTTAATAAGACAACAACCATACTATATTTCAAGTTCATCTTAAGGTTCTATGTTTAAAAATAAAAGAATACTTGATTTTCAATCACTTAATATCATATATATAAAGTGTCTTAAGGCTTAACACAATCATACTTTTACTAATCTCGAGGTTAACACAAAATATTTTTAATCATTTAAAATTTACTTATGTGCCTATATTATTTGATATTTTTAACCCATACTTTGCTTTCATAATTGCAGACAGATATACTTCAACAAATAATAATTAAAATAAACAATTTTAAAGAAAGGGTGATTCCAAAGTTGTTTGAAACAATAGGTGCTGAAAGTTTTGATTTAACAAATTAAATCATGTTTCCTATTAAACAAAACCAAGTACACAATTTATGTGTTCGGGTAACAAATTCTATTCACCATGTCATTCTTTGGGAAGTCGCCACATAAATAATTCCTTGCATGACATTAGTTATTAGACCGGGTGAAACCACTACTAAATATTTTATAAACATTATCAATAGTATGAAATAATGGTTTGATGCATCCTTTTGTTGGATTAAAAGTTTCACTAAGGGTTAGTAAAAATCCAAACATCCTAAGCGTACAATGAGGAAGAACTCATTGACCAAAATGAAACTATGGTCACTTAAACTTTTAGCGAGGTGCTTGAGTACACGTTTATGAGGCTCATAATTTTAGTTCATAATTTACGATGGTAAAACATATAGAATAGTCTCTAGAACAACAATACATTGGTATACACCATCAATCATTCCATAAGTGAGACTCAAAACAATTTTCATATATTTTTGGCTGAACATGAATTTCATTAAACTAAAATACCCTACTAACAACGTTATGGTTTTACCATTATCAAATAGAGAAGGTATGGACACACATAACGAAGGATATGGAATAGGGTGGGTAAGACTTAATGAAAAGTTGTCATCTATACTGAGGTCATCACCAGAGGAAAAAAAACTTAGATCAATTTAGTTAAAAGTAAAGTAAAAGAATACACATGCTACAGTCGCTTAAATTACCTTACCTAAGGTGTCAAATGATAGAAAATCAAAAGCAACCTATCGATTTCTATAATAAGTCTTCAAACACTACTTAAACATGCCCTTAGACGAATTTCCATCCAAAACTACTGAACTGACTACATTGTCCAAAACATTGCGCATTCTATTTCATTATGGCTCTTTAAAACACAAATTCTATTTCTAGATTTAGGGATTGAACCAAAAAACATTGTCATTAAAGTGATTATTCACTATAACCAAGTATTAGTGAAAACTTCTAGTTTAATAAGAGGTTCAACAGTGATAAATTCTTTATTGTTCAATAGATATGCATAGACTTCAACAACTGAAAGATAGCCTATTTTAAAGAAGTTAAAAATATTTACATCATCGCACGGAAAAAAACATAAACCAAGGCAATATACATATATACCTATACATTCTATTCCTCTATAAATCACCATAAACAAACACTAACCAAACGACGTCAAAAAAAAACTCATATATTGGGAATCCTTTCATTACAATCTAATGTCCTTAGTTCCCAATATTAATCCGTACTTGATAGAAGAAGAAGTTCTAAAATACATTTCAACAACATTGTCAATGTGTGTCTTACTGTACAACATCCTCAACCTATCTTATAGGGCATCATTATATTACATATTTCCAATAAAGTTCTCATTTTATTAAGATGATATCAATGTAATATAATTCATGTTTTAGAGATAATTTAAAACATCGTCTAATAATTGGTGTTCCTCTACAAAACAATCAACTATGTCCAATGAATAGACCATGGTAGATTGCTCTAGTCTTCAATGCGGGAGACAAAATATTGCATCATTTTGGGTCAGCATGGCTCATGATAACTAAATGCAAACAAGCATCCACACTCTCTTAATGCACATCCTATTTCCATAGTCAGCGATATGTTAAGGTATATGATTATTTCTTATTTAGTTGTTCGATAGGGTTAATCAAACATAATACACATTTCAACCCAAACTCAAGCAACATAGCAAATTTGGATTCTTCAACTCACAACCCATACACATAGTAAATATTCTAATTATATGTAATCTCCTCAATTTTCCTCAATATAGATAGAGATTCAACAATATCAAACACATATTATAGAAAGACCAGATAGAAATTTAACAAAATCAAACACATACTATAGAAATACCAGACAAAACCTGGTTATAGATCTTTCACCAAGCCATCCCTTCAATGGTTGTCGTCTTCACTCACCGTAATCCCCAAGAATAAAACAAGTAGCTCAGTAAGAAGATCGGAATACCCTCAACAAAACTGGCTACACCTTTTTAAAGGTTTTAGTAAATGATTTCCTTATGACACATAAGTCTTTCCATGCGGTGAGTGTTGTCATAACGCCACCTTGATGCTACTTTTATATTTTAAGTATTTACATATATAATAAATACATATATATATATATATATTATTTATTATTATATAATATATATATATATATATATATGTATGTTTTATTGTTTTATTTATTATCTATTTTATTATTATATATATATTTTTATTTATTTATTTATTATTATTATATTTTTTTAAAAATCAAACAAAAGATATGCATACTATCCTTCTATTTAAAATGCAAAAATCATGCAATCAAGACAACATGCATTCACAGGCAAAATGTTCCTATATACCAATTATTTTGGTGGGCTTCCATGTACCCATGAGCCACGGTGCATTAAGCACGACATCATATCCCACCATACCTGACGCCTACAACCGATGTCTTCGCCAGGGGTGGGTGTTCTTCTCATAAGGTTTGCTTGCTATGGAGTGAAAACCTGCACCTGCACTCACAAACATCCTCAGCAATATCACATTCTTCAAATAAAGAAGTAATCAAATAGTGGGGATGTTATATTCTCCCCCACCAGAATTCAACATAGTCCCTGTATTAGTCAACATATATTTGCAGGTTCCAAAATACTTGAGCATACATATATCAACATCCAGTTATATATTATGCAATGTATCAAAATATAATGCATTACGATATTAGTATATTAAAACATATATCACAAATCCAAAATTACAATATTTGTATATCAATACATATATCATAAATCCAAAATATCAAATATCCAAATGTTCATATAAATTTCAGTCTTCAAATAAGAATGGAAATTGCTTTTTCATTTCTGCCACATCTTCCCATGTGGCATTTCTTTTTGAGTAGAGATCCCACTGGACTCTACATTGATCGATAATCATTTTTCTTAACTGTTTGGTTCTATATCCCAAAATCCTAATAGGTCAAACCTCAATGAAATACACGTTCGATGTCTACAAATGATAAACATCCTATATATGTGAAGTGTCAGCCACATATTTACGAAGGAGGGACACATGGAAAGTACTGTGGATCTTGGACAAATTAGGTGGCAGAGCTAGTTTGTAATCAATAGGAATAATCTTGGCAATGATATCAATGGACCTATGAAAATGGGCTAGGTTAATGGAATTTATGAAGCTCTTGATAGGTTTGACTCTTAAGAAAACTTTATCACCAATAGCAAACTCTCTAGGAGTTCGTTTTAGGGTAGCATAACTCTTTTGACGATTTGCAGCTTCTCAAAGTCGTTAGCGGATTTCTTTCAACTAGACCTCCATTATTTTCACAACATCAATATCGATCATTTCTCGATTGTCCAAGTTATCCCAATTTAATGATGTTCTACACCTGCACCCATATAAGGCTTCAC
This sequence comes from Wollemia nobilis, assembly GCA_028583015.1. Classification (NCBI taxonomy): domain Eukaryota; kingdom Viridiplantae; phylum Streptophyta; class Pinopsida; order Araucariales; family Araucariaceae; genus Wollemia; species Wollemia nobilis. The sequence goes on from JAQPPZ010016610.1 coordinate 2,508,829, forward strand.
AAGGGGCCATGCCCAACGTGGTATGGTAACTATTATTATAAGCAAATTCCACCAGGAAGAGATAATCTTCCCACTTACTCTGGTGGTCCATACAATACATATGCAACATATATTATAACACTTGATTGACCCTCTCGGTCTTCCCATCCATCTAAGGATGATATGATATGTTGATGTTAAGCTTTGTACCCCATACTTGGTGCCAAGATTGCCAAAATTTAGAAGTAAATCGTGAATCCTTGTCAGATATGATCTCAAGGAAACCATGCAACCTCACAATTTATCGAGCAAAATTCTATGCTATTTTAGGAGCATCGTCATGAAAATTACCAGGTATGAAATGTGCCACCTTAGTTAATTTATCAACTACACCAAAAATTGCATTATGTCGAAATCGATTTTTGGGTAGACCAACTATAAAATCCATAAAAATCACTTGCCATTTTTGTGTTGGAATATAAAAAGAATATAGTCATCCTCCAGGATGTTGATGCTTCACTTTAACCTTCTAACAAATGAGACATCTTGAAATAAATTGAATTATATCTCTTTTCATCCCTGTCCAGAAGTAATATTTTTTCAAATTCTCCCATATTTTTACTACTCTTGGATGAGCAAAGTATGGAGCAAAATGTGCTTCTAGTTGTATAGTTCTTTTTACCTCATCATTATCTGGAACTATTATTCGATTCTTGAAATAAAGTAGATGTTATTTAATTTTAAAATCCATATTCGGATTTGGTCCTTGCTCGACCTTAATCCGACATTGATTAAACAATTCATCATCTTTCTGCATCTCTTTGATTTTTTCTACCAATCCATATTGGCATCGTATTAAAGCATATACATGCCTCCTCATACTAAGTGCATTAGCCAACTTGTTTTAGTTTCCTTTGATATATTCTATCTCAAAATCATATTTAGCGAAAAATTCCATCCACCTTCGTTGTCAGGAATTTAGTAACGGTTGGGTGAAGATATATTTCAAACTCTAATCAGTATTTAATTTAAAAGGTTTATCCAACAAGTAGTGTCACCACATTTTGAGTGCATGTACCACAACAACTAACTCTAAATCATGATTAGCAAAGTTTACCTCACATTTCTTTAGTTTTCTAGATTCATATGCTACAATTGTCTCATTCTACATTAAGACACCTCCCAACCCTTCTAAATAGGCATCAATACAAACTATGAAGGGCTTAATAGGATCTGGAATCTTGAGAATAGGTGTAGTTTTTAGCTTCTCCTTAAGTATTTTAAATGCCTCCTCACATTGAGGATTCTATTTGTAAATTCTTCCCTTCCTTTGCAGAATAGTTATGGGAAAAGCTATTTTTGAAAATATTTATAGAAAATGCCTATAATATCCAACCATTCCCATAAAAATTCTTACTTTAGTTACATTGGTGGGTGCTAGCCAGTCTAATATGGCTTCCATATTTTTAGGATCGACTACAACCCCATCAGTTGAGACTATGTGCCCCAAATATTGTACTTGTGGTGTATAAAACTCGCACTTAGATACCTTTCCATACAATTGATTTCTTCTAGATATTTCTAGGACTATTTTCATGTGTTGATCATGCTCAGCCATATCCTGAGAATAAATAAATATATCATCAAAAAATATTAACACAAATTGATCCAACTATTCTTGAAATGTATTGTTCATTAAATTCATAAAGGCAGTTGGAGCATTTGTTAAACCAAAAGGTAGTGTTGTGAACTCATAATGTCTATAATAGGTTCTAAAAGCGATATTGAAGGTATCTTCCTCTCTGATTCTCAATTGATGGTACCCAGACCTAAGATCGATCTTAGAGAAGGTAGTGGATTCCCTAAGATGATCGAAGAGATCATATATTCTTGGCAAGGAATATTTATTTTTAATAGTCATTTTGTTGAGCATTCTATAATCAATACATAGTCACAGAGATCCATCCTTCTTCTTGACAAACAGAACTGGTGCATCCTAAGGTGAAACACTAGGCTTGATATGTCCTTTTTCCAATAGATCCTATAGCTGATTTTTAAGTTCTTGTAATTCAAGGGCAGTCATTTGATAAGGGTTTATATCTATAGGTGTTGCTCCTAGTAATAATTCAATGGAAAAAATCAAATTCTCTCTATGGTGGTAGTCTAGGCAAGTCTTCAAGAAAAACATCTCTAAACTCATTCAAAACTGGAATTGCTAAAAAGAGTAGAGCTTGACTCAGTTTCTTCTTTCTTATTCATTTTGACCACATAAATTCTAAAGCCCTTTCTCACAACCCTCTTAAATTGCATAGCATATAAAAGGTATGGTTCCAATATCACTCGATTACAATGGACTTGGATCCATTATTTAGAGTCATTCATGAAATCTAGCCATATCTCTTCAAATTTTAACAGAGCTTTGTGAGATTTTAACCAATCAACACCTAGGACAATGTTAAAAACATGCAAATGTGCTACATAAAGGTACCAATTTATTTTTCCCTAGGGTATATCTATCTGGGAGTCAAATAAACACTGGTTGACCATATAGGTTTATCCTAATCCATACTCAACTTGCCATCCATTTACCATAATCCTAGGTCTTACCAGTATATCCCTAACAATACTAGAGGATATAAAACTATCAGTTGCACCACTATTTATCAAAATTCGAACATATTTCCCTCCTAATTTTTATTTTACTAAAAATGGAGTGGCTTGTCCTAAAAGATTGGAATTACCTATGGCAACATAAATTCTGTGAGGAGCCTCTTCAAATGGTTTTATCTTATCTACTCTCTTCGAAAATTGATTTGCATAATGATCCTTGGCTCCACATATGAAGCATACAATAGGACCCTTGTTAAACCATCTATCCCCATCATTATTCTGGTTAACAATATCCTTTCCTTTTCCTTGTGTTGTAGTTCTTCGAGCTGATTTTTTTGGAAAATTTCTTCTATCCTGTTGCCCTTTAAAACCTTGATACTTCCCTTTGTTCTTAGTGTTCCTTATGAACTGGTTACCATCCCTATTTTTCTTATATTTATCATTTCATTTAGCATTTTATGGGTGTCTTCTCTTCTTAGTTTCATCCTTTTCGAATCTCTGGAAATAAGCCTTTTTATTTTTTTGAATTATTTCTTCATAACATGCAACATCAAAAGCTTTTTGTCAAATTTTTAGGTTTACCTTATCCAATAGCGGTCCCAATTCTGGAATGCAATCCTAATAAAAATGTGTGAGCTTTAAAATCCTCACGTTTATCATATTTTGGTGCATATTTCAATAGTTGGACAAATATTTGGTAATACTCTATCACCAACATGTTCTACTGATACAAATTGGTGAATTTAGTGTACTTCTCAATGTAAAATTGTGGTGTAAGAAATATATCTTTGAATTATTTCTCAAACTCATCCCAAGGAATATCAACAACCTCCTTTTGGCTAGTTTTCTTTTATGTGGTCCACCAATACCTGGCCGAACCTATTAAGTGTGCTACTGCCCATGTAGTTTTAGATTCTGCATACAAGGGTTGAATGGAAAAATACCCCTCAGCCTCACTTAACCAGTTTAAAACTACTTCACCATCCCCATTTTCATAAAATTTAGAAATATCTAACTTTTTAATTTCTTTTTGTAATTCCACACCTTCCTTCTCGAGGATCCCTCATGAAATTCACTCATTCTTTTTGATTCTTTACTTTTTATAAAATTTTTTATTACCTTCTGTTGTTGGGTAATAATTTCCTATTGCTGAGACATCTATGATCTCTATTGATCCATGTGCTCACTCATCTGAGCCCTTTGAATTTCCATTTATTCCCTCTACTGATTCAACTATTCTTACATTAGTTGAATAATTTTTGTCATGTTATCTTCATTTTGTGCAGTCCTTCATGCTGCTAGCTCCTTTTCTTTTCTCAAAATACATTGAGGTACTTTGATTATTTTTACATGATTCGACTCCCTCATGAGTCATATTATTCCCTTTATTAGAACTTCTGCAATCCCCTATTGCAGATTGACACTTACTCTTTTTGAGTTCCCCACCATTATACCTAATGATTTTTGGTCACGAATATGCCTAAGTACAAAATTCTTGTGCACCCTAGACCCGACCAACATTGAAATGCTGAAGGAGAGAAATGTCCTTCGGGCCAATCTCTAGAGAGGGTTGGTTCCCTTACTAATCTAATTTGGTTTAAGCTTAGGGTAACAAGAAAGAGATGGGAAATGATGAAAAGAAATGGGAAATATGGCTATGAGCCAAAAACATCAAGTGGGGATAAACTAACAATAGAAATCCAAATCAAGTGTTAATTAGCATATAACAGAAAGAAGGGCATAGGAACCACTCATAGTTTTGCAGAGATAACCTCCAAGAAGCATTTCAGTATTCATTCCCTCACCAACAGTAGTTAAATTCAGATGTAGAATTTAAAATCAGCTAATAATGGATATGAACGTAATCAGAAATGATAAGTAGAAAGAGATCAAACACAACACTACTCAAGGAACCAGAAGTCGAATGTCTTTCTATTTATGCAAAAAACTTAAAGTATTTTTCTGCAGAATGTCTATCCTCTTTCATTACATCAAAATGCTTAGTATTTATAGAGGATTTCGCCTCTAAAATTAAATGCATATTAAAACAAAATGTTGGCTGGTCAAAAATCAATAGCAGCAATTCTTTCCTCAGCAACTACAATGCTTGAATCAGATCATTCTTCAGGGAGCAGCGATCCGATTTTCATGGAGTGCGCTTGGAAAATCAGCAAATATGGATGATGGGAAAAATGTTCCAAGCATCGGTGCATCGAAACTCAGCAACATCACACGGCAAATAGAAAGCTTGGATATTAAATTCTGGACACCATTCCATTCCTTTATGCCTCAGAATATTACCCTCACTAGTGGAGATCCAACGAATATTAACTCTACTTCGAAAAGGAATGAAATCCATGGAGGGCACCTAAAAATGATCGAGATCGCATCAGATTTTAGGACGTAGCATTTAATCCTGGCATCTCCTCAGCAAGAATCTTGGAAAAATCGATCTTATTGCTCCAAAAATTAAATTTAGCCGGTCTTCGACTCTTCCCGAGAAATATCAACAATAGTAGCACCTTCGAAAGAGATCTTTGCTGAAGGGAGAGAGCAAGAATTGATTTCACCCAGGCAGTCTTGGTGTTTTCACCTGTCAACATACTTTCACCCTTCTCATGAGTAATTTCACCCAAAAATGACATGAAAATGTCTTCTGCAAGAAAAGAGGCGAAGATGATTGATTTCACCCCTAAGAGGGGTGACAATGATTTTCGCCCCACCCTAGGGGTGACTTTGACTTTGATCAGCAAGTGGAGATACTATTTTTGGGACTTTCGCTCCAAAACGTCTCCAATTGGAAATTTGCCTTGAAGGAGGGAAGAAATGATTTTCGCCCCTCCTAAGGGGCACCTTTGACTTTGACTTTGTAATCTTCACCCGAACGACATCATCAAATTGTTTGCGCTTCAAAAAGTGTCTTCAACTGGTATTTCATCCCAAAGAAGGGCGAAAGGGATTTTTCCCCTCTTGAGGGGTGACTTTGACTTTGACTTCACCAAGCATGCGTTGCACTCGATTTTCGTCCAAGAATACCTTTAATTGGAAATTCACCCTAAAGAGGGGCGAAAATGATTTTTGCCCCCTTCCAAGGGTGCCTTTGACTTTGACCAATTTTTGTCACTTGCAAAATTTTTCCTTCTTCCCACTTGGATGAAATCTTCTCATCATGGTAGTTTCACCCCAAAGGAAGGGCAAAAATTATTTTTGCCCCTCCATGGGGTGAAAATGTCTTCCCCTTTCCTTTTACTGGTGCTTTCCCTTAAACAAAAACTGCCAAAGCTTTAGAGTATTTCCATTGCACCTTCGATCCTGAGACGTTCCTTGCCATCAATTTTTCCTTTTACATTTTGCCCATGACTTCCATTAATTTTTATTGGAAAAATTTACTATGCATCTCCAGAGATGAAATCAACCTTCTTTATTTAATGAAATTGCTCAAAGGAAGGAGAAAAACATTACATTAAAACAGTAAAATCAGAACAACTACATCATTCATCTTATTTTTTCAAAATTTTACAATCAAAATTTAGTGTGGTAAAACTACCAACACTTTTGGTGGCTCTCGGGGTATTCAATTCTTCTGGATGCAATCGACCCTAGGCCTTCATCCATTGGGCTCAACTATCACCATCGTCGGCTGCATTAGGTGGTACATTTGATTTCGTAGCCTCCTTCTTCCTTCTTTCCTCTTGTGCTTGCTTCTCCTGCTCTTCTACAAATGCTTTTGCTCTACTTCCACTCGTGCTCATGCTTCTTGCTTGGTGAGGCTTTCACTGGTAGTTTCATACATGACAACTACCTCAGCCTAGGAGTCTAGAGTGAACATAGAGAGCGTACTTAGTGAATCAATGACAAAATGCAACATCTCGACGTGATCCATGCTGATGCGATTAGCTCTCTGCTGGAGTTCCAATAGGGATGATTTGATGCGGGTGAGCCTCTCCATGTATGGCAATACTTGTTCCTCCATGATTGGCTCCTCCTAGTTGTCGATCTCTAAAGTATCTTCTACGAAATTTTTCCAGGCTACCTTCAACTCTTTCATTGGTAAAAGCTCCCCATTTTCATCCACAAAGCTCGAAAACCCGGCATCGGCTAGAGCCTCAAAATAAATGAGCGAAATGGAACACTCCTATTTGAACATAGTCATCAGATTTTGGCCTTCTCTCACCAGCTCTAACTTGGAAAAGAAGCTATGCAACATCATCCTAGCCTTGGCCCAACCGTGATCCATCCCGCTCATCGGCTTAACTTGGAAGTCAGACTGAGCCAATGCCTGAATCTTTAGCGCCATTTCTAGTTTTGGTTCCATCTGTTCCTCAGCATACTCCAAAGTTTGATCTCCAATAAAAATCACTATCTGAGCCTCATGAATATACAATAAACCTTGAGAGCTTCTTTTGCCAATGTCACACAATATTTCATTAAATGGTGGTGAGTTTCTTTGATTTTCTCCTTGGAGAAGCCTACTGATTGCGTGGCTTTCTCAGCTAGTTATTTTTGTAAAACCTCAAGCTGGGTGGTTAATGCTTGCACTTGCTTCTCCACTCTTGCCCAAGCTATTTGGTATCCTTTGGCTTCATTCTCCAACTCTTCTACCCTCCATTTTCAAGTGCTCTACCTTTGATTTCGTTATTTTTAGCTGGTCCCTATTTTTGGCCAGAGCATCATTCAATTCAATAATCTTCGCCTCAGCATCGAAAAATATTTTCTTGTAATGCTCGTCATGCAGGTAAAGAGAGCTCATATCCACCTATATATTCCCCAACTTCTCCGTGGTGTCAATATTCATCAGGTCCTCTGTAATGACTTCATAAGTGTAATCACTTGGAGTCATTTCTCCTTGGGGCTTCTAGACCTGGGGAATCATTTTTACAATATGAGACTCCATAGCTTCGAGGTCAAAAGTGACCTTCAATGTCTTTGTTGGAGCCTGAGCTTCTCTTCTCTTACAACTCTTCAACCACTGTGATGAACTTTTTCGGGCTCGACTCATCTTTGCCACAATGGGATGCTCTGGCACAATCTCCATCTCTGGCTCTGGTAGCACCTGCAACTCAATAAAAGGAGTAGGAGGAAAATGAGCCTACTGAGGTTTTGGCTAAAAAAAGAAGTAGAAATGGGAATGATTGGTGAAACAAAAGTGGTTAAGGGGATGAAAGTGAGGGGTTCGCTACAATTACGCTTACTCGAGGAGGAGCTTGCGTACTTATAGCCATGGTAGAAATTACTAGAATGGAGGATGAAGGGAGCAAAAATGGATTGGGACCAGATGCAAAAGAACTAAAAGAAAGGGAAATAGTAGAAGTGGGAATAGAAGAAGAGGGAGCATCGATGACTTGGGACTAGGAAATCGAGAAGCGAAATGGAGGTGGAGGGAATATCGAATGGAGGTGAGACAAAAGCAACAACTATGGAATGGGGTGCAATAGTCATCGAATGCTCAAGAGAAAGGGAAGAGGGTAGAGGAAATGTACCTTTAGGCTCCGACACCTTTTGAGATGATGATGAGGGTGGTTGTGACACTGGTTCACCCTTGTCTTGTTCTTCCTCTACCTCCTTCTCTAAATATATGACTTCCATGTGTTGGCCAAGTTGTTCTTCCTAAACCAAAGGAGGATTTTCTAAAACGTTAGCCTGTGTGGCTTTGACCGCAGGAGGAGGGTTCACTCCTGATGAAGAAACTATGCATGTTCTTGGACTTTTGGATATCTTAGGGAAAGGAAGTGCCTCATGCTTGCTTTTCTTCTTCTACTAGGGCTGCACTTCCAATGATGGTTGTCTCTCTTCTTCCACAAGTGGTGCTTCCTTGACCACACGTTGCTCCTACTCGACCATGAACTCTTCGCTATCAGATATTTGAAAGGTTCAAGGTACAATATTAGCGAAATATATTGGTTGATAGCTATCATAGTATTCATCATAGACATCCAAAAATACCTCATCCATTTCCAGGCCATAAGCTGACCCGATTTTCCCTCTGTGGGCCCTCATAACCCACAAGTTGGTAATTTTTTCCTCAGACCAAGCTGGCAACTGTTCTTTCATTTTTCCAAACAAGCTCGAAGGAGGAATTTGGTATTTGTGAACTACAAGGTTATACTCGACCTCCATCTCATAAAAATCATGCCATGGTGGAAGCGACATCATCTGCTCAACATGCCATTCGAGATCATGCCCTTCAAAATTATTCCTCATCTACTCAATATTCACCCAAGGACAACAATGAAAATTTTTGGCTTTAATCAATGCTGCAAACCGACCCAAAGGGTCATACTTCCACCGCTGAGGTAACTCCACCATACCCATGTCATAGAGGGCTTCATTAATCAATTTATTTTGGCCAACCTGGTCTACCTCAATACCATCGAAGCAAAATGGCATGGTGCATGTAGTCTTCTTGCCTCGTCCTACCCCATAGATGTCATTGATGTAGTCGGTCTTGTGGACAACTTCCATCGCAAAGAGGCGCTCGGTAGTAAAATATGAAAGGAGAAATGGCTTACCAGTGAAGCCAAAAATTCGCACCACGATGCCCTACATCAACAAGAAAATATTTCCTTTCTCCTTGGCAACGATTTCTTCCCTCATCGCCCTTGGCACTCTCTCACATGTGCCAAAAATAAGTTCAAGGGCGAGGCCCAAAAACATGCGATTAAAATTGTAGAATGACTCCCTCTTGGACAGGCTTGGAGTCCACAAATAAACTGGCAGCTTATTGTCTACCTCATCAACTTGCTTGACTGCTATGAAAGAAAAATGTTGGTGCATGTGGAAGAAGAAATACCAGGCCAAAAATGAAGTGTGCCTGAATAAAATTGCTCCTTCACTTTGTATCCTCTCCAACTGGGTATGCATTGCTTGAGCCACATAGTCTACCCAATCAAAGAAAATCATATTTGTGCTTGCTTGCATTACCATTGGGGCATAAAATTCCACCTACAAAATACATTGCACCAGCGCTGCTTGCCATTTGTACACTGTGGTATTAGTAGGAAGACCAGACACCCAAGCCAACATGGAGAATATATCTAGGCTTTTAAACTATGTTAAAGGCTTCAGCAAAGCTGACAATTCTCCAAATTGGGGCACCTTTATCAGTTGGTTCTCCATGAACTGGTGCAACATCATAGTTGACTGGTACCTCTCTTCTTATTCCTTGAGATTCATATTTTTGAACACGACATCCGAGGAAGGCTTCACCCCACAAGCAAATGCTTCTCTAACTACGTTGGGTGAAATGGTGAACAATTTATCTCCCTTCACATTATGGATGACCCTTGTTGCAGGCTGATAAAACTTTGAAATCACCATCACTAGCTTGGGGTAAGGATGCATGGGTGTACACAAGTACCAAGAAAGCTACACATGATAAGCAATGGTTAATGGACTTTCTAACGTCAAACCTTGCCTAACAACAATCTCCACATCTTGGCACAATTTTTCTATGCCTTTGTTCAAAATAGTATAGTCTCCAATCTGAGCCAACATATCAAAATATGGGTCAAGCTTTGTATTTTCATTCCTCCTAGATTTTTTGGCTTTTTTACCTCCTTGTGCTTTCTTGGGCTCAACAACTTTTGTTGATTTGACATCTTTCCTTCCCATCCTCGTACGATCAGTTTCTCTACAACAGTCTGATAAATATGCAACAAAGCAATAATTCAAGGTACTAAAGGATAATCTAGTAATGCTCAAAAAAATAATCTCAATCCTTTCTTCGACTGCAAGCTTCTAATTCACCCTTTTTATAACTTTCACCCCCAACTACCACATTTAATGCAGGTGGCGCTTCTGAGGAGTTTGGGTGGACGTGCTCCCTTGGTTCTCTCGCTTGACATGCTTTTTCATGCTTTTAAACTGCCCATTAACTGCCAATAACACCCTCACACTAAAAATATTCCTCGAACATCAAACTCAACCACTTTTATCTTGAAAAGTGCAATCTGGGTATTTAACGACTCACTCTAGGAATGAAAAATGCCACGTGTGAGTGATGGATGCTCTCTGGGGGTGAAAATATTAATTGCGTTGCATTAAACCACCAAAAACATCTTCTAAGAGCTTCATCGGTGAAATTATCTTGATTTCATGCAATTAAATGGAGCTCGCTCTAGAATTAGTGCAAGCCAGTGAAAAACGTTACCTAGGCATGCCCTTCTTGTTCAAAAATGTCTGCTAGGCAAAAATACCAAAACACTTGCACTTCAAAAATGCTCTTCCACTTGCTTCTTGGTGAAACTCCATGCTTAGCAGCCTTTAAATAATTTATCTTTTCTTAATTTCACCCCAAAAAGCTTCATTTGCCAAAAAAACAAGATTTTAATGCAACTAGGCATCTTTTCTGGAAAAAACAAGGTAAAAATCAATTTCACCCTCTTACATGCCAAAAATAACTTTGCCATCTGGAGTTTTTAAAAAAGCATGTGATTTTTCTCTTTCTTTTCTTGGAGTTTCGCTCCGAAAATATCTGATAGTGAGGCACCAAGGAATTTTGCCCCGAAATTAAAAAAATATGCATGGAGAAAACCTTTTTCGGGCGAAAACATTTTTTTTTCCTTTTTAATTCTACCTTTACTGCTTTTCCTTTCTTTTCTTTTAATATTTTAAGCCCGTCGACATAAATAGGAACGTATTTTAAAGAAAAAGCAAACCCTTGAAGTGCAAGTGGGCCCATGCTATGGGGAATGGCGCTTTCATAATTTCTTCAAAAAAACAACCTGCTTTCTTTTAATTTTTCTTTTGTCTCGAAATAAGACAAAAAAATTGAAACTTTTTCGGAGTGAAAATAATTTTGTTGATGGTGAAGTGGTTTCGGAATGAAATCACCTGTCTTGAGGGAAAAATCACTTTTCTTGGCGAAATCAACTTTCTCTTCCCCCTTTATATATATATATTTTATATAAAAATAACATAAAAAAAATATACAAAATAGTATATATATATAATATATATATATGTATATATATATACATCATATATATAATATATATATATATATATATATGTATATATATACATACTCAATCCAAAATTTTGTCATTGATGGTAGGCCTTCAAATGAAGACCATTTACGGGAATCGACAAGTGCACGACCATCCATATCCTATAAATAAAATGAGTTGACCTGATTCACGCCTAAAATCTAGAATGGGCCCTCCCATATCGCTTCAAACTTATGATGCTTACCAGGCTTAGCCTTGTTTTCATTCCATTTCAGCACTAGATCACCTACCTCGAATGACTTCTTGGAAGTTTTCTTGCCAAACCATTTATGTGTCATCCGGGCATGTTCCATGAAGGCATTGTATGATTTCTCCCTCTCTTCCTCCAACTATAAAATTTGTGCCAATCTCATGCTCATGGGGTCAGATTCATCATCTTCACCATACAACAAGTGCCATGACTGAAGAGTCGGCAATTCAATATGAATGGGCAACACTGCTTCTTTATCGTATACCAAGGAATAAGGAGATGTTTTAATGGATTTTTTCACGGAGATACGATCGACCCATAATGCTTGGTTCAAGAGCAAGTGCCAACTGCACTTGTTATCGCCTAGGGTCCTCTTTAGAATTCTCAGCAAATTCTTTTTTGTGGACTCAGCCAAGTCGTTCCCCTACAGATAATAGTTAGATGATATCTTCAAATAAATTCCATACTTACCCGTGAATTTATTGATCTTAGCACCGATAAATGGAGTCCCATTATCCATTATTATTGCATCTGGTATACCAAAATGGGTGATTAATCCCTCAAGAAAAGTAATAATTGTTGCTTGATCTGCCTTCTTGGTTGGGATTGCTTCTGACCATTAGGTAAAATAGTTGGTTTCAGTCAGGATATATTTGTGTTTGATAGAGGAATTGGGATCAATGACCCCAATAAAGTCTAAGCCCCATTGCTGAAATGGTGCTTCTACTTGAATCAGATGAAGGGGTAATGATGCATTCTTGCTTCTATCGACATATCTCTGGCACTTGTTGCAATTTTTACTGAATTTGAAAGCATCTGCAAAGAGAGTAGGCCAAAAATAACTTGCTTTAATAATATTCAATGCCATTGGCCTCCCTGCATAATGGCCTCCTGATAGACTAGAGTGAAACTCCTCTAGGATTCTTTGTTTCTCTGATTCTCGAACACACCTGAGAAGTACTCTATCAATGTTTTTATGGAACAACCCATTTGGTAGCATCACGTACCTAAGGGCCTAAAGTCTAAATATCCTTCTTTGTGAGGCATTAAGGTGTGGAGGACATCTTCTTGAATGGAAATATTCGACAAGGTCCTCTGTCCAATCACGATCATTCATAGAGCGATTAGTAAAATTGCTTGTTGAACCTTCAAGTTGGCAAACCATGGATTCAAATGCAACACTTTTTGCAAGCTCCTGACATAGTGCTCGACCTCGAACTAGCTTGGTTGGATGGATTTCAACATCATACTCTTGGATTTTGGAAACCCAACTAGCCCTCTTGTCTCCAAGCTCTCCTTGAATGATGAAACTCCGGACATCTAGATGAACAACATAAACTATTATTTTTCTTTGAGAAACAAAATGCTAGAACTTCTTCAAGGATTTCATCACCGCATATACTTGCTTTTCAATGAAATTATATTTTTCTTCATGTGGTTGGATGACTTGACTCAAGAAATCAATCGATCGCTCATCTCCATCATCTCCCTTTTGCGTAAGAACCGCTGCATAGCTCTCTTACTCACCAACGACATATAGGATAAAATATTTTGAGTAATTAGGGTCTATCAGGACCAAGGCTTGAGTAATTATCTTTTTTATTTTATTGAATTCTTGCCTTCTCTGATTTGTCCATTTGAACTCAACATTCTCCTTTAACAACTCAGTCATTGGCTTTACCACTTGGGTAAAATTAGCAACAAACTTTCAAACAAATTTTATCTACCCAAAAAATAATTGCAAATTCTTCTTACTGGCTGGAAACAAAAGCTTCAAGAGAGCTTCAGCTCTAGCTAGATCAACTACCAAACCTTCTTATGAAATAACGTGGTCCAATAGCTTTCCTTCTTTTATAGTGAATCTAAAATTCTTCGGGTTGATTGATATTTCAAACTCTCGATACTTCTCAAAAACTTGTCTCAGATGTAGACTATGCTTCTCCATGTTGTGAGAGAAAATGGTCATGTCATCCAAATAAATTACAATAACGTGATTTCACAACTCACCATACATCCATCGTTCTCTAAAAATTTATGCCAATGTTTGAGATACCAAATGACATACATTGATAAGAAAAAGTTCCCTATTTCATGGTGAACATCATTTTATATTGGTTTTCATTCTTGACCCAGATTTGGTTATAGCCAGAGAATCTATCTAACAAAGAGAATCTTTGAGCACCAACAACCACATGAAGAATCTGATCAATTTGCGGTAGTGGATAGTGATCCTTCAGAGATGCCTGGTTTAAATTTTGAAAATCTATGCATAGGCGAATATCTCCATTCTTCTTTCTCATGGGGACCAGATTTGCTACCCAAGTAGAGTGCTTGATCGGGTAAATGATCTTGGCTTCCAACATCTTCAGTAGTTCTACTTTCATCAGAGTTTCAATATTAGGATTGGCCACTCTGCTTTTTCTTGAAGGGTTTCACTCCTTCCTACAACTCAATGGTATGTTGAATCACATATTTATTGTAGCCTTTCAAATCTTGGTAGCTCCAAGTGATAATGTCTGGGTACTCATGACATAATTCTTTAATCTACTCCAGCTCTTCCTGAGTGCAATCGGTATCAACTTTGATCGACTTTGTGGGTCCCAATTGCAGTTCGATGTACTCCTTTTCATCCACTTTGATATTATGCTTTTTTGCTCTATCATTTTGATCAAAGAGACTCTCAAGTGTAATAAATCCCTTTGGGATATGATTATTCCACAACTGGATCAACCCCTCGGCTTCTTCCTCATCAAGTGTTCTTTCATCCACATTACTAGCTTCTCTTATCAAAAAATTAACAATCTGCTCATCACTATCAAACACTTGCTAGAATATATTTTTGTCAGGGACCGAGGGTCTATAAACTAACCTCACAGTCTTGGGATTTCTCACCACATGCTCAACTGGGGAAAAATTAGCGCCAAGGGATGCCAAGATATCTGTATGTTTGTTATATTCTCGTGAAATCGCTTGAACATCCAATGTGGTAAAATACTCAAACAAATCCTAAACCTTATTCTGGTATACCTTCAAGTAGTGCTACTTGGAAACACACTTACTCATTACTTGGTTGACAATTAGCTTAGAATCTCCAAAAATCTGTAATTGTTTGATCCCGAGATTTTTTGCCATTTTTAGACCCAAGGAGAGTGCTTCATACTCGATGAAATTGTTTGTACAACTCTAGGTCAGTCAATAAGAGTATGTATTTTGTATGCCAAAGGGAGGAATTAGAATGATACCTACTCCTGCACCATTCTTGCATCTAGCACCATCAAAGTACAACTTCCATAGTTGATCAAGAACAAGATCTTCATCCTCAAACACCTTTGCTTCAACTTTTTTAGGCTTAGTTATGGTGTAACAACCGATTTCGATCTCTATCATGGCATTAGAATCGAGCATTGAAAAATCATATTTTTTTTGAAGCTCATCTAGAACTTCTTCCATAAAATCTAACTCTTCCAATTATTTGATCATCAAGTTGACATAATTCATGGGTTTATCTTCTTCTTCAATATTCTCTATGTGATAAGTCGAAGGCTTCTTGTTATAAATTTGGATTCTCCTCCCTTTTATAGGAATATCCAAATGAGAATAATCCAGAGAAAGGTAGCCTCCCAACTTAGCAATGAACTCCCATGACAAGCAACATGCTAAAGTACGACTCTAGATCAATCACGACCACCTCTTGGATCACTATGATTTGAGGTATTTTATGCAGCACGATAGGGATATCTTTTATGACCCCCACTATCCTCATAGGGGTTCTATCTAATTGTAAAATGCCAAGGTTGCTCCTTGTATATTCCATACCCATAACATCGTAAACTGCCTTTGGCATGATAGTCATTGCAGTGTTAGAGTCGATCATGCAATTGTGCACAATCTAGCCTTCCATCCTGAGAGACAGGTAGAAAGGGGGTGGTCTATTCTTTATAGTGGTGAAAGTCATCAACATTTGAGCTAACACTATCTGAGTTAGATTATTCCCCTTATCTTTCACAAATTTCAATGATTCTTGCAACAAGTCCACTTGTCCAGGTAATTGTAGTGCATCATAGAGACTCACCTTGGTTGGAATCCTCTTCAACTCTTCGACAATGTTATACGTGGATGCACATGACTATTTTCCTTCATTGGAAATATCATATATGATCTTACTACTATGTAGCTTCTACCCTTAGATGTTTGGTCAAGGATGGGTATTTTTTTTCCCTTGCTTGTTTCTCTATTTTAGATTTAGCTTGCAAAGTTGAAGCCTTTTCTTGCACTCTTTCTTTCACTCGTGGAGGCAAAAGATCTTTTAGTAGGATAGGTGCATCTGGCTTGAGTGCCAAAAAAAATACCTTTTCTTGCACTTGTTTCTTATCATTTTGCACCCTTAAATTAGAAGGTACCTTCAGGGGCTCCAT
Organism: Wollemia nobilis; assembly: GCA_028583015.1. NCBI lineage: Eukaryota > Viridiplantae > Streptophyta > Pinopsida > Araucariales > Araucariaceae > Wollemia > Wollemia nobilis. The sequence continues at coordinate 2,525,031 of JAQPPZ010016610.1, forward strand.
CTCAACTGGGTCCATAGTAATGGGTTTTCTTCCAGCTCTCATGAGAATTGAAACTTGTTCATTATGATAAACTTATATGATCATGTTAACTTGACCATCAAAATAACTCTTCACCAATGTCTGTACGTAGTTTAGGTGAACCATACAAGTTTCATCTCCATATGAATTATTGCACGTAGAGAACCAGTATGCTTTGTCTAATGTGCCAGCTTTTTCGTTTGTCAATATAGTCAAATTTATCTCAAGCACCTTACTGGTTGAAGCTATTTACTCCCTGGTGATCAATGACAATTGAAATCTCCTAGGATAGAAATATCTTTCAGCCTGCTTCCTTTTAATAATTGTGATCTCATTACCCATTTCTCTTATGGCCGAGTTCATTGAATGCAACTCTTTCAACACCTTTTATTGTGGATCAGTATTTGAGGGTGTTGGAGGAGTTGGTAATGGAAGTGGTACATGCGGAGATGGTAGTGCTGGAACTGGAACTAGAGTGGGTAACTATGGAATGGTTGGAGCGGGAAGTTGAGGGATAGAAACTATCATCATGGTTTGAGATGTACTCGGATTCCATGAAGGGATTGGATACATGGGGGACATGGGCAAGGGCTGAGAAGATGCATTAGCGTACAAATACTATGGAAGATCAAGAAAAATAGGCATTTCCATTTTTGGTGGAAGCTTACCAATAGCAATCAGGTCGGATTTAGCCTTTTACATAATAGAATGCAGATCGGGAAATGTGTTGATATTAGACTATCGAATGGCCATATTGATGTTATATTTGAAATCTCAGAGGTAGTAAATGTAGACACCTAAAATACGTCATGTCAAGGGCGACTACTAATATGGACATGCTACAAGACCATATGGAAGATCTTGGATAGACTCCAATATAGAGCAGTGGTTCTAACCACTCAATTTGGGCTCCTTGACCTAATCAGTCTGAATCATAGCCTAGACCTATGATTTATAGCTAAAACATGGCTGAGACCTGTGGTTTCCAGTCTAGACCGCAGCTGTGGCTTGCGATCTTAACTGAAGTTTAGTTGGCCTTCAATTCGAGCCAAATTGGTTGAAATGGCCATTGTATCTAGAAGAAGGTGGTTAGAGGGTAGAAGCTTCCATTCCAACTATCCTAACCACCCCTTCTTGATATTGGCTTCTCCATGAAGCCACCCCTAGCCCTTGGGTAGTCCTATAAGTACCTCTCAGAATTAGGGTAAACTATGAGAGAGCATTAGATATTTTAGTAGCGAAGCTTTGTCGAATTGTACACTCAATCGAGTATACTAAGAGAGAGATATTGCACTTATCCTCTACCTACTTGCCAAGATTCATGATGAATTGCATTATGGATGCCCTAGGAGTCTAGGACAGTCAAGAAATGCAAATTCGAGTGAACGAAGGCCCATCATAGTGATTTGATTGCCAAACCTATCATAAGGACATCAGAGGTGACCCTTGAACATCAATTGGATAAGGATTTTAAGACCACTACCCTTGGAATTGAGGGTAAGCCTATCAGAGTGCTAACTATGGCTATCAGTCATGGTTTATAGTGCAGACCATGCACCAGAGCTACGGTTTGCAATAGAGGTATAACCGCATTTCTATTTCTATTTTTTTTTGGCTAATTAGGTTAGATTAGATATTTTTATGGTTTAATAGCATTTTAGAAGACTTATGACCGTAGAACTAGGTTAGATTTAAATTTTATGCTTATGCTTCAATTAGGACTTAAATGATTTCTTTATGCATGTTTATGCTTCACTTTTCATATCTGATCCATGCATAGTATAGTTGCTACTTTCCTTTACGTTATTACATGAATCTTGATTCACTTTGCATAGCTTAGAAGCCTTATTTATGTTTTCTTGATTATGCATGTTAATGGTGTCATTATGCATTTTACCTAAAAGGGCCTCATCATGAGAGGTTGCCTATATTTTTGACATTCTTCTTGTTTCTTGACTATAGGTAACAGTTTCAAAGGAGAGCAAACCATCAAGTTCCTTCCCCATTGCGAAGAAGAGGGCACCTCCACCCTAGAGAAATTCGTGCCATTCTAAAAGGCATTTGGAAATCACACATACCCTTAAGAGGGAAAAAAATTGTGCACTCCTATTGTAATATTGTATCAAAATGAATATCCCTAAGAGGGACGTACTTGTAATTGGATTTTGACTTTGAATACAATGGAATAAAGTATTTTCTTTCTTGTTTCATTTGTTGTCAATTTCATTTTCTTGTATGCATGCTATATATTTACCATTTATCGCAATAGGAGCCGAAATCGGGTGTGACCCTTTATGGTGGTTACAGAGGTGATCATGGAAGCACCCCATATTTTTAGGATTTGACTATGCTTTGTTGGATTTTGTATTTGCAGGTATAGACCATAGTTATCAACTACAACCCAACAACTGAAACATAGGTACAAGGCACAGTTCACAATCAAAACCGTAGGTCAGACCTGCGGTTTCCTACTGACAATACAGACAAACAATTTTAGAACTTTAGACAGTGTAGGACATGAGGTAGGTCCTTTTTCCAACCCTCTGTCACTTTTTTGTTCTTTGTGTTTTTAGAGTAGGTCAAATTCAAATGCAAATTAGGAAAAGAACTAAAAAAAATGGTAAATCAACTGTCCTAGTTTGCTTTCGTACTTTGCTTTCCATAGAAAGGCACTATTGGGAACAACAAACCTCTGATTGTAATCTTCCCTAGGCTATAGTGTGTTTGATAGATATGTGTTGATGGTTTGCATGTGTGAGTCCTGATTAGTGGCCATTTAGAATCGTAATATGCATAGTCCTAAAGAGCATCTAGAGTAACTTGCATTTTCTAAATCTAAAACATCTTTCATTTGCATAGCATTCAGAAAATGAGCATGTGTGTTATATGATGTATTTCTTTTATGTACATTAAAAGGAACCACACACACCATGAAACACTTAAATGCTAGTGATTTGGTCTTGACATCCAACCACTAGTAGGGTTCAATGACGGTGAGCATAACTTCCATCCGTTGGTTCAAATCCTATGAACCCTTGATACATAGACCAATACTGGATCCAAGAACCATTTGTAGCCTGGAAAATTTGCATGTACTCCTCTTTGAAGGGTATAATGCTGACTGGGTGAGACTGGGTGAGGATCTGGTAGGACCTATGCTCCTTGTCCAGGTGTGGGCTTCATTACCACACATGGGGGATTTACGTGACTTGGAGTTCATAGCCAAGTTGTCGAGCTGCGAGCGTACACGTCAAATCCATTAAATGAATAATAAAATCCAACAATTTTTGTAAAACATAATAAGAGTTTATACAACTGGTACAACACATATTGAAAACACATCAAATAGTTTAGGACTCACTTTAAAACTTAAAATGAGATAATCATTGTTGTATACCTTGTTTCCTTAATAATAATACATTTTGACTCAGGTACACAATGGTGGACACACGGGGTGGTTGGCAAAGGTCCAAAGCCAATGTCGATGACCAAAACCTAAATAGTTCACAATAATACATGCCAAATCCTCAACCACATGAGCAAACCAAATGTCATTCGACTAGAATTCGAGGAGATAACTCAACATGAGGGAAGCTAGTAGAGCAAACTCCAAATAGAGGAGCTTCAGTACACTCCTCTAGGCACATAGTAGAACATGAAACCTTCCAGCATGAGGGTGTTCCACTTGAGAGCCATTATCGAGACCGCAATGCACGTGCATCCATGGGATCGACCGAAGAGTTTATTGTGTAGGGGACCAGATTGGTGCCCCTACATACTAATTCCACTGGAGGATCTATGGATCCACCTTCTGAGTATAGAAGGACTAGAGACCCACCCATTCAGGGGTAGGTAGACAGGTTTGCAACCAAGCATAGAACTAACCATACTCTCGTGTGTGGTCTACCACACAAGATCACCATTGACATATCAAAGATGGGAGATAATGGCACACCACCACATGAGCGATGGTGGTCTTGGCATATAGAAGGTCTAGGTAGTGTTATACAGCATCTAGGCTGCAAGCCTTCCACTCCACCCACTCAAGCCCCAAGTGAGCATAGTGGGAGTGTCATTCGCACTACTAGAGAACATGGGGAGGCTTCCAAGCACCCTCATGTCATACACCCACTTTTTGCGTATGGTGGATCATAATATAGTACATAGTAAGAGGCCAATGCCATCTTCACAAACAAAGGCAAAGGCACAACACATTAGTCCTATGTGTACATAACCCACAAGGTCACTTGTACAGAGAAGAGATATCAAAGGTATCCCACGGCCAACCAGATCGATAGGTCATATTGATTGGCATCAGAGCAAAAACACCAACTCCCCCAAGATCAATTGGAGGATTCTCACCTAGAGAGGCATTGTATGAAAATATTCAAACACAAAGTCTCATAAGACAGAGATTATATGAGCAGCGCATGCGTGAAGAGCGTATCCTTGCTCAAAAATAACACATGGATCAGGAGGATCGGTTAGCTAGGGCTAGCCTATATCCTAAAAATGAGCATTGAGAGCATATGCATAGGAAGGCTTTATCACAAGCTGAGATGCATCAAGAGCATAGAGATGCTCGTACTCATGTTACTACCAAACAAAGGGAGTGGCTACCACCGCTCAATAATCAAATGTAGAGACAACATGAAGCAGCAGCGGGAGATGGATATGAGAAAAAATATCTTAAAAGCTCCTGAGCTAAAGAGGAGGAAGAGCAAAGACCTCCATATCGTGTAAGGAAGACAATACCTCTTAAGCCACCTACACGTCAACTTAGGGAGGAGGAATTTTTGTCTTCAGAGGCCTATAAGGCCTTGACTGAGAAAATTAAAGCCATTAAGAGATAAGGCACGGATATTCAAAAGCTGACTCTAAGAAAAATTTATAATGAGCCTTTGGATCCTTCAGTGCCTACTCCGGCCTACCCTAAGCATTTTGACATGCCTAGGTTAGATAAGTTCAAGGGTAATGAAGACACATAAGAACATGTAACGAGCTTTCTGAATGCGTATTTTCATATAGCAAGCAACGATGCATTATTATTGCGCACGTTCATCATGACACTTTTAGGGCCTACCTGAGAGTGGTTTAATTAGCTAAAGAAACACAGTATAACAAACTTCGAGTAATTAGCTGATGCCTTTATTGAATGCTATTCCTTTGGCATCAAGAAATAGGCTAACCTTTTCGATCTGGCTGAGCTAGCTCAGCATGATGACGCCAATAGAAAAATACTAGAAGAGATGGAGGATATTAATGGTGAATTTTCCATTCCTCATTCCTACCATGGAATTAACTCGGATGTTCATGAAGAGTTATGCCAAGCACATCTTGTTACTGCTATAGCTGCAACAGTATGCTACATTCGAAGAGGCTTTGGCACAAGCCAAGGTGGTTGAGGACATCAAGTTGTAGGAAGGTAACTTGAAACTCAAAAATAGGAGAGAGGGATAGAAGAAGAGTACCACAAAACAATAGGGCAAGCAGGCCCACATAAATCAAGTGGTATTGAATCTCCAACGGGAGGACAAAGGGCAGCAAAAATAGAACTATCAGGTCCAACCTCCCCCTACGCAGTATGATAAACACAATAACTACAAGGGCAAAAATAAAGAGCAACGACCACCTCACCAGTTCACACCATTGACGGAATCACTAACAAAAATTTTCCATCAGTTATGCGAGGCCAAGGCAATCAAATTTCTCAAAGTCAATAAGATAGACCCCAATCAACCCAAACCAAAGGGGTTTCAAGATGATCTATTTTGCATCTTTCAAAGAATGAAAGGTTATGAAATTGAGGTGTGTTGGTCTTTCAAACACCTAGTAAAAAATTATGATCGACAAAGGTGAGATTGTAGTGCCTCACAACCCACAGGCACTAGACAATAAAAATATAAGGATTTACAAGAACCCCTTACCGAATCATGAGGCACCTCAGAACAACGTTGGTCAAGTTAACCAGGTATGAGTCGAACCACCTACCCAGGGGTTTGTAGGCATGGTCAATGTTGTTACTAGGCATGGGAGATATGAAAAACAAAATTGACCTCGTTCTCCTATTCAGATACAAGCCACGCCGAATCAATGACCGACAAAATATTCCAGGCCAACCAACAAGACCGGTGGTGACCCTAAGAATCAGGTTGGTCTAAAACTTGTAGACAAATCCTACAAAGTTGTCAATATATGAATTAATTTAGTAGTTTCCAAGGCACAGGGAGACTCTTATGGATATTTTAAGGTCCATTGAAGTACAGGCCTAGGATGCGCAGGCATTCATAAATTTCATGGGACATGTACTACAGTGTCAGGAACTGATGATCCAATTTTATGATCATGAGATAAGGACGATTTCTACAACTACGACAAACCCACCATTGCATATAATTGCATGTGTGAATCACATGCCATTTAAAAGGGTCTTGATTGATACTGGCTCATCGATCAACATAATAACGACCAAGGCACTGAGTCATTTAAAGATACCTAAATCAGATATTGTGCCGACTACATTTAAATTGAGAGCGTTTAATGACGCACTATGTTCAACTTTCGACACAATTATCCTACCCATACAGGTAGGTCTAAAGACCATTTTGATAATGTATCACATGATAGAAGGGACCATGTAGTACAACATTTTACTCGGTAGGCCTTGGATTCATGAAATACATTATGTCCCCTCGATACTACATCAATGCGTGAAATATATTCACGAGGGTCTGGTTCACATGGTTCCATCATATGAGGATCCATTTAAGTTTGTGAACCTAGCAGATTTGCCTGGGGGTTTCATACTACCATAAATGCACTTGGATGTTCGACCGTTATCACCAATAAGGAAACCAGGAGGCAAACCGATGGTGCATGTTCAACCAATGCCATATGTGTCACACAGATCAAATCATATCACTGCCACTTCCTTAAAACCATCAGCATAAGTCATGCAATGGGATGATAGGAAATTAAAGGTGAATATGGGTAAAAAAGAGAAAGAGCATGAGCCTGAGCCAATCGCCAAAGAAATTCCCATTCCAATGGAAGTTGAGGAACCTCAATACAAAGCTGAGGAGGCACCTCAACCTACCTCGCCTACATCTTCAATAGGGTCATCCACACCATGGGTGATGGTACATCTCACTAATACTAGATTAGGTGAGTACCTTGTGCAAAATGTGACCTTCGAACCAATTCTGAAGACTACACAAGAGATGGGTAGACCATTCACCCATCGTTATCCTGTTGGATCGATGGTTCCACTGGAATAGCCACCTAACCAAACTAACTTTATCTATGTGGGGCCAGATCAACTTTTGATGTGAGAGCCCATGTATGAAGACGATGAGGAAACATTTGCGGTAAATGTTCATTATCTGTCTAACCTGGAGTATGCCATGCATATTTTTGAGTTATATCACTGGTATGGATACGGTCTTGTTATCTTTGAACAAGGATGGAGGACTCCATTGGAACCTCATTATCAGTTAGTCAATGATAGATTTAATCTAAGGTTATAGATATGTGGGAAGGACAATTTGCTCATAGTATCCCTAGATCGTCTGTACCTCAACATGGCGGATGACATGGATTTTAATCCATATCATCTGGATCCTTCCAAAATCTGGAGGAATCACCCTATGATATATGCCATCACCATTGAGCCACTCAAAGATCATTGTGAAGGGCTCCTTGAGCAGACTGAGGCATAAATGAACCCTAGAGATCAACTAGGACACCAAACCCATGAGGTAGTCAATGACACAGACATGCAGGGGTGCAACCCCATTACTACAAGTGATATCGAGTTAGAAGATATTTGTAATGAAGATGAAGCAGAGTCCACCTTCGATATGAGTGGACCAGGCAATGATGCAGATGAGGATTCGTCAATTGATGATGAATATGGGGATGAAGTGGAAGGCACTTATGTAAGGACTTTGTATGCACATCATTTATTGCCTATGGAATTGGTATAGGATACCAAAAATATCTTTCCCAACATTGATCATCTAGGGTAAGAGACCAATCCCGTTTTCTTGATAGCGTCTACATGAGGTATAATTATCCAATTTTTTGGGATAGCGATGATAGCATGTAAGAAGTGATATTCATGGAGCCTCACTTAGAGGAGTTCCCTCAAGGATTGGGGATGAATGAAGGATTTTATTATGATAGTGATGAAGAAGATGAGCTAGAGAGTGCCTACCTTCGTCCTCCTTATTTGCGTTACCGCCATCAACCCATTGACATCGATGAGGTCTATAGGAAGCTACATGTTGGTACGCATATGAGAGCGAGAATGTTAAATCTAGATCAAATCCATCGGTTGGTTAATCCTCTTCCACTGACCTACATGAAGCTCTGTGAGCCAAATGATTCTATTTTGCATTCAGTGCATAGGGAGGATCCAGTTATTCGCAGTCCTCATAGAGAAGACCCTTTTGTGCCTGTGCCATTAGATCCAGATCGTAGGTATGAGGACTACACAAATTTTGTAGAGGTCAGTATGTGTGGTCCTGGAGATCAATTCCATTCCATAAATATGGTCTCCATTGATTTGACCACTCCACTCTACAATCCAACAGATCTTTTTAAACCGTTGTATCTTCACAAAGATGCTATCGACTGGGATTGCGTTGATTCACCCGTTGAGCCTGAGGATTTCTTCCCCAATGAAGAAATGTTACAACATTTCCATTTTGCACCAGGCTGTGCATATGATTTTTATCATGCCAAAAATACTTCCAACGTGGAACCACTCAACCCGGATGATGACATTCATTTGATTCCTACGCCTCACCAGCTTGAGGAGGTATTGCATATGTCGATAGAGGAAACCTTTAATGTGGATATCAGTGATGATCCCACTAGTGCAAAGAAGGTTAAATTTGGAGATTCTCACTCTAGATGAGCGGACCACCCTCATACCTCTACTAAAATAGAGATCAAATTTTTTTTCTTGGTCGTATAAGGATATGCCAGGTCTAGACCCCAAATTGGTTACTCATAACCTTTCACTGGATCTGACAAAGAAGCCGATCAAGCAAAAGCTTAGGAAAATACACCCAATAGTAGCCTTAATTGCGAAATATGAGCTACACAAGTTGTTGGATGTGGAATTTGTTATTTCCATCGATTATCTAGAATGGGTGTCCAATATGGTACCCGTCGAAAAGCCCGATGGAAGGATCTGTATTTGCATGGATTTTAGAGATCTAAACAAGGCAACACCCAAATATTCATTTCTATTGCCCAATATTGATGCTCTCGTAGATGCAATTGTAGGTCACAAAATTCTCTCCTTAATGGATGGTTTTTCTGGTTACAATCAAATTCATATTAAACCCGAAGACGAGCATAAAATCGCATTTATAACGCCATGGGGAACATTTTGCTATAAAGTTATGCCATTCGGCCTCAAAAATGTTGGTGCCACATATTAGCAGGCCATGACATACATTTTTCATGACTATACACACAAAATTATTGAAGATTACATTGATGACTTGTTAGCCAAGTCATTGCTATGAGAAGAGCATGCAAAGGTCTTAAGGAAAGTCTTCGATCACCTAATAGAGCACAACGTCAGGCTGAATCCTAAGAAGTGTGTATTTTGCGTAACTTCTAGAAAATTACTAGGGTTCATCGTCTCTAAGAGAGACATTGAAGTAGACCTAGTGAAGGTCAAGGCCATTTTGGAAATGCGTCCTCCCACCAATAATAAGGAATTAAGAAGCCTTCAGGGCAAGGTATCCTCGATAAAGTGATTTATCACCCAAATATCAAATAAATGTCAACCCATGAATCGACTACTAGATAAGGGTGTCCCATTCAGATAGGACAATGACTGCAAGGTAGCCTTCATTGAGATAAAATGATACCTAGCAACGTCGCTAGTGCTAGATCCACTAAGGCCAGAGGTGCCTTTTCTATTATATATATCGACAACTAACTTTGCACTAGGAACCATGTTGGCACAAAAGAACATGCAAGGTAAAGAATAGGCCATATATTACATTAGTCAAACTTTTGTGAGCTATGAGCTTGGGTATGCATATGTGGAAAAGTTGTGTTTAGCAGTAGTATTAGCTACAAAGAAATTGTGACACTATTTGCTAAGTCATACGATATATGTTATATCCAAACAAAATCCTTTGCAGTACATGATGAGTAAGACTTATCACAATATGCGTATTGTGAAGTGGATCATGCTTTTGATAGAATTCAATCTAGAATTAATAAGCTAGAATTCCATTAAGGGATAGGTCATAGTAGATCAATTAGCTGAGGTGCCATTGTCAAACAGTAGGCCTCTAACAATTGAGCTTTCGGATGATGCAGTATTTGTTGTATTTGAAGCTCCCAAACTTGAAGAACCAGAGAACAATGCTGATATAACTTTGTTCTTCAATGGTTCAAAGTGCAAACAAGGGGGTGGTGCTAGAATAGTGTTCTTCACACCGCAAGGAGCTCCAATGCCCTTGTCGTTCAAGTTGGATTTTTTGTGCACCAATAACAACGTTGAGTACGAAGCCCTACTACTGGGCCTCCACACAGTTGTCACCATGAATATTAAGAGAATGAATATCTTTGGCGATTCATTGCTCATATTAAATCAAGTCAAGGGGCTTTTTCAGTGTCGATGTCTCGTACTGAAAGCCTATAAATATCTAGTTGACACATATTTGGCCAAACTGGAATGGTATGACATTGAGGCAATCCCTCGATTATAAAATAGGTTTGTAGATACCATGCATTATTTGGGATCCTTAATCCCTCAAAATTCATCTACTGATTTCACTATCATCCATGTCTAGATGCTCTCTCATATAGCAGTAGAGCGTGCAGCCTCTGATAACAAAGAATCAATCAACATGATCAGTGTAGAACCACAAGCTGAATGGTTCTATAGAGATGAAAAATTTCTTAAGAAGGCACCCTGGGGGTCATTAACCTCTCATAGTCCCATGGGGAGTGATACTACCATTCACCATAGGGTTGTTTTTGAGTCTACATTTGTAAAAGTAAATACCCAGGGGGAGCAAGTCGTCTTGGCAGTCGAAGCTAAGATTTATCAAAATTGTATGTCACAAATTAAAGACTTCCTAAAGCTTAGTATAATCCCAAATATTTTGTCGCATGTCACAAAGCACACATTTAAATAGAAAGTGGCCAAATATGTCTTAATAGGAGACATATTTTACCGAAGAAGTTATTATCCTTCATTGCTTAGAGCCCCAAGAGGCATCATGGGCAATTTTATAGGCCCATGATGGTACGTGCAGTGGCCATTTCAGTGGCATGGCCATCATCAAGCTCATCCTTTGAATGGGTTACTATTGGCCCACCATGGAGAAGGAGTGCAATGCGTATGTCAAGAAATGTGTTAAATGCCAACATCATGCTAATCTTACGCACTTGCCATCGTAGGCCTTACAACCCATTCAAGCAACTGTCCATTTAATCAGTGGGGATTGGATCTTATAGGCAAGATCTCTCCTCTATCATTGGGTTGACATACATTCATAATCACAACTACTGAGTATTTTACAAAGTGGGTGGAAGCAATACCCTTAACAACAACAACTAGAGCTTGTATAACAGAGTTTATACTGGAGCATATCATAAGTTGTTTTGGGATTCCATAAAAAATAATATTGGATAATGGCACGTATTTCAAGAACAAAAATATGAGAGCATTGACATCTAAATATAGAATCAAACATAGTTTTGCGACTCCATACTATTTGCAAGCAAACGAGCAAGCTGAAGTTTCAAATAAGACAGTGGTAGCCATATTGAAAAAGATGGTACAAGAAAACCACAAAGACTGGCACATCTAGTTGCCCCTTGCGTTATGGGCTTACAAGACTAGTATTCAGACGCCCACTGGGGCAACATCGTTCTCACTAGTATATGGCACTAAGGCCATTATGCCTTTGGAATTAGAAATTCCAACACTACACGTCGCATTGAAAGAGTTCATCGATGATGACACTATGCGACAAGCTCGATTGGATCAACTAACACTACTTGATGAATGTCGCGTGAATGCCCTGGAGCATCTTCGTGTTTATCAAGAGTGACTAAAACAAGGTTACAATGTCAAATTCCACCAAAGAGACTTTGAAGTTGGGGATATTGTCTTGAAAGAAAACCAACAAAACTCTAATTTATTGCCAGATATGCGAGACAAATTCATGGCTAATTGGCTAGGACCCTACATCATATATGAAAATATTGGTCTAGGTACCTATCGCCTAATGTCGCTAGGGGGTGTTGAAGAGTCTGAACCTCTCAACATCATCCATATTAAGGAGTTTTATGCTTGAAGAGCATAGTAAAAGGCTCCGAGAGTTGCTTGTAACTACTCGATCATCCTAAAAGCTCCAAACACTTTCATTAGTGGTTTGGTCAAGTAAAAATATCCAAAGGCATCTGTAAGCCCTTTGGTCAACCTTAAAAGCTTTGAGGGTTTGGTCAAAACTACTCAGTCATCCCAAAAAGGCTCCAAGGGTCCCTAAAACCGCTTGGTCGTGTCAGTTAAAAGCATCGAGGATTTGCATAATTTCTCGGTCATCCTAAAAATCTCCAAAGGCATCTATTAGCGCTTTGGTAAAATGCAAAAGGCACCAAGAGTTTCTAAAAAACTACTTGGTCAACCCTAAAGGCTCCAAGGATTCTCAAAATTGCTTGGTCATCCCAAAACACCCCAAAGGTACCCATAATCCCTTTGGTAAATCCCAAAAGCTCCAAGGATTCCTAAAAATCGCTTGGTCAATCTAAAGGCTCCAGAGGCATGTACTCACCATTTGGTCAATTATTAGGCTCAAAACCCATAAAAATTATAAAATCAATAAAATCCAAAAAAATTGGTAAAGCATAAAATCCAAAAACATTTGCATTTGCATTTGAATTTTGCATTTTCATTTTGCATTTACACATGCATTCACTGCATTACTGCATTGCATATAGGTATTCGTCATCCGTTGCATTTCGTAATAGAAGGTATTGTGTTTTTCAGTCTTACAAATGATGCCACGTTTGTGTTTAAATCATGCATCTCTTCATTTATCATGATCCATCATTCATGTGAGTAATTGTGTTTTTCAACACAACCTATAATGTTGCTATGGAGATATACTAGGGTTTTACGATCACTCAGTCATACCTAGTAGTATTATCAAGAGTTGGTAGAAATATTGCTTTGCTTTTGTAGCTAAGGTTCAGTTAGTATAGCCCTTAGAATATTAGAAGCCTATCACTAATAAATAAATTAAACAATCCTAACAAGGACTAGGGGAAGATGAAAGCCATGAAGCAGGACCAGATATCTTGAAGTGAAAAGTGTTATTCTTTCTTATCCCTTTGTATGGACAGTATGGGAAATATTGGCAGTTGGCAAAAGGATAGGTTAGTTCCCTATTCATAATCCCTTGCTTACGATAAAATGAGTATATCCCAAAGAGATATCCCACATCAATACTCATGATTTATACCCTAGATAGATATCATAGATCGACTCCCCAAAGTGATATCCCATATTGATATCATAAGATTGATATTCTCAATCGATATACTAGAAATAGTTTTTCCAAGTAAATCTCCCCAAAGGAAAGTTTTTGAAGAAAATTATCAAATGTAAATGCCGAAAAGTGAAGATCAAGTGAAGATCAGAAAAATAGGCTTAAATCAAAGCTCAAAGTGAAGTTCAAATGTGAAGATCAAATGAAGATCATAAGTCAAAAGTTCGAGCGGAGATCAAATGAAGATCCAAAATCCAGTTCGAAGAGAGATCAAATGAAGATCCAAATATAGTTCAAAAATAATATGGAATCGACTCCCTTGCTAGACTACATATGAAAAAGTATCCTAAAAATTGAAGGATAGAAAGGAATGAGCCTAAATCCTTGGAATTGTCAACACTACTATACCTTACACATGACGATATGTCTGACGCATTAGCATCTCGCTTATTAACAAGACCAATGTTTGAATGTGGAAGAACTAGCTTTAGGTGTCCTGCATTGCCTAGTGGCTTAGTCCAATTAAAATCTAAACTTGATATTGGATAAGACATTTGTGGAACCCCTATCTTAGAAATGGGCTGAAAGAATCTTGCCTGACATCGGGGAACGCTCGTGTCTTATCTTAAAATATTCATTTACACACATAGGGATAATGAATAGTTAGGGTCTATCCTAGAAAAAGCCTTTTATCTCAAAAGTCTAGTGTGGTTAGTATGCAACTTTTGATAAGTCTATTAAGGTGTTTGAGTCTCATGGAAAACCTCAAAAATTTCTCCCATAGAAACAAAGTGTCAAAAATGGCAACCATATAAATCATCAAATTGCAAAGTATTAAACCCATGATACATCATTATAAAAAGCATAATCAACATATAGGATAGATACCTAATGGATATTAGAAATAATATTTAGATGGCCACTGACTATATCATGCACATTTTTCAAATTTGCAAAAGAAAATCAAATGACACATTATATCATTCGCATCATAATTGATTACATGCTTATCTTAAGTATTTTTAATTACATACATGATTTTTTTTGTGGCGTCATGCATTAGATTGATAAACATATTGGCATTCATTCCTTACGTTTTAAGTGATTAAAGCATACAGGTTCATTTACATTAGATTAGTATCATGTAAATAACGCATTACATAAATTAATGCATGAAAAGAAAGCAATATCAAATATGCATTAAGAGAAAAATATCGCATCCATATGCATCCATAAAAAAACACATCTAAGAATCTAAGTTAACTGCATATCATCATCATAAATCAAATAACTATCTATTGCATGTCATCCATACATCACATCATATAGAATCAACATAACGTAAGCATTGCATCCATGTGCATCACATAAACATAAACTTAAAAATAAATGAGTACACAATAAATGAGCCATAATAATGATCATATATATATAATGCGTGTCTCAGAGTACATTGAGAGTACAAAAATACTTGTAGGCTACAAATGTGTAGGTCCTCTACCTTACACCAAAAATGAGATATATCAAAAATGTGTCCTAAAACCATAGAGCTCTAGCTCTGATATGCTCCCCCTATACCAGATATCTCACTGCCTCCCTCAATGTTGTGCTCAGGAGACTGCTTTGCCTACTGCCCTGCTGACTGTTGTGGATCCTGTTGAGCACCCTAAGTACCACCTAGCCCGAAGAGGCCTAGCACTTGTCTAACTACCCCTTGTGCTATGGGCACCTCAATGCACCAGGACATATGACTGGACGCTGTAGTAGACTGCCCTACCTCCCTAGTCTTGGTATGAATACTATCACCATGTGTACTATAGAACCTATGTGTCCTCTCACTTCGATGGGTGTGATGGCTAGAGATAGCAATGGACTATCTTGTAGTTTGAGATCTAGTCCATTGGGACTCTATAGCATATGGATCCTCAGGAACCTCTGCACCCATCATATGAATGAATCCAACTAGCTGGTCTACCTGAGCAACCCTGGATGTGTGCCTCTCATTGACACTCATAAGTAAACCTTGTAGGCACTGAATCTCTGCCATAGGATCCTGGCCACTTGGTAGTACTACTGTTGGTGCCATCGAAGGCCCCATAATCATTTGAGAGGATGGAGGACCCCCCTCTATACCTTGACCAGATCCCACTCTACTATGGTTGCATCCCTCTATACCTTTGCAAAGTCATGAGCATGAGTTAGATCCCTAACCTGGGTCTCTACTATGGTCACTCATGCTATCAAGTTAGCAATCTCTTGCTCCACCTACATCAATTGATGACCTCTCTCTATCAGCTATGCCTGTAGAGTAGCAATAGTAGTGTCTCACTCCCTCTGATGCATCTAGAATTGACCAAGATGACTCTACAAGTCAGCCACCTGTGCTAAGAGTAGCCCCTATACACTATCAAGAGGGACCTCACCATCCTCTAGAGCCTCCTCATCGAGATCAATCTTAGGATCCTCCTCAACGGTATCCTCTATGACCCAACCACCCTCTATCTGCTAGCACACCCTACGCCCATCAGGTTACACCTCTGCTCTGGCCTGATCTACTGCTCGACCCAGAGGGCCTATCCCATACCAATAGAATACAAACCACCATCCATTATAATCTAGAGTGGTCATCGCTATGTCAACCCTAGTATCCTAGAAGTCATCTAGAGCATCACCTAGAACCAAAGGTTGGATCCACGGCAGACGCATCTTCAAATCCAAGTGCTTGTAAGTGAATGGGATCTTCGATATGTCTTGAACCATGCCAAACTACTGTAGGACGTGAGAGAAAAACTAAAACTCTTTGATATCGACCTTTTGATCGAGTAGCCATCTATCTCGATGAGCTCATCGAAACCTCTTATTGGCCTCAGGCCAGTTAGGAAAATCCATGTATGGCCACCACTGGATATCATCTGGCCCAAGTACTGCAAATTGGGTAATGTAATGCTAGGTCTCACCAGCATGAGTCCTGCTACAAAAACCCTCCTCCTCCCAAGGCTAGTAGCTAGCATAGCACTGATGCTCATCATCAATGTCTGTAATGTGTAGGGGCAGTTCCCCAAGATGCTCCACCCTGATATGTTGCCAGCCCTAGATCTGTAAAGTAGACTACAATTAATGCCCTTATGGCTACGCTTAGTGATCTAATATTACTCTTGATACAACTAAGCCAATAGAGTGCTCCCCTAGGCTAGGAGCAGTGGCTAGCAGATAGAGCTCTGGACAACTCTACACATAGTAGCTAGAAGGTTCTAGGGAATCCTTGTGCCCAAGGAGTTTGGAAGCACATATTGCACCACCAGGTGCATAAAAACTACCTCGCACATAGAGAAGACATTCTTACCCTACCAATAGCTGATGTGGACCCCTCCATGGTCAATGTCACCCTAAGCCTCCTCGCTCTAAGCATCAAAGATAGCATTGAAGACAGACTCCTTAGCCCGAGAAGTAGAGTATACGATGGCATCACCATCAATGGGGATCCTGAAGATCCTACATACGTCCTCTAGTGTAACTGTCATTTCACCTTTAGGTAGGTGAAACATGTTGGTCTGCATATTCCAGCGTTGGGCCAATGCAGTCAAATAGGATTGATCTACCCTAATGGTGGGTAGATCCAGAATGTAGCCAAAGCCGATAACTCTGAACCACTCTCACTCACCATCAGTGAGATCTCCATAGAGAGTCTTCAAAATATCAGGCTCTCGCACTCTAAATATCAATCCCTAAAATAAATAGCATAATATAAGGAAAAATATAACTAAAACAAGCAAAAACATTTAAAAAATGACCTAAAAATCATCAAAAATAATAAAAATTTGATAAAATTGCAAAAACATGTCATCATGTAGGCCTAAAAATCAAATTTGTCAATCAAAAAGGTCAAAAATGCATTAAATGACATTAATTGCCTCTAAAAATTCAGAAAAATTAAAAATTTTGCAAATTTTTCCTAAAGTTGGAGAACCGCGGGTCAACCCTGTGGTCCGCATGTGGTCAAAAATTGACCATTGGGATTTTGAATGCTAACCACAACTGGTAGCTGTGGTTCCCAATTGACCAATTGGGAACCACAACTGGTACCTACGGTCTTCAATTGATGTCCGACCGGGTGCGATACCATGACCAAAAATGCAAAAAATTAAATCTAAGCTACCCTAGCCTAAGATGAGGTTCATTACTAGTATTTTAGTGTAATTGATTTGACAATTACTTAATTGGGTTCATTTTTAACTAGTAATGGATGCGAGGAATTGGATTTTGAGTTACCTTGCCCTCGCCTCGTCTCCCGTGGCTAGAAGATGCTTGCCTGCGCCCTGCCATCGTGTTGTAAGTCGGTATGCGGGTAAGGTATGGTAGGTTGTAGGTCAGTTTTGTTAGTTGCCACTGCTAGAGCTCTAGTTGGAGGTCACTATAAAGGAATAATGAGAGATATTTGAATTTGGAATTTTTATAGACTTCTCATATTCAGTGCGGACCGTAGGCCCTAGTTGCGGTTCCTAAATTTGCAAATGATAACCACAGATCCTAGCCGCAGTTTGCAACTGGCAGACAATTTTATAAAATCCCACCATGGAAAGGGCCAAAAAGATCAATTAATACCTCCCATTGGGTTAGAAATCAATAAAAGTAAACTAATTTGGAAATTTTGTGATAATCAAGCATCAGGATCCAATAAAAAAATAAAAAATCTGGCTGAGATTATAAAGTACAATCGAGGTCGACGCTATGATAATCCTTTCATGGAGTGACATACCTCCTAGAAAAATAAATAAGTTCAATATATAATTCAAAAAATTAAAAAAAGAATCAAATAATTAAAACACCAAATGCGCCTCGTATTCAATAATTTACCCTATACACTTGGTGATTGTAGCGACTTACGATCCATGCAATCTGGTAGGATGAGTAAATTACCATAAGGAAATTTGGGGATAAATTTGTCATCGTTGATTTGATATGCTTCTTTTCAATCCCTAAGAAGGCCTTCATGGCTGGACTGCTCCACGAGAATGAGGCATTGTATGCCATTTATTTTATGACCTCTCTTTCAGTAAATCATCGAGAATTTGATTCAACACAAATATGATTGGATTTGTATCAATTCAATTCCCTAAGATGGCTATTGTAGCTCGACTACTCCATGGGATAGAAGCGTGCAAATACTATTAATAGTTGGAATCAAAAGCTGAACTAGGCCTAGCCAAGGCATTAATTTGCTCAAATATAAATTTGTTCAGATCATCCATGGTGGTCAAGCGATATCGTCACTTCATACATTATCATTACCCTCATCGACTCATCGCTTGAGGGGGTAGTCATAATATGAAATCATAATCAAAATCAATAGATGATCCCGGTGATTGTAGATCCCTTGATCTTGTCAAAATTATGTTCATCCTTGCAAATCATTATCAACAACTATCATAATATTACCCCTTTTCTTGGGGCAAATAGCAAATATGATAATTTTTTTGTATCTCGTCTCCTTTCGGTTATATAGGCCACTCCTATTGTAGCATCAAAAACTACCCAAATGACTGATGGTGAGTACAATATTTTCAATTTTAATCCTCCAAAGAGATGGAAGCAATGATTCCAGGATGCGCGTCCTTTTGTTGGACCTGGGGCATCTAATGTTGATCTGACTAATGATCATCATAGAAACTTTAGCATCATTTTAGGTCTATTTTTTCTCAATGTTGTTAGATCTCACAACACATCTGAAAAGGGGAATCTATAGACACCTAAAACACATCATGTCGAGGGTGACTACTCATATGGACATGCTACAAGACCATATGGAATATCTTGGATAGACTCCAATATAGAGTAGTGGTTCTAACCACTCAATTTAGGCTCCTTGGCCTAATCATTCTGAACCATAGCCCAGACCTATGGTTTATAGCTGAACCATGATTGAGACCTATAGTTTATAGTCTAGACCACAGCTGTGACCTACGGTCTTAAATAAAGTTCAGATGGCATTCAATCCAAGCTAAATCAGTTGAAATGACCATTCGATCTAGAATAATGTGGTTAGAGGGTGAAATATTCCATTCCAACTGTCCTAACCACCCCTTCTTGATCTTGGATTCTCTAGTAAGTCACCCCTAGCCCTTGGGTAGTCTCATAAGTACCCCTCAGAATTAGGGCAAACTATGAGAGAGAGCATTGGAGATTTGAGTAGTGGAGCCCTATCAAATTATACAATCAATTGAGTATACTAAGAAAGAGCTATTGAACTTATCCCCTACCCACTTGCCAATATTCATGATGAATTGCATTATGGATGCCCTAGGAGTCTAGGAGAGTCAAGAAACATAAATTTGGGTGAACAAAGGCCCATCACAGTTATTTGACCGCTAAAACTATCAGAAGGACATTGGAGGTGACCCTTGAACATCAATTGGATAAGGATGGTAAGACCACTGCCCTTGGAATTTATGGCAAGCATATCAGAGTGCTAACCGCGACTGTTAGTTATGATTTACAGTGTAGACCGCGCACCAGAGCTATGGTTTGCAGCAGAGATATAACTACATTTCTATTTCTATTTTTGTCTAGCTAATTAGGTTAGATTAGATTTTTTTATGGTTTAATAGCATTTTAGAAGACTTCTGACCGTAGAACTAGGTTAGATTTAAATTTTATGCTTATGCTTCAATTAGGACTTAAATGCTTTCTTTATGCATGTTTATGCTTCACTTTTCATATCTGATCCATGCATAGTATAGCTACTACTTTCCTTTACGTTATTACATGAATCTTGATTCACTTTGCATAGCTTAGAAGCCTTCTTTATGTTTTCTTGATTATGCATGTTAATGGTGTCATTATGCATTTTACCTAAAAGGGCCTCATCATGAGAGGTTGCCTATATTTTTGACATTCTTGTTGTTTCTTGACTATAGGGAATAGTTTCAAAGGAGAGCAAACCATTAGGTTCCATCCCCATTGTGAAGAAGAGGGCACCTCCACCCTAGAGTAGTTCGTGCCATTCTGAAAGGCATTTGGAAATCACACCTACCCTTAAGAGGGAAAACAATTGTGCACTCCTATTGTAATATTGTATCAAAATGAATATCCTTAAGAGGGACGTACTTGTAATTGGATTTTGGCTTTGAATACAATGGAATAAAGTGTTTTATTTCTTGTTTTATTTGTTGTCAATTTTGTTTTCTTGTATACATGCTATATATTTACCATTTATCGCAATAGGAACCACAATCAAGTGTGACCCTTTCTGGTGGTTACAATAAAATATCGCTTGCTTAGGAGTTGTCCAGAGACCATCAAGAACTCTATACCAAGTTTGGGTGAACCTGACATTGAATTCCATGATTTCTTCCTACGGATACCTCTGAATAGTGGTAAACTGATGCAATAGAGATAACATATCCACTTGTTTGTTGAAACCTTTGATCAACAATTCAACCAACTGGTCCCAGGTAGTAATAGTGGCAAGCTGTAACGATCGATACTAGTAAAGCAACTTACCTCTAAGAGAGAGTACGAGCAATATTACCATAATATCCTCATTTGTGATGCTATAGATTATCACCTATGCAAAATCAGGTTCTGAGCTTGTAGATTTAGAGGTCTAAAGTGGTTCCATACTAGGAACTATCTTGGTGGCTGTGGGGGTGGATTTTAGGCCATTTGGACTAGAGTGTTTTGTTGGGGAAGTAGGAAACTAGTGGCTATGCTAGTAGGACTTGAAAGAATAGATAACACACCAACTAACTATGAATATATTACACTTTATGGGCCAACCAGAGTGACTAACCTAGGATGTTCCCCTAACACTTGGGTGTCAAGTTCATAAAAATCAATGGGATCTTGTGGATTTTTGACCTTCAATATTGTGATCATGAAGGAAGCTTTCACTCACTTCATGTTCGAAGGCTTTTAAATAAATCTGAGTCACCAGATGTTCTAATCATACAGTATAAAGGTGAACATCAAACCTCAATACTATTCAAAGTGGAACTTTTGGGTCCCACCAATTGTTGGTCACAAATTTACCTAAGTACCAAATGCTTGTGCGCCCTAGACCTAGCCAACATTGAAAGGTTGAAGGAGAGAAATGTCCTTCGAGAAAATCTCCAAAGAGGGTTGGTTCCCTTACGAATCTAATTTTGTTTAAGTTTAGGGTAACATGAAAATATGGGAAATGATGGAGAGAAATGAGAAATATGGCTATGATCCAGAAACATCAAACAAAGATTAAACTAACAGTGGAAATCCAAATCAAGTGTTAGTTAGCATATAATAGAAATAAAGGCACACGAACCACTCATAGTTTTGCAGAGATAACCTCCAAAAAGCACTTTAGTATTCATCCCCTCACTAGCAACAGTTAAATTCAGATGCAAAATTTAAAATTAGCTAATAATGGACATAAATATAATTAGAAATGATAAGCAGAAAGAGATCAAAACATTACTACTCAAGGAACCAGAAGTAGAATGTATTTCTATTTATGTATAAAACTCAAAGTATTTTTTTACAGAATGTCTATCCCTTCTATTACATCAAATTTTTTAGTATTTATAGAGAATTTTGCTTATCAAATTAAATGCATATTAAAACAAAATATCAGTTGGTAAAAAATAAGTAGTAGCAATTATTTCCTTGGCAACAACAACGCTTAGATTAGATTATTATTCAAGGATAAACGATCCAATTTTTATGGAGTGCACCTAGAAAATCAGCAAATATGGATGATGGAAAAAATGTTCCAAGCATCGTTGCATCGAAACTCAAAAACATCACACAAAAAATGGAAGCTTGGATATTAAATTTTGGACACCATTCCATTCCTTTACACCTCGAAATATTACCCTCACCAGTGGAGATCCAAAAAATATTAACTCTGCTTTGAAAAGGAATGAAATCCATGGAGGGCACCTTGAAAATGATCGGGATCACATCAAATTTTAGGATGTAGCATTTAATCCTGGCATATCCTCAGAAAGAATCCTAGAAAAATCAATCTTATTGCTCCAAAAATTAAATTTAGCCAGTCTTCGACTCTTCCCGAGAAATATCAACAAAAATAGCACCTTTGAAAGAGATATTTGCTAAAGGGAGAGAGCAAGAATTTATTTCACCTAGGCAGCCTGGGTGTTTTCGCCTATCAACATACTTTCACCCTTATCATGAGTAATTTTACCCAAAAAATAACATGAAAATATCTTCTACAAGAAAAGAGGCAAATATGATTGATTTTACCCCTAAGAGGGGCGACAATGATTTTCACCCCACCTAGGGTTGACTTTGACTTTGATCGGTAGGTGGAGATACTATTTTTGGGACTTTTGCTCAAAAATATCTCCAATTGGAAATTCAACCTGAAGGAGGACGAAAGGGATTTTTGTCCCTCATAAGGGGTGCCTTTGACTTTGACTTTGCAATCTTCACCCGAATGACATCATCAAATTGTTTGCGCTTTGAAAAACACCTTCAACTAGTATTTTGCCCCAAAGAAGGGTGAAAGGGATTTTCACCCCCCCTAAGGGGCGATTTTGACTTTGAATTTTCCAAGAATGCATTGCACTTGATTTTTGCCTCAAAATACCTTTAACTGGAAATTCACCCTGAAGAGGAGCGAACATGATTTTCACCCCCTTCCAAGGGTGCCTTTGACTTTGACCAATTTTTGTCACTTGCAAATTTTTTCCTTCTTCCCACTTGGATGAAATCATGATAGTTTCGCACCAAAGGAAGGGTGAAAATTATTTTTACCCCTCCATGGGGTAAAAACCTCTTCCCCTTTCCTTTTACTAGTGCTTTCCCTTAAACAAAAACTACCAAAGCTTGAAAGTGTTTCCATTGCACCTTCGATCCTGAGAAGTTCATTACCATCGATTTTTCCTTTTATGTTTTCCCCATGACTTCCATTAATTTTCACTGGTAAAATTTACTATGCATCTCTAGAGATAAAATCAACCTTCTTTATTTAATGAAATTTCTCAAAGGAAGCAAACAAAAAAATTACATTAAAACAATAAAATCAGAACAACTACATCATTCATATATTTTTTTTAATTTTACAATCAAACTTTAGTGTGGCAAAACTACCAACAGTGACAAAAGAGCTATGTAAATTTAACCAGTCATATTTACAACCTAGGATATGTGCAACCTAGGCTCTAATACCAACTGTAACAACCCGAGTGTACTCACCTGATTATCAAAATTTCAAATTCAAAATTTTGTTTAGTTACAAAAATAAAGTCACAAAATATCACTTGTACCCCCAACTTTTGTATTAGTACATAGGCATAAAGGTTACACTATGAGATCTTATACTATTGCAGATGAATCACGAGTGCTCGAGATTGGCCAAATCCCACAATATGTTGCATCTATGAGACCCCCTTCTCATATCTTGAGTTTTGGGTTCTTGGTAAGGGGTTATCCTTCTAGGGCCTGTAACACCTAGAAGGATGGACGCACTATTTTACCTATCTCAAAACATGGATGATATGGGGTCCACTGACCTTTTTTTTTTCAATTCAATATCATGGTTAAGCTTTTAAGTCCATGTTAGAGTTAGCATATTTATGCTTGTGCTTGATATCATTCTATTTTTCTATGGAAGCTACTAGGGCCTGTCACTACTCTGGCTTTGGATCCATATTTCTCAGTTCACATCCTAGTTGATGATAAGATATCTCATATCATCTTTTGCTGGTTCTTCCAACCCTGAGGTCCTACTCCTTAGGTTCAAGTTACTATTGGCTACTCCACAACTAGACAGTGTTCATGAGAATCCTTATAGTAATACCTCGTATGATAACCTAGAACAACATCCCATATCGTTGTTTGTTACTATCCATGGCATAAGGTCCTATGAACCATTTATATTTTATAGAGAATTATTATATCCAAATCACAAAAATCACCTCCCATGAGCTATTGGAGCTAAGTGAAGGTACATCCTTCTCAATGACACCAAGGTTTATATAATAATCCTTCTTATTAATATTAGAAACATAGTGTACCATCCTCCTTGATGGGTTTTATATTATCATCCAACTCGGTGGCTAGGTTTAAAATTACCATAATTTGTTTGTATATATCTTATCTCAAGTCATTAACATTTCTTTTATCCATGGTTAACTTTTCAATCAATCCAAGGTCTCTGGAAACTCAAGATAACTTATGTATATTTAAACTCAAGATATTTATTATATACGAAGCATAATTATTTTACTATAATTCCTTTTTAATATCCCTACTAAGCATAGCTTACAAAATTCAACCTAGAAGATAGTATATATAAAATATATAATCAATTATTTTCTAATTTCTAAAAGAAAGAGCGATTTTATTATTTTAATATGACAACAATCATACCATATTTCAAGTTTATCTTAAGGTTCTATGTTTAAAAATAAAACAATACTTTATTTTCAATTACTTAATATCATATATATAAAGTAGCTAAGGCTTAACGCAATCATACTTTTACTAATATTGAGGTTAACACAAACTCTTTTTAATCGTTTAAAATTTACTTATGTGCCTGTATTATTTGATATTTTTAACCCATACTTTGCTTTCATAATTGTAGATAGATATACTTCAACAAATAATTAAAATAGATAATTTTAAATAAAGGGTGAATCCAAAGTTGTTTGAAACAACAGGTCCTGAAGTTTTGATTTAACAAATTAAATCATGTTTACTATTAAATAAAACTAAATACAAAATTTTTTGTGTTCGGGTAACATTTTTATTCACTAGGTCATTCTTTGTGAATCCGCTGCATAAATAATTCCTTGCACGACATTAGTTATTAGACCGGGTGAAACCAGTACTAAGTATTTTATAAAAATTATCAATAGTATGCAATAATTGTTTGATGCGTCCTTCTATTGGATTAAAATTTTCACTGAGGGTTAGTAAACAACAATACATCCTACATGTACACCGAGGGAGAACCCATTGACCAAAAGGAAAATATGGTCGCTTAAACTTTTAGAGAGGTGCTTGAGTATAATTTTATGAGGCTCATAATTTTAGTTCATAATTTGCGATGGTAAAACATATAGATTAGGCTCCAAAATAACACTACATTGATATACACCATCAATGATTCCATAAGTGAGACTCAAAACAATTTTCATATGTTTTTGGTTGAACATGAATTTCATTAAACTAAAATACCCTATTAAAAACTTTATGGTTTTACCATTATCAAACAGAGATGGTATGGACACTCATAACGAAGGACATGGAATAAGGTAGGTAAGACTTAATGAAAAATTATCATCTATACTGAGGTCATTGCTAGAGGAAAAAAAACCTAGATCAATTTAGTTAAAAGTAATTTAAAAGAATACACATGCTACAATCACTTAAATTATCTCACCTACGACATCAAATTATGGAAAATAAAAAGCAACCTATTGATTTCTATAATAAGCCTTTGAACACTACTTAAACACACCCTTAGATGGATTTCCATCCAAAACTACTAAACTGACAACATTATCCAAAACATTACGCATTCTATTCCATTATGGCTTTTTAAAACACAAATTCTATTTCTATATTTAGGGATTGAACCAACAAACATCATCATTAAAGTGATTATTCACTATAACCAATTTTTAGTGAAAAATTCTAGTTTAATAAGAGGTTCAACAGTGATAAATTTTTTATTGTTGAAAAAATATGCATATACTTCGCTAGCCGAAATATATCTTATTTTAAGGAAGTGCAAAATATTCACATCATCATGCAGAAAGAAGCATAAACCAAGGCAATATACATATATACTTATGTTGGAAATTTTGAGTAGTTGTGTTGTCATTGATGTCAAGAGTCAGTGTCAGTGATAAGTGCAAGCATTTGGCAAAAGAAGGGTTAAAATATTTATATTTTAAGCCCAATAGATTTGGTTTAAAAGCCTCACATAATTGGTCAAAAGGATGGCTAAATTCCTTGAAAGAAGGAAAATACCTATGCCTAAAGAAAATAATATTATAATATTTATTATTATAATATTAAAGGTTTAAAAATAAAGCAGACCTAAAGGAAATAATATTATAATATTTATTATTATAATATTAAAGGTTTAAAAATAAAGCATGCCTAAAGGAAATAATATTATAATATTAAAGGTGGTCAGATTGAAAAAGAAAAATACCTAGGCTCAAAGGAAATAATATTATAATATTTATTATTATAATATTAAAAAATTTAAAGATAAATCCTAAGGTTGTCAATAAATTATTTATAATATTTATATTATAAATTAATTTATAAAATAAAATTATTAAACCCAAAGTAGGGTTGGGCGCAAATTCGATTTAATTTTTTGTTTACCCACCGACGTTCGAAGGAAAGTAGCATATGGTATAAATACCATAAAACTTACCTCACAAAAGGAAGTCTCTGAATATTAATGCATATGCAATTTTTAAGAGTGGAATGCAAAAGTTCGTGAGCACATAAGACAAGAGGATATTAATTTTTTAAATACAACTGAAAAATGTGAAGGACAAATTGACCAATGCATAAAGCCTTGTCACCAACCAATCGGTTGGGCTAGTAGCAAGTTGTTGGTGTGTAAGGTGGATGGTAAGCGGAGGTTCCACATTCGAGTCTTAGCAGTTGTGAAGGGATAAAGCCTTTTTGATTTGGCTTTGGTGTTGGTCAAAGAAACAAAGTGCTCAAAGCACTTTCACCTCCCACGTGAGTGCCTAGCTCCAACGGTAGCTAGGCCGTGGCTAGGGTGCAGGTGATAGCTTGATCTGGGATCAAATCCTACCGAGGAGAGTGCAAAGGTACTTTAAATTTTTTGTTGTAATGTGCATGTGGTCTAAAGTTGTATTGTGAGCGCCTTGGGAGATATAAGATGATTAAAGATAATTTTATTTTAGTTAAATTTTGTGAAGGATTTAATTGTGGTTTAAAAGTGAATTGCATTATTTCTCGGTAAGAGGTGTTAATTATTTTGAAATGCAATTTTTAAGTTGGGAGATATAAGGTGATTAAGATATATTTTATTTGAATATTGAGGAAGATTTAATTTTGGCTTAAAAGTGAATTGAATTATTTATGGAAATGTGTGTTGATTATTTGATAATGCATTTTTGAGTAGGGAGATATAAGGGAGTTATTTTGATTATTCTATGCATTAAAATTTTGAAGTGAATTATTGTGAAAGTGAGTTAATTGAACCTTTTCTAGTTATATTTTGAAAAGTTTGGAAATTATAAGGTGTACTTGAGACTTGTTATTTTTGTATGGTGAAATAAATATTGAGGAGAATTTTGAGTTGAGATTTTGAGATAGATTGTTGCTACCTAATATTGAAATTGGAAAAGAGGTTTTTTTTGTGACTAAGATAGGTTTTGAAGATATATCTCGATCAAAACAAAAGGTATAGACACATATTCCTTATAAATGAAAAAATTGTGAAATGCAATGTTGGAGTGAAAAGGATTGTTTGATAAACATTGTTGGAAATGTTTGAGTGAGTTTTCATATGCATGATTTGTGGTTTGTGAAAGTTCACGAGTATCATTGTTATGTTAAATTGAGAACTATATTGAACTAGGGTTTGTGAAATATCATGAGTATAATTGTTATATGAAATTGAGAACTATCTTGAACTAGGGTTTGTAAAAGAACATGAGTATCATTGTTATGTGAAAACTGGAATCATCTTGAGTCAAGGTTTGAGTTCCATAGTGTGATTTGTTGGAAGTTTTGTGAAACACTTGGTTAGGGTTTGTAAGCAAGTTGTGTTTCATTGAGTGAATGGTTGAATGAAGTTGATTGAGAATTAGTGATTGAAAGCATCGGAGTGATAGTTCAAGATTTGTGAAACAAATTATGCTTTATTCTGAATTGATTTGAAAGAGAAGTTTGAAAGTGATAGAGTGAGTTGTGAGTGTAAAACATATTGAGTCTCTTACCATTCTCTATATGTTTCTCTGGTAAACAATATTCTAAGTGAAACTTTTTTGTGTGATTGAAGAGGTCTTCTGAAAGAGATTAAATTGAGTTTTGTATGCAATATTAGTAATTGATTTGAATAAACTTTTGTGAAAGCTAGTGGACAGATTTGAGTAAGTCCTAGAGGGGACTTAAGTACAGAGTTAAGCAAGATTTTATGAAATATTGTGAGCAGATTTGAGTAAGTCCTAGAGGGGACTTAAGGACAGATTTGTGTGAGTTTTTGTGGAAGCTTAAAAGCATATTTGAGGTAAGTCTTAGAGAAGACTTGTTAAGCAGATTGGACAAGTTCTAGAGAGAACTTGTTAAGCAGATTTGAGGTAAGTCTTGGTGAAGACTTTTTGAGCATATTGGATAAGTTCTAGAGAGGACTTATTGGGCAAATTTTAGGTAAGTCTTAGAGAAGACTTGTTAAGCAGATTGGAGAATTTATTGAGAGAACTTGCTGGATAGATTTGAGTTAAGTCTTGGTGAAGACTTGTTGAGCATATTGGACAAGGTATTTGTTAGTATCCCATCCTAACCCTTAATGTAATAACTTCCATGATGTAATAATTCCTAAATAACGTGGGTAGTACCCATGATTAATATTTTGTAATGTTCTAAGTTTTAGCTTATATAGTGCCTATGACAAATGGAACCCTTTTTATGTAACACATGGTAGATAGGTTATGTAAGGTGGCATTGTGCATGTAATTCAAGTGGAATTGTGCATGTAATTCAAGTGGCACTATGCATGTAATTTGGGTGGCATTATGCATGTAATCCAGGTGGCATTTTGCATGTAAGCCAACCATGGAAGGGAACTCTTTAAATACCCGAGAAGACACCAATGTATTCATATTTTTGCAAATTAATGAAGTGTTGAAGGAGGTTGCCCCCTCGAAGAGGCCTATGATTCTATCTTATTGTGAGATTTTTCCTTTATGCAAATTTCTATTATAATGTGTATTTTGTTATGAATATTAATATGATGTTTATGTGAGTTTATTTCCAAGCAATTGTGTGAGAGTGTGTTTATTTGAGTTTATTTTATAGTAGGATCCTAACAAGTGGTATCAGAACGCTTTCCAGGGATAAGTTCTGCTACAAAAGTAACGATTCTTGCTTGTTAGGTATAATCCTCTGTTATTTTCATGTAATTTTTTTTTACTATTATAAAAAAAAAAAAAGAAAAAAAAGACAAATACTAGTAAAAAAAAAAATAGTCATTTTTAGTTGAGTAAGTAGAAACCCTATGTGGGGGGTTTTAAAATATCATGAAGGATATATCATTATTGGCTAATATAGATAGCACATACAATGTCTAGTGATGTGAGGGGCGATTAGTCTCCAATACCTAGGACTCAGAAATAACTCGTGCACGAACTTGAGCTCCCACGCATCTTCAGGTGTATCGGGAGACCATTCTAGGGTTAACAAAATTTTATCCAATAGGAAGCTTATTAGCCTTGTATCATCCATAGTCCATGGGACACAACATCCCAAATGATTACCCTCCCATACTTTCAAAGAGGTAGATAGTGTGCTCAAGGGTATGTGTGGAATCCTCCTTGGGTAGTGGCCTAAAATATTGGTCCGAGCACTATTGTTCGTCACTGCAGTATAACAGAGGGCCTATGGGTGTTACATACTCCTTTACTTAGCATACCCTAGTTCTATTAAAACTTCAACTTGCAACAAAATCACAAAATAAAACTCCTTGTTTGTAAACCTGCATTCCAAATTCCCAAAAGTGAGCATATGAGAAAGGAATCCTCTACCAAAAAATAACATACATTGCATGAATTCGGGATAGAATATGAGGGTGATAGTTAAGTTGATAGTCTAGAGAATAATAGTCAAATTTACAATGGCAGTAATAGTGAGGTCAATCAGGTCAGCACAGTCAAGTCGAAGACTACAGTTTTTAGTGCCATGAAATCAAAACTGGAAAAATTGGTACAAGAATTACTCAAGGTTGGTGTCATTCGGCCTAGTACTAGCCCTTAATCCTTGCCTGTCCTACTTGTTCCCAAGAAATATGGCTCATGGAATGTATGTATTGACTATCGAGAACTCAAAAAGACTACGATCAAGGATAAATTTCCTATTCCAATGGTTGATGAATTACTCGATGAACTACACGGGACCATGTATTTCACCAAGCTTGATCTCCGCTCTGGGTACCATCAGATCCGGATCAAGGATGAGGACATCCCCAAAATTGCCTTTCACACTCATGAAGGTCATTATGAATTCTTGGTAATACCATTTGGTCTCACAAATGCTCCTTCTACATTCCAAAGTCTTATGAACAACATCTTCCGGCCCTTTCTACGAAAGTTCATCCTTGTGTTCTTCAATGACATCTTGATTTACAACCGCACATGGGAAGAGCACCTCAATCATGTGGATCAAACTTTACAGTTGTTGGTCACCCATAACATTTTTCCCAAAAGGTCCAAGTGTTCCTTTGGTTTGATTGAAGTAGAGTATCTAGGACACATTGTCTCATAGGATGGTGTCAAGGTTGACCCTAAGAAGATTCAAGCTCAAGCAGTTCAAGAGTGGTCAAAACCTCACACCCTCAAGGGACTTCAAGGATTTTTAGGGCTTATAGGCTATTATCGCAAATTTTTCTATAATTATGGGAAGATAGTTGCCCCCCTCACCTCCATGTTGAAAAAATATTCCTTCACTTGGACAGGGCCTACTAACCAAGCCTTCATTGAACTCAAGCATGCTATGACCACCACTCCCGTATTAGCCATTCCATATTTCTCTAAACCATTTGTCATTGAAAGTGATGCTTCTGGTCATGGTATTGGCGTAGTATTAATGCAAGAAGGATGACCTATGGATTTTACTAGCAAGGCACTCTCTGATCGTAATCTGGAGAAATACACATATGCTAAGGAAATGTTAGCCATATTGCATGCAGTCACACATTGGCGACCTTACCTCATTGGGCATCACTTCTCCATCAAAATCAACCATCAAAGTCTCAAATATTTTTTGGAACAAAGAGTTGCCACGCCTAACAAACAAAAGTGGGTGTCTAAACTCATGGGCTATGATTATGATATCACCTACAAAAAGGGAAAGGAGAATATTGTGGCTGATGCTCTTTCTCGCCAAATGGAGACCGTAAGTATGTTGTGTGCCATCTCAGCACCACTTCCCTAATGGATTGATTCCTTATGTCGAGAAGCACGTTAGGATGCATATTTGTAAGCTTTGATAGCCTCACTAATGGATGATCCATATTCTGCACCAGGGTATAATTGGAATGGCCATGATCTACGCTACCATCAATGCCTGGTTCTACCTCATAAGTCCCTACTTCGAGAGCTCCTCATGAAGGAATTGCATGCCACTCCCTCTATAAGCCATTCAGGGTTCCTTAAAACATATGAGCGACTCAAGCACACCTTATTTTGGAAAGGTATGAAACATGACATCCACTCTTTTGTTACTGCCTGTGACACATGTCAAAGGATGAAAGGTGAAACAGTGCACTCTCCGGGCACTCTTCAGCCATTGCCTATCCCGGATCAAGTTTGGAATGACATTTCCATGGAATTTATAGAAGGGCTCCCTAAATCTGGAGGCAAGTTAGTTATTTTCATGGTAGTGGACCACCTTTCAAAATATGCTCACTTTTGTGCCCTTGCCCATCCTTATACAACATCCATTGTTGCACAAATTTTTCTTGACTCTATATTTTGCCTTCATGGCATGCCCACCTCCATTGTATCTGATCGTGATCCCACCTTCACTAGTCATTTTTGGCAAGAGTTGTTTAAGTTGTAGGGGACTCAGCTCAAAATGAGTTTAGCCTACCATCCACAAACGTATGGTCAAACAAAAGTTGTTAATAAATGCTTGGAAATCTAACTTCACTGCTTTGTCACAGATTATCCCACTCAATGGGCCAAATGGCTATCCTTTGCTGAATGGTGGTACAACACTTCCAATCATACTACAACCAAACTCACACCATTTGAAGCAGTCTACGGGTGCCTTCCACCTATGCCTTCCTCTTACATTCTTGGTAGCTCCAAGGTCCAGGCCATCGAAAACACTCTGAGTCAACACACCAAGGTCCTTCGCCAACTTAAGCAAAATTTGAACATGGCCCAAAATTGAATGCACCAACAAGCTGATCATCATCGTTCTGAGCGTAGTTTTGATGTAGGTGATATGGTCTTCCTTTGCTTGCAACTGTACAAACAATCATCCCTACAACTTTGTAGGTGCCAAAATCTTGCTGTAAAATTCTATGGTCCTTACTAGGTTCTATAAAGGATTGGCCCTACAACTTACAAATTGGCACTCCCACTTCATTCCAAGATTCATCCTGTTTTTCATGTTTTCGCTCTCAAGAAAGTTATGGGCACACAGGTACAGGTTCAATCCACACTTCATGAATTGGATGAAGAAGGCTCCATATTACTTGAACCTGAGTAGTTGTTGGATCATCGAACTCGCACTCTTTGCAACCGTACAATTACAGAGATCCTGGTTCAATGGCCTGAGCTTCAACCTAAAGATGCTACATGGGAATATCTCCACCAACTCCAACAATAGTTTCATCATTTTAGCTTTGAGGACAAAGCTTTTTCAAGGGGAAGGACATGTTAGGATCCCATCCTAACCCTTAATGTAATAACTTCCATGATGTAATAATTCCTAAATAACGTGGGTAGTACCCATGATTAATATTTTATAATGTTCTAAGTTTTAGCTTATATAGTGCCTATGACAAATGGTACCCTTTTTATGTAACACATGGTAGATAGGTTATGTAAGGTGGCCTTGTGCATGTAATTTGAGTGGCATTATGCATGTAATTCGAGTGGCACTATGCATGTAATTCGGGTGGCATTATGCATGTAATCTAGGTGGCATTTTGCATGTAAGACAACCATGGAAGGAAACTCTTTAAATACCCGAGAAGGCACCAATGTATTCATATTTTTGCAAATTAATGAAGTGTTGAAGGAAGTCACCCCGTCGAAGAGGCCTATGATTCTATCTTATTGTGAGATTGTTCCTTTATGCAAATATCTATTATAATGTGTATTTTGTTTTGAATATTAATATGATGTTTATGTGAGTTTATTTCCAAGAAATTGTGTGAGAGTGTGTTTAGTTGAGTTTATTTTATATTAGGATCCTAACAATATTTGAGAGGACTTGAGAGCAGAGTTGATTGATTGATTTGTTCAAACCTTGATTTAAGTTTTGGGACTGATCTATCAGAGTTGATTTGTGATTGGATCATGATTTGTGTTAAGGATTGTGAATATATTTGAGGATAGAGTATGGTGCATATTTGAGGATAAATTTATGCCATAAAAAAGATAGATTTTGATGCATATTTTAGGGAAGATTTGTGCCAAACCAGAGATATACTTATGAGCAAGATTTGTGCTAGACCAAAGGATATTGTTTAGTGCAGACCAGAGATAGAATTGTGAGCAAGATTTGTGCTAGAATGAAGGACAATATTTAGAGTAGAGTAGAGACAAAATTGTGAGCAAGATTTGTGCTAGACTGAAGGATAGTTTTTAGTGCAAATTTGAGATATAATTATGTGTAGATTTGTGCTAGACCGAAGGACAGTGTTTAGTGCATAGGTCTTCTGTGGAGAGATATCCACAAGCCAGTGTAGTGGAGGTAGTTCTCCTATGGATAGCGATCCACAAATTAGCAAGACGGAAAAGAGTTCTCTATGGATAGAGATCTATGAACTTGATTAAAGGATTGGTGTCTCCTTTGGATGCAAGTCCATAAACATTGTAATGGGGAAGGATTCCCAAGAGTTTTATTGAAAAATTTTAGTGAAATATTTTCTCTGTGGAGTATCCCACATTGGATGAAGCACGTAAAATTGGTGTCTCTATTATGTGTGATGATTTATGCATTGCTTTGATTATTGCTATTGATATTGCCATTTATTATATTGGATAATACTATTTTGGAAAGAAAAGTAAAAAGTGGTCTTATACTGTTCACCCCCCTTCTTAGTATAAGCTTGTGTTATTCAATTGGTATCAGAGCGGGTTCCTTCGAAAGAGTTTAACAACTTGAAGGAAAATAGTATAGGAACATAGATGGATTCTCAGAGTGGATATTTAGGGAATAAGGCACCATTGTTCGATGGGAACAATTATAGCTTTTGGAGTGTGAGAATGAATATTTTTTAATGGCACTAGGAAATGATATATGGCAAGCAGTTGAGGATGGGTACATACCACCAACCACTCCACCTACAGATAAATATTGTAAGCTGCTACAACTAAATAATTCAAATATTGGAAATTTTGAGTTAGTTGTGTTGTCATTGATGTCAAGAGTTAGTGCAGAAATTGGCAAAAAGAGGATTAAAATATTTATATTTTAAGCCCAAGAGATTTGGTTTAAGAGCTTCACATGAATGGTCAAAAGGATGGTTAAATCTAAAGAAAAAACCTAAAGAAAATAGTATTATAATATTTATTATTATAATATCAAAACGTGGTCAGAAAAGGTCTAAGAGTGAAAGAGAAAAATACCTAGGCCAAATGGAAATAAAATTAGAATATTTTAAATATAATATTAAAGGTTAAAATAAAAGCCTAAGGTAGTTTATAAATTATTTATAATATTTATATTATAAATTAATTAGGGTGGGCACAAATTCAATTTAATTTATTCTCCTAAAGTTAGGGTGGGCACAAATTCAATTTAATTTATTCTCCTCCCCATCGACTCAACGTTCGATAAGATTAGCATATGGTATAAATACCATATGGTTTGCCAAACAAAAGACCAAGTCTCTGAATATTGGTGCACATGCGATTATTTGAACGTGGAATGTGAAAATTCATGAGCAAACAAGACAAGAGGATAATATTTTTTATTGCAGCTAAAAACATGGAGGTCAAATTGACCAAGGCATAAAGCCTTGTCACCAACCAATCGGTTGGGCTAGTGGCAAGTTGTTGGTGTGTAAGATGCGTAGGGTACGCAGAGGTTCCACGTTTGAGTCTCGGTGGCTGTGAAGGGATAAAGCCTTTTTGGATTTGGTGTTGGTGGAAGAAACAAAGTGCTCAAAGTACTTTTACCTCCCATGTGAGTGTCTAGCTCACACGATAGCTAGGGCATAGGCAACGACTTGACCTAGGATCGAATCCCACCGAGGAGTGTGCAAAGGTACTTTAATTTTTGTTGTATGTGCATGTGGTCTAAAGTTGTATTGTGAGTGCCTTGGGAGATATAAGGTGATTAAAGAGTTTTTTATTTTTATTAGAGGTTGTGAAGAATTTAATTATTGTTTAAAAGTGAATTGCATTATTTCTGGATAAGAGGTGTTAATTATTTTGAAATGCAATTTTAAGTTGGGAGATATAAGGTGATTAAGATATATTTTAATTTTTGTCTTAGTTGAAGATTGAGAAAGATTTAATTTTGGCTTAAAAGTGAATTGAATTATTTCTAGAAAGGTGTGTTGATTATTTGATAATGCATTTTTGAGTAGGGAGATATAAGGGAGTTATTTTGATTATTTTATGCATTAAAATTCTGAAGTGGATTATTGTGAAATTGAGTTAATTGAACCTTTGCTAGTTATATTTTGAAAAGTTTGGAGATTATAAGGTGTACTTGAGACTTGTTATTTTTGTATGGTAAAATAAATATTGAGGAGAATTTTGAGTTGATATTTTGAGATAGATTGTTGCTACCTAACCTTGAAATTGGCAAAGAGGATTTGATTGTGATTGAGATAGGTTTTGAAGACATATCTCCATCAAAACAAAAGGTATGGGCACATCTTCCTTATGAGTGAAATATTATGAAATGCAAAGTTGGAGTGAAAAGGATTGTTTGATAAGCATTGTTGGAAATAATTGAGTGAGCACTCATGTGCATGTTGGCTGTGAAAGATCAGATCATGTTATGTGAAATTTACAAGTCATGATAAGTGATTTGTTGGAAACACTTGGTTAGGGTTTGTAAGCAAGTTGTGTTTCATTGAGTGGATGCTTTGAGTGAAATTGATTGAGCATTAGTGATTGAAAGCATTGGAGTGATAGTTCAAGATTTGTGAAACAAATTATTCTTTATTTCTGAATTGATTTAAAAGTAAGTTTGAAAGTGATAAAGTGATTTGTGAAGTGTGAAACATATTGAGTCTCTTACCATTCTCTATATGTTTCTATGGTTAAGCAAGATTCTGAGTGAAACTTGTTTGTGTGATTGAAGAGGTTTTCTAGAAAGAGATTAAGTTGAGTTTTGTATGCAAGTTTGCAATTGATTTGAATAAAGCTTTTGTGAAAGCTTGCGAGTAGTCCTAGCAGGGACTTTAGGACTAAGTTGAGTAGGCTTTGGTGAAAGCTTAAGGATAGATTT
This sequence comes from Wollemia nobilis, assembly GCA_028583015.1. Taxonomy (NCBI): domain Eukaryota; kingdom Viridiplantae; phylum Streptophyta; class Pinopsida; order Araucariales; family Araucariaceae; genus Wollemia; species Wollemia nobilis. Next base: position 2,561,945 of record JAQPPZ010016610.1, read on the forward strand.
GTGTTAACTTTGTGGAATATTACAATCAGATTTGAGGTAAGTCTTGGTGAAGACTTGTTGAGAAAATTGGACAAGTTTTAGTGAGGACTTGTTGAGCAGATTTGAGGTAAGTCTTGGTGAAGACTTGTTGAGTAAGATTGGACAAGTTCTAGTGAGGACTTGTTGAGTAGATTAGAGGTAAGTCTTGGTGAAGACTTGAGAGCATATTGAAAAAGTTCTTGAGAGGGCTTGTGGATAGATTTGAGATAGAGATGAGTAAATTTGTGCTAGACCGAAGGACAGTGTTTAGTGCAGATTTGAGATAGAGATTGAGCATATTTGTGCTAGATCGAAGGATAGTGTTTAGTTTAGATTTGAGATAGAGATTGAGTAGATTTTTGCTAGATAGAAGGATAATATTTAGTGTAGATTTGAGATAGATATTGAGAATATTTATGCTAGACCGAAGGACAATGTTTAGTGTAAATTTGAGATAGAGATTGAGCAGATTTGTGCTAGACCGAAGGATAGTGTTTAGTGTAGATTTGAGATAGATATTGAGCAGATTTGTGCTAGACCGAAGGATAGTGTTTAGTGTATATTTGAGATAGATATTGAGTAGATTTGTGCTAGATTGAAGGACAATGTTTAGTGCAGATTTGAGACAAATATTGAGCAAAGCTAAGAGCAAGCTTTGGAGGTGATAGAGTAGAGGATAATAGTCTCTAGTGGATAGAGATCCATTAGCCAGGGTAGTGAGGATAAAGGTCTTCTGAGTGAGGACATAGGTCTTCTGTGGAGAGAGATCCACAAGCCAGTGCAGTGGAGGTAGTAGTCTTCTAGAGGATCACCAGCTAGAGCAGAGGAGGAGGAGTTCTCATGTGGATAGAGATCCATGAACCAACAAAGGGGAAAGAGTTATCCTGTGGATAGGTTTCCATGAACTTGATTAGGGGATTGGTATCTCCTTTGGATAGAGGTCCATAAATATTGTAATAGGGAAGGATTCCCAAGATATTTGTTGAGAAAATTTTAGTGAAATATTTTCTCAATGGATGTAGCCCACATTGGGTGAACCACGTTAAATTGGTGTCTCTATTGTGTGTGATGATTTATGTATTGCTTTTATTACTACAGTTGATATTGCCATTGATAATATTGGATAATATTTTTTGGGAAAGAAAAGTAAAAAGTGGTCTTATACTGTTCACCCCCCTCTTAGTATAAGATTGTGTTCTTCAATTGGTATCAGAGTGGGTTCCTTCGGAAGAGTTTAACAGCTTGAAGGAAAAACTTACAGGAACACAAATGGATTATTAGAGTGGATCTTTAGGGAATAAGGCACCATTGTTCTATGGGAACAATTATACTTTTTGGAGTGTGAGAATGAATATTTTCCTAATGGCACTAGGAAATGATATATGGCAAGCAATTGAGGATGGGTACATACCACCAACTACTCCACCTACAGATAAATATGGTAAGCTCCTACAACTAAATAATTCAAAGGAAATGAATGGAATCTTAAATGGTTTACGTGAAACAAAGTTTGTAAAAGTTATGCATTGCACATCAACAAAAGAGATTTGGGATAAGCTAAAAAATATATATGAGGGAGACAAAAAGGTCAAGATGGAAAAATTGCAAAATCACAAGAAAATATTTGAAGACCTAAAGATGAAGGATGAGGAAGACATTGCTACATACCTACTTTATGTGGATGAGGTTGTTAACTCCATGCAAGGACTTGGGTTTAAAGTGGAAGAATAAAATGTTTTTAAAAAGGTTTTAAGATCACTTCCTAAGAGGTATAGTGAAAATATTTCAGCCATAGAAGAAATAAGAGATATAGAAACTTTGACAAGGGATGAGTTACATGGAACTCTCATAGCTTTTGAGATGATAACAAAAGAGGAGTCTATTCCCTAGAAATAAGTAGCCTTCAAAGTTACAAAGAAGACAAAGGGTAAGAAGTCGGATTCAATTAATGAGTCATCCAGTGATGAAGAAGCAAACTATGGTAGAAGGAACAAGGACACAAGAAAGCACAAAGGTACAAAATCAGTTAAGTGTTTCAAATGTGGTAAATATGGTCACTATGCATCTAATTGTCCATAAGCTAGAAATAGCAGTGGTGATGAGAAACAAGATCATAAGAACAAGGAAGTAAGAAAATTTAGGTACCAAAATAAAAATAGGTATGGACAAAACAAGCATGAAAAGAAGTTTTTCCAAAGGCATAAGAAAAGTTTTTATGCAGATAAGACAAGCAAGAGTTCAAGTGATAGTGATGACAGGTCCTCAGATAATGAAGAAGAAGAAATTCTATTTCTGATAGTAGAAAAAGAAGATGATAAGAAAAAGGTAAAAAGGGCACCAATAATTCTCAAGTGTTTTAGGTGTGGAAACTTTGGTCATATTGAAGATAGTTGTACAAGGAATGGGTTCAGTTTCAGTGAAGATGAATATGAATATGCTCTTGAAGGTCCAAAAGAAGAAAGTATTCTTATGGAAATAGAAGAATAAGGAAGTGCTTCTAGTGGAAATGAATCAGAAAAGAATGAAGATGATCTTGAAGATAAAAGAATAGAGGAAGAATAAAAAAATAAAGAGGAAGGAGAAGTTGATCTTGAGGGTGAGCTTATTTCTACTCTTAATGCATTAAGGAAGGTAAGAAAGCGGAACTCAAAACTCAAGCTTCAATTTCAAGAATGTGATGAAGAGAAAGGAAATCTTATAGAAGATCTAACCAACTCAATAGCTAAGACAAGGAGATTTAAAGAGAGGTTAGAGGCAAAGGTTTTAGAATGTGAAAGGTTAGAGCATGAAGTAGCTTCACTAAGGAAGGAAGTAAAAGAGTCTAAAGAAAAGCTACACAGGTTTGGGAGAAGCTCAAAGAACTTGGATAATATTATCAAGGTACAAAGATCTTCATCAAACAAGATAGGACTTGGCTTTGAAGAAGAATATAGAGGACAAGGAGAGGAGTCAATCTCAAGCTCCAAAGAAGAAGAAGTTCAGAAGAAGAAAGTGTATGGGAGAGTGAAACTTCTAAGGATAAGTTGGAAAATAGAAGGTTCAGCAAGGAAAATAATAATGCACAAATGAGGAACAGATGGAATAGGAAACATCACAAGGAAGAAGAGACTAAGAGACCAATGGGGTCAAGGCAATGGTTCTTCAATGGATGTTGCTTCTCATATCACAGGTTTGGTCACAAGGCTTCACAGTGCAGGACACATGAAAAATAGGGATATGGTTTCACTAAAAGGAATCTCAGAAATGGGTATCTATTTCAAGGGTATTGCTACTCTTGTAATCATTTTGGTCATAAGGCAGTAAATTGTAGGGTTCATGACAGGAATGGATATGGCTTCACCAAGAGGAACTACAAAACATTTGCACCTTTAAGGAATCACAATATTAAGTGTTATAAGTGCAATAATGTTGGGCATATGGCTAAGTGGTGTAGAGCAAAATTTCTAGAGACAAGCAGGAATAAGAATATTCAGAGGAATCAAAAGGATCAATTGATAAAGAAGGTGGACAAAGGTAAAGATCAGTGTATGTTGGGAGTAGAGATACTCCCACCCCAAAATTAACCACCTCAAAGAGAGGAGGTGGGGGAGGGGCTGAGCTAAGAGTCTTATATTTAGCCCCAAGCCCCATAGGTGGCCCTTTGCCATTGATGAAAAAGGGGGAGATATTTGAGTTAGGGGGAGAGCATTCAGTCAGGGGAAGCAGTTTTGGAAAAAGGAAAAAGGAATGGTTACAGAAAAAGGGTTGCCATCAATGACAAAGGGGGATATTGTTGGAAATTTTGAGTTAGTTGTGTTGTCATTGATGTCAAGAGTCAGTGCAGGACTTGGAAAAAGGAGGATTAAAATATTTATATTTTAAGCCCAAGAGATTTGGTTTAAGAGCTTCACATGATTGGTCAAAAGGATGGTTAAATCTGAAGAAAAGACCTAAAGGAAATAATATTATAATATTTATTATTATAATATTAAAAGGAGGTCAGAAAAGGTCTAAGGGTGAAAGAGAAAAATACCTAGGCCAAATGGAAATAATATTATAATATTTTTATTATAATATTAAAGGTTAAAATTAAAGCCTAAGGTAGTTTATAAATTATTTATAATATTTATATTATAAATTAATTTATAAAATAATATTATTTAAACCCTAAAGTTAGGGTGGGCACAAATTCATTTTAATTTATTCTCCTCCCCGTCGACGTTCGATAATATTGGCATATGGTATAAATACCATATGGTTTGCCAACCAAAAGACTAAGTCTCCGAATATTGGTGCACATGCGATTATTGAAAGTGGAATGCAAAAATTCATGAGCAAACAAGACAAGAGGATAATATTTTTTATTGCAACCAAAATTGTGGAGGTCAAATTGACCAAGGCATAAAGCCTTGTCACCAACCAATCGGTTGGGCTAGTGGCAAGTTGTTGGTGTGTAAGGCGCAAGGTACACGGAGGTTCCGCATTCAAGTCTTGATGGCTGCGAAGGGACAAAGCCTTTTTGGATTTGGCATTGGTGGAAGAAACAAAGCACTCAAAGTGCTTTTACCTCCCACGTGAACACCTAGATCATGCGAAAACTAGGCCATGGCTAGGGTGCAGGCGGTGGTTTGACCTGGGATCGAATCCCACCGAGGAGTGTGCAAAGGTACTTTAATTTTTTGTTGTATGTGCATGTGGTCTAAAGTTGTATTGTGAGCGCCTTGGGAGATATAAGGTGATTAAAGAGTTTTTTATTTTTATTAAAGGTTGTGAAGAATTTAATTATTGTTTAAAAGTGAATTGCATTATTTTTTTTGGTAAGTTAAAATTATATTATAAGTAGGTTTTGAAAGGATCCCAAACCTTTTTACAATAGGTCAACCGACCAAACCAAGGGTCAAAAAATAACTAATTTGACAAATCCCACCTAGTGGGAAAACCAATAGGAATATGAAGTTGAAAATCTCGCCCAGTGAGAAGCAACCAAAAACCACTAAAATGGAAATCCTGCCCAATGGGAAAAAATAGCAGAAACTAGATCTGAACAATCCCACCCAACAGGAAAAATAGCAAATTTGAAAAATATCGCCCAGCAAGAAGCAGTCAAAAACCACCATAATGGAAATCCCACCCAGCAGGAAAAACTAGTAGGTTCAAAAAATCCTACCCAATGGGAAAACCAGCAGCAAAAACTAAATCCTGCCTCGCGGGAAAACCGTCAAAAAACTAGATTTGGACAATCTTACCCAATAAGAAAAATAGCAGATGAGAAGGATACCATCTAGCGGGAGAACCAAAATATGGAAAAAACCTGCCCAACGAGACAACCAACAGAAAACCCTATTTGAGAAACCTGCCCAATGAGAAAACTAGCAGGTTTGGAGGATCCCGTCCAATGGGAAACCTAATAGAAAAATGGTTTGAAGAACCGTAGCTCTGGTATCCTGTAAATTGGAGTACGAGATAACCAGGTTGGAGTAGGATATAGAAATGGAAAAATAGGAATGATAGATCCCCAAGACCATCAAAATATCCTTTATATCCAGATATGGGATGCAAACTACAGAGGAGAGATAGGGAAACTATCCCATGAGCACCTATGACTGGAGAGGATTTTGTGATCAGGTTGAAGATCACGACACTACCTTTGTATTAGATGATCATGAGCCCTCATCCCAAGATCAAAAAACCCACAAAGAAACAACCCACTAAAATAACCAGCAAGAAATATTCTAGCCCCACCCTTGCCTGCCAGAGGATGAATCTAGGGAACATCGCAACTGCACGCTTGGTATCCCCCCAGGACCAAAAGGGTAGACTGCAGGAGAAAACCAAGGATCCATCCAAAAAAACAAGCAACCAATGGATTTACAAGGATATCCCGAAGGCAAAGAGTTCTTGGAACGACTAGGAAAGAACATCATCTACGAGAACAAGCCCCCCAAAGCCAACAAGAGCGTAGATGAGGATCCTGAGCAACAAACAAGAAACTAGAGACAATCCTCTTCCAGTAGCCACCCCCAAGATAGCTGGAAACCCACCAAACTAGGGTAATTAGGGCCAAAAACCACAATACCCTCCTTGTAGAACAACAAACCAGTTAAAGACGAGAAACTTGAGAAACCCAAGGATCCCAAAAACTAAGCTGGAGAACAGCCCAGGGAGGGGGGCAGGGAAATGGAAAAGTGGGACTAGATAGTCCTAGGGAACTTGGAATTGGTGCCATCCCACCCTAAAGTGAATTGCATTCTTTCTGGATAAGAGGTGTTAATTATTTTGAAATGCAATTTTAAATTGGGAGATATAAGATGATTAAGATATATTTTAATTTTTGTCTTAGTTGAAGATTGAGGAAGATTTAATTTTGGCTTAAAATTGAATTGAATTATTTCTAGAAAGGTGTGTTGATTATTTGATAATTATTTTTGAGTAGGGAGATATAAGGGAGTTATTTTTATTGTGTTATGCATTAAAATTCTGAAGTGGATTATTGTGAAATTGAATTAATTGAACCTTTGCTAGTTATATTTTGAAAATTTTGGAGATTATAAGGTGTACTTGAGACTTGATATTTTTGTATGGTGAAATAAATATTGAGGAAAATTTTGAGTTGAGATTTTGAGATAGATTGTTTCTGCCTAACCTTGAAATTGACAAAGAGGATTTGATTGGCAAAGGAAATAATATTATAATATTAAAGGTTTAAAAATAAAGCAGGCCTAAGGGAAATGATATTGTAATATTAAAGGTGGTCAAATTGAAAAATAAAAATACCTAGGCTCAAAGGAAATAATATTATAATATTTATTATTATAATATTAAAGGTTTAAAGATAAATCCTAAGGTTGTCAATAAATTATTTATAATGTTTATATTATAAATTAATTTATAAAATAAAATTATTAAACCCAAAGTAGGGTTGGGCACAAATTTGATTTAATTTTTCTTCCCCCACCGATGTTCGAAGGAAAGTGGCATATGGTATAAATACCATAAGACTTGCCTCACAAAAGCAAGTCTCCAAATATTAATGCATATGTGATTATTGAGAGTGGAATGCAAAAGTTTGTGAGCACATAAGACAAGAGGGTATTAATTTTTTTTAATACAGCCAAAAAACATGAAAGATAAATTGACCAAGGCATAAAGCCTTGTCACCAACCAATCGATTGGTCTAGTGGCAAGTTTTTGGTGTGTAAGGTGCAGGGTAAGCGGAGGTTTCACGTTTGAGTCTCGGTTACTGCGAAGGGACAAAGACTTTTTGTTTTGGCTTTGGTGTTGGTCAAAGAAACAAAGTTATAAAAGCAATTTTACCTCCCACATGAGTGCCTAGATCACGTGGTAGCTAGGTTGTGGCTAGGGCGCAGGTGACAGCTTGACCTAGGATCGATCCCACTAAGGAGTGTGCAAAGGTACTTAAAATTTTTTGTTGTAATGCAAGTGGTCTAAAGTTGTATTGTGATCGCCTTGGGAGATATAATTGATTAAAGAAAATTTTATTTTAGTTAAAGTTTGTGAAGGATATAATTGTGGTTTAAAAGTGAATTGCATTATTTCTGGATAAGAGGTGTTAATTATTTTGAAATGCAACTTTTAAGTTGGGAGATATAAGGTGATTAAGATATATTTTATTTGAATATTGAGGAAGATTTAATTTTGGCTTAAAAGTGAATTGAATTATTTTTGGAAAGGTGTGTTTATTATTTGATAATGCATTTTTGAGTAGGGAGATATAAGGGAGTTATTTTGATTATTTTATGCATTAAAATTCTAAAGTGAATTATTGTGAAAGTGAGTTAATTGAACCTTTGCTAGTTATATTTTGAAAATTTTGGAGATTATAAGGTGTAATTGAGACTTTTTATTTTTATATGGTGAAATAAATATTGAGGAGAATTTTGAGTGGAGATTTTGAGATAGATTATTGCTACCTAATATTGAAATTGGAAAAGAGGTTTTGAAGACATATCTCCATCAAAACAAAAGGTATGGGCACATATTCCTTCTAAATGAAAAAATTATGAAATGCAAAGTTAGAGTGAAAATGATTGTTTGATAAGTATAGTTGGAAATGTTTGAGTGAGTTTTCATATGCATGATTTGTGGCTTGTGAAAGATCATGAGTGTCATTGTTATGTGATTTAGGGTTTGTTGAAAGATCATGAGTATCATTGTTATGTGAAATTGATAATTTTATTGAACTAGGGTTTGTGAAAGATCATGAGTATCATTGTTATGTGAAATTGAGAACTATCTTGAACTAGGGTTGTGAAAGAACATGAGTATCATTGTTATGTGAAATCTAGAATCATCTTGAGTCAAGGTTTGAGTTCCATAGTGTGAGTTGCTAGAAGTTTTGTGAAACACTTGATTAGGGTTTGTAGCAAGTTGTGTTTGATTGAGTGAATGGTTGAATGAAGTTGATTAAGCATTAGTTATTGAAAGCATTGGAGTAATAGTTAAATATTTATGAAACAAATTATTCTTTATTCTGAATTGATTTGAAAGAGAAGTTTGAAAGTGATAGAGTGAGTTGTGAGTGTGAAACATATTGAGTCTCTTACCATTCTCTATATGTTTCTTTGGAAAACAAGAATTTGAGTGAAACTTGTTTGTGTGATTGAAGAGGTTTTTTTAAAAGAGATTAAGTTGAGTTTTGTATGCAAGATTAGCAATTTATTTGAATAAGCTTTTGTGAAAGCTAGTGGATAGATTTGAGTAATTCCTAGAGGGGACTTAAGGATAGATTTGGGTGAGCTTTTGTGGAAGCTTACAAGTATATTTGAGGCAAGTCTTAGAGAAGACTTGTTGAGAAGATTGGACAAGTTCTAGAGAGAACTTGTTGAGCATATTTGAGGTAAGTCTTGGTGAAGACTTGTGGACATATTTGAGGTAAGTCTTGGTGAAGACTTGTTGAGCATATTGGAAAATTTCTAGAGAGGACTTGATGGGAAGATTTGAGGTAAGTCTTAGAGAAGACTTGTTAAGAATATTGGACAAGTTCTAGAGAGAACTTGTTGGAAATATTTGAGGCAAGTCTTGGTGAAGACTTGTTGAGCATATTGGACAAGGTATTAAAGAGGACTTGAGAGCAGAGTTTATTGATTGATTTATTCAAACCTTGAGTTAAGGTTTGGGACAGATATAGCAGATTTGATTTGTGATTGGATCAAGATTTGTGTTAAGGATTGAGGATAGATTTGAGAAAAGAGTATGGTGTAGATTTAAGGACAGATTTGTGCCATAATAGAGATAAATTTTGGTGTATATTTGAGGGTAAATTTGTGCAAGAGCAGAGATAGACTTGTGAGAAATATTTGTGCTAGAATGAAGGACAATATTTAGTGTAGACCAGATATAGACTCATGAGCAAGATTTGTGCTAGATCAAAGGATAGTTTTTAGTGCAGAGTAGAGACAAAATTATGAGCAAGATTTATGCTAGACCGAAGGACAATGTTTAGTGTAGAATTGAGACAGAATTGTGAGCAAATTTGTTCTAGACCGAAGGATAATATTTAGTGTAGATCTAAGATAGAGCTAAGAGTAAGCTTTGGAGGTGATAGAGTAGAGGATAGTAGTCTCTAGTGGATAGAGATCCATTAGCCATGGTAGTGAAAATAGAAGTATTTTGAGTGAGGACATAGGTCTTCTATGGAGAGAGATCCACAAGCCAGTGCAATGGAGGCAGTAGTTTTCTAGAAGATCACCAGAAGGAGTTCTCTTATGGATAAAGATCCATGAATCAACAAGAGGGGAAATAATTCTCCCATGGATAGATATCCATGAACTTTATTAGGGGATTTATGTCTCCTTTGGACAAAGGTCCATAAAAATTGCAATAGGGAAGGATTCCCAAGAGTTTTGTTGAGAAAATTTTAGTGAAATATTTTCTCCGTGGAGTAGCCCACTTGGGTGAACCACATAAAATTGGTGTATCTATTGTGTGTGATGATTTATGCATTGATTTAATTATTGCTATTGATATTGCCATTGATTATATTGGATAATACTATTTTGGAAAGAAAAGTAAAAAGTGATCTTATATTGTTCATCCCTCCTATTAGTATAAGCTTGTGTTCTTCAACTTATACATTATATTCATCTATAAATCACCATAAGAAAATACTAACCAGACGATTTCAAAAACAAAATAATATATTGGGAATTCTTTCATTACAATCCAATGTCCTCAGTTCCCAATATTAATCTGTACTTAATAGAAGAAGTTCTAAAATACATTTCAACAACATTGTCAATGTGTGTCTTACTATACATCGTCCTCAACCTATATTATAGGGAATCATTATATTACATATTTTTTTAGTAAAGTTTTCATTTTATTAAGATGATATCAATGTAATATAATTCATGTTTCAAAGATAATTTAAAACACCATATAATAATTGATGTTCCTCTACAAAACAATATGCTACATCCAACGAATAGACCATGGTAGATTGCTCTAGTATTTAAGGCAGGAGACAAAATATTGCATCATTTTGTATTAGCATGGCTCATGATAGCTAAATGCAAACAAGCATCCACACTCTCTTAATGCATATCCTATTTCCATAGTCAATGATATATTAAGGTATATGATTATTTTTTATTTAGTTGTTCGACAGGGTTAATCAAACAAAATACACATTTCAACCCAAACTCAAGCAACATAGAAAATTTGGATTCTTCAACTCATAACCCATACACATATAGTAAATATTCTAATTATATGTAATCTCCTCATTTTTCCTCAACAGAGATAAATATTCAACAATATCAAACACATGCTATAGAAAGACCAGACATAAATTCAATAAAATCAAACACATATTATAGAAAGAACAAATAGAACCTGGTTACAAATCTTTCACCAAGTCGTCCCTTTAATGGATGTCATCTTTACTCATCGCAATCCCCAAGAATAAAACAAGCAATTGAGTAAGATGATCCAAATACCCTCAACCAGATCGACTACACATTTTTAAAGGTTTTATTAAATGATTTCCTTATGACACATAAGTCTCTCCATGTGGTGAGTGTTGTCATAACGCCACCTTAATGCTACTTTTATATTTTAAGTATTTACATATATATAAATACATATATATATATTATTTATTATTATATATAATATATATGTATTTTTATTATTTTATTTATTATGCATTTTTTTATTATATATATATATATATTTATTATTATTATTATATATATATTTTTAAAATCAAACAAAAGATATGCATGCTATCCTTCTATTCAAAATGCAAAAATCATGCAATCAAGACAATATGCATTCATAGGTAGAACATTCCTATATGCCAATTGTTTTGGTGGGCTTCCATGTACCCATGAGCCATGGTGCATTAAGCACGACATCATATCCCACCTTACCTAACACCTAAAACCAATGTCTCCGCTAAGTGTGGGTCATCTGGTTTGCTTGATATGGAGTGAAAACCTGCATCTGCACTCACAAATATCCTTAGTAGTATCATATTCTTCAAATAAATAAGTAATCAAAAAGTAGGGATGTTACACAAAACCATTTATTTTTCCTTCCCACCACCTTTTGTATCTTACTACTATTCTTCCTTTTGCTCCTTCCACTTTCTCTAATCATTCCAAACCCACTTCTATTTATTATTTATTTAGTCTATCCCAAAAATTCTCTAAGGTCTCCTTACCTTCCTACCTCTCCCTTATTTTTTACTCCTTGATCCAATGGATAATCTAGCTAAATTTTCTTTTGTAAAAAATAGAAAGTGCTTAAGATGATCAAAATAATAGTAAATATGAACAAGAGGAAGAACCAACAAAGATAGAGACGCACAAGAACAAAAGGACATACGAAGCCATAGTATGACACCTTAGTACTTTGATGATTGAAGAAAACATAATTTATGAGTGGAAAGAACCTGCTAATGAAATACTATTGGCTATATAAAAGGAAAGTGCCAAAGAAAACTAATTGCATGGGGTGTAGTTTTTTTGGAAAGTCTGCCAACTCAAAATATGACACCCATAATTATTGCAAAACTTAGTTGGCATGATCGTCAATATAAGCTATAAAAGGAGATGTGGGTTTGAGTCTAAGCACATAATTTTCTGAGTTGAATATTTTTGCTAAGCAACAAGACAACCATGCACAACTTAGAAGCACCAGGATGTTATATAGATATCTACAATATTAAAGACTAGAAATTACATAATTTTACAAAGAAGGTAGCAAAAATTAGTGAAAGACCCTTGTTCATGAGTGATTGGAATATTTACCCAAGACAACTAGCCCGGGCTTAAAGTATTTGTCAGTTGTGGTGGACTATGCTCATAGAGGATTCAATTTTGTTGGAGGTGTTGATAGCTAGGTATCTCCATATCTCTTCCTTCCTCTTCCTCTTCTCATATTTTCCTCCTACTCTAGTCTCTCTTTTTCATGAACTTGTCTTCCCCCCATTCACCTCATTGCCATTCACTTTTCCTTAAATGTTTGCCTTCTTAATTCATCATAATTCCCACTTCATGTTCTACTTCACCCAAAACAACTTTTTATTACCCCTTGCTACTTTGGGTAACCATATTCTATAGAAACTCCTATATTTTGTATGCAAATGATATTGGGCTTAGCTAGAGGTATCTTCCAATGCATACATTAATGCCTCTATACAAACTAAAAAATTTGTATCCTCTCAAATCACCAATGTTTACGTCCTTCGCATCTCTACACTTTCCTTCCCATTTTATTATTTTGTAGTTCTTCTATATTGAGAGTTATCAACTTTGTACATAATAGGTAAGTCCCTCTAGGTTCTCTATTTTTACATGAATAAATCCCTAGAAGGCACCAAAAATTTAGTTCAATGTGATTACCCACATTCATAAGTCCTTGCAAATCAATCCATATTGTGATTATTTAGAGGTTTCGTAAAATTTTGCTCAAGCAAGAGCCTAGGAGCTTGATCGAAAGCCTAAGTTTTGCATAATAAAACTACCAGAGTATATACCCTATAATGAACTTGCTACATTAGGGTAATGGACATCAGGCCAAAGAATAATAAGGTAGCTAGATACTCAGTAGCACCTTTTTGATCTCAAGATTTTGGCTAAGGCAAGGAATTACAACATGTTGCCACATTGCTAGACTCAAGATTTGGCTAAGTTAGAAAATTGGTTTGGAGGAAAGCCAAAATATCAAAAAGCTGATGTCATCACAAGAGAAAAGTCTAGCAAGGTAGAGAGCTCAACATAAAAAATGTTAAATTTTTGAGAGGATGACATAATTATAAGGGCAAGAAAAGTTCAACATCTACTATTTTACCATATTATCGAAATCCAAATTTTAACAAGGCAAAGAGCCCAATATGAAAGAGGGTTAAACTTTAGAAGCACTTAGATCATCATAGGGGGCAAAAAAATCCACTTTGCTACATTATCAACCTTAAAATATTGCTAAGGCAAGGAACTTCGACCTTTTTTTTATTGCTAGACTCAAAATTTCCCTAAGGCATAGATCCTAACATGGAAGAGGGACAAGATTTTGAGAGGCTAACATCATCACAAGGGGAAGTAAAGTATGGTATGATGTCGAGGTATTGATGATAATAAACTATATCCTAGACATGTCCTTGTTAATTAGATTCACACATGTTAACCGGTTGCCCATATCAAAATTGTTAGACTGAGCTGGCACCTAAGACAAGCTAGTACAATAATAAAACATAGTGGTAAAAAGCTAAAATCACAAAGTTTTTCAAGCCCCTCAAGATGCATGAATTCCAAATTCTTAGAGGATATCAAGACCACCCACATGTCACCAAAATAAATATAGTTGGGCCAAGTGGATTGGGAAAGTGACAACCATACTTTTAAAGCATTCCAATCAGAGTGTATTTTTCTACATCAAGCTTGAAAGGAATTCCCATTGTAAGGATAACCAAAAGCTTTTAAAATTAAATAAATAATTGAGAACCTATCAACATAAGGGATACAATATATAGTGTTTTCCTGTATATAATGTGTAATTGATACTACCAAATAAATATAATCAAGTGTTTTTTGACCTCTATCAAAGAAGTATTACAAAATTTATGAGAATGTGAGTTATGCTTGTTAGTGTATTTATGTTTATGCTTGATGACGAGTCAATTCTATTGGGCAAAGTATGCTTATCTACATAGCTATTTGGATTGATTTTCATTAAGTTCCTAGAATGCTTAAAGAATGCATAACATAATATAAATAAAGTGATATTATGTGATGCTTTGTTTGTTAGTTTATTTGTTAGGTCTTGTTTTATGTTGGATGTAAAAAGTGCTTATGTGGTATATTTCCATGTTTTTATCTAAATATTGATCATATTTATATTGAATATTCACCCCTACATCATTTCATAATCCTTACATTTATTAATGTAGTCTCAAACCTCATTTATTTTTTTACTTTGACAAGGAACCAAACTTCATTGAATTTTGGGCTTAAGAAAAATCCCAGTCGTCCAATCTTGATTGAGATCAAGGGTGCATCTCATCCACTTCAGAAAATTTTGGACTAACATTAATGTCATGTTGTCTTATTGTCTCTATGAATTACATTTGATCAACTGTAAATGTAACTTTTAGAGATAATTATAGAGGGGGAAAACCGCCCTTCTACAAACAATTCTTGGTTGGATCTGTTGGGAGTCGAGGTGATTGTGGGGGTGTATTATATTCTCTACACTCGAGGGCTTAGGATAAAAGGGTTCACCATGAATGGTTTAAGGACTCAATCAAAATTTGAGGATGAAATTTTTGATGTGTTTATTAAAAAAACACCTATGTTTGGCATTTCTAAAATCTAAGCTATAGAAATGAAAGAACAATGCAAGACAATCAAATATGCAAGAAGACAAGAAACTAACCCTAGAATTATTCTTGATTTCTGATGATGACTAAACTCTAGCTTACAAAAAAAAAGATCTTTCTCTTTCAACAAAGGTTTAAGAGAATGCACAAAGAATAATTAACCCTAGGATGCAAACTACATGCTTTTACTATTTCAAATGCCTAGAAATAGAAGATCAAGTACTTTATTTTTCTTTTATGATCAAAATATAAAATGGAAAATGACAAAGACACTCATAAAAATCCCTAAATATCTATTAGAGAACTTACTTGATTTTATGGTTAATACCAAATTTAACTTGCATCCAAAATATCCAGACAGATTCAACATATAAATAACTTACAAAACCCTAGAAAATTTGATTAGCGTTTGGGACCTACTTACAGTACACTAGAAAATGTGGTAAATAATTTTTTTTTTAACATGGTAGAATCGGTAGCCACCATGAATCCGGGCAAGCTGTCCAACTTTTATGGCTACCACAGTATTCTGCGCTATCCGCCTCGGAAGCCACCACACATATCTTCGTGTAGTCCGCCCCTATAACCGCCATGCCACAATCATTTTAAACCTTTTACACCACTGAAAGCACTAGGAAAGGGACAAGCATTCAGTATGACGAGGCCAAATATTTGAACCTTGGACCTCCGCCACCCTTATGGGGTTTGGATGAACCAATTGGTCTACACCTCGGACCTAGGTGGTGACTAAATTAAGGTGATTTTTTACGATGGTAAAAAACCATCCTAATAGATCCTAAGAGGGTGGTTTATAACCACCCTCTTAGGGTCACCCTAAGAGGGTAGCTATAAACCACCCTCGTAGGACTAAGACGATGGTTATAAACCACCGTCTTAGGGGTCAAACTAAGACGATGGTTATAAACCGCCATCTTAGGGTGATCTAAGAGGGCAGTTTATATCTACCATATTAGGGGAACCCAATTTTTTTGGGTGCCCCTATGAGGGCGGTTATAAACCACCCTCTTATCCTTAAGAGGGCGGTTATAAACCACCTTCTTAGAGGCGGTTTAGGTTTTTTAATACGTGGGCTTAAACCCCACATGGTGACATCATTTTTCTTTGAAGCTTTAGATAGTCCACCATGCCTTAGCAACCTCCACTTCATGCCTTAGCTACTCTAACCTCCATGCCTCAGCCTCACCTTAGCTACTACAACCACCGCACCTTAGCTACTACAACTAACACACCTTAGCTACTACAACCTCCACACCATGCCTTAGCTACTGTAACCTCCACATCATACCTTAGCTACTACAACCTCCACACCATATGCACAACCTAGGGCTCCCGAGATTTGATTCATGTTGTTCATTTTTTGGCTAGGGTTTGCCTTAAAACTTCTAGGGCTCCCAAGCTTCGATTCATGTTGTTCATTTTTTGGTTGGGTTTACCTTAAAATTTCTTTAAAAATTCTACTAATTACAAAAAATGGTGAGATATGAGGGCTAAAGCTAAAGGCACAGAATAGGGCATGAAGACGAAGATGAGGTTAGTTAGGTTCAGTGAATTTTGTATTATTTTAGGTATTTTTGCAATTAGGGTTTGGAATTTTTTAGTTTGTAATGTTGTGTTTATGCATGATATTTGTAAAATTTAAACCCTAGATTAAAATTTAAACCCTAATGTTGTGTTTATGCATGAGGTCTCTTTAAAATTTCATCACTCGATTTTTTTTTGGGATTGATAAAACATGGAGCTATCCACTAGGGCATACCCCTAATAAATTCAAAGGATATTACATTCATATTTTTTCTAAAATTTGCCATGATGGCATACTACTATGAAGGTATATATCTTGCTCATTATACTATTCCAAGCCTAAAACTTTTGAAATGAATCCCATGGGGTTGGGGGAAACACCATCGTGAAAAACTAGCTATATCCGATCTTGGTTGGCCAATCAGAGGAAGGATCGGTACTCAACATTTTAATAGGTAGGGAGGTTTTTTATGATGTAGAGAATGATCCAAACTAAACCTTTATATCTCAAGAGGCCGCCAGGGGAACACTTCTACCCAGCCAAAACAAAACACTCCCATACAGGAACACAACCACCCCCACTCTTTGCAGATTTACAATACCCTTGATCAAAAGCCTGCAATTATACATCCTCAGCATATGGGGATAACCTTCCATCAGATTATACATACTATAATATATAGTAAACTCAATTATAACATTTTACATGCAGGATCCACATACTATTTTCAAAACCACTACTCTTGTCACTGCATCCAACCCTCCCAGGACTTGTGATATGAGAAAGACTTGAAGAAACTTCTAACATACTGATAGAGAAAATAAAGAGTGAGACATAAGTGACAATAAAATAGGACCTTACTCTATTTTATCATTTGCATTTTGGTGTGACTGAATCTATTAGATTCCAGACCAGTAGATTCCTCTCCCTACATTGACACTTCCCCTCATCTTTTGATGGATATTTTTTGTGGTATTCAAGCTCACATTTCTCTTTCCATGCTAAAATCCTCACTAAACTCAAACCATCCTAACAGACTCTCAGGTGCCTTCATCAACAAAATGACAATAGGGGAATTATTAGCACTCATGGTTTTCACTAGAGAACTTCCAAAAAAGTAGTAATATGTGCTAGACACAACCCTTACATTTTCACCTACACAATAAAATATTTTACTACTTCCAATCCCTACACAAGAGCAATACAATATGCTTTGTTGTTGGTAGTGGTATATTATTTAAGTTGTCCATTGTATATGACCTCTCTTCTTGTAGCATTATAAGGCAAAGACCACAACAGTTGGAAATCAATTTTCTTTGCTTGTTACAATTTACAAAGGCCATGCATGAATCATTTTATAGTTGGTTATGTTATCAAAAATTATTCTTTAACTAGGACCTTTAAAACATCACAAACTTCAGTTTTTGAGAAAGAAGCCATAGTTCTTTTATATTATAATCTCATGCTAAAAGGTTAAACTCAACACAAGTGAATAAGATCAAGATAAGTGCCAAAATTATTTAGGTTTCTAAATCTGCCTTAGAAGCAAGGATTTTGTGGCAAGTAAAAAAGAGAAAATATTCATAGGTATCCATAGAGGGAAAATTCATAGAAATAATAGTTGACATTTATCAGTCATACTATTGTCTCCAGATGCTCTACAGATCTGCAATACACATTTGTGATAGTGATGTGTGACACTCAAAACATCAATATTTTTGTATAGGGCCTGTGTAGCATATTTGACCTTTAGAAGGCCTCTAAAATTATTGCTTGCTTAAATAAATTGCACTTCCAGTAGATTGATAGATACAATTGTAATAATATAGTTGCATTGTATACCTAATCCTCAACCAATATGACTCTAGTGCTACGAGAAAATATCTCCATTCACCATCTATTGGTTGAAGTTGTTTTTTCAGATCAACAAGCTCTTGGAGTGCCTGTGTTGTCCTCAGATTTTCCACTACTCAATTCACTTTGCCAATTGAAGGATTTCTCCCAAACTAGATTATCATTGGCTTTCCTTTTAACACATACCGATGTGCCATTTTCAATGCATGGTCTGCAAGTTTTGTAGATGGGAAAGTTACAAATGCTTGGCCCCTCATCCGGCCCTCCTGCATTAACTTTATGCCAAGTCCAGATTTGGCTTCCTCCATGCTTTCAAAAAGGGACCCAAATACGAAGTGTAAGTCATCCACAATTACATCTTTTGCCAAGTTCTTAATATATAAAACAGGAGCTGGAATTCCAGGAGTATAATTCTTAAACATTGGAAGGGCTAGAATCTCAGTAGGAGGTAGCTTGCCAGCTTCTATATAGACACCTGATATTTGAATATGATCAAGGTTGGGTATACACCATTTTTGGAAATGACTTTTTAATAATAAGGTACCAATTTATTTTTTTGAGGCTTATGCATGTTTGGTAATCCTCTTTGGATATACAAGTAATATATACAATTTATACAAGTAATATATCAAGTACAAAAAAGAAATCTTATTTATGACAATAAGCTATAAATAATATTTCTTTAAGTATAGCATGTTATGGAGTCTTGAAAAACAAACTATAAGACTTTGCATGATTTTGTACATTGTAATATGTTTTTAGGATGTTTAAAATATTTATTATCAATTTTGATGAGTTGCGATGAAGGGGCAACAACTTGTTAGTTTAAGTTCTAGGTCTACCAATATAACACTTATATCTCAATTATCTACAAAATTCATTTTGTTAGTTTAAGTTCTAGGTCTACAATTTATGTAGATTTAGAACAATTACAAGATATTTTACATACCCTTACATCTAGTTATCATATAGAAGTACATGGATCAAGATGCCTTGCAGAATTACTTTCCAACAGAACCATTTTCATCTCTTAAGAATTAAATTATTTCCACATATTTGATTTGTCATTTATTTTTTCAGAGCATTCTTTACCCTAGATGGGGCTTATGTATATGATGGTGCCTGGTGAATTTTTTAAGGCTACCTAGTTAATGAAAATATCCTATTAAAAATGTATACGTTTGTAAATATTTTTGTGTCATATCTTTTTTCTTTTCATATATTAAACATATATGCTTTTTCTAATGTTGTATCTAGTCGTATCCATATTAGATCTGGAAAATTTATCATATCCATATCCGATTTCGTACCAATATTAGATATCGTATCCATTTCCATCCAATCTTGTTTCTTTACAAAACAAACTCAGAAATAAACTAATTATTGTAGGGCAAAAAAACACACATTCTTCTTTGTGGTTTAAGTGTAAACAGAAATCACCTACTTACTGTCTCCATACAAGAAATGCCCACATATCATTATAGATTTGGGATTATAGTCTCTTGGTCTACTGTGGTCAATGACACAAGACTAAGTAATTAGCAAGTTCTTTTGCTATTTTATCCATTGTTTCAGATGGTAAGCACCGATTTTCTATGTTCTATTTGTTTGATGATAAATAAGAAGGGTGCTATATACACAAATTCAAACAATAACAATATATTTTACTACTTCCAATCCCTACACAAGAGCAATACAATATGCTTTGTTGTTGGTAGTGGTATATTATTTAAGTTGTCCATTGTATATGACCTCTCTTCTTGTAGCATTATAAGGCAAAGACCACAATAGTTGGAAATCAATTTTCTTTGCTTGCTACAATTTACAAAGGCCATGCATGAATCATTTTATAGTTGGTTATGTTATCAAAAATTATTCTTTAACTAGGACCTTTAAAACATCACAAACTTCAGTTTTTGAGAAAGAAGCCATAGTTCTTTTATATTATAATCTCATGCTAAAAGGTTAAACTCAACACAAGTGAATAAGATCAAGATAAGTGCCAGAATTATTTAGGTTTCTAAATCTGCCTTAGAAGCAAGGATTTTGTGGCAAGTAAAAAAGAGAAAATATTCATAGGTATCCATAGAGGGAAAATTCATAGAAATAATAGTTGACATTTATCAGTCATACTATTGTCTCCAGATGCTCTACAGATCTGCAATACACATTTGTGATAGTGATGTGTGACACTCAAAACAACAATATTTTTGTATAGGGCTTGTGTAGCATATTTGACCTTTAGAAGGCCTCTAAAATTATTGCTTGCTTAAATAAATTACACTTCCAGTAGATTGAAAGATACAATTGTAATAATATAGTTGCATTGTATACCTAATCCTCAACCAATATGACTCCAGTGCTACGAGAAAATATCTCCATTCACCATCTATTGGTTGAAGTTATTTTTTCAGATCAACAAGCTCTTGGAGTGCCTGTGTTGTCCTATGCCTATGTTATTTTTTTAGGCTTATGCATGTTTGGTAATCCTCTATGGATATACAAGTAATATATACAATTTATACAAGTAATATATCAACTACAAAAAAGAAATCTTATTTATGATAATAAGTTATAAATAATATTTCTTTAAGTATAGCATGTTATGGAGTCTTGAAAAATAAACTATAAGACTTTGCATGATTTTGTACATTGTAATATATTTTTAGGATGTTTAAAAGATTTATTATCAGTTTTGATGAGTTGCGATGAAGGGGCAACAACTTGTTAGTTTAAGTTCTAGGTCTACCAATATAACACTTATATCTCAATTGTCTACAAAATTCATTTTGTTAGTTTAAGTTCTAGGTCTACGATTTATGTAGATTTAGAACAATTACGAGATATTTTACATACCCTTACATCTAGCTATCATCTGGCAGTCCATGGATCAAGATGCCTTGCAGAATTATTTTCCAACAGAACCATTTTCATCTCTTAAGAATTAAATTATTTCCATAGATTTGATTTGTCATTTAATTTTTCAAAGCATTCTTTACCCTAGATGGGGCTTATGTATATGATGGTGCCTCGTGAATTTTTAAGGCTACCTTACCCTAGTGTGACAAGAAATAGTAATTTTTCACAATTAGTCCTCTACTATTTGTTTGCATGAATATTTTAGAAGGTCATTTGATCAAATTCATAAGGATTGGAGGCTTAACACATAGCCTCATTTCCATAGTCTAGCATAGGTGAAAATACTAGCAAAGGATGAGCAAAGAGAGAATATTATGATAACGCCCGAGGAAGTCACATTGTAAAGTAAATAATAATAATTTTCAAACCATGGCTCTTTATTTTATTCTTAAACCATGGCTCTTTCTTTTATGACAATGCCCGAGGAAGTCACAGATTTAACCATGGCTCTTTCTTTTATTCTTAAACCAATTCTTTTCTTTCAACTGACTCTTCTAGTTTTTGTTTAGCTAAGGGTTCTTCTACTTTTTATCTTAGAAGAGTCAGTTGAAAGAAAAGAATTGGTTTCAGAACAAACATGTACTAGGTTATGCAAATGAGTTTTTTTTGCAAAACTCATTGGAATGACAAATATGCATCGAACACGTGCTCTACCACTAATGAGGGTCCAATTACCAAATATGTTCAAGATGACATCATTGGAATGGTCAATGATGCATATGGATTGTTCAATGACAATTTCTCAAAGAGTGGACAAGAACTGTGAGATAATGATGTTGAGTTCCAATCATTTTTGTTCTATTTTTAGAAAATGCTAGTAGATAATTAATGGGTAGCCAAGCTAGGAGTGAGGTGAGTAGGTATCCTGAGCATGAGGTTGGTCAATCAGATACTAGAAGGTAATTTGGTATATAAAAAAGAGAGAATACAAGTGCTGCTAGGGCATAGGATTAAGAGTCTAATCATGCATGCATGTTGTAATGTGTTGAAATGAAGGTTTATTGTGTTGAGTGTGTGTTAGTTATGAAATTGATGTTTCATGTTTGACTTAGTCCTAGTCCTTAGCAACAGTACTTGATTTGTATAGATGGATATTTATGTATCTGACGAAAGTCTCTGGATACCCTCTCACCTCATCTCTGATGGTTGGGGTGGGTAGGGATGTTTAGACATCTACCCATTATATGGAGGGCTCAGGTTGTCCATTCACCTATATCTATAAATAAGAATTGCACTTGAAATAAGAATTTTCCATTCATTTAGCATTCTTACAATCATGCTTTCTATTTATTTTTCTTTTACAGACCAAGAAAAGACCAAGAAAGAGGTCACAGGTAGTTGAGGTTGTCACAATAAATCAGGAGTCAGTGACACACGCCTCGCACGCTAGTAAGTACTTGAAATTTGATAGTGTTGTTCAATAGTGGTTGACCTAGGCATATTCGAATTGATCGTGGTTTTGTCATCGACTATGGTGTATTGTAGCAATAACTGGACAATACCAACTATGTCATTTTGATAACGAGGAAGATAAGGAGGTGACCCATAACATAAATGAATCCGATGTTGAGAATACTCGAAATGAGGTTGACAATGCTTTGGCTAGTGAAGAAGGTACGTAGATTGCACAAGAAATTTGCTCATGATGTTGGGTTACTCATTTTTGTCATACTATATGGCATAATGATGTTTGGATGGTGTCGATATTATAGGTGTTGATGCCAGGTCATCACACATTTTGAACACTGAATATCATAGAAAGAGAGGTCCAACAAGATGTGCAATAGAGTCAAGCAACACAGATAGGGTGGAGATCATTTGCAATCTAAATGGATAGCCCATAGGTCCAAATTCTATTAAGTTTTCATCTTACTTGGGGGTGATTGTGAGGGAGATTGTCCCTATCACCCATACAAACTAGAGAGCAATCCCAGTGGAAGTTAAAAACCAGTTATGGACACTCATTACGGTAACTTTCTAGCCAATGTAGTTCATAGCTAGTGTCCATTTTTTGAATACTTATATAAATGTTGCATCTAATAAGATACTGGTCTGATGCAACAAAAATATATCATTTCAAACACAATGAAGAAATGGGTCTTCACGACCATGGACAAGCAATGGCGTGAACATAAGCATCGACTTGTGAAAAACCACTATGATAAGTATGATAATGATGAAGATAGAATTGCTAATCCCCCATCTCGTGTATCACAAAAATATTGGGAAGCCTTTGTGAATGGTAGGAGCAATGTTGAGTTTAAGGCAAGTACCAACCAATCTGCTATGGTAGTTCATATCATTGTTATGTTCATGTGAATTTTTTCGACCTTGCTCTCCCTAATGAATTAATTATATATTGGTTTCTTCATTGTATTGTAGGTGGTGAGGCAAAGGAACAAACAAAATAGATCTCACCAATCCATCATGCACACTTGCAATCGAACAAGATATGCTCGACTGGAGCATGAAATGGTATTCTATCATACTCATCCATTATGTGATAAACATATATAGCTATATTGTTTTGTCGTGTATGACTTATCCCCATGTCTCTCCAACTATATATCTTGTAGAGGAAGAGCCAACCAAATGTGGAAACTCCACTACCAAGGGCAATTGTGTGGATGGTAGCTCATACAAAGAAGGATGGGGCTCCTATTTCACTAGAAGTTGTAGAGATAATCATAAGTGACATTCCCTTGGAAATAGCAATACATTGAACTTCAAACCATTGTTATATCGATTTTTTTTTTAACATGTTACTAGTTAACTATGCATGTGATGTTGCTAGAAAAAATTGGATGATGAAATATCATCTACGAGCTCCATAAATCAATCTATTAAGGATGATGCCCTCGCCAAGGTTTTAGGACCCAAAATACCAGGTTGGATTTGGGGTGTCGGCAAAGGAGTATCACCAATTGCTCTGTTTGTTGGTGAGGGTTACTTATAGAAGTTGCACCAGATGCAAGAGCATACGATAGAGAAAGAGCAAAAGTGGGAAGAGAAGCTTGTAGAGAGAGAAAAAATATGGAAGAGAAGCTTACAGAGAGAGAAAAATATTGATGAGATTTTGACATGGCTTGCACAGATAGAGGTGTGTTAGTTTTTTCATGATTTCATATTTGAAATATTTACATGTTGCACCCCTAAATTTGTAATGATCCCTTGCATATAATTCCATAGGCAACATCACTACATGCTACCCCTACAAGTGGACACAACATTGGTGGTGGTGATCAAGGTATAGGCAGCTACTCAATACCTTCTAGGCCAGAGTCATCAATGGTATGACTATTATTTCAAATATAAAATGGTTGACTTAGTTTGTATTGTACGCTATGCAATGAATTTATCTGGGCTATTGATTTTCCATGTAGGGATTGAAAATGACATCGATCACTCAAACTGAGAGAAGGGAATGCTACTTGACTCAGATCCATAATGATAACGTAGTGGTCGAAGGCACGATGATCAATACTAACCCTGAAGACCTTATACATGGTCAACATTTGGGTGAAGGTTTTTGCAAAGTCAATGTGCACATCGCCCATAAAGAGGAAACAATATTGTATAGAAGGAATGATGAAATGGCCACAATGAAGGATGTTGTGGGCTCCTTCATTGCCTAGCCTATAGCAGACATTGTTTACAAATAAATTATGCCATGTTGTAGCATTAACTGTTATTTTATTTTCATTTAAGGTTGCATTGAACTGAGTGTTTTTGTAGTTGATTATTAGTGTTTTATTCTTCCCTTTTAAAAGGGGTTTATATTCTATTTATGGATAAAATCACTTCTACTCTATATTTGATGTTACATTTTTTGTTCTATTTTTAGAAAATGCTAGTAGATAATTAATGGACAACCAAGCTAGGAGTGAGGTGAGTAGGTATCCTGAGCATGAGGTTGGCCAGTCAGATACAAGAAGGTAATTTGGTAATTTGATAAAGTTGTGTTGAGTGTGTGTTAGTTATGAAATTGATGTTTCATGTTTGACTCTTAGTCCTAGTCCTTAGCAGTAGTACTTGATTTGTATAGATGGATATTTATGTATCTGATGGAAGTCTCAGGATACCCTCTCACCTCATCTCTGATGGTTGGGGTGGGTAGGGGTGTTTAGACATCTGCCCATTATATGGAGGGCTCAGGTTGTCCATTTAAGGTTGCATTGAACTGAGTGTTTTTGTAGTTGATTTTGGTTTATGTAGTTGTTTATTAGTGTTTTGTTCTTCCCTTTTCAAAAGGGTTTATATTCTATTTATGGATAAAATCACTTCTACTCTATATTTGATGTTACCTCTTTTAGTTGTTGACATTTGTCTTTATGAGTGACTCATTCATAGCCCTTGTGTTCTCTTGATCACTGTAAGGAAAATATGGTTACCTAGTCTTGATATATGATACTAATTGTCACGATCATTCGGTTGCATATTATTGCATTTTGTTTGGAACTTCATATTTATTTCATTCTTAATACATTATGTCCTCACTACAAGGTATTAGTCCTGGAGAGTATTTTATAGGGATGCCTTGTGGCATGGAAATTTATTTACTTGCTACATACAAGGTGATGGAATGATGAGAAGCAAGAAGAATTTAATTTTGCAAAGAATTTCAGAATTTTAAGATATTTGTTTTTAGGCTTGAAGAACTTTGACATGTTTTTGCATTTGCATAAGAAGAAATTATCATGTTCTATTGTAGATGGATTGAACAAACCCTGTAAGTGTGTCTTTTTTATCTTTTATGTTTTTGATAAACTTGCCTGTGGACTTGTTATTATGTTCTCGTTTGTGGTATAATTGTAAATTACATTACTATTTGGCCTAACTTCTAGTCCCTCCAACATGGATCATCTCCTTTATATTTTTTCCAATTGTAGGCATGTGTTGTTTTGCTATATCTATTGGTCAATATACTTTGAGGCAACATGAACAATGGTTGCTTACTGCTTATTTAGGACTGCTTGTAGACCATATGTCAGGATCTGGTACTACTATTGTGGCTCATGGGAATCAAAGGCTTGAGAAACTGATGTTCATCAGGTTGCTTCTATCCTAGAACAAGATAGTATGTTGCATGTGTTGTTTTCTAAATTTTTGAAGAACTAATGTCTATGTTCCATTTACAGAGAGACCCTTTTGGGTAAGAGACTACCTACTTATGATGGTCGAAAGAGTCTGTACATTGTTGGGGCTCTACCTTTTGCATCGAAGCAGTTTATGATAACGCTAATTGATGCAAGAAGGAGCATTCAACAATCTAGTTTTAAAAAACCTCAAAATTCCTCTTCAATTGAGGAGATCTAGCACACCTAGAGGATGCTCCACACCATGCCCTATACATCAAGTGAAGGTATTACACAAATTCATGGCAGCCTCATTAGGTACAAATTGAATATAACAATTAACTGACTACATTCTTGTCAATTAGCCAATTATGTGGGAATTATGTTAGCTATTATTTTAATTAAAAAAGAGAATAAACTATTAAATTATTCTACATTATAAATTTTTTGCACGTAAAATATTGAAGTTTGAAGTTTGAATACAACTAGGTGGAGGTGGCAGGAATAGAACCTATGAATCTTTGTTCAACTTTGCAATAGATAATCATTTTGTTTGCCAACACAAGCCATAAATACAAAATCATCACAACACTGGCATCAATTTCAATTCTTAGCAACTTTTGGACACAATAATCTTCTCCACTCTTTTGCTAAGTCCCATTTTGATGTAGTCAAACTGGATTGCAAAGTCCTTGCATCATGTAAAATTGTGTTTGTTCAATGTAGGTTCTTGTTCCACATGACTAGTTCACATTCCCTTCATAATAGTCTTTATGTTTTTAGGTTTTACAAGTATATGTCCATAAGCAGGTCCTACAAACTTATGGTTACAATTTTTGTCCCTCTGCACCCACATACTTTTTTGCAAAAAGATGATGCTTCAAAAAGAGTTTGCCAAATTTTGAAGACTTTGATAAATGTGCAAAAGATATCAAATGGTGGTAGAAAAAATCATGGATGGACCAAAAAATCATGAATTATGGAAGAAATTAGGACAAGCAATAGAGCGGGTGAACACTTCACCCTTGGCCTTGGGTGGAACTTTCCAAAAGACCCGCCCAACTTGTTGGGTGGACGTTTCAATTGGATAGCAAGGGTAGACAAATTATACAACCCCACCCATCTCAGGTAGGATATACAAGTGCAAACAAGGTAGAACCTTGGATAAGTGCCTGCCCTCTCTCCCCAGTACCTTTGTGGGTAAAAAAATGTACAAAGGAAGCACCCGCCTAGCACAAAGAGTTCCTACCATCACCCAAAATTCAAACAAGATGATCTACTCGCTACTGTAGCAATCTAGGTACCTAACATCATATGTAAAAGTGATTGGTTTGAGATGCATTGATACCAAGGTGCTTTAGTACCTATCACACACCACTTAACCATAGGATTTCTAGTCAAGGAAGAGGAAGAGATAGTTGAGAATTGATGAACTGGATAGAAATGTTAGAGAATCCAAAGACCCAGATTGAACTAGATGCACCTACCTCCTAGAATATTGGTTCTATCCCAAGGAGTAGTGTACCAATGTAGTTCCTATTAGCTGCAAGAGTTGTCTTCCTGCCTATTGCCATTAACTTCCAATTTTGAAATCAAATGTAAATATACCTATAAATAGTGAAATTTTGGCCATTTCTAGCGGTGGATATTTAGCCATTACAATTTATATGTAAGGTTTACCACAGTGTAAATAAAAATTCTTCACTATTTTATCTCTGGTTTTGCCTTAGCGTTTTATTATTAAATGTATGAATGTTCATCTCTATTTGGTAGTTTAAGTTTTCTCATGATATTTTTCAATATAGATTCTGTGGTAT
This sequence comes from Wollemia nobilis, assembly GCA_028583015.1. Taxonomy (NCBI): domain Eukaryota; kingdom Viridiplantae; phylum Streptophyta; class Pinopsida; order Araucariales; family Araucariaceae; genus Wollemia; species Wollemia nobilis. The sequence continues at coordinate 2,589,992 of JAQPPZ010016610.1, forward strand.
CTACTTGAGTGATTCATGGGTGTGTGTTTGTAAACATCGGTTGGGGGTTTATTTCTACTAAATCCAATCAAATAGGAGCACTCTAATTCTAAATCTTGTATCTCATGCACCTGTTCATTGATTCTAGAATTTGCCCTCCATCCATAACTTTATAGAGCTAAAAAGGCTTTATTGGTTGATATGTTAGGTGAGGGGTCTATGTTTCCACCCATGGTGTCATGCTTGCATAGGTCTTGATGCGGCTATACCAATCCTTGTGAAATTTGGTTATGAATATTTTCTTGTTTCTTTCTCTTTTTTCCCTTTACCTGCTCTATGATGTATATAGCTAGAACCACCTTGAGGAACTAGCCTCCTCCAGATATTATCCACTCCATATCGATGTGGTGGTCATTCTATGTTGCATCATTGGTCTACCCATACCATGGTACATTATGCTGAATTGGTGACCAAAACAAACATATGGTTATAATATTAAAATTGTTGAGGTAGAACTCATTAGATGTGTAATAAAATTTCACCTCACACTCCAGTTTGTACTTCATGTATGAGTTTACAAACCTATAAAGTATAAGTGGTTGAAGAAGGAGCATTAAAAAATAGGGAGGAAATAAGGGCCCAATCTGATATATAGTGCCATCTGAGGATGAGAATGCTCCTTACAGGTAAGCTATTCATACTTTTCATTCCCAAAATGGCCTTCCCTAACATATTCTATATATACATATATACAAACTTTATAAATATTTTTATTTAATGATATTTTTATGTTTAGTTTCTTAATTGTAAAATTCAATGCCCATGGATGTAGGCTACTCTATATTTGCACTATTTTTGTTAGTTAAGAAATCAACCATCTCTTTATACATCCATAGAATCTTCGAATCATTGAAATGTCAATTTTTTTACCACATATACCCGACTATATTAGTTGGACAACCAGTTGAACATGGGGGATGCTTGTCACATTTTGAACCTGGGTGATTTTTATGGTAAGTGTCTCACCTTCCTACAACACCACATCATGATGGACCTCAATTCAATAATCCTATTACAAATTTGTTCTATGAAAATTTCTTGAAGTTGAGGCAACATGAACACTAAGTTGTTTTGTACTGCTAGGAATATATATATATATATATATATATATATATATATATATATATATATATACTTAAAATATTAGGATAAGTGATTGAGGTGATTAGCATGGAAATGAATGGTAAGTGGTTCTAAAAATATGTGGATAACAGACTACTAACTCATAGGGATGTTCTTTAGGGTATAGGATTTGTAAAGTTTGAATTTTCTCAATGTATTTTTTTAAAGATAAAATGAGTGATATTTAATTTTAAAATATATGTTCATCACTACCATTATGATTTACTCTCAGTCCATATTAGTTGATTTATTATGATATTAAAATACCATTGGATAAGGAAGAAAAGATGCTGATAGTACATGCAAGATCTCATTGATAATCATGTTACAGTGTCTACTTGGCAACTTTTGAACTTTGATCAAGAGGATGAGTTCATATCAATACATTGATGTTGTAGGCACAATGGTGGTGTTTTGCAAGCTAAGACTACAAAGAGAATTGTTTTATATTACTGCATATAAATTGATTAATTCTCAAAGAATTGGAAGTATGTGTCAGATATTGTTTATTATCAAGTAGCTTTGTAAAGTTTGAATTTTCTCAATATACATTTTTTTTAAAAATACGAGTGGAATTTAATTTAAAAATCTACGTTCATCACTGTCATTATGATTTACTCTCAGTCCATATTAGTTGATAGATTGTGATATTAAAATAGCATTGAATAAGGAAGACAAGGTGTTGATAGTACATGCAATATCTCATTGATAATCATGTAACAATGTCTACTTGGCAGCTTCTAAACTTTTATAAAGAGGATGATTTCATATCAATACATTGATGTTGGTACCGAGGGTGGTGTTTTGCAAGTCGAGACCACAAAGAGAATTGTTTTCTATTGCTGAGTATAATTTGATTGATTATCAAAGAACTAGCAGTATATGTGAGATGTTTTTTATTATCAAGTAGCTTTGTAAAGTTTGTAAACTCTTGTGCCTTGATCATGGAGTTAAAACATACACTAACAAAATTTTTCTACCAAGAGAGTGTTTAATAAAGAGTCATAGACTTTTTATAATCAATGACATAACTCATCTGATGACAGTCCCTCCAACATGGATCATATCCTTTATATATTTTTTTAGGGTGGGACCATAAGAGGGTAGGTATAAAATACCCTCTTAGCCCTAAGAGGGCGGTTTATAACCACCTTCTTAGGTCGCCAGAAGATAGTAGTTATAAACCATAATATTATTGTGACCTAAGAGGGCAATTATAAACTACCCTCTTAGGGATAAGAGGGTGGTTAATAACTATATTGTTAGTACCTAAGAGGGTGGGTAAGAAATTCCCTCTTAGACCTAAGAAACTTAACCCTAAGAGGGTGGTTCATAACCACCCTCTTTGTCCTAATATGATGGTTAAAAATATCCTCATAGTCCTAAGAGGGCGGTTTTTAACCACCCTCTTAGACACTAAGAGGGTGGTTATTTGAGATGGTTTTTAGCCACCATAATATGTTGTAGAATTTTTACGATGCCCTCCTAGATGATGGCTAAAAAACCACCTTTAAATATCTTTAAGGGTGGTTTATAAGCATCGCTAAAGCTCTTTTTTGGTGGTGTTAGACCGTTATATGGTTGAGCTCAGAGGTGCAAAAATCAATTCCCCTTGGTCCTTTTAGTTGACTATTTAAGAATAAAATGATCTTTGACCTTTGGAATAATAAAAAATAAGATGAAATGAATATGCAATAGTGAAATGAGATGAAACAGAATGCAGGTGATAGAAACCTAAAATGCAAGCAATGAACTAGGGTTTTGGGAAGTAAAACTTTACCCCCAAGCCCTAATTGACCAAATTCATACCCTGTAATTAGGGGGCATGAATATAACTTGCAAAATTTGCACCCTATATAGGTGGGGTACAAATTTGGTTTAGATACACATTTTGGGTCTAAAAATGCTAAAAAATGTGATGCAAAATAGTGAAAAACAAAGCTAATGGTTGATAATGCAAGTAAATAACTTGGTTAGCTATTGGAGAAATTAAGGAGCAATGATAATATGAAGGAAGCACTAAAAAATGGTGGACTTATCCAACCATAAATACTCCTCCATTTGATCCCCAAGGGTAGCCAAAAATATGTCAGAAAAATAATAAAAATAACAAATCACAATAGATGAGCACTTGTTAGTGAACAATGAGTGAGTTAAGATCTAGAATTATCCAAAAATATTGATTGGGGGAAAATAGAGAGTCCAAACCTATATTTATAAGAGTTTTGGAGGGCTAAAATGGTGGGAAAATAAAATTTCACCATGGGCAAGGATCGACACCAAAACAAGCTAACAAGGGGTGTGGTTTTTGAGAGAAAAATCCCTAGAATGCCAAATTCGTGCCTAGTAATTATAGGGCATGAATATGATAAGCCAAATTCATGCCCCATATGGAAAAAGCACAAATTTGGTAAGGCTAGGGAAAAAGGACAAAGGAATAGGGGAAAAGATCCCCAAATTTGCACTTGGCAAGTTTGAGTGGCTTCCTAAGGATGTAAGGAAATATTGAATCATTTTGATGGGTCAATTTTCCATGTCTAAAATAATGGCATAATCCTATTTGGATTTTGAGTTATTTTATAATTTTTTATATATTTATTTATATTTCGTATATATATATATATATATATATATATATATATATATATATATATATATATATGTGTGTGGTATTAATAAAGGGGGTTTTTGAAAGGAACCCCAAAAAAATTAATTACAAAAACTAGAACATTGGGAAACCAAGAACAAGTCCAAAGGTTTCCCATAAATACAACAAGCCTCATAGCACAATAAGACTAACAAAAAATCCAACAACCAGCTTGAAGGAGAATAGACCAACATTAACTCCTTGAGAAAAAACCAAAATATTAACACTCAAAAGAGAAAATGAAATGAGACACCACCCCAGGGGCCAAAAACAATACATGCAGGGTAAGGACACCCACAAAGAATCAAATATTGGAGGTATTATCTCACGCCAATCTCTAGAATTATCTTTGCAATATCAAAGCTATTCTGATAGTGTTGGATCATTGCTTGGGTTTCCTTAGCATAGGCAATAACAACCTTTAAGGATCCCACCATTACATTCTAGTTATCTTCTAAATTTTTGAAGACTAACTTTGGAAGGATGTTTGATTGAGCCTAAGAAGATTCACCCAAACCACCATGTGGTTACACACATGATTTTCTCTTCTTCAACACTGGAGTTAGCTACTTTGAATTCGATATTGTATATGAAGTTGGGGATGACTCACTCATGATAGTATTTTTAGAAAGGTGTTTGGACCTCCTCGTTTTACCTCTTATAATATATTTAGAAGACAATGACACTCCCCTTGGATTCTTTGAATATTTTGCCCCATATTTCCAAAGACAATTGGACTTAGTAGATTCTCCAATATCCTTGAATTGTAGAAATTAGAGTGGGTGGATTTTGGAGAGAATATGTTAACTGAAGCCTCATTTTGAGTCTCCACCTAATTCAAATTTGTATCCTAGGGTAGAACTTTGGCTCAACCACATATTTAAAAATTAATAGAGCTAACTCCTGGTGTATTGGATCATATATTTTTTCCCTCTTCACAACAAGCATTGAGTTCTCCATGGAATGAAATATAAAGGAAGGGATATTCATCAACCTATGTCAACACAAATTATTTAAAAATATCACATGATAATTCCAAAGGACATCCCTATTTGAATCTAGAGTAAAGTAGTCCATAACTACTACAGCTACCTTATCCCACAAGGCCTTCAATGCCTTAAACTAGTACGCATTTTGGAACTTTAGAAAAATTCATCTTCATCTAGGAAGTAACCCAATTATCTAATTAGGGAGTATTTTTCCTTGTGATAATAGCCATATAATGGAAGACCCACCACATTTGCAATAAGTGCCACATTAATTTCAAACTCCAAGCCACCCACCTTAACCATCCATTTTTTTCATGAATTCACTGTCTGCTTTGACACCTCTTTGTTATACCCATAAAAATTTGAAATGCAATCCAAGAGGCCCCCTTTGTGTAAATTTTTTCTATCATTGCTAGCCTCTAGCCTAGTTGGATCTAAAACCATTCCATTTATTTTCTCAATCAAAAACCACCAACTATTATGAGTCAAAAATAGAGATCCCTTACCATCCAACACCCTACTCTACAATACCTTAACCCATGGACTTAAAACATCCACTTGATTATTGATTCATACTTGGATTCTACCTAGGAAAAATGGGAAACTCTTGTAATCTAAAAAGAGGTATAGATTTGAGATATCTTAGCTAAAAATGAGGTTTGATGAAAAGAGCAATCCACCAATGCCAAACATATGAGTGAGAGCACTCAATTTCTAAAATTTGAAAGTACCCAAGCCCAAAAAAATTTGGAAGGACTCCCTCGTGAGTTGGATCATATAGTGTGGCCAAAAAAGTTATCAAATATAAACAAAATTCCAACAAACAACTTTCCAAAGGCACTTGTTACCAAAATGACACTTCAAATAAGGAGGATGAGAAACAATGAACCACATCAGTAGAGAGAGATTTGGAAAATAGTACTTCCCATGTGGAAAATAAAAGGAACCACTTCATCTAATGGATAAAAAAAGTACCTCCTTCAATCAACACGTGTCCAGCAAGAGGAAAACATGCAACACACCCTTGAGTCCAAAGACCTAATTAAATCAATGATTACTAGTGCTACCACAAAAACACCATAAAAAAAACACATGAAAGACACATAGGAGGACAATATGAATAAATATAACTATCCACAAGGATAACAAGCCATGAGAGTCCACATGTTGACAACAAGACCACTGACCACCCAAAAATATGCCAAGACAACACAAATTAGAAAAGAGAGATGAAAGGGAACAACACTTCAAAAAATTATATTGTATATTTTATCTATTACATTATTATTTGAGTTGCATGATTCAAATACTCCAAAAAACCATTTTGGTGTCATTGCCATAACAAAATTATGTTAAGAACATGGGTGAAAGAGCAACAATTCATAGAATATTCAAGGAAGTAGATAGTGAGAATAATGAGGAGATCCCATTTATAGGTACAAGTGAATTGTAACTAGTAATAAATATGTTATTAATTATGATTTTAACATGGTGAAAGCATGATGAAGTTCAAGTTAGCATGAACAACGAGAGCCTCTTATCTATAAGTGTAGAAAATAAACCTTCTTTAATATCATCATGTTGAGAGTAGAGATGTTAGAACACATGCTCATTTTGTTTGAATGAATATATGCGAAGACAAGGGATAACATTATCCCAACTATCAAACTTGGAGAAGAAATTTTGTCATTGAAGTTTGAGCACATGTGCCCCTTTGGAAAAGTCCTTATGTAGAAGACCATATATTTTTTAATGAGCGAAGAAGTGTATTTGATGCAAACTAAAACTAGTTTTAAATTTTATTATTGATGATAAAAGAACAATACTATTATCTAGGACATGATGATGTCAGGAGTAACAAATCCATACATGATGTATTTATGCATAATGAAGGTGTACTTGATGGTACCATGCATCACAAAGCTACAATAAACAAGGGTGTTAGGCAAGATATTATGTAAGATATTCCAACATAGAAATTGAAAGCAGGTATGTTTTATAATACACATGATAATATATTAAAAGAGTGAGTTTTGTGGTCTCTAGGATAATAATAATTGATGAGATTAAGAACTATTCTACATGTGATAATGATCATAGAGCTGTAGTGTTGACCTTAGAAGATCAAAAAAATGGGAAGACCATAAATACAAATGTCAAGGAATTAAGAGGAAAAAGTGTCTAGATACTAGTCAACCTAACTTGGAAAAGGGGGATTCCAAATTTATGAAATATGAAATAGAATAATCCAACCAACATATGTGTAAATGGTGCAAGTATCAAAGAAACTCAATAGATTTTTTTTGATGCAAGAGCTAAGTAGAAGTGTCCAAAGTTACATGGAGACAATAAGAGGTCCTACTTTACCATTGCTAGATATTATTTAGAATGTAAACAATCAAGATGATGAGATGGACTTGATATGCTTAGGGGTATGGTGATTTATTGGTTAATGGGACTATCGATACCATACATGTCATAATTCAAGATCAAGGATGCGTTCAAGGAGTTTTACCTCATAAATGATGACAACAAGATTATTATACAAATTTACATATTAGAGAAAGAAAGGTAAATAATATCATGTGTTATAATTGTAATCCCAAGTATATGTTAGGAAAAATAGAGAATAAACTAATAGATAGAATGAAAAAGTAATTGTTTATGGAGGGCCTTCCACAATTCTAGAAGAATATAAAAATGATACTATCCACGACTTATTGACAAATATTTGATAGAGCCTTGAACTTGAAAACTAAGTATAAGACCATGAGTAATGGTCAAAGTCATTTTATGATAAAATATAATAGGGATAGTGAAGGTCTATTGATTGAATCACTCAAAAATGTCATAATACAAATGTTCCATAATATTAAGAATGACAAGAAGGAAAATGACATGTGCATTGATTCTAAATTTAAAAGTACACTAGTGTACGTTGTTTCAAATTGGTATATTCTAGTATTTGTGAGATGAACTAATATAAGAAAATTAGGGGTCGCTAAAGTCTCTAAGGATGATGATACCATAATACTTTTAGCTTGTAGGCCTTACTATCCATTTGGTCTTTTCACTAGATAAGCAAACACCATATGTCCTTGAATTTCTTCATGGTTCCAACTCATAGTATGACATCATAACTATTGCATACACCTTTCATTGGTTTCAATACCTATGGAACCCATGCATATAGAGATACAAACTTGTGGTGCCAAAACCATGTATCACTCTTGAATGCTAAAAAATGCAGAAGTCATCTTTATATGACTAGATACTAAGGACATATTTGTAACCATCCAATCTTGCCACTTAGCACCTCATGGGCTAATGCTAGTTATAGAGTAAGTAGAATGGATAGTTATATAATTTCCATTAAAATTGCTTCTTAATCAATTGGGGAACACAAATTTTAGTTTCTTACTTATTTAACTAGATGAGAACAAATTGCCTTGTACGCAAAGGTTCTGGACATAAGAAAAATATAAGAGAAATTGTTCGTAGAAATGTCTAAGTGCAATACGCACTAAGTTTGGTATAAATGCTAAAAAATACAAAAGTTATATTTATAGGACTAGATACTAAGGACATATTTGCAACCATCCAATCTTGCCACTTAGCACCTCATGAGATAATTCTAGTTATAGAGTAAGTAGAATGGATAGTTCTATAATTACCATTGAAATTACTACTTGATCTATTGGGGAACAAATATTTTATTTTCTTCCTTCTTTAACTAGATAGGAACAAAGTGCCTTGTACCCAAAGGTTCTGGACATAAGCAAAAATAAAGTGAAATTTTTTGTAGAAATGTCTAAATGCAATATGCACTAAGTTTGGTCCAAATGCAATGTCAATGAAATGTAAATTTAATTGAAATGAAATACATGTAATAGCCGTCATAGTTAAGCGCCTAAATATTTAATATATTATAAAGTTGGCATTATGTCTTAGGTACATAGAAAGAAAGGAAATAGTGTGTGCAATATGCCCTAGAAACTATTGCCAACAATAGTTAGGACTACACTATAAGAAGACCCACCATTGTTTGAGATATGCATATGGAGAATATGAGAGAGATATATGCTATGCTATGAGAAAATATTACTATTAACAAAGCATATTGTGAGTCTGAGTATCAATTTTATAGTATTTAAATACCATTTTGATAGATTATTGACACAAATTCATTATCCATTCATATTTTGGATGTCTACATGTTGATAGTAATTTACTAGATTATTAGTTGTGAATTATCAAGGTAGTTGGTTACAGGTTAAAAGAAACAATTAAATTTAACTAGTTGAAAGTCATAGTCAAGGAGTGTAGATGTTGTTAGATAGTGCCGATAGTCATTACTGAGGATTGTTGTCATCCTATTAGAGTGTGGTCAATGTTTGGAGAAGTGGCCATATAGAGATCATACCATCATGTAGGTGTCATCATGTTGTCATGTTGGTGTCAAATTTCTAGTTTTGTGTAGAGGATATTATTTAGAGAATTCTATCTAGAGGATGCCATCATACTAAGTAGAACTAAAGTCCAATCTATCATCATGTGTAAGTTTCCATCTAGACAATGATGATGAACTTATCCTAAAGTGTTGACTATATATGCATTAGCCCTTAAATTTTATCACTCTCTCATATTTGAAAACCTTACAACTATGCTACATTTTGCATCATTGCCTAATCAAAGTACAATTCAACTTGTTCATTGATGTTGCCATTGGAAAGTTTGAAATTAGCCAGCATGAATAATGAAGAGGTGGATGATAAATTCTTGGTTCCATAGATGTAGGAGACAAAACAATAGGAGAATCCCAAAGAAACATGTGAGAAGAAGTGTAAGAATTACCAACCGTGGACTTTAGTTAAGGATAAAACTTGAACAACCTAAGGTTGAACATGTTTGAAATCCGTAGGAGGAGGAGAGCTCTAATGATGAGAATAAAATATGGAATATATTGTTGTTAAAAATGGAAGATGAAGTGTAAACGGAGTTATACCAATAAACTAGAAGAAATATTCACATAAGTGAAGATGCTAATGTAGAGCATGCACAAGGATACAATGAGTGGATGTTGATGCTAGAGCAAGCAGAAAGGAGTTTGCCAAGGGTTGTAGAGGACAAGAGTTAGGCACCAAAGCAACTACACATGAGTCCTCAAGAAAGTAGTCTAGATCCAATGGTCGTATATTTGTGAAGGAGGTCACAAAGTGAAGGTGCATAATAGTTTAGTCAAAGGTTATTTGAAAGAAACCCAAAAGGTCAAAAAGCATAAAGGTTTGAGGAAGTACCAAGAATAGAGGCATCAAGGGAAGGTCTACAAAGAATAAAAGAACATAGAGAGGAAGTTTTATCTAAGTAATTGTTGAGTGGAGATGAATTGGGAGAGGAAATCCCACCACCAATGGTGAACATTGCAAAATAGATAGGAAAATATAAATGCCCACCTTTTATGGGAGAGAGGAAATAATATCTTGTATATTGCATAGGGACATACACAAAAATTTGGAAAGCCAATGGAGTAAGAGACCTAGATGTATGGTTATATTTTTTTTAGAAACATTACAAGGCATCATAATTTATTAGCATTTGAAGAGAAAAGCGAGACATTTGATGCATTGGTAGATGCCATAGTAGAACATGAAAAATTATACCTTATGGATGGTTTCTCTAAATAAAATCAAATTTATATTAATCCAGAAGACCAGATCAAAACGACATTCACAACACCTTGGGGGACATTTTGTTACAAGGTCATGCCTTTTGGCCTTAAAAATGCTGGCACCACCTACCAACAAGCCATGACATATATCTTCCATGACTACATGCATAAGATTCTAGAAGATTACATGGATGATTTATTGACCAAATCTCTATTACGCCATGAGCATATCAATGTCTTGCGCAAGGTTTTAGATCACCTCATTGAGCATAATGGTAGGCTAAATCCTAAGAAGTGTGTATTTGGTGTCACATATGGTAAACTATTAGGATTTATAATCTCTAAGTGAGGCATAGAAGTAGACCCAAACAAAGTCCAGGAAATTCTAGAAATACCTCCTCCCACAACTATCAAGCAGTTGCATAGCTTGGAAGGAAAAGTTACATCTATAAAACACTTCATAGCACAATTACTAGATAAGTGTCGACCTATGAACAAGTTACTACACAAGGGGGTTGTATTTAATTGGGATTAATAATGCAAAGATGCCTTTGATGAGATCAAACAATATCTGGCTTCACCACCAGTATTGGCTCCTTCACGACCAAAAGTGTTTTTCTACCTTTACATCTCAACTACTGAGCTTGCATTGGGCACCATGTTGACCCAAAATAATGAACTACATAAAGAATAGGCTACATATTATATTAGCCATACCTTGGTTAGCTATGAGGTAAAGTATGCATACATTGAGAAGCTATGCTTAGTAGTGGTCTTCACCACTAAAAAGCTACACCATTACATGCTCAATCATACCACATATGTAGTATCAAAATAGAATCAATTGCGCTACATAATAGTCGCATGGAAAAATGGATTATATTGTTAATGAAATTTGATCTAGAGTTCATCGAACATAAATAAATTAAGGTTTGGGTCATAGCCAATCAACTAGCAGATGCTCCTCTCTAGGATGACCAGCCTCTCACTATAGAGCTTCCAGATGATGGAGTTTTTCATATCTCAGAATCACTAGATCCTAAAGAGCTAGAGTCACAGGCTTACATAATTCTATTTTCTATGGTTCTAAGTGCAAGCAAGGGGTGGTGCAAGAATCATATTTTTCACACCACAAGGGGATCCAATACCCCTTTCATTTAAACTTGATTTCTCGTGCACCAATAATAATTTCGAGTATGAAGCCCTTATCATAGGCCTTCAAATGGAAATCGCCATGAAAATAACAAAGCTCAATATTTTTGGCAATTCCTTGCTCATAGTTAATCAGGTCAAAGGAATTTTCCAATATCTTGCAAGCCTACAAAGCCCTAGTGGATAAAATTTTGAGTGGTATGATATTGAGGCACCCCCTCATTCATCTAACCATTTTATGGACACAATGACCTCCTTAGGCTCTTTAATCTCATAGAAACCTATTTGATGATATAATGACCATTCAAGTTAAAATGCTATTGCAATCTACAACTAAGTGTGATGAGCTTAACTCTATGCCAGAAGTCAACATGATTCAGATTGAGACTTCACATGAACGATTCTCTCAACTTCATAATAAGCTAAATAATATCGCTTAGGGAACTTTGTTCCCTCAAAATACTTTTGATACTAAAACAATGCTATATATACAAGTTCACTCTCAATTATAATTTGTGAGAAATGAAAATTAAAAGGATCACACAATTCATACAATTGAGGCTTCTTTAAAACAAGATTGGGCTACCCAAATAAAAGATTTTTTAAAACTATGAAGTATTCCTTCTAGAATGTCACATGTTGTAAAATGAGAATTTAAGCAGAAGCCAACAAAGTATGTCTTATTAGGAGACATACCATATTGTTGAAGTTATGAGGGTATTCTCCTTTGTTTCTTAGACTCTAAAGAGTCGACTTGGACCATTACCCAAGCACACGATGATACATGTGGTGGCCATTTCAGCGACATGGCCATCACAAAGCACATTATTTGCATGGTCTATTATTTACACACTTTAGAGTAAGATTATTGTGCTTATGTGAAGAAGTGCATAAAGTGTCAACATCATGCAAATTTGAAAAACATACTTTCATAGGCCTTACAACTAATTCAATCGGTTTGGCCATTTGCACAATGGGGGTTTGATTTAATTGGGAAAATCTCACCTACCTCCTCAAGCTGTCACACATTTATCATAATGACTACTGAGTACTTCACAAAATGGGTGGAAGTAATTCCCCTTACCATTACAACTAGACCTCATATCATGGAGTTTATGCTACATAACATCATTCATTGTTTTGGTATACCATCCAAGATAATTTTAGATAATGGGACACCCTTTAATAATAAATATGTGCGTGCTCTAACACCAAAGTATAATATACATCATAACTTTTCTATGCCCTATTTTCCACAAGCTAATGGGCAAGCAAAGGCATCTAATAAAATAGTAGTTGCAATATTAAAGAAAACCATTAAGAAAAATTATAAGGATTGGCATAATCAGTTACTTCTTGCCCTTTGGGTCTATTGCACTAGTATTCAGACTCCCACCAGGGTAACTCCATTTTCACTAGTGTATGGTACTGATGCTATCATGCCTTTAGAGTTGGAGATACCATCACTACACATATCTATGTAGGAGTTCATCAATGATGATACTACACAACAAGCTTACCTAGATCAACTCACTTTGCTTGAGTGATGCATGAATGCTCTTGAGCATCTACATGTTTATCAAGAGTGCCTTAAGAGAGCTTAAAACATGAAATTCCACCATAGAGACTTTCAAGTTGGTGATTTATTTTTGGAAGAGAACCAACAAAACTTAAATTTGCCACCCCATCTATGGGATAAATTCATGGTAAACTGGTTAGGTCCATATATCATTACTAGTCATATTGGACCTAGAACTTATCACTTAGCATCTATTGAAGGAAGTGAAGAGCTTGAACCTTTGAATATCATTCACCTATGACCTTTCCATGCTTAGAGTACCATGCCCAACCCAAAACACCCCTAGGTGGTCTATAGCCATCTAGGTCAATCTAAAATACCCCTAGGTGGTCTATGATCTTCTAGGTCAACCTAAAATGTCCCTAGATGATCTACGACCATCTAGGTTAATCTAAAATACCCCTAGGTAGTCTATGACCATCTAGGTCAACCCAAAATGCTCCTAGGTGGTCTACAACCATCTAGGTCAACCCAAAACACTCCTAGGTGTTCTACGACCATCTAGGTCAACCTAAAACACCCCTAGGTAGTCTATGACTATCTAGGTCAACCTAAAATGCCCCTGGGTGGTCTATGACCATATAGGTCAACCTAAAATACCCCTAGGTGGTCTATGACCTTAGGTCACCCTAAAATACCCCTAGGTGGTCTATGACCATCTAGGTCAACCTAAAATATCCCTAGATGGTCTACAACCATCTAGGTCAACCTAAAACACCCCTATGTGGTCTATGACCATCTAGGTCAACCTAAAATACCCCTAGGTGATCTACAACAATCTAGGTCAATCTAAAACACCCCATAGATGGTCTACAACTATCTAGGTCAACTTAAAATTCCCCAAAGGCATCTATAAGCCCTTTGGTTAATCAAAACATCCCAAAGGTGTCTATAAGACCTTTGGTCAACCCTAAAAGGCCCAATGGCATTCATTAAGCCCATTGGTAAAACTTGCATATATATCTATATATATTAAAAATCCAAAAACACAAAAATATTATATTATATTCCATTGCATTACATTTCATGTCATTGCATTATAACATCAGTTGCATTAAGAATCATCATCATTGCATTGTGCATCATTAGAAGTTGAGCATACATGTCTAGCACCAAGTCTATACACTAGGCATCTATCAAAATTTAAGGTTTTCATAGGTTAGTTTTAGCACCTATTTACATCATCTTTACCATTTACATATACATTCCATACTGTGTGTCTATTTCCTATCATTTAGCCATTGTTACTAAGACATATTTAGAGTTTTTGGTCACTCAGTTGTCTCTAGTTTTATTTTCAAACTTTGTAGAAATCTATAATGATTTTTAGAAGGTAGAATCCTGCTTAGATTATACCTTATATATGTCAAAATCCTGACACAATTTACATATTAATAAATCCAAGTTTATCATAAGGAAATATGAAACCTACAAAGTGGTCTAGGTTAATTTAAGCGAAAAAGTTTATCTCGCTCATCCCCTTGTGTGAATGGTTCAAAGATGCTGAGAATTGACAAAAGGACAAGTTTCTACCTACCCAAAATAATCAAAATCCCTTGCCTCACACCAAATTAGGGAAAGTATCCAAAAGAAAAAAATAAACAGTTATTATTATCACTTAGTAAAATTCAAAAGAAACAATGGTTTTTACCATTAGCAAAAGAAAAATAAATAGTGGTTCTCACCACTACCAAAATCCATTACTCATCATAACAAAAATGAGAAAATCCTTTGAAAAACTCAATTTTGCAAGAAAATAAGGGAGTACTAAACTTGAATCCCTGAAATTCTCAACATTTGAGAGCCATAAGGTGATCCTCATTATAGGTTGGGTGGAATCAATCCCACTTGGAAATGGTGGTATCCTTATGCATGACGATATATCTGTCACATACGTGACTTAATATTGTATAGACCAATGTTTGCATGTGGATGAGCTAGGTTTTGGTAACCTGTATTACCTACTGGTCTAATCCTACTACATACAAAACTTAGGATAATGAGACTCGTAGGGTGATATCTAGTATAGATGGGATGAATCAATCCTATTTGGAACTAGGGTAACTTTATGTGTTATCATAGTAATGAAATCACATGCACACATAGGGATATTGCATATCTTGGTTATCTTAGTAGATTTATACTTTGTTAAAAAGTCTTGCATGGTTACTATACAACTTTTGATTAGGTAACTAGAGTGTTTGAGTCTCTTGAAAATCCCAAACATATCATAAACATTATATTATTTATTTAATTTCACATCATGCCATCACATGTTTGTTCATTTACATTTACACAAACCATTTAGATAATGTCATAATAACATGAAAATGATGAGATAAATCTTGTATAATCGATGGTTCTAGCATATACTATGTCGACTAGTAATCATAATACATCATACAAATTAAACAAATAATCCATTTCTCATTTCATTGTGCATTTACAACTATCAATATCATAAAATCACATCATAGGACAAATAAATGCATCCATGTTAAGCATCCATCATAACATTATAAAGTAAACATAACCATTGCATACATCTCATAAAGCAGTAAAATATCACATGATGATAACAAAAAACTCATATACATATATAGGTATGAAATCAAAAGCTACATCATCATCCATAGAATGCCCATAGGCTACAATAAAGTAGGTCCTCAAACCTCATAAAATCCTAAAATATCAAAAAGAACCATCAGAGTCTCAAAACCATGGTCACGTAGGACCAGTACTTTGACTCTCACCCTGACACTCAGTTAGATCCCACCAAGAACTACCAGACATACTACCCTCTGCTATGTTTGACCTCCATCCAGAGCCAAGAACATTCATTCATGCAGAAGACTATCCTGTATCACTTCTCCAACTCTAGTGTGACCCACTAGAAGATGGATGAGCTAGTAAGCACCCCCTAAGATGCACTATATCATACTCTAACTCATCAGTATAGGTCCTCTCCTATCGACAATGAGCCTAGAAGACTCCCACTAAATATTTAAGCTATACCACTTCCTACTATAGCCTGGCCATCTTGCCAGTGCTAGATATCACATAGCTAGGGCTCTGTGCTCCAAATTGTACTTGTAGGGTAGCTATCAATGCTGCCTACCTATCCATCTCAGTCTAGGTGCTCTGTACCTACACCTAGAAGAGATCCCTATCCTATAAAAATCTAAAAAGGTCAACCTACAACTTAGTAATTGTAGTATCTCATGCTTTTAGTTGTGCCTACATCCCCTAATCATCTAAGTCAGCCTCACCAAGATCACCCTATAGATCCCCTAAGTCAAGGATCTTTGTCCACTTATCTACTATGTGGTGATGCACATGTCGCTCACCTATGTCAACCTCATCATCATCTAGTGACTCATCCTAACCCACTTCCTCTAGAGCATCCTTGGTTGCCTCCTCTTCCACCTTAGTTGCATTCCCTCCTAGTGGCCCCTCTCCTTGCCACTGTCATGTCACCCACCAAGATTTATACTCCTATGTAGTACCTACATCATATAACTCAAAGAGCTCTACTGCATGATATGACTCCTCTTCCACTACCTCCACTATAGGCCAAGTAAGGTTCCACTCATCCCTACAACATCAGTAGATCATTGTCTCACTAGGTAAACCCTGGTATAGCCTAAACTATCATAGGACTCAAGCATAAGAAAAGTACTCTTGCTCAGTCTCATGTTGCCCAATCATCCATCTACCCTGCCTCACCCGATGCAACTATGTCTCAGCCTCAACCCATACTGGACAATCTCTATAAGGTCTCTATAACACCTCCTCTACCTTTAGTCATGCAAAGGTCTCTACATAGTGCTCAAAATTGCCTACAAAGTGATGGCTCTAACCTACTTGAAGCATAAGGAAATTACTCTCACTCAATATCATGTCACCCAATCAGCCATCTGCCCCATCTCAGCCAATGCAGTTGTGTCTCAGCCTCAACCCATACTGGACAATCTCTATAAGGTCTCCAAATCACCTCCTCTACCTTGAGTCATGCAAAGGTCTCTACATAGTGCTCAAACTTGTCTACAAAGCGATGGATCTAACCTACCTCCTAAGCCCTTTGCCACAAAATCACATAGCATATATCTATATCAATTAGTTGTGCTTGGGTCATCCACGGTAGTCCCCACGGTTGATCCACAAAAATATGCTACCATCCAAAAAATTGTAGTATAAATATACAACCCAAGCCCTTCCACCCATGGGAGTGGATCTCATATAAATCATCATATATATGTACCAATAAGGTAGTACCCCAAGCCATCACTAATGACTACTCTACGGTGCACTCTACCAATGAAAACACCAACTCTAAAAGGTTCCAGGGGAACCTAGCTCCTGATGAGTCTAGAAGAAATATGTTGGAGATAAAATTCATTAGTAAAGAATGTCTAAGACCCAATACATCAGCCCCAAACCATAGCTCTTCTAGTATCCCTTCACTGGGTAGGTCACGCACTGCCTCCTCCCAATTTCCCCTAAAGTATCTTTGCTTCATTGCATATCTCTGGTATCGATGAGTGGATCTGATAGGGAACCCCTCTATTAAAATGTGCAATATCTGATAGACATCCTCTAAGATCACCGTCATCTCTCCTATAGGTAAATGGAAAGTGTTGGTGCACGGATCCCAAAGGTCTATCAAGGCAGTCAAGTAGGCGCAGTCGCCCACCACGAGCTCCAATTGTGTCACATTATTAAGGCCAATGACATCAAGACATTTCCATTCCTCCTCTATAAAAATGTCCCTAGAGACCTAAAATAGATTTGGAACTCGATATCGACTCTTCACTACCTGACAGAGCTCACTAGGTGTCAAAAATACACCCAAAAACATAAAAAAAAGTCTCAAAATGCAAAAAAAATGACCAAAAAAGGGATCTTTTTGCCCTAGTTTTGTGATCGTCCCACCTAGGGATGACCCCCAATTTGGCAGCCATCCCACCCAAGGATGGCCACTAGTGGTCATCCCACCCAGGGATGGCCCCTAAAAATGGCTAAAATAGGGTCATTTTGACCCCTAAATTAGCCCTAAAAATGCAAAAAAATAGCAAAATAATGGCAAAATAATGCATCTAAACTAGAAATAATTGCTTGCATTCCTAAATTTACCTATTATTATGGTTCCTTAATTGGGATTTAGTGTATGTTATGGAAAAAGCACAAGAAATTAACATTTCACATTAAATAAAGAAAGAGAGGAAAATGCAATCCATACCCATCTCGCACCGACTCCACTGCTTGACGAGTCCTATTTATAGATCATGGTGATTATTGGATGTTTTAGTAGCACTCTAATTCAGAAAAAAACTCTCTCCTCTTCACCTATCAAGTTTTCCAAGTTGAGAATGCAAAATGATCTCATTTGCCTCATTTTGGGTTTATATAGCCTTCAAAAAAGCATGGCTTCCCCTTGGTGGTATGGTCAGATAATTTATTGACCATCCCAACCTAGTATTGCCATAAACTATGCAGCCATCCCACCCAGGGATGGACACCAAAAAATCCTAAAATAATAGCTAAAAAAGTTCAAAAATAGGGCCAAGAACCCACCAAAAATAGGTCTAAAATGGTGCAAAATAACAAGGGATCAAGATTAAATCCAAAGCATTTATGGATACTCTAAAAAGTATTTATTTCACTCTCCAAGAAGGCTATTATGACTGGACCACTCCACAAGAATAAAGTATTTAGGCTCTCGCTTCCATAAATCATCATTAAAATGATAAAAATCCTAGCATAATTGATAAGGTTTGCAATGGGAAAAATTGATGGTTATCCCAATTAAGTCATATGTGTCAAGCGACTCATCGCTTTCATAATTATTCATGCCCTAATTGAATCATCACTTGAGGGGGTAGTCATAATAATTATTTTATAATCAAATCAACACTTAAACACAAAAGTGCAATTTTCATACATTCAAAAGAATCTTTACCAAATATAAATTTGCAAGCCCATGTTGGGGCAAAAAATCAGCAAATACACAAAAAAAATGCTTGGCCTCATTTAAGCCTTCAGAATTCACTCTTGAAAAGGCTTACAAGGATACAAGGAACCAAGACCAAGTATACCTTAAGCCTGTACAACTCTCACTACAGGGTGGCTAAAAGGTATACCATAATTAATCCTTCAACTATGTCAAAATAAAGGATTCCAAGAATGTATGCTCTTTCCACAATGAAGGCATCTAAATTTGGTTAGGTTAATTAATAACCTCAAATATTTAATGATTTAGTCATCTATTTTTTCTTAGCTCTTTGTTGCACACAATGCATCTAAAAAAATGGTATTTGTAGACACTAAAATTGTGTAAATCAGATAAGATTGCTATGTGCCACTCTTATCGACATCATATGGCTCCTTCAGGTGACCCTCAGGGGTTAATTATGTCTCCCAACCATGTTTAGAAGGTTTTACCCCACTTTTAGGAGGTTTTGGGCCATGTAGTCATGACCATCCCACCCAAGTATGACCACAGTTCATGGTCATCCCACCTAGGGACAACCATCAACAATCATCCCTATGTGGGATGGCCATGAACTAGACCCATAAAAAGTCAAAGGGTGGGACAAGTGGCAATAAATTACTGCCATTTATCCCACCCAATAACCCAAAATTGATTGGGAGGCTATCATAAACATCAAGGCCTACAAATTGGAGGTACCAAATGGGTAAGCTTTCCCACCCTGTGCATGGCAAGGGCATTGAAAAGTGGCAACACTTGCCCTACATGCCAGAACTTGTACCTTTGCACATTTGCCCTATTTTGGCTATAAATTTAGGTACTTCTACCCAATTTGAAAGGAGATAATAACAAGCATTGCTTACAAAGTGTTGCTCACATTTGTCCTCAACATTTGCCCAAGTATTTTCCTTGAAAACCTCTTCATTCGAAGGCACTTTCAGGGCATCCCAAAATACACTGAACTGAAGAATGAAAGCTTATACTGAGAGGGGGTGAACAATATATGACCACTTTTTAATTTTTTTTCTGTAATGTATAGATATAAATATTAACAACAATAATCAAAGCAATGCAAAAATAACCACACACAATAGAGACACCAATTTAACGTGGTTCACCTAATGTGGGCTACTCCATAGAGAAAATATTTCATTAAAATTTTCTCAATCAATCTCTTGGGAATCCTTTCCCTATTACAATTTTTATGGACCTCTTGTCCAAAGGAGACACCAATCCCCTAATCAAGTTCATAGATATTTATCTATAGGATAACTCTTTCTCCTTAGCTCTAACTAGTGATCTTCTAGAAGAACTACTGCTCCCACTACTCTGGCTAATGGATATCTATCCAATGAAGACACCTATCATTACTACCCTGGCTAATGGATCTCTATCCATTGGAGACTATCATCCTCTATACTCAGTCATCTTCAAATATTTGTCTCAAATATACACTAAACACAATCCTTCGGTCTAGAACAAATCTGCTCAATATCTATCTCTGGTCTGGCACAAATCTATCCTCAAATTTGCACCAAACTCTATCCTCAAATTTGTACTAAACACAATCCTTTGGTCTAGCACAAATTTATCCTCAATATCTATCCTCTGATCTGCACTAAACATAGTCCTTCGATCTAGCACAAATCTATCCTCAATCTCTATCCTATGATCTGCACTAAACACAATCCTTCGGTCTAGCACAAATTTATCCTCAATATCTATCCTCAAGCCTTAATACAAAGCTTGATCCAGTCATAAATAAACATTGCTAGATCTACCCCAAACCTTAACTCAAGTTTTGAAAAAATCAATCAATCAATTCTGTTCACAAGTCTTCTCAAAGACTTATCTCAAATATTCCTTGTAATCTTCCACAAAAGCTCACACTAATATGCCCAAAAGTTCTCTCTAGAACTTGTCCAACTTTGCTCATAAAGTACTCACTAACCTTGTCCAACTCTACTCTCAATATCTTTTCTCAAACTGTATTGTAATCTTCCTCAAAATCTCACACAAATCTATCCACAAGTCTTCTCTAAGACTTGCCTCAAATCTACTCAACAAGTCCACACTAGAACTTGTCCAATCTCATAGAAACATAAAGAGAATTTTTAGAGACTCGATATGCTTCACATTCATCACAATGCTCAATCACTTTCAATTACTCTTTTTACCATAGAAACATATAGATAATTTTTAGAGACTCAATATCTTTCACACTCACCAAAACTCAACCTCTTTCTCAAATCAATTCATAATATAGAATAATTTATTTCATAGAACTTGAAATATCACTTCAACACATCCACTTGACTAGGATCAACTAACTCTACTCAACCAATCACTCAATTAATTAACCTTTGCTTAGAAAACCTAGTCCAAGCATATGAACAATCACTCAAATGTTTCCAACAATGCTTATCAACCAATCTCACATAAAAATGATACTCATGATCTTTACAAACCCTATTTCAAGTTCCTCACTCAACTAAGTGCTTCAACAACAATTCTAATCTCACATAACAATGATACTCATGATCTTTGCAAACCCTAGTTCAAATTCACTCAACTTAATCACTTTAACAACAATGCTTATAAAACAAGGTTTTATCAACATTTTTTTATTCCATAAAACCTTGAAGCATTAATTCAAAATACACTCAACAATGCTTACAAAAAAATCCTTTTCACTCCAACTTTGCATTCACAACATTCAACAATCACTCACTAGGAAGATGTGCCCATACCTTTTGTTTGATGTAAAAGTGCCCTTGGAAAACTTGTCTCAACACAATTTTTTTTTTTTCCAATTTCAATTATTAAATGATAAAATATCACTTCAACACTTTCTCAAAATATTCTTAGACATAAAAATAATCAAATCTCAATTATGCCTTATTGCTCCCTTTTGAAAATAACATCCATCAAATCATAAATGCAAAACTAATCATTTTGATACACTTTATAATCTCCAACTTAAAATAATATCCAACACCACAAAACCTCAAACAACCTTCCTAAAACACCTTACTATCCTTTTAAAACACTAAAGAAAATAACACCCAAAAATTTATTTTGCATCAACCTTATAACTCCCCTTACAACTTTACAAACCAAATAAAATATGCAAAAATTAATTTTTAATACCTCAACTAACTCCTCCAAAAATTTTGGTACTCAACTAATGCATACCTTTGTTTTTCTCCCCAAAAGGGTTTCAACATGATTTGAATTGCCATATCCCCAAGCACCAAGTGCCTTAGTGCTTTGGAGCCCACCACATGGGCTATAGGCACCCATGTGAAGGGAGGAAGGCTTCCTTCCTATTAACCCTTCATGTGTCATTGACTTCACATGAAAACCACAAAGTAATCCTCTTTGATGCAGCATGATTCGCACAAGCTCACATTAATCAAAATAATTCGAAGGCATAAGGTAAGTTTGGCTAAGGTGGGGTAGTCCTTCTTTTATACACGTTTGGTTGATTTTTCTCCCACGTTGGTGCTAAGAATTTGAATTCAAAATTTGAATTTTAATTCAATAACCCAACTTAGGATTATTTAAAATTATTATAAATTAACTTATAATTAATATTAAAATTAATTAATAATTAATTTAAATAATTTATAAG
This sequence comes from Wollemia nobilis, assembly GCA_028583015.1. Classification (NCBI taxonomy): domain Eukaryota; kingdom Viridiplantae; phylum Streptophyta; class Pinopsida; order Araucariales; family Araucariaceae; genus Wollemia; species Wollemia nobilis. The sequence goes on from JAQPPZ010016610.1 coordinate 2,612,811, forward strand.
TTAAGTAAATTAATTAATAAATTAATTTATAAAAAAATTATATTAATTAATTTATAATTAATTTAAACTTCCCTGTATAATATTATAAATAATTATTATAATATTATTCATCTAGGCTTCTTCTTTGCACTTTGGACCACATCTAACTGCCTAGAACCGGGTCTTTGATTAACTAAAAATAGACTATCCTTTTGCACTTATTGGAGAACCTAAAACTGATGTTGCCCACTAAAACTGCCACTGACTGGTGTTGAAGGCTTGACATCAATGACCACTCACTCTTGACATCAATGAAAACTCATCTACTCAAAAGTTACAACATAAAATGATTCCAAAACCAATCAATTTTGATATTTAGTTTCCCAAATTCGATGACAAGACTCCTAGGAGGTTTATTGACCAAATCCAAGTGGAATTGGTGGCAAAAACCATCCCAGTTTGTGGCCATCCCCCTAGGTATGGTTAGTAGGTCTTATTGAAACTCCTAGGGATGGCAAAGTTTCAATAAGATTAGATTAGCATTAGCCCACAAATTTGATCTAATTTATATGTAGATCATTTCTATAGCATTAGATTAGCATCATATCCAAATTTGGTAAAGTTTTGAGTAGATTTGATGGGTTGATTAATGTTTTCATGATTACAGTCTTACTTGTTCCTGCCAAGAACAAACACTATTTCTACTAATAATTTTATTGTGATTTCTGGTTAGATACTTCCAAAATCACCTATTAAACATCATACTAGAATTTCAATTCATTTGGAGTTGTTTAGAATAATCGCAAATAAATTTTATATTCATAGATACATACTTTCTATGGTTTTCATAGTTTTCATCACTAAATGCATATGCTATTAACATAATTCAATATCTTGTGTGTAGGTGCGGGTATTCTAGGCATGATGGAGGATCTAAGGAGTAGTATAAATGAAGCTCAAGAATAGCTCTCAAGTGTGGGTTGCAAGAAGAACACTGGAAGCTTGCCATTAAGCTCATGGAGGGATTTGATCCCTTGTAATTTGTAATATGAAATGTATCAAAATGAGAAGCCCTCAAATGAGGATGTATTGTGACCTTTGGAATTTATGAATTAATGAATACAAGGATAAACCCCACATTTTTACTTTAAATCATTCGTCATTTCAATAGTTTGCTTTGTTTACATCCTTTGCATCTTTCTATTGCATGCTTTCTTAGAAACAATAGATCATATTTTAGTTTCAATGCATTTAGGTAAGCCATTTTTCATGCTTATTTAGTTTCACATCTCTTATATGCAATTGCAAAAACAATTTTAGGGCCTAAAAAATGTACCCAATTAGGACAAACCCAAAAAACATCGTAGTCCAAGAAACAAGGATTTTTTATAGGCAATTCCTAAAACAACTTTTAGGAATCATCCAAAAGCCAATTTTGTACAAACCTATAGAATAAAACCTTTCACAAAACTACATATCACTCACTCATTTGTTGAATTAACTTCAGTATCTCATTAGAGATCCCAATACACTTACACCCTACTAACAACATGGCCCATGAAACCATGATTCTTAATGGCAATTCGATGAACCCTAGGATTACATTCCCAAAGCTTCTATATTTATCAAAAAAACCCATAATATCACACCCCAAGAGGATTAAATAAAGAAATATACTCCTAGATAAGACATCAATGATCTCCCTACTTTTTCTTAGAGTAGTTAGGCTAGCACATGTTTGCAAAATATTAGAAAAAGTCTATGCATTTGACCTCATCCATGACTATTTTATTTTTTGATATGGTTTTATAGCCTCATTAATATACCCATTATGTGCATTCCCAAAAAATAAGGAATTCCATGACACTTCCTTCTACTCATGCATGCTCTAAAAAATTTCCCATGCCTTGTTAACAACCCCAAAATACCCATACCTCACAAACAACAAAATCCATGAGATAAAAAAATGATCAAATAAATAGATAAATTCTTCCTACATATCCTTCATGCTAAAAAATTTAGCATACATGTCCATGAGGGAATTTTGAACAAAGAAATCACTTTGAAATCCAATTTTTATTATCTCTTCTTAAATATGTTTTTATTTATCTAGATCCATATTTCTTTCATCAATCTACTAATAGATCTTCAGGGTCTCAAATATGTGCCCAAACTACAAAAACCCTACAAACATCATGGTCTATAGAACCAATAAACTTAGTTGTAAATAAATAACCCCTTAGCTTGCATCCTCAATGCTTCTACAAATCCTAAATAAGACCACAAGCACACTCTCCAAAATGACAAAGGACTAAAACCCATTACTAAACATGAGATCAAGCATATTTGTACCTCTTTCTAGAGTAGCCAAGCTACCTCAAGCATGTAGAACATTGTCAAGAGAATTTGCACTTGGCTTTAAACTTGATTGTTGCAATTCCACAAATAGTTTCATAACCACATAAAAAAAATCAAATTTGCACAAAATCTATAATTATGGTGATACATGATACTACAAATGATCATCCATGCTCTACAAAATTTTCCATACCCCCTCAAAAGACCCTAACATCTCAAACTCCTCAAACAAAAAAAATACATGAGATGACAAATCATTTAGACAATTTGTTAAACATTTTTCATACATACTTCAAGTCAAGAAGAGCATAACAAATAGAGAAACTAGAAAGGAATAAAATTATAAGAAAGACCTCAAGAACCATATTCCCTTCTTGAAGAGATTCTATATTGGCACATGTTAGAAGAAAACATGTAAATTTATTCAAGTTTTGTTTGACACCTATCAACTACAATTGCAAATTATGTTTTAGAGCCTCATTGAAGAACCCATTTTAGGCAAATTGATAAAACATCATAGAATAATAAACAAGGTTCTTTTCAGGTAGCTCCTAAAATAACTTTCAGGCATCCTCCAAAATTTAACTTTATGAGAACCTAGAGATTAAATACTTCCATGAAACCTAGAGTGACCTTCAATGCCTCATTAGAGTGCCAATTCTATGCAAATTGTGCTAGCATTGTGGACCAAAAAATCATGTCTTAGTGGTATCATGAAAAACCATTGGCTTACATACTCAAAGCTACTATTATTCCCAAACAATCTCATGAGAGCACTCCCCATGAAGATAAAATATGGACACCCACTCATAATTAAAACATCATACACTCCTTATATTTTCCCAAAGTAATTATGTTGGCATATGATTGTAAAACATCAGTAAAAGTATTTACAATTGGCTTCATACATTTTCATAGCCTCATTAAAAAACCTATTTTGCATATTATCTACATACAAGGTAATCCATGACACTTCATTCCACTCATGCACGCTCTGAAACATTTCCTATACCCCCTCATCAACCCCAAAAATCTCATACTTCATAGCCAAAATAAACCAAGAAGCAACAAATTAATCAAATAATTTGTCAACCACTTCCCATGCAATCTTCAATTTGTTGCATTTAGCATACATGTATATAAGGGAATTGTACCCAGGTGTTGTAGGTGAGTTGGAGAGGATAGGGTAATATTCCAAGGGAGGTCCTAGGTTCGAATATCCACCCTACCAAAAAGTTGAATTGGATATCCAAAATCCAATTGATAATGTTGGTGTGGGCAGGGCCGTGTGTGACTCCTGGGTGACTTTGACGGTGTAGAACTCCCTATCGTGGTCTCTCAGACAAAGGCATCCTGCAAGGATTTTTTTGCTTAAAAAAATATAAGGGAATTCTAAAAAAAATAGCATTTTGAAAACCATTTTTTATTATCTCTTCATGAATATGATCTCCTTTTCAAGATCCACATTCCTTTCACACATATATATAAATACCTTTAGGGCCTCAATGACATGCCTAAACTATGAATTCCCTCTTTCTAGAGTAGTCGAGATGGTACAAGCTTGAAAAAATCTCACAAAATCCATTGTATTTGGATTCAAAATTGACTATATTTATTTAAATAGATTCTTAGCCTCAATAAATATCCCATTTTATGCAAACCTTGCACTCATGGTTATCCATAATACTACATTCTGCTCATGCATACTCTAAAACAATACCCATGATCCCTTGAAAGCCCCAATATGCTCATATATCACAAGTAACAAAATCCATGAGACAAAATAAATATTAGATAAAATTTTAAACACTTTTTGCACATCCTTCATGAAAAAATAAGCCAAGTCACAAAAGAAACTAGACCAAAATCCTCTTCTAACAATGACCTCATGAACCACCTTCCCCTATTGAACAACTCTTGAAATAGCATGTGCTAAAAGAATACATGCAAATGTTTTTAAGTTTAATTTCACACCTCTTATATTCCATTGCAAAAATAGTTTTGGAGCCTCATAAAAGATCCCATTTTGGGTAAATTAAGAGAACATCTCAATGCATAAAACAAGGTATTTTTAGGCATTTCTTGAAATATCTTATGGGCATCATCTAAAAGCTAATTTTGTACAAACCTAGATAGACCCATATTCCAAACCCATAAAATATTAACCCATTTATTGAATGACCTTTAGGGCCTCAACATTGAGCCCATTTTGAGCAAACCTTACCATCATCATGGTCCAATAAACTATCATTCTCAATAAAAATTTTACAAACCCTAGACTAGCATTATCAAAGCTTCTGCATAACTCAAATAAACCCATAAGTGAACTCCCCATGAAGAAAAAATACTGAAGCCCACCCCTAAATAAGATAAGGATCTCCCTACCTTTTCCAAAATTATCTAGGCCTTACATGCTTGTATAACACTAGTGTATTCAAAGTTTTGAATACATTTTCAAGTCCTAAAAGTGGATTGGACTTATCAAATATTTTTTTTGAAAATTTGGAGAAATAATTTGGACTTGCTATCTTTGCAATTTTGCATGTCTAAACTAATGAAGATGCGATAAAATTTATGTTTGAGCCTAAAATAATGTTAACGGGCTCAAAATTTTGATCAATAATTATTTTTTAGAGTCAGGATTCTAAAAGGTAGCAATCGAGAATCACCTTTATCCATTCTAGATGAAGCTATACCAAAAAAATTTAGGAACAATGTCAGCCAAGCTCTCATGAGGTTCCAACATATTAATAGCAAACACAAAAGAAGTATGAGAAAGAAAAATAAAGTAAAATAACAACTTAAATTATACATCTTAAGCATTTAAATGTGCTTGGCACCATTATGCTTGTCAAGAAAAGTGACTCGAAAAACACTAAAGCATCAACAATGTCCTTGAATTAAGGAATTTATTTTAAGAGAACATCTAGCTTTCTAGAAAGAAGTGGGTCGATGTGTCATATCTAGAAAGTGGTAGCCATATCCATAAAGCATTATTGAAATTTATACTATCATAAACAATTAAAATTTGACAAAAACTACCAAGTGGTAGCAGCCTAACCTAGGATCATGCCTAATCATTTTGTCAAAAAATTATTTGTAATAACTAGTTTTGTTTCAAACAAAAACTATATAAGTAGTAGAGATCCTCATTTGTAAAGGTTAAAAACTTTAATGTATATCTTTTTGTGAGATGAGGCTCTAGGACATGCTAATAATATCAAGGCTATTTGGCTTCTTTCTATCTCAATTCATGTAATATTTTTTATTAATACACTTTTAGCATTCCATTTCTACATTAATAGTAGTGAACTCTATTAGGATCAATGTTGTTTACCTTATTTCAACTCAGATTGGAGCAAATGTTATTAGGATTTAAGTTGTTTGGATTCTTTCTCTTAGAGCATTTTGGATGTTTAATGTTATAATAATTACACTTGATATTTTTGTAAGTTATAGTTGGGACAATTATATTAGGTGAAATAGTTGTTTGGAATATATGTTATTACAATTCCTATGCTTAATTTGCATGAGATTTTATGAGAGAAAATTATGTTAAGTCTTTGATTGAAATAACTAGTTTATGTCCTTTTATCTTACATTCTTGTTTTTAGCTAGCTCCATCTACTTAAATCATGTTTATACTTCCTTCTCCCATATTTCTCTTTTCATTTTCTTTTGTCTTTTTAAGTAGTTACAATGAGTTACCCTTATCTAGAGGTTGATATGAGAACAATATTAGGCCATAAAATCTTGATGTTGGCTGATGAGAGAGTAAATTTATCTCTTTATCATTGACCAATACTGATTGGACCATCAAGAACTAGTAAAATTCTCAATATTTGAATTCATACTTATCACATTTCTTCATATAGTTTCACAACCTCAACAAAAATACCATTTTACGCATTCTATATAATCAAGGTAGTTCATAGAGTTTCATTATGCTCATGCATGCTCTAAATCAATTCCCATACCCCCTTTATAACCCCAAAAATTCCAAACCTTACAGTCAACAAATTCCACAAGATGACAAGTTGAATTTTTTTTTTCAAACACTTCCCACACAACCCTCATGTTGTTGCATTTAGTAGACAAGTCTAAAAGAGACATCCTAATAAAAACAACACTTTGAAAACCACTACTGATTATATTTTCATGAATATGCTTGCCCTTTTCTAGATCCATATACCATTCACCCATCTACATTCTTATATTTTATTTTTACTAAATTTACTTTTTTATTTACTATTTACATCATGTTATATGGCTTGATGTGCTTTTTATGCTAAATATTTCAAAAATTACCCATTCACCAGAATTAGCAATTTTTGGACTCTAGTTGTAGTCAAATCAAAAGAGTTGCAGTCATAGAATCTAGTGATTTGGTATGGGCCTAACCAAAGTGAGTCAAAATTTTGGTGTTTTTTAGGCTTGGCTTTGTCCTCATCTAACTTCAACACCAGATCTCTAATTTTGAAATCTTGAGAAGAGGCATTTTTATCAAACCAATGTTTGACTATTTTTTGATGTTGTTTGAAATTTCTATATGCATTTTTCTTTGCTCTTCTAATAGAATTAGTGCATCCATCCTTGCTTCCATTGGTTATAATTCTAGACAATCATAATTGTTTAATATCCTTATAGATGTAATGGTAGCATAACTCATTTTCCATAAACTAGAGGGTACAAAGGTGTTTTTAAGGTTCCTTTTTATGTGATCAGATCAACCCATAATGCTTGGTATAACATTAATTATCAATTTATTTTGTTCTCTCCAATAATTCTCTTGATTAATGAAAAACAAATTTGTCTATAGATTTTTCTAGACCATTACCTTATGGATACTATTTTGATGAAGCCTTTAAGTAGATAGAATATTTAATACTAAATTATAGGATCCTATCACCTTAGAATGTAGGCTGATAATCCATTAATGTCATACCTAGCATTTAAATTCTCTAGAAATTTGACCATAATTTTTTGGTCTACATTTTTTGTAGTGACTACTTTAGAACACATTGTAAAATAATACATTTAGAATGAATTTGTTCTTGATAGATAAATTTAGGGTTATAACCCCAATGAAATAAATCCCCCATTGCTAAAAGGGCTTATTTTCTATTATTGTCTTGAGAGGAAGAGCTATGTTTCTTTTTCTTCCAACAAACCTTTTGTAAACTTGACATGACTACAATTTTAAAGGCATCCTCAAAAAGGTTTGCCTAATAATAGGTAGCTTGTAGGATTGTTGTTGTGGTTTGGATGACATAGTGCCCTCTAGAGAAGCCTAAATAAAATTTATTTAGCATTGCTTTTGATTTTTCTAGATGCTTACAATGAAGAACTCCATCAAAGTTCTTCTGGTATAGACTTTGCTCAATCATGACAAAGTTTAATGTCTAAAGCCTATACCTCATTATTTGTGAAGGGTTTAAATATTTTGGATGCTTACCTATTCTAAAATATTTTATTAGGTCTAAAAATCTATCCTTTAGCTCATCCAAGCCTTCTAATTTTAGCTCATGGGACTCTTCTAGTAGTATATTCTACTTAGATCATATAGAATTGGCAAGTTGTTCACACAAAGTCTTTCCTTGGACTAACTTGGTTGGTTTGATTTCTATATCATATTCTTGGATTTTAGTGATCTAGCATGCTCTCTTATTTCCAATTTCCCCTTATAAAATAGTGTCTTGAACATCCATATGCATGATATATACAATGGTTTTGCTTTGTGATATATAATGACTTAGTTTTTTTAAGGATCTCATAAGAGCAAATACATATTTTTTAATAAATTTGTATTTCTCCTCATAACTGTGTAGCATTTGGATTAGGAAGGCATATGGATGATTATTTTAATCTTCATCCCTTTTTTTAAGCACTACAACTATGCTTTCTTCAACACCATATATATATATATATATATATATATATATATATATATAATGAAATCCTTTTGATAATCTGGATTTGCCAAAAATAGAGTACTTGCTATAGCTTGCTTGATTTTTAAAATCGTCTCCTTTTTATTCTATCTAGTTGAAGAGGATGTCCTTATGTAGAAGCATAGTCATAGGCTTAAAAATCTAAGAAATGTGAAAATTTGGACAAATTTGAGTTGCTCAAAGAAATATTGAAGCCCCTTATTATTCATTGGTAGAGGTAGTGTCACTATTGCTTTTGCATGATTTGAATCAATAGATAATACTTAGTTTGATACAAAATGCCCCAACAATTTTCCCCCATGAATAACAAAGATTTTTTTATATTTAGAGAAATCATAAAATCTTGACATCTTTTAAATACCAATATTAAATGGTGTAGATGTTGATTCTTGTCATGAGAAAACACTATGATATCATCTAGATATATGAGTATTACCTTATTCACTAGTTCTCCAAAATCAAGGTCCATAGCTCTTTGGAAAGCATCTCTAGCATTAAACAGACCAAACAAAATTCTTTAATAAGAAAATTTTCCCCACTTTAAGGTATCATTTTATACTAGCCTACATCCTTTATGCATATTTGATTGAAGCCAAAAAAAATTATCCAACAAGGAAAACCTCTTAGTCCCAAACACCATTTGCAATATTTTATCTATTTGCGGTAGAGGGTAATGATCTTTAAATGAAGCTTTATTAAATTCTAGAAGATAATGCATAGTTAGATCTCACCATTTTTCTTTCAAACGGGGACTAGATTGGCCACCCTTGTGGAATGCTTGATTGGATATATGATATTTGCATTTAGTATATTTAATAGTTCCTATTTTTTTAGAGATTCAATTATAGGATTCATCGATCTTTGCTTTTGTCAAAAAGGCTTGGAATTTAAAAATAATTAAATGGTATGCTAGATGACTTGCTTATTGTATACTTTGAGATCATCATAGCTCCAAGATATCACATCTCCAAATTATTTACAAAGTGTAATAAGGTCATATGTTTCCTTTTGAGTGTATTTTATTCCAATATTAATTGCTTTTTTAGACTCCATTTGGAATTTCTTGAATTCTTTATCATCTATTTTCATCCTTTGGTTTGTGATCTGGTCATTGTTATCAAATAAAAATTCTAAAGTAATAAATATTTTAAGCATATAATTATTATTTAGTTGTATAATATCTTCACTATCAACAATGCTTTCCACATCCTCTAGATCATTTACAAATATAGGTTCTTGTATTAAGAAATTTACTATTTGTTCATCATTGTCAACTAATTCATTGTTCTTGTATTAAGAAATTTACTATTTGTTTATCATTGTCAACTATCTTGACTCCTATTTATGTTTTCCAATTTCCAAAAATGGGATAAAATTATACTCCCCTTGAAGCTAGATCGTCTTCCTATGTATTTTTAATTTATGGAATAACCTATACATTGATCATGTCAAAGATTTCTAGAAGGTCCCATACTCTATTCCAGTAAGCCTTGATATAATGATGCTTCTTACTACATTTTTAGTAACTTGGTTTACTTTAGCTTTGACTCTCTATAGATTAAAAGGTTTTTTATCCCCATGTTCTCTAATTGTAATAGTCCTAAATGTAGGACTTCATATTTAGTAGCATTATTTATATGATTCTAGGTTAGCCTATAGAACTTTTTTACCCCTTTAGAAGGATACTTGAGGACTACTCTAGCTCCAAATTTGTTTTTACGCTTATCAAAGAATAAATTCCACCTATCTATTTTTTGGAGCATCTAATTTGTGATGAAAAAAGTTTGAATACTATTTGTCTTCATCATACAATAAGTTCCCATTCCAATTTTAGTTACTATGTTAAAATAACTTAGATAAATATCATATTTTACCTATAATTCTTTCATTAGTCCTTAAAGGATTTCCAAATCATATTCTATCAATTAACATTTTTTATTTTATGTTTTCTATGTGATAGGGACTAGGTTTCTCCATGTAGATTTTGACCTTCCTTCCTTTGTAAGGAATCATCCTGTTTGTAAAATCTAGGGACAAGTACCCTCCAATATTGGTTGTAAACTATATAGATAAGCATAGCCCAAAGAAAGGTATCAAGTCAACTGATACATATACACATAAGACAAAAATATTTGACAAATATAAGATGAAATATTTATATTTTTATTTGGAAAGGGGATATTTATAGTCAAATACATCTAGGAAGAAACCTTTTAGGATACATCACATTAAATGCTATGTCAACAAGTCCAATGGAGGAAAATTTACATAAAGGATCACATTAACTATAATGGAAGAATGTCATCCATGTATTATTAAATATTAGGTATTACATTAATGGTGGCCACATGGAATACTTAATTCCTATCATTCCTTCCCACCATAGAAGCATTATATTTCAATGTGAACAAAAAGGGAAGGAAAAACATATATAAACAAGAAGAATAAAGAAAATGGGTTCCACAAAAAGAGAATGTAGAAGTGGCTAATGCAGATGCTAATATAGTCAAGGATATAGTGAGCCAAATATAGATGTTTATGTGGAACAAAACTGATACAACCCCGATGATAGGAGTACCTTTGTGATACCTAGTGATCACAAAATGAAGGGTTGTGGTCTTGTGAATATATTTGAAACAAAATATTTCTGTAGGAGTCACTAAAATAGGAATAAAAAACCCAAAATACAATTCAAAAAATGAGGATAAAGATTGAGAAAATGAAATAGAAAGCTTGACTCATGAAACAAGGGGCACAAAACAAAAGTGCTAGAAAATGGTGGATTGCTTCATGCACTATGCACAGATAGGAAACATCACAATTAGTAGTTTCTTTGTATGATTCTTTAGGATAATGGTGGAACACAAAGAAAATACAAGCAAGGGCCATGAACAATGAAATAAAGGTAGAAAGTATGTGGGTAGAGGGCCATGATTAGAACACAAATAGGATTGACCCTTTGATGAATGCAAATTATTTATAGAAGCATGCAAAGAGGGTAGAAGGAGCTTCAAAACCAACACATAAACCGATATTATCAACCCAATGACTGAGAGATAAGTGTTATGATGAATATGTGGGCTCTAGAGGCACTATGAAATTGCATGTGTCTTCAACAAGTCTAAACAGAATGTGGTTAGATCTATACCACAAAGGTTGTGATGTCATAGTCAAAGATGAAATAGGTTGTAAGAATAAAAATACAAATGCAGTGGAAGACTAGAATGATGCCAAATATATGAGTGAAATAGATAGGGTCATGGGATGTGGCTAGGATATGGGTGTAAAATGAAACTCGTAGATAGATTTTAGGGATAAAATCCATAACACTTGATAGAGCTATCAACATAGCTCTTACAAACCGAAATTGGAAAGCAAATAAATACATAATAGACCCAAATTACAACTGAAACCAAGGTCAAAAATAGAAACCCTAAGGCATAGAAAGGGATATGGAACCATTGAAGCAAAAATAACACAAACTAATGAGAACATGAATAGAATTACAACAAGAAAGTGGAAAATTTCCCCTCAAAGAAGGATCTACTACTCTAATTCCAAATTGATATAGACACATAGAAGATAAATGGATTTGGTAAACAATGGATGAAAGATGTTTAATTTCATTTTAAAATGGTCTATTTATATCCAAATACAATGTCTAAGAAGGAACATTTTGGGAGACATCGCATTAAATGTTATGTCGACTAGTCCAATGGAGGAACCTTCTGTAAAGGATCATATTAACTGTAATATTTTGGAATGTCATCCACCTACTATTAAATAGTATATAATAAATTAATGGTGGCAACATGGAATATTTAATCCCTATCATAAACCACTATTACTTATTGAATCACGATGATCTCTAATATTTTATGTAGCACCATTAGAAGGTCCTTTACTACTCTTGCCATCCAAAATAGGGTCCCATATAGCTACAGTATGATGGAACTATTCTAGGTGCATTCCATGGACATTTCCTCACAAGAAACCATAGGCGTGACTATTGGTATCCAAAATCTACCTTGTAGTTGTGCATGATCTAGCCTTCCATTTGTAGAGACATATACAATGGTGGTGGCTTATTCTTACCTTTCCCAAGCGTTTTTTGATCTTGAGTCAATTTTAAGCCCAGATGATCTACTTCAATTGTAGATTTGGTATCTAGAGTTTATATAAGTAGGTGTTTAGGGATCAACAAAGCATAATACATGCTTGTCCTAGGAGTATTTATTCTCAAATTTTTAACAATATTGTATTTGGAGGGTTCCAAAAGTTTCTCTTCTTTTAAGACTAGTTTTTAAAATCTTCCTTTATATTGTTGGATGTCCTCTTTCCTTAAATTTTTAGTAATAGAAGGAAATTGGAGCTTTCTTAGAATTAGTTCCTTTGATTCATATTATATGGTTTTAGGATCATATGTCTTGGTATTATCCTTTGGTTTCTCTTTTCTTTGTTACTTTTGAGGCTAAGTGGAGGCTTTGAGACCATTAGTCTTCCAAGGATCTACCAAGAGCGGTATCTTTTTGTATGGAATTAGTATATGGAATATGTTAGCTTTTGATGAGACTGTAGTACAAGAAATACAACCACAAGATGCAAGAGAACCAATCTAAGATAACTATAAACTAATGGAACAATAATATGCAAGAAAATAATGAGATGAACGTCTACAAATAACTTAAAAATATGACATTAATAAAAGTGACGAAAATAGTACAAATCTATATAATGAAGGACATGAACACTCAAAATAGTATGAAAGGAATACATTATACCATATGATACCACACACTCTCTATATTTAATACTACATAGAAAACACTTACTATGAGGCCTTTATATAGGAATATAGATTCCTTGGCCTTTACTCTACCTATCTACCTAATGTACAAGTGGACTCCTTGTACATTTACAACTTGCACATTAACACTTGTGCATTTATTAGAATACTTGAAGTAAGTAACTGGATTTACTCTAAAGTAGACTCCTAATCTAGTTATGTACCAAATGTGGTACATTTACATGACCCAAATAATATAAAATAATCTAATATCCCCCTATATTACATTATTTGGGTATTGAAGACTTTAGTCTTCAATATGGATCTTCTATCTGGTACTCGAGCTTGAGTTCTCCTTCTTTGCTATCTGTGTTCTATTCAAGCAAGTACTTAGTGTCTTCATAAATTGTTATCTTTATAGAGAGGGCTTCTACTTTAGGTTCAACTATAGGTTCTTTCAGTTATTTGAATTGATCATACTCATTTAGTTTAGTCTTTGTGCTTTCTTCATTATACTCTCTATTTGTATTCAGATCAGTATTTTTGTTTTATTTTCTTTTGTTAAGTTTTCTCTTCATCCTCCTTTGTTTTTGCACTGTTATTAGAGGAATATATGCTTCATGATTGTTGGCAATTTTGGGTACTTTGGGTACATTGCCTTTGCTCAAATGTATAATTTGTCATTGATGTCAAAAGGCATTTTTGTGTTGATTTCAAAAGAGTGTGATGTCAAGAATATCTTGAGAAGCTTCATTATGTTAAAGGTTTTTTTTAAAACCATGGTGACAAGGCTAAAGGTTTTTCTTAAAACCATTTGGACTCATTAAGGGTTTTTATTAAAACCAAGCTTAACTTAATGCAAAGGTCCATGTGTATTATTAATAATTAAATTAACTCAAACCTTTGTCAAAGGTCCAAGTTTAATTTATTATTAATAAAATAATAATAATTATTATTTTAATTATTATTAAAGGGTCTTTCAACCCTTAAGCAAGGAGGAGCACCGACGTCAAACAGTGAAGAAAAAATGGCTATTTAAGTGGGGATGTTTCTCAAAAGTGAGCACCTCCGATTTGACATTGATATCTGCGATTTGTGGTTCTCTGTATTTTTTGATTTGCGCTTGGCATCTACGATTTGCTTTTGCACCATTTCATTTGATTTGCACTTGGCATCTATGATTTGCATTTGCACCGTTTCATTTGATTTGCGCTTGGCGTCTGTGACTTGCATTGCTCTATATCCTTCAAAAAGCGCTTGGTGTCTTTGTTTGAGCTTGCTCTGTGTTTTCTATCTCTGATTGACGTCTTTGAGATCGTGCATGTTTTGCATCTTGGAGACTGTGCTTGGCAAACTCGATTTTGAGCTTGGGCTGCATCCTTACCTTTTGGCTTGACGGTAGTGGATTGTTGCATGCGGTTTTTGGAAGACGTTTACATTTTCCAGGTTCTTGGCATCAAAGGAAGATAGAAGAGAGGGCAGCGGTGTTTTATTTCGTTGGGAACTTGTGACCCAAAGGCGGTGGCATTTAAGCAAAAGCGCTAGATGGCAGAGGTGCCGAGTTTGATTCTCTTCGTTTGGAATTTCCTTTTGGTCGCGATGTGTAAAGAATGGTGACTGTAAATGAGCGGGAGGTATAAGGTTAAGGTATCATTTTTTGTTTTGACATTGGTTTATTGTTGTTTAATGTTTATGTGGAGTAATAAGGTGTAAAGAGGTTTTACTTTGTATGTTATTGTAATTTGGTGGTTTTTACTAAGTTGGAGAAATAAGGTGTTATATTTGGATCTTTATTATTGTGTATTATAGTATAGTTGCTAACTCTAATTGGTGGCAAATTGAGAGTTAGTGTTGTGACAGATTTTGAGTTCTCCTTCTTCATCAAAGTAAAGGTATGGGCAACTTCTTCCATGTATGTTGTTTATAGTATATTTTTTGAAATTGAGTTTGGAGTGAAAAGGTTGTCTACTAGGTATTGTTGGTGTAAATCTTATTTTCTGGATATTGAAGATTGTTTATGCATTAAAGTTATTGTTGAATTTTTGGGTGAATGCATAATTCTGGTTGAGTAAGAAGAAGCATTTTTGCAATAGGGTTTATGTTAATAAGTCTTGCTACTTGCATTGAGATGATGAAACCCTAGTTGTTGGTGAAAAGAATATAAGCATCATTGTTATATGAGATATTGCATAGTTGGCAATTGTTGGGTTGTGTTTAATATTCTTGAGAAAAGCATACTACATCTATCTTATTCTTTTGAGATTGAGTTTGAGTTGAGATTGAGATTGGGAGTTAAGTATAGAACATATTGAGTCTTTAACAATTATCTTTATGTTTCTATGAGATTTGATATTGAGATTGGGAGTTAAGTATAGAACATATTGAGTCTCTAACAATTCTCTTTATGCTTCTATGAGGTTTATGAATCACATTGGGTCTCTAACAATTCTCTTTGTGAGTTCATGCTAAGCAAGTTTTTCTTGGTGAGCTTGCTGAGGTTTTGGACAGGTTTTAGACAGGTTCTAGTGGGGACTTGTGAGCAGGTTTTAGACAGGTTTCGGTGGGGACTTGTGAGCAGATTTGGATAGGTCCTAGCAGAGGACTTGTGATATGAGTTTTAGAGAGTTCTATCAAAGAACTTGAGGACAGAGGTGCATTGGTTCTTTGAGAAGAACCTGAGGACAGATTTGGCAAGTCTTTGAGAAGGATTGTGTGCAGAGGATTGATTTGTTCATAGAGTTGGACAGATCTGACAGACAGAGGAAGACTTGTACTAGACCGATTGACTGTGTTTGGTACAGGTAGTTGAGTTGTTGTGGACGTGATCATAGAAGGTAGAGGTCTCTTAGGCTAAGCATTGAGGATAGGAGTTCTTTGATGGAAAGGAGTTCCACGTGCTGGGAAGAGGTATAGGCAGTTGATCTTCTGAGGGATCATTTCTAGAGCAGAGGGGAAGGTATCTCCTTTGAGCAGAGGCTCATAAATTCATATTGGGGGAAGGTGTATCCTTTGGGCCGAGGCTCATAAACATTGTAATTGGGAATTTTTCCCAAAGAACTTTGAGATAACTTTTAGAGAAAAGTTTTGTGGACGTAGCCCAGGCATTCTGGGTGAACCACGTTAAAATTGGTGTCACTTTGTGGATGATTTTGTGCATTGTTTTGATATTGCTTTGGGTATATTGCTTTACTGTTTTGAAGTATAAAGGAAAAATTAAAAAGAGGTCTTATACTGTTCACCCCCCCTCTCAGTATAAGCTTGTGTTCTTCAATGATGAATTAGTATATCATCACAATAGTATTAACTGGAATTGCTAGTTTTCTTTATGTTTTGAATGAATTAAAAAACAAATAATGATTGATATAACATTAAACATTCTTCTATTGTGAATATAACTATTTTTGTGTATTCCACCATGCTTTGAAGAGTGCTTCATGAAGATAACCAATTAGTTCTATAAAATTTCCTTATTTTGCCTCTTTATGAAATAGTAAAAACCTCTCCTTTTCACTAGAAGATAAAATCTTGTATCCTTCAAAGGTATCTATTAGGTTTTGGGAGTAAAATTCCACCACATGAAATAGTTCCTCACTATTGAATGCATTCCTCACTATTTCATTCATGTTTCTTTTATTAACCTTTGGATTATAATTCCTTATAGATCATACTTTATTTGAGAATACCTTGAGGATTTTAAAGTTTACTTAATGATTTTACTTTTCTTAGATTTCTCGATAAAAGTATTTTAATTCTCAAGCAATTAGAGTATCCTTGATGGTTGTTTCTAAGGATTTTAAAGTAGACTACCTTATGACTCTCTAGTTTAAAGTATATGAATCAAGTTGATAAAATATTTCCAAGACTAAGGTTTTGTAGAATCCTTATGTCTCCCTAGTGACAAGAGTAATCTATAAGCTTGATAAAGTGCTTAGTAAGTAATATTTCACCTTTTGGGTTGATCAATAATCAACTCCTATTTCACCTTATCTCTCCTAATGAACTATGAACTTATTAATTTGAAGTTATCTTTGGTTGAATTTATTTTGTCCCTTTAGTATAAGTATGAGATAAGTGTAAGTAAATAATTCCAACTCTTTAAGTAAATAATTAACTTCCTTTTATAGCCCTTAATATCCAGCAGTTTTGATATAATATATTAGGTAGATTGATTCTTGAGTTCGAGCTCTGGCGATTTGGCGGGAAACCTTTTGTGCAGGCACCGGGCGAAGCTCCAGGGTCTCTGGTTGGAAGATTCTTCCAGGACCTCCTGTGGATTGAATCTACACTACTTTGAAGGATCGTTCGTTGCCTTGGGAGGGCCCAATGGGGTCTCCTCTAGGATCTATCGATGGGCAGAAAAGCTCATATCCTTGATATATTAAAAGAAAACCCTGCATCTTCCTCCGATGAAGCTCAACGAAGTGCTTATCAAATGCTATTTAAGAATTTTGGAAAGGGTTTACCTGCAAACAGAGTTAACGGCTGCCTTCCACAATCTGCTTCCAGGCCTAAGATTGTCATAGAACCAAAACTGGTTGAGGATACGATTATATACCGTGCTACCCATGATCTGATCTGCAAATTCATGGGTATCCGGCCCACTCTGAACTTTCTACACACCTGGGTGAGACAGAGCCGGGAGCCCATTGGTGAGTACTCTCTATGGCCTATAAGCAATGGGTATTTTATTATTAGTTTCTCTTCTTTAGCGGATAGAAACAGAGCATTTGAATCAGAGAAGAGGAGCCACGGCCCGGCAGGATTATTTGTCCAACCGTGGAGAGTGGGTTTTGATCCTCGCATTGAGCCCACGGCTGTCCCGGTCTGGATACGGCTGTACGCTCTCCCAATGGAGTTTTGGGGTGAGCAGATTCTTGAGTTGATTGGTAATTCTCTAGGTAGATATTTGGGAGTTTCAAGAGATACCATGGAGGGAAATATTGTTGTCTTTGCTAGAATATGCGTAGAAATGGACATTAGCTCGACCACTTCCAGTCGAGGTGGAATTGGAGTTGGCAGGACTAACATGGATACAGCAGCTAGACTATGAAGCCTTACCTTTTAGATGCGAGTCTGCCATAAGCATGGCCATTTGGCTAGGTTCTGCCCAAATAGCACGACCACAAAAGCGGAAGCTCCGTCGGGAGCGCCAAATCGCCCCAGAGAGGGTAAGTTCACTCCGGTCAAAGAACCCCTCAATATCCCCCGGGGTTACGATGCCCGAGAAAGATGGCTTTGAACAGCGAAGCGGAGGAAAAACAAAAAGAGAAATGGCAAAGAGCGGGCCCAAACCAAGCCAACCAATCGATATGAAATCTTCAAATCCCTTGTAGACCAAGAAGACCAAGTCATGGAAGGAGTGGATGGGAATGCTGAGGATACTAACACCCACTCTCATGCTCCTCTATCATCTACTCCTGTCTTAGAACAGGTGATTGAAACCCCTGAGACTTTGCAGCCAGAGAACCTAGGGGCTATGGTAATCCATTCCCCTGCACAACCAGTTATTAAGGATGTCAACATGGGAAGTGCAGAAAAGAACAGAGAAAAAGACCGGCGTTGGGGATTACCCGAGGTGGAAAAGAGGTCTAAGAATAGTAATTCCCAAGGAGGTGGTAGAAAATCCAATAAGGATCTACTAGTAGCGCAAGGGGACAAGGCTGATCAATGGAGGATCGGTGAGAACAATTGACTCTTATTGCTCCCAAGGTTTCCAATGATTATACAATCCTGGAATGTAAGGGGTTTAAACAGTAGAACCCATCAATCTGCTTGTTCAAAGACTTTTAGGAAGACACAAAACAGACTTTTTGCTCCTTCAGGAAACAAAAATGTCTTTAGATCTTATGTGTAAAATTGCTAGTAGAATATGGAGGGGCGCTGGATATATGGATGTGGCGGCCCAAGGAGCTTCGGGGGGGATTGTTACTCTTTGGAACCCTATGGTGTGGATAGCAATAGAACATACAGCTTGGAGGGGTGTTCTCACATCTCTCTTTAAGAACATTGTTACAGCTGAACAAGTTTTAATTACAAACTTCTATGGGGCTCAAAGCATTGATGGCCGGCGGCTTCAATGGAATGTTGTTCATTCAATGAGATCCTCCGGGAAGATTGCGATTGGATTATTGCTTGGGGATTTTAATGCCAAATTATCTGCCGGGGATCGAGGAAGGTGGTTTCCCAGTTTTGGATCCAGGGGATAGGCTTACGATTGCTCAAGTCCGAGGCCTTTCACCTTGTTGATATCAAAGGTCCTGGCACTTATTTTACGTGGACTAATAAGAGAAGAGAGCCACACAGTAGGAAGGTAAAACTAGACCGGTTTCTGGTCTCGGAGGAAGCATTTGTGAAATGGAATATTAAATTTCAGATTTTGGAAGGCCCAGTTTCAAGACCACTTTCCCATTTTCCTGGAGGGAGGGGCTATGACAAGGCAGTACCATAAACCATTTAAATTTGAAAATTTTTGGTTGCAAAAAGAAGATCTCCGAAGAAAAATTCCTCAGTGGTGGGAAGATGGCCGCCCACCTTTTGGGACTGCAATGTTCAAATTTCACAAACGACTTCAATTTGTCAAGTGTAAGCTGAAGCGGTGGAGGCAAACTAACAAATCGGACTTCCCGGCACCAGCGGGCCCCCTTGTTGGCCGGATGGGATGAGGTGCAAAAACATTTCGGGGAAGGAAACATTTTCGAGCACCTTAAATCCGAGGATGATGCTTTGCGCAAAGCGGTTGAGGATATTGATAATCAAGAAGAGATTTCCTGGAAACAGAGAGCAAGAAATACTTGGTTATTAGAAGGAGACAGAAATACAAAATTTTTTCAGCGCTCTGCCTGTGCTAGGAGACAAGTGAATAATATGGATTTCCTTCAAGATGAGAATGGATACTCTTTTGACACTCTTCCTGGTATGCACTCCCACTCAATGGAGTATTTCTCAAAACTCTTTAAGGAAAGTATGGAGCAAGATGGGGCAGCCCAAGATGAAGTTATTGTTGTCATTCCTTCTATAATCTCTCCTGAAGAGAACCAGGCCCTACTTAGACCTATAGATAGAGATGAACTTAAGAAGGTGGTCTTTGGGATGAGTACTGGTAAATCGCCTGGTCCTGATGGCTTCCCTATTGAGTTCTTCCAGGCCTTTTGGGATACCCTGGAGGAAGATGTTATGGCTGTCACTGAGGAGTCCAGAACCAATAAAAGAATGCTCAAGGCTCTAAATCATACCTTCATTACTTTAATTCCAAAAGGAAGCGGGGGGGTTCATTTATCTGATTTTAGACCTATTGCCTTATGCAATGTGATCTATAAAATAATTACTAAGATTATGGCTGAAAGGTTAAAACCTATCCTGCATAATATAATTTCCCCAGAGCAAGGGGGTTTTGTTGAAGGGAGGCAAATCTTGGATGGAGTGATTCTTGCACAGGAGGCTATCCATACAATGCACCAATCTGGGAACAAAGGAATGTTCATTAAACCTGGATATGTCCAAGGCTTATGACGGGGTGGAGTGGGGCTTCTTGGCAAAGATGTTGACTGCCTTTGGTTTCTCTCAGGACTGGACAGACTGGGTCATGAGCTGTATTTCTACGCCTTCATACTCTGTTCTTATCAAGGGACTTCCCTCGCCTCCTTTTGGTGCCTCTCGTGGCCTGCGGCAAGGAGACCCTTGCTCTCCTTATCTCTTCCTCATCTTGGCTGAAGGATTGGGTAGACTCTTTCTGAGAAGAAGACTTCAAGGTCAGATAACAGGTATTAAGGTCGGGGCTGAAGTTTTGACTCATTTACAGTTTGTAGATGATCTTTGGATTGGTGGGAGTGGCCGGCCTTAGGGAAGCAAGAAGAATCGGAGATACTCTAAATGTCTACCTCCGGGCCTCTAATCAAGTCATCAATGACAATAAATCCAAAGTGATCTTCTTCAATATTGATCAACGGTTACGGAGACGAGTTATTGAGATTTTAGGTTTCACTCGGACCTCTCTCCCGATGGTTTACACAGGGGTCCCTCTCCATTTCAAAAAACTGAAAATAGATGTTTGGAAGGACCTATTGGATGGCATCAAAGATAGAATGAACCATTGGTCTCATAGATGGTTAAGTTATGGGGGTCGTCTAACTTTTACTGAGTCGGTTATTCGAGGCCATGCCAATTTATAAATTCTCCGTCTGTTTGCTCCCAGTCTATTTGGAAAGAAGCTGGATAAAATGGCTAGAAGATTTCTATGGGAAGGTGCCAAGGGAGAGAGGAAATGGGCCTTGGTTGGGTGGGACAAGGTTACCCAACCCAAGGAAAAAGGAGGGTTGGGACTAAGAAGCTCCAAGTTTAACAACAAGGCTTTGGGTGGCAAAGCTATCTTGGAGGTGGATTTCTCGGCCAACATCCCTCTTCAACAGAATCCTCTCTAGCAAATACTTGGGTTCTGTCCATCCTAATGATGTGGGCCGCTTTCCTCTGGAAGGTTTTGGATCACCAGTGTGGCAAGCGCTCAAGCTTGGAGCTCAACTCATCAAAGATCAACTATTTTGGAAAGTGGGGAGAGGGGATAAGGCTCGGTTCCGGGTGATTCACGGGACCGAGAATCCTCCCATTATTGTTGTGTTTCCTGAATTGCAACCGATAAAATCTGCTATAGAAGATAAGGGATGGATCCAAATTGAGAGCTACTTTAACACTAGTCAATTGGGGGACTACAAGATCATAAAGTTTAAGCGGCTGGATGAGTGGCCAATACCAATCCCTCCGGAGTTGGTACCTACTTTGGGAAAAATCTTGGCAAAACGGTTTCTTACTGGGAGAGATGAGGAGGATGAGCGGCACGGGGCTATGGGAGCCTTGGGGTTTATCTTGTGAAAGAGGGATATGATGAGATCCTCCCGAGCCCCCCCACACTTTTTTTGGTTCATGATTGGAGAAAGATATGGCATCCCAGGGTGGCCGAAAGTGAACTTCTTCGCATGGCAGTTTTTGCATAATGGAATTCTCACCTATGACAATCTCGGACTCGGAGGCATCATTGGCCCTTCTCAATGTGTGTTATGCCACAAGCGAGGAGGAAGCTGCGGATCATCTAATGTTTGAATGTTCTTTCACACGACAGATCTGGAAGCGCTGGTTCTCCCACTTTAAACTTCGAGGCTAATGGGGTCTTGTCTCGAAACAACATTTGGGAAAGCTGGAAGAAAGGTAGATTTAAATCCAAAGCTCTTCGAATTGGCTGGGAGCTTGGTTTATTTTTTATCTGGTGGCAGGTTTGGTTGGAGAGAAATGCCCGTATTTTCCGTGAAACCTTCTCCCCTCTAGAAGGAATATGGCAAGTCATTTGGAGCAAAGTGGCGGAAACGGTTGCCATTCATGCCGAGGGGAAATTCGATTTGCTACGAGCCTTTGGAAGAGGGAGCTGTTATTCAACAAAGGCAGGTGAGTGGTAGTTGGAAACCTCCTCTGAAGGATGGATCAAAATCAATGCGATGGAGCTGCTAAAGGCAATCCGGGAAGTCCTTGGAATTGGAGTAGTGTGCCGCGATCATGCTTGGGTCTTTGCTCTATTGGGAGCTGGGGGTGCAGGATGTGCCACAAACAATGAAGCCGAGGCCTTTGCCATTAAATCTGCCTCCTTACGGGCTGCCAAACGGGGGGACACAGGAAGATTATTATTGAGTCTGACTCCCAAATCTTGGTGGGTGCTCTTGACTGTATGAGAAACTTTGTCTCGAAAGCTTGGAGGTTGCGGATCTTAGTCTCCCAAATCAAAGAGCTTTGGAGGGAATTAGATGATGTGATACCTGTCTATGTGAATCGAGATCTCAATAAGGCGGCCGATTTCCTTGCTAAGATGGGTGCTGAAAGGGAGGTTGGGATGCAGTTGCACAGTGACATGCCTGTGGAGGATGCAGAGATCCGACAAGGCCTTGAACATTTTCTGAAATGATGTGCAGTGTTTTTATGCTAAGGAAGGTTTTTGTCGCGATATCGCGACATGTAGCGCCGTCGCTGCTTCAAGTTGGAAGCTGTCGCGATATCGCGACAGGTTGCGCCCTCTCGGCCTTTGGCGGGTTTTTGTCGCGATATCGCGACATGTCGTGCCATCGCGGCCCTCGGGGAAGGCGCATGGTAAAATTGTCGCGATATCGCGACAGTTTTGGCAATTTGGGGCTAACTGGAAAAATTGTCGCGATATCGCGACACTTTTGCAGATGGAGAGCAAAGTGGAAAATTCGTCGCGATATCGCGACATTTGAGAACTGGGCGCCGAAAGGAAAATTCGTCGCGATATCGCGACAGTTTTGAAGCTAGGCGCCGAAAGGAAAAACCGTCGCGATATCGCGACACTTTTGGCGATCTAGTGTCATAAGGAAAACCCGTCGCGAAATCGCGACCATTTTGCTGATGTGGTGCAAAGTGGATATTTTGTCGCGATATCGCGACATTTTTTGGCGATGGCTGCTGTATGAAAATCTCGTCGCGATTTCGCGACAATTTTGGCTTACCAGCGGAATGGAGAAAACTGTCGCGATATCGCGACGCTTTTGCGATCTGGATGCCATAAGGATAATTCGTCGCGATTTCGTGACACTTTTGATGGTTGGATGATTCGGAGGCTCTCTGTCGCGATTTCGTGACCTTTTTGGCGTTATGGAGCAAGCTGGTCTTCATGTCGCGATTTCGCGACAATTTTGACGAAGGGTTGTTGGAGGGTGCTGTCGTCGCGATTTTGCGACATGTCGCGATTTCGCGACATGTCGCGTTTTCGTGACTGTTGGCACCGCAGTGGAGGAGCCGGGGTTGACTGTCGCGATCTCGCGACATGTCGCGATTTCGTGACATGTCGCTTGTTCGCGCCCAATTGACTTCTTTGCTTTGTGTTGTTCTGGGTTGACTTTGTGCTCTTCTCTTGTAGTGTTGTTTGTTGTTCTTGGTTGGGATGTGTTCTCTCCCGCTTGTAATTGCTCTTTGTATTAATACAAGTTTTTCATTTTTTTCAAAAAAAAAAATATCCAGCAGTTTAATATTTTTAATTTCTAATAATCTATGTTTTATGTAGTATACCTTATATATCCATAATTTTGAAACCATAGAAAATAATGATATTTGAAATAATAATAATATATTTCCAAGTAGAAAAAATTATACCTCCTATGATATTAATTGCAAATATCATATTTTAGCTAGAGTGATAATACTATTTAAGGATAAGAATATTAACTCCTTTATTTGATTTTAAATCTATTAAGGTTGATTTTACAAATAACTTTAAATGCAAAATATAATCATAATTTCAACCTTATATTATCCCTTATTACTCCTTATGAAATAAAATTAGTAAACCTATGTAAAATAATACCTTAGTAAGGTTGATGAGCATTAAAAATTCCTTGGAATACATTGTATCCTCTTGTTGTTTTATGACATGCTAGTGCATACCCTCTTATGATAATATTAAATGCACCTTTGAATCCTTGAATTCAATATTTGAATACGCTCAGGCTTAGAATGTGCTTTGAATCTCTCCAAGAGCACTCCTTTTTATGGTGGCTACAAACATGCTACCACCTTCTTGATGGGTGTGCCAAGTGGAATGAAGTGTTACCACTATTATTTTATCTCCTCCTTGAGTGGTGCTTGTATTTGAGAAGCATTAGACCATGTGGTGTAGGATGAATACCTTCTTGTTGAGCATTTAAAAATTCTTGAATGTTAGGGCAACAATAGAAGGTGTTACTTAGATGGGAACCTTTATTTGAGCATTGGAGATAATATGAGAGCATTACTTGGTTGAGCACTCTTCCTACTTGAGTGTCGATGTTAGGGTTTGAAGATTCTCTTAAATTTTTTTCCAAGTGGTACAATATTTCCTCATTGTTAAGATAAGTGTTTGATCATTATTTTCATGCACTCTTACCTTCGGTGTACCAATGTATTAAGGCTTCTCAAAAAATTATTTCCAACTATTGCAAGATTTCTTTTGCCTCCTTAGTGATAGCAAATTATGATATGGATCCTTCTTTTCTTCAGTGAATATGGATGATGTATTCCAAAAATATTGGCTCCAAATATGAATATTCTCAAGAATTGCAATGGTGCTTCCTCTTGGCTGTTGGTTCTTCCACATTGGAGCTTTGGTAAGACACTACTTGTTATATGTAACATATGCTACATTTTTATTTATATTATCCACCTTGCAATGAGCACTGGTTTCTTATGTAGGATTGTTGCTATTTTCTTGTTGTATAGATGCTAAGTTGGTGTATTGTTACACCTTGGTGATGTAAATATCAAGATCTCTAGGATTGGATATATTATCAAGCACCTTGAGTGTGCTTTCACCTTGCTAGTGGCAAACATTGAGACCCTTTATAATGGCTCTCAACTCTGATTGAAGTTTGCTCCTCATATGGCCACTTGGAGACCATGTCTTACTACTTGTAATAGTGTCTTTAAGACACTCTTTCTGGTGCCATTGTAATGCAAAACCCTTTTGCAATAGATTAGGATAAAATATTATATTTTGCATCAAAGTTATATTTCTCCTATTGAAGCTTCTCTTGCTTCTTAAATATGGTTGCACTCTGTAATGTATTGTTGCCTTCTTTGCTAGACAACACTAACCTCTAACTCTTTACTTCAATAAATTTAGCACCAATGAATCCAAGCACTTAACCATGCGACTAATTTTAGAGGTTGAATATTTGTACTAATATTCACTTTAAATAAAAATCCTTAGTGAAATTTGAATAAATAATATAGTGCAATAATAGTTTATCCTTATTAATCCTGTAGATGAACCCTCAATGTAACTCGAAATATGCACTAATTTTTACTGCAACTTAAAATACTTAGTGCACCTTAAAACTCTTTAAGAACAACTAGTATAGTGCAATATTGATCTCACCTTGTTACTCCTTCAAATGAACCTTAAATTATGCACTAGTAATTGCTCCTAAATGCACTGTAATATCTATAACTTAATGTGGTATTCTTTGCTATAACTAGATAATAGAAAGATGATATTTTTATTTTTGTCAAAATATATCTAGCTCCTATTTTAATGTGTAGGTATATAAACCTTAAAAGAAACTATCTTCTACACTCCCTTTGAAGACTATAATATGCAACCTTCTCTTTGCAACTTCTTAAAACTCTAATATGGTGCTTAATGGAACTTGATAATGAATTAATTTAAAGTTCAACTAATGAACCTATTTGCACCCAAGTTGCTTACCTTTAAGGTCTTTGAATATTAAGGATTTCTAGATGATTAGATTCACCTTATTGCTACCTTTAACTAGATGAACTTGTAGCTATTCTTGGCTGTCCTAAACAACTCCTTAACTCACCAATTCGTAGCTTAGTAACTCCTCTATCTTGCTACTTGAAACTATAGTGTGGTGGTTTCGATTCTCCTTTAGGATGCTCTCTATAAATCTAAAGTTCTATAGCTAGTAATGCTATCCTAATTACTACCATTTTGCAGTCACTTTTTGCACTGAAATGTTGTCCTTAAAACTAAAAAATTTGATAGGGAATTCCTCCAAAATGTAGCTAATTTTTTATTCAAGAACCCCTTTAGTATTTTTTTGTATATTCAACAAACCCCTATCTTCAAATGAGCCTTATACCCTTCAAACCTTTTAGATTTGGTAGTAATATCTGGATATTTTCTCCTTAAACATCCTTGTCAAAATTTGACTTCAATATAGGCCTTCTTCTCAAGAATCTAAAAGTCTTGAGGTATTATGTAGTTTGGCTAATTCCTTGCCAAATATTTCTCTCTTGAGCTTGTTGTCAGATGGAAACAATTACCCCAATTTATTCACTATCAGGAACTCATTCTAGGTAGTGAATTTATCCAATGAGTTCTCCTAGGAACTCCTTTAATGGTATTCTATGAATCTCCTTAAATGAGGCTCACCAAGACTTCTCCTTATTTCTCCTTGAGACCTCTCCAAGGTCTTCAATCTCACAGATTTTCTTGTCTTCCCAATTATACCTTTCCTTCAACCTTCTACTGTGGAAGTTTTTGTAATGATATATTCCTCTCAGATATCTATAGTGTGTTTCTTCTATAATATAGAATAAGACCTTTCTAGTCCTTCTTCACTCTGTAATCTACATTCTTCAATGGAGATCACCAACCTCCAATCTTCCATAATTGGGAGTTTTTAGCTGGATATTCTAAGGATCACCTCTTTAAGGTGAAGTCTTCAATCTACACTAGATATCACCAATATCCTATCTTCATCAGGACTTTTCTCTGAAGTCTTCTTCTCTACCTCAAATTTCTAACAAGGCTCCTATGGTATTTTCTTCTTCTACAATTTGTAGGTTTGCAATCTCTAGTAATGGTACCTTTTATTTAGGCCTTCAAATATTTTTTCTTTTGTTTGTCTCTTATGGTGCTAGATTGATTGTAAAGAAGATATTCTTCCTAGATCTATGTATAAATATTCCCAAATTACTTTGAATCACATTTCCCTACAACAAAGTATTAGGACTATACTAAAAAAAAATCTAAATCTAGATATGATCAATCTTCACTAGTTGATTTATTAATCTAGTGGAATCCTTGTTGAGTCCTAGTCTTTACAAGTTTTTATACAACCCTGTGGAAAGACTCTAGCCAAATAAAATCTCAAAAAATTTATAAATAATATTTTTGGATTTCT
Source organism: Wollemia nobilis (assembly GCA_028583015.1). Classification (NCBI taxonomy): domain Eukaryota; kingdom Viridiplantae; phylum Streptophyta; class Pinopsida; order Araucariales; family Araucariaceae; genus Wollemia; species Wollemia nobilis. The sequence goes on from JAQPPZ010016610.1 coordinate 2,640,560, forward strand.
CTCAATCTCTCTTGTGGCTCTCCCTTTTTCCTATCTGGTCTACCACGTACTCTGATACCTCTATTAGCTTTTTATGAGATTGCAGTACGAGAAATACAACCACAATATGCAAGAGAACTAATATGAGATAACTATAAACTAATGGTACAATAACATGAAAGAAAATAATGAAATGAACATATATAAATAACTTAGAAATATGCCATTAATATAAGTGATGAAAATAGTAGAATGCTATATATGGATGACATGAACACTCTATGAATAGATATGAAAGAACTACATTGTACCATACTACTAAAATATACCACACACTCTCTCTATTTACTACTGCATACAAAACACTCACTATGAGGCCTTTATATAGGAAGATAGATTCCTTGCCCCTTACTCTACCTATCTACCTGTAGACACCTAAAACATATCATATTGAGGAGACTACCTATATGGACATATTTTCATGCGATATGATCCATCTTGGGCAGCCCTAGGGATTAATAGTGATTTTCACCACTCAAATAAGTAAGAATTCCCCTTTATAGCCAAGATCATCCCACCAAAGGATGACTTCCTTAGTTACTATCTTACTCCAAGATGACCCCTAACTGCGATCATCTCACCTTGAGATAGCATGTAGTCATGGTTGTCTCACCCTAATATAGACACACCTAAAGCAAGTTTAAAATCATGTACCACTCATAAAATGGTTATGCAAGCCAATTGAGCATTATGACATTGGTAATCAATTGCGGGAATCTTCTAGATGGGGTAGTTACCCTTTATTGATTCTAATCATGTCTTGGATTCCCTTGCAAGCTTGCAATCCCTTCTAGAAAGTCTATTTAAAGGCACTTAGACTTCATTAAAAAAATATAGAAATTTAGAGATAACGAAGTGCTATCAAATTAGAGAGCAAAGAGATTCCTTATTCCCAAAGCAATGAAGTGCTATCAAAATTCAACCATGGAGCTTCCAAGCATGCTAATGGACCATATCGAAGGTTGAAGATCAAATTCATACTTCTTGTATCATCCAACATCCTTGATTTGATGTTAAATTCCACCCCTAAGTTGTTCCTCATGAGTGCATCAAGAACATCAATTCCCATGAAACAAACTCGACATTACCTTGCATTGACCACAAGTAATTTTCTTGTAGTTCAGTGGTCATCTCACCCAGAGATGACTCGTAGGTAAGACCATTTCACCCCGAGACAACCAGCAAGCAAGACCATCCCACATAGAGATGACCTCCTGGTAGAGATCTATTTTCCCTATTTTCTTACTTTCATTAGATTTAGCAACATTTTAATTACTTCCTAGCATAGTTAGATTTCATTTTCATGCATTTATTTGTTGTATTTTAACTTCTTTATCGCTTTCTTTATCATCATTATGGGCCTTATATTGAAAGGCTCTTCATATGCTTTTGATGCTCTTTATATTTCCTTGTGTGTAGATTACAGGTCTTTACAATGGAGAAAATGGCATAAATATTCACTACCTCATCATCATACATCGTGGATAGTCACGAGAAATCCTTCCCAAATAATTTTATGAGATGCAAGAGAGATCCTATGAGATACACCTTGGATTACTTTTCTTATTGTAAATTTGTATCAAATTGGTAGCAAATCCCTCAACAGGATCCCATTGTAACCCTCTTGAAGGACATAATTGATATTAATAAAAGGGCACCATTATTTCATATCTTGTTTTATCATTATGGTTACATAGTTTGCTATCTAGTTTATTATTTATTTCATTGCATAGGTGTACGATATAATTTTTAGCATTTTCAGTGGTGATCATGATGGGACTTTGTCCACATTTTATAAATTTAATTATTATTTTTCTTGGTGTTTTTGATTTTTAGGTACCATCATCCCTAATAGAGATTATCAGTAGGTGCAACTATCTCACCCAAGGATGGCCAGTAGGTGCCACATGTCTCCTTGAGATGACATCAGAGTAAAAGTTAGAAAAATGTTAGAAACAACATCTACAACAGAATTAGGCTACACCTGTGAGTTATTCTATCCTTACTTTTCTGCTTTTAGTAAATAAATTAATATTTTCATGCTTAAGTAGAGGAATTATAGAAGATATTTTAGATTTAAAATATCCTGACTGTCACCATATCTGGATTAGATGGCCTCTATCTGTGGCCATCTCTGTCCTAGATAGACACTGTTTCTAACTGTACCTATGTCAGACGATATTTGATATAGATCATCCCTCATAGGGATGGCCTCTATTTGATTTTTTTTGTGCTTGATTGCTTGTTGTCTACTTAAAGGCTGATCTCATGTAGGGTTCTACATCTGATAGGTTTCTAAAATTAAAATGTTCATTATTTAGAAATATGAATTTGAAATGTTATTTTATGCATTAGTGAAATATCATGGAATGCTTCTTGCTTTTACTTTCTTTTGCATAAAATAAAAAGAACCCCACACACCATGTACCACTTTAACATCAATGAGTTGGACTTCATCCCCAACCATTGATCAAGACCAATGATGGTGGGCTTCATCTCCATCCATTGGCTTACACCCTAGAAACCTAGTTGGCCAAAAGTGAGTGGCTTTTTAGACTTCATCACCAGAAGGTCCCCTACTCTTGGGTGTACCTAAAGTAGGAAGGATTAGTAGTGCCATTTTACCATGAGGTAAAATAATCAGTGGAACACAACTATCATTTTTGTCCAAGACACACCCGAGTGTTGAAGCAAACTCCTTGTTGGGCTAGTAGCAAGACTTAGACAATGCGACCTCCCTAGTGGGATGATTTTAATTCCTTAGGTTACCTTGATCTGACATCCAATAGGAAACCACTCTTTGTCATTTGGTTACATTCTCCATCAAGGGGGTGTGCTTAAATTACCTTCTAGTAGTTTTCTATTTTATTTACCCTTAGTTTTATAGGAGATAGGGATTTTTCAACATCAAAACACATAAAATAGTATAGGGATTCACAAAGAAAACTTAAAAGAGATAATCACATTGTATACTTTTTTTGTTTCTTTACTGTTCACATAATCAAGATCATGGTAACTACACACATCCGAGCTCAGTCACGAGCCAAAAATATTAAAAAATTACAAGGAGGTCTAGAACGCCTTCGATTCAATATTGAGGACTTGGTCATTCCCATATGGAATCCAAGTATTCATCGTAATGTTAAAACCACCTATAGGAAACCAAACCTTCAAGATGTCCTAATCCAAGAGGAATATTTAGATCTCATAGATGAATAAAAAGACCAACTTCTTGGTCAAAGCTGATATTGTACCACTACTAGACATAACCTTCCCATTGAGTGGCCTAGTAGGGTAGTGTTACAAATTTGTATCCTGACCTGATCCATACACCATGTTTAGTATGAGCAAGATAATATACTAGCACCTAGCCTGGATGAGTGGGAAACCCCACTTGATTGACCATGGATGATCTAAAATTTTTCTCACCTAGAAAGATACAATCCTTATCATCAAGATAGGTATATAGCCTCATTTTCTCACCTTTATCTTGAATATGAGGAAGAGGAAGGCCAAAGCCATACTATTTTTCATAATGGAAATTATTCCATGTAGACATGTTGTGCCTCTATACCTTCTTAATATGAAGACTTGACCTTCAAACCTAAACACTAGGTTAATGTGACTTCCCTTGATTGGGGAAAATGGGTAGTCAACCTTGTTGGGTCTGTATAATAAGAAAATTTCCTTCATATTGATGGAAGGGCTCACAAGCCTCACATGACTGATTCCCTACCTAGACCAAATACAAACCAACTACGACTGGATAGGTTGCAAAAGAATCAAGAATGCCTAGAATAGGACCAATTAGAACAACAAAGGGTGCACCAACAAAGGTAGTGTCAACAATGATGGAACCAAGAGCAATCACAAAGAACAATGCATGAGGTTCATACACCTAGTACATATAGGCAACAAACCCCTCAAAGGTACATTGTGCAACATCATGAGTTGCCTCCTAGGTCAAACCAAAATCATCATCCTCGGGTGCCAGTAAGTCATCATAGGTCCCAACAATATTTAACACAAAATCATCAAGTAGAACATGAAACCTATGATAACTTAAGGTCATAATACCAATATCAGAGGTACTTTGAGTCACTTTATGAAGATATAATTGATGACTATGATCAGCCTCTTAGGCCCATTAGGAAACTTCCACCTCCCTTTCCTCAAAGGCAAAGATGAAGAGATGAGATCATCTCTACTGAAGCTTACAAGGTGCTTATAGAGTGCATAAAATATTTGGAAAAACAAGGGATAGGCTATCAATATCCCACATTGCATCAGTTGTGCAACCAACCACTCCATTCATCAGTCCCATGTCCTCTATATCCTAAGCATTTTGAAATGCCAATATTGGATAAATTCAAAGGGGATGAGGATGCACAAGAACATGTGACTAGCTTTATGAACCTTTATTTCTAACTTCAAGATGATGATACCTTTTTCTAATAAATTTCTTGATAACACTCTCTGGCCTAGCCTTAGAGTGGTTCAACCATTTACCAAGACATAACATCTATAGCTTTGAGTAGCTCACAAATGCCTTCCTAGAATGCTTTTCATTCGGTGTTAAGAAGAAAGCTAATTTAATTGACTTGTCTAACCTTAGATAATTTGATGATGAGCCAATCATAGACTATGGCAACAAGTGGAGAAAGGTGATGTCCAAATTGCCTTTCACCCTACCTATCACAGAACTAACTCAAATTTTCACGAGAAGTTATTCAAAGTAAATTTCACTTCTTCTACAACTACAATAGTATCAGACATTCGAGGAGGCTTTGGCATAGGCCAAAGTCATAGAGGATATAAAAGTCCAAGAGGGGGACATTAAACTTTGAAAGGAGTGGAAAAAAACCCTAGAGGCAACAACACACAACAAAGACAAACTTCGATCAATCAAGTTGTCTTAAGTGTTCCTAGGCCTAAAAAGTAAACAACGCCACAACAACCCAATTATCAGGCTCAACCCCTCCTCCATAATATAATAATCAACTCCAAGTGAACTCAGGCACAAAATTAGCCATACTGCACACCTCACACCTACATGCCATTGCCTAAATCTTTGGCATCGCTCTTCAACCGATTATGTGAGGTGAAGGCTATTACCCTACCTGAGATTCACCCCCTCAACCCTAATCACCCAAAACCTAAGGGGTATAGAGAGGACCTGTATTACCTATATCATCGATAAAATGGTCATGATATCTAGGCCTGCTATTCATTCAAGAACCTAGTACAGAATATGCTTGATAATAATCAATTACAAATTGATAACCCTCTTGCCCCTGATAACCAATAAATGGGTATATTTAAAGATCCCTTACCTAAACATGAGGATAAGGAAGATCAAATAGGACAATTAAATAAAATCCATATGGCCCCACCTGATTAGGGGTTTGTAGGAATGATCAATACTATGATAAGGAATAGGAGATATCCTAACCGAGCTACACCACCTATAGCTCCAACCAATGTTCCTCATACATCACAACCCTTACCGTAGTCGAATCCTATCCAACACTACAAGGAGCCTATAATTACCTTTCATGATAATGAGATCAAGTCAACTCCCACTAATGGACTTGATCCTCCACTACACATCATTGCTAGTGTGAATCGGATTCCATATAAGTGAGTCTTGATTGATACAAGTTCATCTATTAGTATCATCACCATGATTGCACTACAATATCTCAACCTTCCACCTTCACATATCACAACATCCACATTCACCTTGCGAGCATTCAATGATGCTTTATGCTCCACTATTGGCATGATAGTCCTCCCTATTCAAGTTGGGCTAAAGACTATGCCTACATTGTGCCACATCTTGGAGGGTGCAAGGTAGTACAATATACTACTTGGAAGGCCTTGGATGAGAGATATGAAGTGCATCCCATCCATAGTGCATCAACGCCTCAAGTTCATACATGAAGGTCAAGTCCATGTAGTCCATGCAGATCCTCAACCCTTCAAGTATTGCAAAATGATTGATTATCCACAAGAGTCTACCTTGCCATACACTCATATGGATATCCAACCAAATGACACCATTAAAATGTCCAACTCCACCATTACAACCATCCACTAAATCATCACCACCTCTTCCATATCCGCTATCACCATCGGTTTCTTTCGACATTCCTTCTTCATCATTGGGACTTTCAAGCAAAGAAAAATTGAAGGCACCTATGGAGGAAACCCCACCATCCATCTCCATCATTTCTACAATAGAAATCCCAATTCTCATGGAGGAAGGAGAATCATCTATTGTGATGGATGAACCACCTCAAACCACACCTCCATCATCCTCATTATCCTCACCATAAGCCATGGTCTAGTTGGCTAACCCTAGTCTCACTGAATGCCTCATGTAGAATGTTATGTCCACACCTATCATTGAGTTAGTTAGAGATCTAGATCGCCCTCCTATCAAGTCTCTACCCATCGATACCATTCATGATTCATTACATGAACATGGGGGACAAGTAGAGCACCCTAGGAAGGTTAATGAGGTGTACATACCTCATCCAAATGAAGGATTTGTTGGAATGATCAATGTGGTCATAAAAGACCAAAATTCTAAGATTCCATCTAGCATTCCTCCAATGTTACAACCACTTCTCCAACCCCCTAAATCACCTATCGATACCTACCAACCACCTCCACTAGTCTTACAACATATCTTGGATTGGCTAGCCAAAATTGAGATACAAGTGGGTCACCAAAATGATGCTTTACAACAAATCATGAATCAACTCACAAACATTGAGTTATAACAACAAAACACATCCAAGGCCAAACTACCTCCTCTACAACCACAAAATAAACCCCATAAGAATCAGGAGTAGAGTCGACCATGCCATCTGCCTTGCACTTATACACTATTTCTTGAATCTTTGGCATCACTCTTTAACCGATTGTATGAGGCAAAAGGTTATCACCTTACCTAAAATACACCCCTAGATCCAAACCACCCAAAATATAAGGGGTATAGAGAGGATCACAACTGTTTATATCATCGACAAAATGGTCATGATATCCAAGCATGTTATTCTTTCAAGAATATAATACAGGACATGCTTGAGAGAAATCAACTTTGAATTGACAATCCTCTCACTATCGATGATCAAAAAATAGGCATAGTTAATGATACATTACCTACATCGATAAATCAAGTAGAGCAACCTAGGTAGGTGAATGAGATACACACAGTCCTACCACCTCATAAAATTGATCCACCACATCCACCTCATTCAATATGCCAACCTCATACTTGGACTCCATTATTCGAGCCCATGTTGACCATTTTTCAAAAGTTTGTAGGAGGCAAAAGCAATTTCTTAACTCGACATACGCCCTCTCGACCCGAACAACCCTAAGTCTAAGGATTATAGAGTGGATCACTTTTGTCTTTACCATAAATAGAAGGTCACGACATTAATGATTGCCATGCATTCAAAAATGTGGTCCAAGATCTTATCAATAGGGAGGCCTTTCCCATAGATGACTCACCCACCTCACCTCAACCAATCACAATTCAAGCCACACCACCTCTCTACTGTAACCTTAAGATTAGCTACAACCTTATAAAAATGCAACAAGCTACCTCACCATTACTTAAAACTTCCAATGCCTTCTTTAGTCCTATTTCAAAGGCTTTATGAGGTGCAAGCAATCACATTACCAAAAATAAAACCAAGTAGACCTAAACCTAGGTCTCAAAATGGAAACCTCTATTGTGTTTACCATAGATAGAATGGGCATGACATCCGAACCTGCTACTCATTCAAGAATCTTGTGCAAGACATGATAGAATAAAATGAGCTCCAAATAGATGGTTCACTCACCTCATCTCATAAGGACATCAACATTGCATATAATTCCTTACCACAATAGGGGGGTTGATTGTTATCACTCCTCCCAACCAAGCCAATCACATCACATCAAGCATAGTGCATACTAGGGGTGCTCAAGGTGTCACACCTTCCCCACCATCCACATCACAACCAATGAAGCAAGTTGGGGATTCTAAAGGTATCACACCTTCCCCACATTCGTTGATCACCACACACTTTGGGGGTGCTTAAGGTATCACACCTTTCCCTCAAAAAAAAAAAATACAAAACCACAAAAACAATACAAAACATCAAAAATACAAAAATATTTGCATTACATCATCATGCATTTCATTGCATTCATTGATTAGTTGCATTAGGCATATTCATCCATTGCACTTGTACTAGGACAAGTTGTGTTTGCATTCTTATGAATGACACCATGTTTGTATGTCAGTCATGAGTCTTAAATCAACCTTATCCATCATCATCATTTGCATTTTTCCTTATGAGCTTTTTCTTATTAAGGGGTCCTCGTAAGATAGGTTAGATACCGAATGAATGTCAAAAAATGATATTTTAACACACAGAAGTCACCAATTTAAAAAAATGGAATAATATGCTAAATTCTTTTTTATTGATCTAAAAGGAGGTTATAAAATGAACTTTCTCTTAATAAAGGTTTTCCTCTTTTAGAAATATAAATATGGTGCATTTACTGATGTCTTCTAGTGCCCTTAATGTATATGGGCTTCTTTGCATGTGTGCCACTACTTGGATTTTTGAAAATATCTTTTGTATGTGTTTGGGCCTACAAAAATGGATTAGTACATTTGGGAATCTATCATTGATCAGATTCATATTTATAAAGAAAAAAATGACCATGAAATAAAAGAAAACATGATCAAAACTAGAAATTAAGCTATAGAAACTATACCTACTCTGTAGTTGCAGGATTACTGTAAACTAGGTTTGCATGGTAGTGTGCAAACCTCTGTGTCGAGTTTACATGATAGTATGTGAACCTTGTTGTAATTGACTGTTTATGTGGATTTCTATCTGAATGAACTCCTGAAACTGTTGTTGATGTATAGTAGATACTAAAGTGACGAAGAATATTTTGGAGTGATTTATGTAGAGTTTTAGTAAGTAAACCAAAAGAGTAAGAGATTTATTTCATGGTGAAAATGGCCATCTATTTGTAGAGTGGGCCAAGGCTAGGGGGCTAAGGTGTCCTTTGTGAGGTGGCATAAACCCTAGGTTATATTCCAACCATGGCGAGGTTAAAAGGATGAAGTGGAAGGTGAGTCATCCCTTCATGTGCCCTGAAGATGAATCTAGAAATATCCTAGGTGCACACATGTGTGAGCAAAGGATTAAGGTTAACCTCGATTAGGAAAATCCTAGGTTAGGTTGTTATTAGGTTAAGCATATTTAGAAATATTCTAACCAAGTTATGGGTGCACACATGTGTGAGGATATAATTAGGGTTAATATTGATTTATCCCTAATTAAGCATGCTTAAGTCATAATTTACACTGTAATGATAAAGTGACTTTCAAAATAGAATTAGGGTTACAATGATTAGGATTTTTGAAGGAGATGGTCACATGGGGACCATTATTAGGTGTAGTAAATGACTTAGATTGTATAGAGGGGCTTATAGATGGCCCTTTTATGAATAGATGGTGTTTTAGGTGTGATTATTGTAATTTTATAGGTTTTGTGACTATGTGTGACTATGCATGACTATGTGCGACTACATGTGACTACGTGTGATTGCGCATGACTAGGGGTAACTACATGTGACTACGTGTGACTAAATATGACTACATGTGACTATGGAAAACTACATGCAACTACATGTGACTACACATGACTATGTTCAACTTTTAGGTATCTATATTTACCCCTTTTTGTACCATGTGTAAAACATGGTTTAGTACAAAAACATGATGGAAGAAGGTGATGAGGTGATTGGAAAGATGAAGAGTTTGTGGATGAATGAATGTGGATGATTACAAAAGAAACACAATGATAAAAAAATGATTTATGATTTAGTGCAACACTTTGTAGTATTGTACTAGTTGCTTTTGGTAGAAACTTAAGATTGCTTTGTTCTTGTGATCAATGCAAGATATTCCAATTACGAATAGAATAAATACCTTTTCAAATTTTTGCCTTTGATTTATTGATGAGCACATGATGAAATTTTTTAGACCATTAGATTTAAATAGTAAGGACATATCAAGTGCAACATTCAAAAAGTGGTCTTATGTGTGCTACTATAAATAATGGAATCAAGACATGTCCATTTGACGCGTGGCTTTTGTGGTTTAGAAAATGTTTGATTGGGATTGAATATATGTTGAGATAATTTTTGAGTGGTATTTTCACCCAATTGTGAAAGTACACTCTCCTTTAGGATTTGGGTTCCAAATCCCCTCTTGCAAAGAAGTTAAACAAACAACTTCTCCAAGGTCTCCGCTATATTAGCATTTGCATATGTGTATTAGTAATCTCAAATAAAGATATTCAATTTAAATGCTTGGAACACCTTAGTGATTGCAAGTAACCGTAAACAAGGGGCAATGTTGGTTTATTTTACCATGAAACTTTAGTGATTGTTCATTGAACCAAAATAAAGCAAATGTGAGTTGGCCCTCATATGACCTTCGATGTGATGCTCAAGAAATGGAAATTTGTGAAAATGCCATAAAACATAACTCCTTCAATGAAATTGGAATTTTCATGAAGGGAATGTCATCATAGGCTCATGAGTGCAAAACATGAAACTGAAAAAATGAAATTTCGGCCCAAAATGGAAATTTTCTATTTTTGGATTTTTTAAAATCTGTAATAAAACAACAACTTCGATGAATTTTTAAAAATACTAAACAACTCCGAAAATGAAATTTCAAAGTGCGTATTGGAAGTCTGAAGTATAACCTACGCAATGGTGAAATTATTTTTGGATTTTGAAATTTTTTAAATGTTTATTTTAATGCCTGAAAATTAAAATAAAGTTAAAATTTCTGGAAAATAAAATGCAGAAAAATGAAAATGAAATGCAGAAAACTGAAAATAAAATGCATTCAGTATGATGCTATCCTATTTCGACAAAACCGAAGATGTGAGGTTTCCATGCATGCAACCTAACCTATTGGACCTGCAAAACAAGCACAATCCGGATAAGCTAAGTGCTGGCTCCTAGGGTTTTAAATGAGGTTTTCAGATTTAGACATTCGCATGAAGCAACCAAGAAACTTGTATAAAACTCCATTTACAAGCCTAAAATCTGAAAAGGGGAAAAATAGACATTTAATCTTGCATGCAAGAAAATGACTCCTTCTTTCTTGTCCATAAGATGCAACTTTCTGAAAATTTCTGTATTAAAAATTTGTCATTTTACAATAACAAAAATTTCTGGTTTTCCCAAACCAGTCCATGGAAGAAAAACAGCCCAAACAGGTCCAGAATGGCCCTCTTGCCTTCAAATCTGCAACTCTGCTTGCAGTAGTTTCCAACCCCTTATGGCCTCTTTGAATGGCGTATTTAAACTTCTAAAAAAATTGTTTCTCCTTCCATGACTGTTCGTTTCATTTTCCAATGGTTGTTCGTTTCACCTTCCCTGACTGTTCGTTTCATTTTCCAATGGTTGTTCGTTTCACCTTCCCTTGTGCATGCATGTGTTTTGGTTTCCAAAATTTCGTTTCCATTTTGTGGCCCTTCACCGAGAAAATGTAACATGTCGCGATATCGCGACACTTTTCCTCCTTGCTCTCTTTTGTTGCTTTTAGCCGCGAAAATGTAACATGTCGCGATATCGCGACACTTTTTTTCTCTTTTGCCCAGAAAATGCAACATGTCGCGATATCGTGACACTTTTTTCTTTTGGCCGCGAAAATGCAACATGTCGCGATATCGCGACACTTTTTCTCTTTTGGCCATGACGATGCAACATGTCACGATATCGCGACACTTTTTCTCTTTTGGCCGTGATAATGCAACATGTCGCGATATCGCGACACTTTTTCTCTTTGGCCGCGACGATGCAACATGTCGCGATATCGTGACACTTTTTCTTCTTTTGGCCGCGAAGATGCAACATGTCGCGATATCGCGACACTTTTTCTCTTTTGGCCGCGACGATGCAACATGTCGCGATATCGCGACACTTTTTCTCTTTGGCCGTGACGATGCAACATGTCGCGATATCATGACACTTTTTCTCTTTTGGCCGTGAAGATGCAACATGTCGCGATATCGCGACACTTTTTCTCTTTTGGCCGCGATGATGCAACATGTCGCGATATCACGACACTTTTTCTCTTTTGGCCGCGACAATGCAACATGTCACGATATCGTGACACTTTTTCTCTTTTGGCCGTGACAATGCAACATGTCGTGATATCGTGACACTTTTTCTCTTTTGGCCACGATAATGCAACATGTCGCGATATCGTGACACTTTTTCTCTTTTGGCCGTGATAATGCAACATGTCGCGATATCGCGACACTTTTTCCTCCTTGTGGTGTTTTGCTTTTTCTTTGATCTTTAGCATATGGGCCACTTCGGTCTTCTTGGAACACATGCAAAAAAGGTGGGTCCCCAATTTTGGGGTACGTTGTGGAGCAGCCACAACAAATGGTGACTCTACTGGGAAATGCTCCTGAGCATTTCGGTGAGAACTCAACCTGAAAACACACAGACTCAAATACAAGCATCAAAAAATATCCAAAGAATGAAACTAGATGAGAAATACATGAAGCATTAGAATTATTAAGCATCAGCTCGGTGTGTGCAATGTGCTTCATTCCCTATCATTTGAAACTCGTTCAACTTTCCATTGTCAGTTTCACTTATGATTCGTATGCAAGGCTATGAATGATTTGTGCAGGATTTAATGTATGACAAATATGCTAGAGATATAACAACTTGCTTTGCAAAGGCTCAAACTTTCTAGTATCATGAACAAACATATTAAAACTGTCAAACCCTCTTAGGACCAAATATATGTATACTAAATTAATTTACTAGATCCCAAAGTTGGTTATGTGTCACTACCATCTTGAACCCATGTGCAAGTGTAAGTGAAATCAGAGCTTTGGGGAATAGGATTCCCAACCTAAGCGAGATGGGAATTTAACCCTATCCTTACTACTCGGATCTGGAGTTCATTACCTCATCTTGAACAAAATGATTTAACCTGTTATGGATGAAACTGTCAGGCTAGCCTATCCGTTTGAGCAGTCAGTGGTCTTGCTTTTAGACAAGACATGTTGCCACGCATGAGCATACTCCACTGCCAGTCAGGCGTCTATAGCCCCGGTGGAGATCAACCCCATAATCCAGGATTTGGCTTTACTTTTGATTTCTTGAACCTTGGGGATGACTACCCATCCTTGCAAGGGACATGTAGTACGATCCTTCCAATCCAATATCAATGATGCAAAAAAAGTAGAATGAAAAATATTTGCTTTGGAATTTCAAGTTCTTGAGTGGGCAAAATAGAAGCTTTGGGGAATCGGATTCTCAACCTAAGCGAGATGAGAATTAGACCCTATCCTTACTACTCCATGAAGGTCAAATCAGAGCTTTGGGGAATTGGATCCTCAACCTAAGTTCGATGAGGATTTAACCCTATCCTTACTACTCTGATTTTAGGCTTTAAGCACTATGGGAGTGGTAAAAACCACTATTTTAAGGATTATGTTGCATGATAGGACAGACACGAAATACTCCTTTCGCCTCACCTTTTCTTCCAAGTATGGTTTTGACCATTTTGCTCAAGATCCTCTTTAATATGTGTAGAACGTGCTTGGTTCAAGATAGTTCGGGCATCAGTTCCCAACCTTAGGATCCTTTTAATATATGTTATGTAATAACCCTAAGAGGATTCGACACCTTTTCAATGATTGTATTTGAAATGTAGATGCAACCGAGATGAAATGTATATGCAATGTCGGATGTAACATGAGATATGGATGAATGCATTGCTCTTTTTGAAATGCGGATGGAGTATATCACCTACTTTGCCATAATTTATAAAACTGACAACTTCATGCATCACAAGTTCCAAACGATATTCTTTAATGTGTTTGCGATACTCGTGGAGCTTTCTGCAATACAATTCCGATGTTTCATATTCTCCTAGTCTTAGTCAACATTCATAAGGACATAAGTTGACATCTCGCTTTTTTTTTTTTTTCAAGACAAACCAAAAGTGTCCAAAGGACCAACACACAAAACTTAAAACCAAAATGAGATCCAATCCAAAACCAAAACACAAAAACCAACAGTATATACAAATGTACAATATAATACAAGATGGTGCAAAGTTTGGATTATCATTTTCCCGGATCCCAAACCTGATTAGAATTCTTTAAAAGACATATGACGTGATACGCATACCAAGTTTGGAAGGAATCAAACAAGAACAAGACTAGACCAAACAATGCAACCAACTTCAACTTTCCCCTCTCACCCCACCAATTAGATTTAGTTCCATTAGTATTCTCATAGGTGAGATTCAAATTACCAAATTGATTAGACAATGGTTGATTTTCAATTCTTTCTTGTCTATTCTTTAAGGTGCAAATTTCATAATTCCATTCATGATTTAGAACTAGGCTTTCTTTATTCAAAATGAAATTTTGTAAGCAAGAGCCTATTTCTAAAAATTTCAAAGCTAATTCATTTTCCATGTTCTTAGGCCAATTAAAATTGTGCAACAATTTACAAGCCTCTAGGATATTTACTAAATTGGGATCATTAGGAGTTTTTATCCTAGGTTCAAGAATTAATTGTTGATGAATTTGATTTAGCAATTTAAATGCATCAAGCTCCTTTTCATTCATTAAAGTAATGTTATCAAAGGTGTGGTTAGAAATTAATCCTTGTTCTTCATTCACCTTCAATGGCATTTCATCATAATGTAGCACTTGTTCTTTCTCCATGATTTGTTTATCAAAGGCACCAAACTTAGGTACCCAATTGAACACATGTCCATCCCTTTCAAACCATAAGTCTTGTCTATCTAGGGGTGGGTTAACTAACACATTTCCATGATCAATCACTTGGGTTGTTTTGGGTAACGTGAGATTTTCAATTGGATCATCAATGATATCAAACCCAAATGATTTAGGTTTTGTAATTTTCTCATTTTGAAATGGCATAATCATTGTAGCACAAGTAAGTGGATCAAGATTTTCAATTTCTTTTCCTTCAAAGGAATCTAAAGCAAGTGACTCTCTTTCTTGATTCATGGTTGTAGAATCCTTATCATGTTCCAAAATTTGATGAGATTCGAATTCCTCTTCCAAAACTTTCTCAAATTGTACAGAATTTATAGTATCCTCATGTGAGGAAGCAATTGAGTTATCCTGCATATTAATTGACACAACAAGTTTGTTAGAAGATTCAGATTGATAATATTCTTCCCATTTCTTCCATGAATCATAGTAATCATCTTCCAAGTTCAAGTTGTGACGCTCAAGTACTTCTTCTTCATCTTCTGATTCATCAACATGTTTCTCATCCAATTCATCTTCACCTTCCTTAGATGGTTCAGTTATTTCCAAAAGTGGGTTATTTCTTGAATTCAAATTGGTAAAGCTATCATAATCCAAATTTGTAACCCATGATTCAATTTTATCACAATTTGGAAGGTGTGGATCCTCTTGGTCATCACTTTCGAGAGCATCATCCAAAGTGTCTTTCGAGAACAAGTGGTGAAATTCGATTATGTCTTCAACTTCATTTGTTGATTTTATTTCAGATTCATTTTCAGCCACTTGTGATGACTTAGGAGCTTCTACAATGGGATCAATTTTTGAATTCCGTGTCATATAGTTGCTCCAATCCTTTGCAAGTACATCTGACCAAATCATATCCACATAAGTTTGTTCATCCAAATCCTCCTTTTTGGGTAATGATTCTGGATATTTCTTTTCCAAAACAAGATGGTGATCATTTGATTCCAACTTCTTGTTACCCATCCATAGAATTTCTTCTCCAAAATCTTCATGCTCTTCAAGAATTTTTGAATAGGTATTTACTTCAACGTGAGTCACCTCAAAATCTCTTGTATCACTTGAAGAAGCATAACATGAAATATCATTAAGATCGGCATTATGAATTTTCTTCCTAGGATGATTTGGATGCATACATTGATGTGCTCATTTTTGTGGTGGAACATGCCTACATACCTTCTTAACCACTTTCTTTTGCTCTTTTACTTTCGATACGAACTCTTTGGGTTGAGTGGTAGAAGTAGTAGGATTAGTTGGATTGATATCCACGGACAATGCTTGAACATTTGTTGCAATGGTTCCATGAGTGACCACATGATTCTCTAATTGAGGCATAGTTGGATGGATGGAAGTACTTGTATAAGCACATGTGGGAGCATAAGTTGGTATGGTAGGATAAAGTTGATTGTAGGGAAAAACATTTGATATCAAATTTTGTTGTGCCCACGCTTGATTTACCATCGAGGTTTGATTGCAAGCCCCTAGTTGTCCTACCATAGTTGATTGCTCCATTCCATAACCTTGTGGCCTCAATTGTTGATCTACAATCATAGCTTCTGTGTAGGCCGATGCAAGATCAGTAACCAAGGGATTCATCCTAACAAATATGGCAAACAATGGATCCAATGCTCGAAAGTATATTTGAAGAGCACCACTTTCCTCAATAGTATAGGGAGAAATTAATCTCGCATAAAGCTTTCGAAACCTCAAGTTGAAACTTCTCACTGGCTCATTAGGTTCTCTTTTGCAAGAAGCAAATTGTTGATATATCGTGAGAGGATCAATGAACAACCTAAATTGATTGATAAACTCATCTTTCAATTGAGTCCAAGATGTAATAGAACCAGTGGGTAAATTGATGTACCAATCATATGCCACCTCATCTAGGGTTCCAGGAAACATTCTACATGCCACATCCTCATGTTCGACATTCCATCTAACTAGGATATCCACATAGGCTTGAATATGTTCCTCGGCTAATGTTGGACCATTGTGTTTAAATTTGGGCAAACATTTTTCTACGTTCTTGGGTAAATCATGAGAATCTCCACTAATGTTCAAAGGATTAACATGTATCCCATACCACGTTCCTGCAGTTGTAGCCATTAATGAAACTCAAAGAATAATTTCAAAACCAATTTGTTAGTCATGAATAAAAGAAGGAACCATGACAAAGCAATATTCTAAAAATGTAAATTAGTTTCTGATTCACCAGATCGCATATGCGCAAGTGAAGAGCATACTCCTAGTGTTGTAGGCTTTCTGATTCACAAGATCGCATTACACGCAAGTGAAGAGCATAATACCGACAACAAATACATTTTAGACAAAATAATTCCTTACAAATAATCATGAAATGACTAGCAAATATCAAACATGTAACGTATGAATAATCATGTTAGCATCAACCAAGAGATGTATCCATTAAAATCAAATGAAAGTAATTGCATGGAGACAACCTCGTTAGTCAAGACCAATAAAATTTTCAAAATCAAATCAAAACACATTATTCCTGTATGAACAATCAAAAGCGTTAGAACAATGCATAGCAATTCATGTCCTCCTTTTAACACTACAAGGTTGTATTGTTAAAAGAGGGCTAAAGATAATAATCAATAGGGCATGAAATATTCAAAATTTAAATCCCTATAGCATTTAAATCACACTGAAATAAACCAATTCAGGCCCTCCTTCTAGCGCCAAAATGTTGAGTGGTATTTTCACCCAGTTGTGAAAGTACACTCTCCTTTAGGATTTGGGTTCCAAATCCCCTCTTGCAAAGAAGTTAAACAAACAACTTCTCCAAGGTCTCCGCTGTATTAGCATTTGCATATGTGTATTAGTAATCTCAAATAAAGATATTCAATTTAAATGCTTGGAACACCTTAGTGATTGCAAGTAACTGTAAACAAGGGGCAATGTTGGTTTATTTCACCATGAAACTTTAGTGATTGTTCATTGAACCAAAATAAAGCAAATGTGAGTTGGCCCTCATATGACCACGATGTGATGCTCAAAATGGAAATTTGTGAAAATGCCATAAAACATAACTCCTTCAATGAAATTGGAATTTTCATGAAGGGAATGTCATCATAGGCTCATGAGTGCAAAACAAAACTGAAAACATGAAATTTCGGCCCAAAATGGAAATTTTCTATTTTCGGATTTTTTTAAACTCTGTAATAAATCAACTTCGATGAATTTTTAAAAATACTAAACAACTCCGAAAATGAAATTTTAAAATGCGTATTGGAATTTTGAAGTATAACCTACGCAATGGTGAAATTATTTTTGGATTTTGAAATTTTTAAATGTTTATTTTTGTAGACACCAAAATCCAGCCACTTGTAAGTCATCTATACCTTCCTGCCAGCCACGTGTCAGTCATCCATCCTTCCCGCCATTATTTGGCCCAAATCCACACTTTCCCACCATTATTTGGCCCAATTTCACCTTTCCCGCCATTTTTCATCCCCAAATTTATTTAAATTAATATTTATATATATATTTTAATATTTTAATATATTTTAATATATATATAAATAAAGTTTAAGTGATTTAATCTCATCCGTCCATCCATCTTAATCCGTTTCACAACCTAGATTTATTCTCTACCCTTGGATCCACTTTAATCTTAGCCACACGTTCAAAGTGTCGTTAAAACCCTAAAGTGTGCCCTAAGAGTAGATTATAAATTGAGTCACCTTGATGGCTCAAACCCTATCTATCTCTTCGACTAAACCTACCTATCTTCCCTATCTAAGTCTGGAGTTGGCTATTGCTGTTAATCCTGAGTCTTCTGAGTCTTCTACGGCCCTAAGTCTGAACTAAACCCTTTCGCCGCATCCATCGTCGCCGCCTGGTCTCGCCGCGTTAACAGGAAAAGGTATAGATTCGTCTAAAGCAAGTAATCTTTCTTTATGTATTAATCTGCTGTTGAATTCTGCATTTTGTTTATTTTTATTTCATAAATCTAGGGTTTTAGACTGTTTCTGAGGGCTCACACAGTGGAGCCCTCTTATTAGTTTCTAACTCTTTGATAATTTTAATGTGTGCAGGATTCTAGTGGTAGATCTGATTTGTTGATAGCAGCTGCTTAAGCTGGAGTGGTCCGAGCCAAAGGATACAACGAAGCCCACTCATTCTGTTGAGGTTAAGGATACATTCTTCGGAGATGCCACCACATTGTGCCAGCTAGGGTTTCGGAGAACCCTAGCACAAATTGTAACTTTGTATCACGAAAAGGGTTATAGGCCCTGTTGTACTTAAAAGGAGTTTCTAAACTCCATTGATTAATAAAAATCATTCATTTTGTACAACTATTCTGCATTCCTTTATTGTGATTTCTTTATTTCTGTTTGGCGTTGTATCTTTAATCTACAAATGGCGATCATGGTGGGACCCCCTAGGGTTTCATGTTTTTAATACTTTCTTTACTGATCTATTCCTGTTTTCTATTTTATTTTGCAGGTTCTAGAAATCGCAAAATTCGTTGTTCCAGCGAACTAGGGTTTCTGAGGAGTTTGCAGAAAACGCAGTAGATGCAGAGCGACGTCTGGAAGTCCGATCCGAAACACAGAGGTGCGTTTCAGCCTGCGCAGACTCCCTTGGGTGTTTGAAGGCAGTTTTACAGAAAAAGCGTAGGCTTCCGAGTCTTCCGAGGTCTTCACCGGTTTTCCCTTCCATTCCGCCCATCCTTTCTTCCATAAGTCGACAATGAATTTTGAAGACTTATTCACCCCGCTCCATAATCCATATGATCCGGATAAGCCAATCCCGATCAACCCAAACCTGATTGACATGGATCGGATTTCATCCCCTCCATCTATTTCAGAGTTCATCCTTTTCGAGGAATTGTTAAGGGCTTCCGCCAACTACATTCCTCCTTCACCTCCACATTCACCTTCATCTTCTAAGCCAGAGGTCTTCCAGGCAGACATAGACGAGAGCAAGGCACAGGAGCTTGATGACATTTTAGATGACATAAATCTGATCCCTACTCCCCATCAGCTTGAGGAAGGTTCCCACATGTCTATTGAAGAAACTATCGATGTAGACCTTAGTCCAGACCAAGATGGCACCCAAATTGTGAAACTGGCTAAAAGTCTATCATCAGAGGAACAAGAGCAAATGATTGCTCTACTCAAGCGGAAGAAGGAGATATTTGCATGGTCTTACAAAGACATGCCAGGCCTAGACCCTAATTTGGTTGTCCATAACCTCACCTTACAAAAAGATGCTAAACCCGTCAAACAAAAACTTAGGAAAATGCATCCTACCGTGGCCCTCATAGTTAAATCGGAGATTCAGAAACTTTTGGATGTTAAATTTGTCGTCCCGATTGATTATCCCGAGTGGCTTTCTAACATGGTACCCGTTCGCAAGCCTAACGGGGGAATACGTGTTTGCACCGATTTTTGAGATCTAAATAAAGCGTGTCCTAAGGATGACTTTCCTCTTCCAAACATTGATACTCTTGTCGACACTTGTGCTGGTCATGAAATGCTTTCGTTCATGGATGGATTTTTAGGATACAACCAGATTCGAATAAACCCTGAAGATCAACACAAAACAACATTTACCACACCTTGGGGAACTTTTTGTTACAGGGTGATGCCCTTTGGCCTTAAGAACGCAGGTGCAACCTATCAACGAGCCATGACTTATATTTTCCATGATTATATGCATAAGATTATCGAAGATTATGTGGATGATTTATTGGCAAAATCTAAAACTCGACAAGAGCATTTTGATGTATTGGAAAAAGTTTTTGATAGACTTCTAGAGCATAAAGTAAGGTTGAACCCTAAGAAATGTGTCTTTGGTGTTACCTCATGCAAACTCCTAGGTTTTATTATCTCTAAACGAGGTATTGAGGTGGACCCAAACAAGGTCAAAGCCATTATGGAAATGTGTCCCCCAACTAATTTGAAGGAGTTGCGTAGTTTGCAAGGAAAGATTAATTCAATCCGTCGCTTTATTGCACAACTTTCTCATAAATGTAGGCCATTTTGCCACCTACTACAAAAGGGGGTACAATTTTCATGGACAGATGAGTGTCATAAAGCCTTTGATGACATCAAGCAGTACTTAGCGTCTCCGCCAGTCTTAGCTCTGCCTCGTCCAGGGGTCCCTTTCAATCTTTATATCTCAAGCAACGGACTTTGCCTTAGGGACAATGCTTGCACAAAAGAATGAACAAAATCGTGAGCAAGTCTGTCTATTATATTAGTCGAACATTGGTAAGCTATGAAACCCGATATGCTTATGTGGAAAAGTTGTGCTTAGCAAGTGGTTTTTGCCACTAAGAAACTTCGTCATTATATGCTTAGCCATACAACATATGTCATAGCTAGAGAAAACCCTCTCGCGTTATATGATGTCTCGCACTTATAATAACACTCGTACCGCTAAATGGATAATGTTGCTTACCGAATTCGATCTTGAATTCATTAGCCAAAAATCTGTTAAAGGTCAAGTTATAGCCGATCAACTTGCGGAAGCTCCACTACCTAGTGATCATCCTTTGATTATTGAGCTCCCGGATGATTCGGTATTTGCTATCACTCGAACAAGAAGAGGACATCATTCCGGAGGAAGATGTTGACATCACGCTATTCTTTGATGGCTCTAAGTGCGCGAAAGGTCAAGGCGCTCGGAGTTGTGTTTCATACACCTCAAGGGATTCCCATCCCTTTATCATTCAAACTAGACTTCCAATGCACCAATAATACAACAGAGTATGAAGCCTTAATTTTAGGTCTTCAATCAGCCATAGCTATGAGCATTAAGCGTATTCGGATATTTGGGGATTCTCAACTCGTGGTTAAACAAATTACAGGAGAATACCAAGCCAAAGAACCTACCATTAAGCTTTATCATGATGTAGCAATGAAGTTGCTCTCTAAGTTTGATTGGTATGAGATCACTAGTTTGCCTCGTTCGACTAATAGATTTGCGGATGCCATGGCCTCTCTTGGATCATTGATTCCAAAGGACTCCCTTGGAGAGGTACAGCCCCTAATCATTTCCACAATCTCTAAGTCTGCAATTGTCCGTGCCGAGTCTAAGGATGAAAAAGATGTTTGCTTTATCCATTCGGATCCATATGAGCCTTGGTCTAGTGAGATAGTAGCCTTCCTCAAGTTTGGAACACTCCCATCCGATTTGTCTCGAACTGCCCATCGCTGTTTTAAGCAAAAGGCAGCTCGTTTTGTTCTTTTGGGGGATGTGTTGTATAAACGTGGATATGATGGAGTACTCCTCCGCTGTCTAGAAGCAGGTGAAACACATAGAGCTATTGCTGAAGCCCATGATGGTACTTGTGGTGGTCATTTTAGTGGAATGGCCATTGCGAAGCGTATTTTACGTATGGGGTATTATTGGCCCACTATGGAACAAGATTGTTGCAAATATGTTAAACAATGTAAAAAGTGTCAAGAACACGCTAATTTAACCCATATACCATCACAAGTTTTACAGCCCATCCAAAGCCTTTGGCCCTTCTCACAATGGGGTCTCGATTTAATTGGCAAGATTTCACCTGCCTCTTCAGACAAACATACTTTCATCATTACAGCCACTGAATACTTCACAAAGTGGGTTGAAGCTGTTCCTCTAGCCAGTACGACAGGTCCTAGAATTGTGGAGTTTATACTTCACCATATCATTTGTCGTTTTGGTATTCCCTCTAAAATTATTTCTGATAACGGCAAGTCTTTTAAGAATAAGGATGTTCGAGCTCTTTGCGAAAAGTATAATATCCAACATAGTTTCTCAACTCCTTACTACCCACAAGCCAATGGACAAGCCGAAGCTTCCAATAAGACCATAATTGCTATTCTTAAGAAACTTGTTAAAGAAAATCATAAAGATTGGCATACACAAATCCCCTTAGCATTATGGGCTTACGTAACAAGCATCGTAACTCCCATTGGGGCAACGCCATTTTCTTTGGTCTATGGAGCTGAAGCAATCATGCCTCTTGAGCTCGAGATCCCTTCCTTGCGAATTTCTTTGTAGGAATTTATCGATGATGATACCGCTAGACAAGCACGTCTTGATCAACTCACACTCATAGATGAAAAACGAATCAATGCTTTAGAGCATTTGCGAGTTTATCAAGACCGATTGAAACGTGCTTACAATGCCAAAGTTCATCTAAGAGAATTTCAAGTAGGGGATCTTGTCCTTAAAGAGAATCAACAAAACACCAATGCATTGCCGCATCTTCGAGATAAATTCGCGGCTAATTGGTTAGGTCCATATATGGTCACCGAAAGAGTGGGCAATGGAACTTATAGACTTGCCGCTTTAGAGGGAGAGGAAGAACCCGAACCACTTAATGTTATACACTTGAGGGCATTCTACGCATAGTTTGAATTTTATATGTACATATATACATGGCTTGTACAACAAAAAAAAAAAAAAACAAATAAAATAAAAAGAATTTGCATTTCATTGCTAGTTGCATACATCTCATTCAAAAACATTGCATTTCATGTGCATACATCTCATTGAAAACCATAACATTTCATTTTCAGCCATAGTTGCATATCATGTTAGAGACCATTCTATCTTTTGGATATAAAATTTGGTCAAGCAAAAGTCATGTTGCCTTAATCAGGGGCACCTTCATAAAATCCATCAAACCGAATTGTCATTCGTACACCCATTTTCCATTTGCACATATTTACATTGCCAAAATGTTTTCAACCACTCACCCATTCCTAGTGTTTTAAGCAAACTTCGAAATGCATGTCAAAGTTCTCTAGGGCCATATCACAAATTACACTAAATAAAATCTTGAGTATTGGGAAATGATTTCAAAAGCGGTCTTGAACCTATCACATTTTCACATCTTAAAAACATCTTGTGTCAAAGAGAGATAACACCATCCTTGGGTTGTGCCTTGAAGTGAAAAGGGTAATCCTCGTTTGTCCTATCATGCAAACATAGTCCATAAAACAGTGGTTCTTACCACTATCACAAGCAATCACAAAATATAAATATAAACAGAGTAGTAAGGATAGGGTAAAATTCTCATCATACTTCGGTTGAGAATCCGATTCCCCAAAGCTCTAAGGAAATGAACATTTTTCACACACCACTCATCCCAAATAAGTTGTAAGGATCGTACTACTTGTCCAACTAGACGGATAGGTAGTCATCCCCAAGGCTTACAAAGGTCAAAAACAACATGGACTATGGAGTTAACCTTCACCGGGGCTATAGACGCTTGACTCGGCAAGTGGAGTATACTCATTGCGTGGCGACATGTCTCTCCTAAAAAAGAGACCTCGAATGCTCATACGGACAAACTAGCTTCGGGGTCTTCTCCATAACAGGGTTACCTAATTTATGCAAGATGAGGTTAATGAACACACTTGCACACACACAGGTTTTTGATTGCCTAGAGTCACTACCATGCTTCCGATTTGGTTAATGAACTCGCATGCACACACATTTGGTCCTAGTTGAATTAGGCAAGTGTTAGTAAGTTTGTTTGATACCACTAGCATGTTTGAGTCTTTGTAAAACAGTCTTCCATATCAACCTCCATATCACCCTCCATATCTTCTTCCATATTCATGTCATTCCATACGTCATCCATTCACAAGCCACCAAGTTCGGTGCCCCCGATTAAACAATTATGATAACAGATGGCTAAATCTAACTATCTAAAAGTATGAGTGCTTCTTAGTGCATATTTCATTTTCTTTTACTTAGTCTCGCATTAATCATCTATAAGTTTGCATTCCATTCCATCACATATGCATCAAAAACATTAAAACATATAAAAACATGCATCACAAAAACATAGGCATTCACACAAAAGAGAGTAAAACACCAAATAAATAAAAGCCATGTATATATATATATGTATAAAGGTCAAACCGTACAATGAATGCCAAAAGGCTACAATATACAATAGAGCACCAAGGCTCATAAAGAGTGCATCTAAGCACTAAGCTAACCATCAAAAGAGGACCCCCGAGACCTAGTAGGAGCCCTAGACCTAGTGGTGTGCCTAGACTCACTACGCCTAGAGACAGAGGAGGATGGAGGATCATGCAACACAATGTGATGCCTAAACAATGTGTCCTCCAGAGCCTCAATGTAACGAGTCCTAGACCTAAGCCTAGCTATGTCTATCCCGTGTCGTCGCTCCCGCTCCGCTAGCTCTACTTGGAGTCTCGTCACCCCGTCATCCCGGGGCACCCCGGTCACTCCATCCAAGTCCGCCTATAGCCGGGCCATCCTCTCCTCCTGAGCAACTAACAGGGCATCCCGCTCTACCGCCTGCTACTCCAGCCGAGCTATCCTCTCATCCCGGGCAGCTAGCATAGCATCGCGCTCCGCTATCTGTTGCTGCAGCTGCGCCAGCTCGTTCTCGTGCCCGCTAGGGGGTACCTCCCTAGCCTCTCCTACGGCCTCTCCTAGGCCCTCTCCGCCATCCTCCCCGTCATCTCCGCTCCCTGGAGCCTACCGCGCCATCTTCCCCTTTCACCTTCGACTGTCAGATCGAAGGCGGGGACCCTCCCTACGCTTGGGAACCTCCGCGGTTCCCTCGCCCTCTCCAGCCCCAGCCTCGGGCTCTCCGGCTCCACCAGCCACCAATGGTGGCTCCCACCTCGGCTCTGGCGGCCATCCATGCCGCATACTCACTGTCACCCCGACGTCGTCCACGTCGGGGATCTCCATGTCCTCATCGTCCTCTCGTCGCCTCCCTCCATGGCTCGGCACACGGCAAATCCCCTCTCGATCCGTGCCTCCGGTAGCGCACTGGCTCACCGGGGACATCCCGCCTCAATCCGACCTGGCGGAGTACTCGAGACATCTGTATGTACTCCGCCTCGCCGTGGCTCCGCCCTACTACCCATCTGGCCTGTCGCACCCGTCTCAGGTGCTCTCCATCCCCGATCCACCTCGCCTCCCGCCAGGGCCTCCAAATGACTTGGGCATCTGTCAAGTCTGCCCATAGTCTCCTATACCATTGCCCCGATCTCACGGGGCGGCTCGACTGTCTCTCCTCCGCCACTGGCCATCTCCTACCATAAGCCTAGCTCACATCCCAGTGAGCCCATGGCAACCCCTCCGGTCGGGCCACTCTGAAGTGCTCCCAGCCCAAGACCGGAGCACCACACCGCAACCTGAGGCCCTTCCGGCCCCGTCTCCGAACCTCATACAACTCCCGGTACACCCGCGCCAATAAAGTGGGCGCCTGTGCATACACTACCCTATTAGTGAGCATCTCGCTCACTACACCCATCGAGGTTCCATGGGAACCTCGCACCCGATGCTGTTCGGGGCCACAATGTTGGCCAACACGAACATCGTCGTAGCCTCCACCGCTCCCAACTCCTTGGCCGTATACATGGCCAAGTATGGGATCCCCCGCTCTCCGTCCGGATCTCCCTCCGCTCATCCCCAAACACCTTGGCCATCTCTCGTGGCCCTATCTCGTCCAACCTCCACCCGCGCCCTCCACGGGCACCTTGAGGATGCGGTATACATCCTCAAGCGTCACCGTCATCTCTCCAGCCGGAGCCGGAACGTCCCCCGATCCGGATCCCACCTCTCGGCCAAAGCCGAGAGGTACCCCTCATCCGCCCGAACTACCTCCAACCGGGCTGCCTCCGCTAGCCCCACCGCATCCAATATCTCCCTCCGCTCGGGACAACGACCTCCTCATCCCCGGAATGATAGGGGAGAATCGGTGTCGTGCCTCTAACACCCTAAGCTGCAAAACAACAAAACAAAAATTTGTTACAAATTTTTTCAAAAAAAAAAAAACACATAATAAGTACTTGCTTAAATGAACAAATACCTCACTGGCCGCACCGGCGCGTCCGCTCCCATCTCCGCCATAGCTCCCGCGTGCTTCACTCTCCCACACAACCTTTCACTCCACTTCACTCCACTCCCTCAGACGCACTTCTCTTAAGCTCGAACGCACAAATGAGCGAAATTCTCGCTGAAACTGTTTAAATAGCTGATTTTGGCGCCCTGAAACGTAGTAGGGCGTTTCATGGCGGATTCAGACGCAGTCCTGCGTCTGCAGAGCGCCTAAACACCGACGGGCGTCTCTGCCAACCACAAACGCAGACCGGCGTTTGGTGTCAGTATTGAATAAAGGAACAAAACTTACAAAATTGAAGCTTACCTCCTCCAAATTTCATCAAATTGCATTCATCCATTCTTCTTATCATAATAAAACATTTTGTGAAGGTTACAACAGTTTTGGACACAAATTTTGTCATTTCGCTCAAAAAGCGCATCATTCATCATTGTTTTACAAATTGGGTTAAAAATATTCAAAACCTTCACAAAATTAACCACATTCATCAATTCTTCTGATCTATCGTCAATTTCATTCATTCTTCTTTCATCATGCATATTTTTGCCAAATCAAATTAAAGTAAACCTCGTATCTAGTGGTATATTCTATCACCTTGGCGATTGCAACGATTTGAATCCATGCAATTCGGTAAGAGGATTAAACCACCATAAGGACACTTACCATTTATCATCATCAATTATTTCACTCTTTGAAAATTGGAAATCAATTTTGGGTATTCTACTTTTCAAGTGACCTCATACCAAGATTAATTTGCTCAACAGCTTGTCATTGATGGCCTAGTTCATGGGGCCATTAAACATGGACAATCTTTCATATCGTCATTATTTTAAGTCTTGCTAGAGATTGTGGCTACCTAGGTTGATTGGTTCCGACCCGAGGAATTATCCATACAATCACTAGGAGCATCTCTCGAGTTCGGACTCTTTCATGCATCTTTCATCTCTCCATATCAATGGCGCCAACAAGGCAATTTCATCAACAGTATGGATTCACACACAAGAGTTGGGGCATCCGTTATCAATTTCTAATTTTCCTATAGTGGAATTCATCTTACATGATCATGGAATTTACAGTTTGGCAAAAATCCCTTTATAACCGTTGGGGCAGAAAACGGTCCATCTTTCACATCACTCATATCGTCTTCAATCATATTCTTTTCTGGTTTGTACACCAACCCCTTTTCTCGTTGGGACATAAACAGATGGTGCATGCACCAACCCTTTTTTTCACCGTTGGGGCAAAAACGGTTCATTATCTTCCGAATTTCTTCCAATTGGCTTGTGAGAACCATTCTCGCTCGCCAATTGAGGGGGTAAGCTGAAAATTTTTAAATATTCTTTTATTCTTTGGTCTTCAAAGTTGTGCTTTAGTCTTGAGAGAGAGTTGCGTCTGATCCAGCTTTTCAGGTGTCTTAAGTTTTTGTGCTACATTGTGTCTTCACACAAAGCAGCTCAAAAAGGGGCATCTGTAGACACCAAAATCCAGCCACTTGTAAGTCATCTATACCTTCCTGCCAGCCACGTGTCACTCATCCATCCTTCCCGCCATTATTTGGCCCAAATCCACACTTTCCCACCATTATTTGGCCCAATTTCACTTTTCCCGCCATTTTTCATCCCCAAATTTATTTAAATTAATATTTATATATATATTTTAATATTTTAATATATTTTAATATATATATAAATAAAGTTTAAGTGATTTAATCTGAGCCGTCCATCCTTCATTTAATCTCATCCGTCCATCCATCTTAATCCGTTTCACAACCTAGATTTATTCTCTACCCTTGGATCCACTTTAATCTTAGCCACACGTTCAAAGTGTCGTTAAAACCCTAAAGTGTGCCCTAAGAGTAGATTATAAATTGAGTCACCTTGATGGCTCAAACCCTATCTATCTCTTCGGCTAAACCTACTTATCTTCCCTATCTAAGTCCGGAGTTGGCTATTGCTGTTAATCCTGAGTCTTCTGAGTCTTCTACGGCCCTAAGTCTGAACTAAACCCTTTCGCCGCATCCATCGCCGTCGCCTGGTCTCGCCGCGTTAACAAGAAAAGGTATAGATTCGTCTAAAGCAAGTAATCTTTCTTTATGTATTAATCTGCTGTTGAATTCTGCATTCTGTTTATTTTTATTTCATAAATCTAGGGTTTTAGATCGCTTTCGAGGGCTCACACAAGTGGAGCCCTCTTATTAGTTTCTAACTCTTTGATAATTTTAATGTGTGCAGGATTCTAGTGGTAGATCTGATTTGTTGATAGCAACTGCTTAAGCTGGAGTGGTCCGAGCCAAAGGATACAACGAAGCCCACTCATTCCGTTGAGGTTAAGGATACATTCTTCGGAGACGCCACCACATTGTGCCAGCTAGGGTTTCAGATAACCCTAGCACAAATTGTAACTTTGTATCACGAAAAGGGTTACAGGCCCCGTTGTACTTAAAAGGAGTTTCTAAACTCCATTGATTAATAAAAATCATTCATTTTGTACAACTGTTCTGCATTCCTTTATTGTGATTTCTTTATTTCTGTTTGGCGTTGTATCTTTAATCTACAATTTTAATGCCTGAAAATTAAAATAAAGTTAAAATTTCTAGAAAATAAAATGTAGAAAAAGTTGAAAGAAAATGCAGAAAACTGAAAATAAAATGCATTCAGTATGATGCTATCCTATTTCGACAAAACCGAAGATGTGAGGTTTTCATGCATGCAACCTAACCTATTGGAATTGCAAAACAAGCACAATCCAGATAAGCTAAGTGCTGGCTCCTAGGGTTTTAAATGAGGTTTTCAGATTTAGACATTCGCATGAAGCAACCAAGAAACTTGCATAAACTCCATTTACAAGCCTAAAATCTGAAAATGGGAAACATAGACATTTAATATTGCATGCAGAAAATGACTCCTTCTTTCTTGTCCATAAGATGCAACTTTCTGAAACTTTCTGTATTAAAAATTTTTCATTTTACAATAACATAAATTTATGGTTTTTCCAAACCAGTCCATGGAAAAAAAATAGCCCAAACAGGTCCAAAATGGCCCTCTTGCCTTCAAATTTGCAACTCTGTTTGCAGTAGTTTCCAACCCCGTCTGGCCTCTTTGAATGGCGTATTTAAACTTCTGAAAAAAAATTGTTTCTCCTTCCATGACTGTTCGTTTCATTTTCCAATGGTTGTTTGTTTCACCTTCCCTGACTGTTCGTTTCATTTTCCAATGGCTGTTCGTTTCACCTTCCCTTGTGCATGCATGTGTTTTGGTTTCCAAAAAAAAAAGCTTTTCGTTTCCATTTTGTGGCCCTTCGTCGCGAAAATGTAACATGTCGCGATATCACGACACTTTTGCCTCCTTGCTCTCTTTTGTTGCTTTTAGTCGCGAAAATGTAACATGTCGCGATATCGCAACACTTTTTCTTTCTTCTGTTTTGGCCACGAAAATGCAACATGTCGCGATATCGTGACACTTTTTCCTCCTTTGGCCACGATGATGCAACATGTCGCGATATCGCGACACTTTTTCTCTTTTGGCCGTGACGATGCAACATGTCACGATATCGTGACACTTTTTCTCTTTTGGCCACAATGATGCAACATGTCGCGATATCACGACACTTTTTCTATTTTGGCCGTGACGATGCAACATGTCGTGATATCGCGACACTTTTTCTATTTTTGCCGTGACGATGCAACATGTCGCGATATCACGACACTTTTTCCTCCTTTGGCCGCAACGATGCAACATGTCACGATATCGTGAAACTTTTTCTCTTTTGGCCACGACGATGCAACATGTCGCGATATCGCGACACTTTTTCTCTTTTGGCCACGATGATGCAACATGTCGCGATATCGCGACACTTTTTCTTTCTTCTATTCTGGCCACGAAAATGCAACATGTCACGATATCGTGACACTTTTTCCTCCTTTGGCCGTGATGATGCAACATGTCGCGATATCGTGACACTTTTTCCCTTTTGGCCGCAACGATGCAACATGTTGCGATATCATGACACTTTTTCTCTTTTGGCCGCGATGATGCAACATGTCGCGATATCGTGACACTTTTTCCTCCTTGTGGTGCTTTGCTTTTTCTTTGATCTTTAGCATATGGTCCACTTTGGTTTTCTTGGAAAACATGAAAAAAAGGTGGGTCCCCAATTTTGGGGTACGTTGTGGAGCAGCCACAACAATAATATTCAGTAAAAATTTTCTTAGATAGATGTAATACGCATGATTGTATTTTTGGTTGTTTGATCATGTACAAAGCAGATTTTTGTATTAATACCCCCTCAAGCAATGAATCAGCAATGAAGTGGATGAAAAGTGGTGATGAATCGATTGAAAGAAGATGATGATGACAAAAAGTAGAAAAATAAGGAAAAAATGGATGGAAATGAAAAATGAATATGAAAAATTTAGAAAAAAATGATGATGATGTGGCGAGGGTTGGTTTGTGTAGCAGTGTGTGAACCAAGTTCGCACGTGTGGGTGCGAACCTGTAAATTTTGAGGAATAAAACCCCTTTTCATGCGAGCGAGCATCATTTGTGTTGTGCAAAATTTGGATATGAGTGAGAGAAGCTATGAAGTGGAGCACTACTGAAATATTAAGTTGAAGCATAGATATGGTGAGTAGACTTGCAAGCATGAGTGGTGGTAGTGGTATACCAGCAGTAAGTGCACAAAAACCCTAGCTATTTTGATTTGTGTAAATTTTTAAAAATTACAAAAATTCTTGTTTGAGTGTGAACAAATGATTGCATGTTTTTTTTTACGAAATATGTGCACAAAGTGTGAAAACGGCCAAATGGGTATCCAAAAATATTTTTTGTTTTCTATTTTTACCATTGGTTTGTGATGTTTGACTTGCAAGGTGTGTTACATTTTTGCAAGAGTTGACTTTGTTGTTCTACGTGATTAATGTGTTGTTTGTGAAATCTGAATGAATGTTTACCATAAAAGGATAAAATGGGTATCTAGAAATGTTGTTTTTTTGTCATTTTGTGATTTTTGGCAAGAAATGTGGATGTATGCCTTGTATTGCATGCTTGTGAGGTTTGAATGTGTGTTTTGTGCATGTTAAATATCCTATTTTTGGGTTTTGAGTAAGGTTACACCATTAAATGGCATAATGGGTATTCAAAAATGCCCTCCATGGAAGGTTCGTGCAACAGTGTACAAACTAAGTTTATGCAACAATGTGCAAACCAGGTTTCCATGTGTGGGTGCAAACCGGTTTTTTTATGGTTGTATGATGCATGATATATGCATGTGGTGAGTGTTTTTATATAGAAATGATGATGAATTTGTATACATGTGAAATTGATGAGAAATTTGTGTGATGTATTAGAAAAAATTCAAGTGAGGAAGTTTGAACCATGACATTGCATGCAAACTTTGAGAGGTACCCCAGGAGATGAATGGACAAAGGCAAATAGTAAGTGGATGGGCACTATGGGTATTAAGGGTCTATAGGAGTTACAGAGTGTGTATGGCAATAAGGCTTATATATTAGATTTATGTGAGATGTGGGACCCAGATAGGAACACCTTCCATCTCTCAAAAGGGGATATGATGATCACATTGGAGGATATATACAAGATATATAAGTTGTCAATAGATGGCATGATAGTGAGAGAAAAAATAGATGATGAAAAGAATAAGATATTATAGTAGATATTTGGTGATAGGTTTGGAGAGGTACAACATGAGAAGGGGGTATATTATGAGTATTATTGGAAGGATAAGATGTTGCCCAAACACCACTGCATGGCTATGCTCATGATAGTGAGCTATGCATTTCAAGATAGTTTAGGGGTGAAATAACTCTAGAATATGATGGGCGTAGTGTGTGATATGATGGAGTGTGAGGTTGTATTTGCATGGGCACCCATGTTACTAGAACAAGTGTACAAAGAGATGTATGTGATTGTAAGGGCATGGCAATTTAGCTTAAGTATTAGCCCATTATTACAGGTGTGGGTGTGGGAGCACATCACGGTGGAGCAGCCCATGATGCTACCTTAAAAGACATGCATTTATGGGAGATTTTGTACCCTATACCTTAAGGTGGCATATGGATATGGATAGGTGGGTGAAGTGAGGGCATGAAGGGGATGGTTTATTTTAGATATGGATGTTATATGGGTTACATCTCGAGCATATCCAATGGAGACCTTGGAGGGATAGTGTTGTATGGGATGAGGACAAGGAGCAGTTAGGGAAGATACACCAAGGAATATGGTTAGTGGGATGGTATTAGTGGTAGGCTGAGTACTTTCCTTTTAGCAGAGTGATGCGGAAATTTAGATTACAACATGGGAAACTCGATCCACCTATCATGATATAGAGGAGGGATGGAGAGCAGGGAGTATGACCTTGTTAGCATATTTTATCATATAGTGCTAGTTTATTACATTATATCCATAGTTGAGAATAATGCATATATTTAAGTACATTATTCATGGTAGTTATATTGGTTGGGGAAGTTGTCTATAACGACATTGGTTGAATTACATACCAATTTTTTTAGGGTATTATCACATGTAATATTTATATTCATCGTAATCCAAATACAATTTTAATACTGCTATTACCATTATGTTATCAAAGAGCTGATCAAGGAGGGGGCAAAAAAATTTTGATGAACCGAAGTGCATGAAGAATATTATTTGGTAGGAAATCCCACTGCCATGCATAGACTGATGTATGCTTGCACTAAAAATACTCCAATATCTATTGACATGTCTAGACCACAAACTGATTCCTGTAGAACTTCATAGACTTCAAGGCGAGCATAGATGGATTTTTGCAATCAACATAATTTTTTAGGCACATGATTTTTGAGGCATATAAGCATTGGTAGGGTACAACTCCCAAGGAGTGGAACCCATGAAATGACATGCATCCCAAGAAAAAATATAAGGCAACCATGTGGCAAACTTGGATGATATGGACTAGCATGAATTTCAATGTGACAAACGTGGCATCGCTGGAAACATACCTGATGTGGTAAGAGTTCATTGGATTAACCTTCAACTGACATGGTAGGCATTCATTGGATTCATTTTAGTTGATGTGGCATTCATTATGGCAATGAGGACCTCCATCATTAGTAGTAGAAAAATATTCTTTCCAACTACCCAAAGGCAGTCAAAGAACTCAACGCATGCATTCGGTTTATAAATCCATGCCAGTGCAGTCATCGACTACATGTGGGATATAATCCCAACAATTTTTTTTCAAAAATTTATCAATAGGCATTAATAAAATTAACATTGCACTTTGAATCTCTCGTCCAAGCCAGTAGTAGACTTGGTCAGGCCAAGTTCGCTAAGGCGCTAGATGGTCTACCTGGGTTCAACTCTCATGGAGACAATTTTTGTTAAAAAATAGTGCATATTGTATTTTTTTTAATACCTTAGGTTAGTTTTTTTTATTGCAATTTTTTTTTGCAACTAAAACCTAACCAATCAAGAAAGGAGAGACATTTCAAGGACTAGTGCATTTTTTTTGCCATGGAAAGATTGAATATGCACATAGTTTCTTTTTCCCATTGAAAGGGTCATACATAATTCTTCAAACCTTGTTTATTTTGCAAACCAAAGGGGGGATAAAAGCATTATTTTTTGAAAAATTCTAACACAAGGGGGGAGGAAATTTTTAAATTTTGAATATCATTTTTGCAAACAAAACATCAAAATTCTTGCAAAAATTATTGTAACAAAAGGTGCATTTTTGATTGCATTCAACACCTTTTCAAATTGGCTTTGTAGAATAGGTGCATTTTTAGTGGAATCCAACACCAATATTTAAAATTTATGGGCACTTTTGATTGTTTATTGCATATCAATAATAAGTTAAAGTTCAAAAAAAAAATAAGACCCCAAATTTTACACCTATTTATGCAATTTATTGCACATTAGCATTTGTTATATACGGTACCTCTGGCCCATACTTATAGCTAAAGCTATCATACTTTGGGCTACTGTATCTAATGCCTAACATAGCTGCAATGACCACATTTAAGCTATTTTTCTTTATAAATATTTGAGAAGAAATAAGGAAAGCCAATTGTATATTGATATTCACTCCATCATATACCCTAATTCATTCTTATTACTTGGCTTAAACTACTCCAACTCATCATTCTATTTTGGAAGGGTTTTTATGTAAGTGCCGTAAATTTGAGTGAATTTTCTTTCACGTAATATTTGTAAGTATAAATAAAAGGGGACAATTTTGAAGATATAACGAACCTTCACAATGGCCTCTATTCATAAATATCTTTCAGATTCACAATTGCTCAAAGGTTTCAATTTTTCTCCTTGGAAAACAAATATGAGAGTCATCATTTACATTGAATATTTGTGGGATGTAGTGACTGGCACTACAAAATATATCATTACACCAGGTATAGATCAGGATGAATATGATAAAAAGGATAAAAGGTCCCACATGTTTATCATACTTGCTACTACTGATGAGATACAACCTCACATTTGTGATGCTAAAATTGGTAAAGATGTTTGGAATGCATTAGTTACCATATATGAAGGGAAGAATCAGTCCACCATTCTTAACCTTCAATCTCAACTTTATACTCTCAGTATGAAATCTAGTGAATTAGTAGAACTGTTCTTATGCAGAGTGGTAAAATTGAAAGCCAAGTTGAATACTTTGGGAGAAAAATTAGAGGATATGATCTTGACTTTAGTAATTTTGAGAGATTTGCCATATTTCTACAATATGTTGATCACATACCTTCAAGTGTCCATGAGACAAGTTACTTTTGTGAAGTTGGTAAATTTCCTTCAAACTGAGGAGGCAAATCAACTTCAAAAATATGAAGTGATAGATAATGCACTTTACTAAAAATAGAGGTCCAGAAGATAGGGTAATTTTTAGAAGGGAGGATATTCTTCCAAAGGTTCCAAAGGTAAGGAACCTCAACAGAAACAAAAGAAATATTGCAAGATTTGTGATATGGACAACCATGACACCAATAGGTGTTGGTTTAAGAATAAACAACCCCATGACCAAGATCAAAAGAAAAAGGGCAAGGGAAAATACAAACCATAGAAGAAGAATAAGCAACCCAAGGGAAATGTTTCTTATGAAGAATCATAATCATATTTTGAGAGGGCCCACAAGATGCTCATGACTCACATAGCTTCTTAGCAAAAGGATCTTGTGTGGTATATTGATTCCAACACTAGTAAACACATGACTGGTGATAAATAATGGTTTGAGATATTTGAGGCTAAGGAAGGCAAACCAATAACCATTATTGATGATAATACCTCTCAAGTCCAGGGTGAAGGATATGTTTCTGTCACTCTTCTAGATGGATAATGTCAAATTGAGAAAGTTCTCTATGTTCTAGGCTTGGCAAACAATTTTTTGTTAGTTCCTAAGATCTTGGATAAAAACATAGTTGTTGATTTTAGAGTTAAGGATAGAAGGAAGTGATGATTCATCACTAGAAAGGGAAAACATGTAGACATAAGTTCCTAAAAGCATAGATTTTTTACTTTAGATACCATTTCTATGCCTCATGTTGCCATTGCGGTAAACACAAAGGAGGCCACTTCTCTTTAGCATAAGAGATATGGGTATCTAAGTTTAGGATATTTACTTGAGTTAAGTAAATATGAGATGGTGAAAGGTCTTCCCAACCTTTCATCCACTTTTCTAGTTTGCTCAGATTGCTTAGCATGGAAGCAACACCAAGTACC
Source organism: Wollemia nobilis (assembly GCA_028583015.1). NCBI lineage: Eukaryota > Viridiplantae > Streptophyta > Pinopsida > Araucariales > Araucariaceae > Wollemia > Wollemia nobilis. The sequence continues at coordinate 2,677,072 of JAQPPZ010016610.1, forward strand.
TTTTGAGTTAAGCTCTTCAAGATCCAAAAGACCTTTGGAGTTGGTACACACTGATATGCGTGGTCCTATGCCAAAAAATTATGGGGGAAAGAGGTATTTTTAGTTGTTTGTTGATGACTACTCATAGAATATGTGGGTTTTAACTTTGCAATTGAATTCAGAGGATTTTTATATTTTTAGCAATTCAAGAAAAGTGTTGAGAAGGAAGTAGGATGTTTTATTAAGACCCTACACTTAGATCAAGGGGGAATATACCTATTAGGAACCTACTATTAAAATAAATCACACTTACACAAAATACTAAAAAATAACCCACATACATCAAATAACTCAATATCACTATGTAGAAATCAATTACATAAATGAAACAATATCACAGTAACACTGAATCATAGGCCTCTTAGAGGGGGCAACCTCCAATATTTCATTAGCTTGCAAAAGGATAATCTTGTACATGTCTTCATATATTTTTAAAAGAAAAATTCATGCAACCCTACCTAAATGCTCAAGAGGTGGATTACATGCAAAATGCCACTTGAGCTAGAATATTCCACCAAATGGCGGTTACAATCTTGATAAAAATGGTTACATGAAATGGTACCACTTGGCGAGGCATATTACTACATAGGTTACAATATTGATAAAAATGGTTACATGAGATGGTACCACTTGGTGAGGTACCTTTATTGCCACCTACATTACTAAGTATTGCATAATAACATTAAAATGGGATCCCCACATTGGAAGTGGGTTATTACATAGGTAAATGAGAATTACAACATGGTGTTAGGATAGGATCCTAACATGTCCTCCCCCTTCGAAAAGCTTTGTACTCAAAGCTAAAATTGAGGAAAATGGTGTTGGAGTTGATGGAGAGACTCCTATGTAGCATCTTCTGGTTGGAGCCCACACCATTGGACAAGGACTTCTGTGATGGTATGATTGTGGAGAGTGCGGGTGTGGTGATCCAACAACTATTATGGTTCAAGTAAGATGGACCCTTCCTCATCCAATTTTGGTAATGATGATTGAACCTGTACCTATGTACCCACAACTTTCTTGAGAGATAAAAAATGGAAAATAGGATGGAGCTTGGAGGTGGGCGGAAGAGCCAATTTGTAAGTAGTGGAACCAATCCGTTGTAGGACTTGGTAAGGCCCATAGAATTTTATAGCAAGTTTCTGGAACCAACGGAGTTTGAGGGATGACTATTTGTATGGTTGCAAGCAAAGGAAAACCATATCACCTACATAAAATCTATGCTTGAATCGATTATGGTCGACATATTGTCGCATCCGGTTCTGGGCCATGTCCAAATTATGTTGCAGCTGGTGAAGGACATTAGTCTACTAGTGAAGAGTAATATCGACTGCTTGGACCATGGAGCTTCTTAGAATGTATGAAGAAGGCATGGGTCGAGGGCACCCATAAATAGCCTCAAAAGGAGTGAGTTTGGTAGTTGTATGATAGGACATGTACCACCATTCAGCCAAAGGAAGCCACTTCGCCCATTGAGAAGGATGATCTGATGCAAAGCAACGAAGATAGATCTCCAAACATTTGTTGAAAATCTTAATTTGATCATCTGTTTGCAGATGATAGGTTGAACTCATTTTGAGATTCATTCCCTGCAACTTAAACAACTCTTGCAAAAAATGACTAGGGAAGGTTGGGTCTTGATCAGACACAATGGAGGTGGGCATACCATGAAGGCAAAAAATAGAATTGAGGAAGATTTGGGCAATGGTGGAGGTTGTGTAAGGATGGGAAAGGGGACAAAAATGAGCATACTTCAAAAGGTGATCCACTACCATGAGAATAACAAACTTACCACTCGATTTAGGTAACCCTTCGATAAAATCCATAGAAATATCAATCCAAACCTGACATGGAATAGGCAAGGGTTGAAGAGTACCTGGAGAATGAATTGTTTCACCTTTCATCCATTGGTAGGTATCATAAGCTACCATGAAGTCACAAATGTCTTGTTTTATCCTTTTCCAGAAGAATATGTGCTTGAGGCGTTCATACATTTTTAGAAATCCCAAATGACCTGTAGAGGGAGCAGTGTGTAGTTCCTTCATGAAGAGGTCATGGAGTGGCGAGGCATGGGGGATAAAAAGGCATTAGTGATAACGCAAATCTTGGACATCCCAATTGTAGCCTGGGAATGAAGTTGGATCAGCTTGAAGTGAAGCCATCAAAGCTTGTAGGTCTGCATCTTGAAGTACCTCCTATCGTAAGGAATCTATCCATTGGGGGACAGGTGTGGAGATAGCACATATCATACTGAGGGCCTAAAATTGGCAAGAGAGAGTATCAGCCATAATATTTTCTTTGTCCTTCTTATAGGTGATATCATAATCATAGCCCATAAGTTTAGAAACCCATTTTTTTTGTTTAGGGTAGCAACCCATTGTTATAAGAAATATTTGAGACTATGATGGTCTATTTTAATGGAGAAATGGCACCCAATGAGATATGTTCTCCAATGGGTGACAACATGTAATATGGCCAACATCTCCTTGTCATATGTAAATTTTTCCAAATTACACTTAGAGAGTGCCTTACTAGTGAAGGCCAAGGGTCTCCCTTCTTACATCAATACTACCCCAATGCCACGACCAGAAGCATCACTTTCAATGACGAATGGTTTAGAGAAATTTGGCATGGCTAGAACAAGTGTGGTGGTCATGGCATGCTTTAATTCAATAAAGGCTTGATCAGTAGGTCCTGTCCAAGTGAAAGAGTCCTTATTTAACATAGATGTGAGGGGAGCTACTATTTTCCCATAATTACAAATAATTTTTTTGTAATAACCTGTAAGTCCTAAGAATCCTTGAAGTCCTTTGAGAGTGTGGGGTTTTACCTAGTCTTGAACTACCTGAATCTTCTTAGGGTCAACCTTGACACCATATTTGAAACTAATGTGTCCTAAATACTCCACTTCAGTCAAACCAAAGGAGCACTTAGACCGCTTAGAAAAAAGTTGATGTTGGGCCAATAACTGTAATGTTTGATCCACATGGGTAAGGTGTTCTTCCCACGAGTGACTATAAACCAATATATCATCAAAGAAAACCAGGATGAACTTCCGCATGAAGGAATGAAATATGTTGTTCATAAGGCTTTGAAATGTGGATGGTGCATTTGTCAAACCAAATGGCATTACCAAGAACTCATATTGATCTTCATGAGTACGAAAAGCAGTTTTTGGAATATCCTCATCCTTGAGCCTGATTTGATGGTACCCCAAAAAAAGGTCAAACTTGGAGAAGTACGTAGCTCCATGTAATTCATCCAACAATTCATACACTATCGAAATGGAAAATTTATCCTTAATGGTGATCTTATTGAGCTCACGGTAGTCTATGCACAACTGCCACGAGCCATATTTCTTGTGAACTAGAAAAACTGGAGAAGAATAGGGACTGGTACTAGGTCGAATGACACCTACCTTGAGCAATTCCTATACCATATTCTCGATTTATGACTTGAGAGCATGAGGATACTGGTACGGTCTGATGTTTAGTGGTGCACTACTCAGAAGTAGTGGAATAGCATGGTCATGAGAGCGACGAGGTGGTAGTGTAGATGGTTCTAAAAAGATGCCATTGTACTTGGTTAGAACAAGTTGCAAATCTACTGGAAGTGGATCTGCTATAGAAGTGGATGGCTGAATTAAAAATATTTGTGCAATGACCCCACGAGAGGACTTTTTCAATAACTTCTCCATGCTATTGGAACTAATAATTTGTGTAGGGCCAGCCTTGATACCCTTGAGGGTATATGTTTGTCCTTTTTGTAAAAATTGCAGCCATAGTTCTACAAGGTTGCAGGAGAAAATGCCTAAGGTGCTCATCCATTGGGATCCTAACACAACGTCACATCCTCCCAATTGGAGGGCGAACATATCTTGCTTGAGTTCATAATCCCCTATCTAAATTTTGACATTTTGACATTTACCTTTACAAGGTAAGGTGCCTCCATTGGCCACCATGACTTCAAAATAATTGCATGAGTGTATATAGCAGTTGGTCCGTTTGGCCACCTGAGGATCAATAAAGTTGTGCGTACTTCCTAAATCAATAAGAATTGTGAGATGTTGGCCTTTGAAATAACCCAAAACTTTCATGGTTTGTGGGGTGGTAATCCCGACAAGAGCATGGAATGAAATTTTTGTTGGTTGTTTTTGATGGTTCCTCTTCCTATGGAGTTGGTGCCTCAGTTGTATCACTCTCCTCATAACTATGGTCACTATTTTTTGGTTCCTCCACATCTATTAAAAATAATCTCTTATTTGCACATCTATGCCCCTTCGTAAACTTTTCATCACAATTATAACATATCCCTTGGGAACAACACGCATCAATTTCCTCTATAGTCAACCGCTTGGGAGTAGGAGGTTTATTATCAGTATGGTTTTGGACCCAAGGAGGGAAAGAAGGTTGGTTATGCAAAAATTATGATGTTCTCCTTTGAGTTGAGAGTTTAGATTTGGCCAATCGGGCTAAAGTGATAGCATCCATCATGGTGTGGGGTTTGAACATCTTGAATTTATCCTGGAGATCATCTCGTAACCCACTAACAAAACAACTCATAAAAAATCCCTCATTCAAACCCTTAGTTTTATTGGCCAATTTCTCAAATTGGGTATGGTAATCACGAACTAAGGTGGTTTGTTTCAGCTTTGTCAGTGCACCTATAAAGTCATCATAATCATTAGGGCCAAATCGGGTGAGTAGTTGGGACTCAAAGTCCTCCTAGGATAGATCAGGGTTAGCAACCCATAGCCATTGGAACCAGTGTAAGGACTTAGATTCTAGGTTGAAGGAAGCCATCTAAAACTGATGATAGACAAGGACATTATGGAGTTAGAAGAACTAATCAACCCGACATAACCACCCATCGACATACTTTCCATTGAACTTAGGGAAGTCTAATTTAGGCATTCTAAAGGTTGGATCTTGATCAGAGTGATTGTCATCTGGTGTTCATCGATCTTGTTCAGAGTTTTCAACATGGTGTTCATTTTTGGTACTGTCGTGCAATTTGGTCTCCATCTTTGTGAGTTGTTCTTCTAAATAGATTTCAGTGTTATCCTGATCCAGTCGAAGCTCTCAAATATTTGTACCTATGTTCTTGTTTGCAGAGGTTAAGTCAGCAATGGATTTTTGTAGGTCAGCCAATAATGTGCCCAAGTCTAAATCCTTTTGTTGTTGTCCTTGAGTGTCGCTTGCCATTGTGGTCCCTCTTGTGTTGATTTACTAAAAATAGACCTTGGATTTTTAGGAGTTACTATTTTTAGTAAGGGTCCAAAATTCAATTTTGGAAATGAGTTGCAACACTGATTTTAGGATAGGGTCCACTCTGGTGGATGTTTGATCTGAGTGCTCAATGAGGAGATATACTGAATTTCTTGACTTTTTGTGATCTCCTGTTGGTTGCAAGTCGATGTCAAGGTAATTTCTTCCACGTGTACTTAAAATTTCACCAATGAGTCCTTGAGGGTCTTTTTTTAGAATACCAAGTAGATTCTATTCCCAAAAATTTGGATCATTTTTATGGACCGATGAAAAGTTATGGCCTTAGCAAGAAAAATCAAAATTTTCTATTTTTAGAAATTTGGTACAAAATTTGACCAGGAGCTGCTAAGGACAATTTTGTCTATAATAGAGTGTAGAATTTTTTGCTAAATTTTTGAGTCAATCTGAGCTCTATGTGAAGAGATATCCTTGTTTTAATAAAATTTCAATGTTTTTTTTTCTACTTTGGAGTCTATTGGTGTTCTTTGTTTTTTATTTGGAGCTACGGTTCAAAAGTGGCCCTCAGGAATCAACTATCACTGACTTGTGTAGTCTATACACTGACCACCGTGTCACTCACTATTCTCTGTTCCTATCACATGTACTAGGGTTACTGACATAGTTGTTGCTTCTGACCTTAGGGAATTTTTTGACACTGACAACTCTATTTTTGAAACTAAAAGTCTACAATTCTAGACTGGTAAAGAGGACTGTTACTATCGTTGTCTCGACTGTTTAGATTCTGACCACAGGTTGTTTCAAAAACTTGCAAAAAAATTTCTTGACTATTGGTGCATGCAAGTTGTTATATGTGATAGGGAAAGCTTTCTTCGTATGCTCACTTTTGGGGATGGTGAATGTAGGTTAGCAGAACAGGGATGGGTTGATTTGCAAGGGGATGATACCTTGTTTTTTTTTTTGTTTTCATGAACCAGGTATGCTAAGTGAGGGAGTATGTAATACCCATAGGCCCTATGTTATACCATAGTGATGAACAATAGTGCTCGAACCAATATTTTAGGCCACTACTCAAGGAGGATTCCACACATACCCTTGAGCACACTACTCGCCTCTCTGACAGTACAGGAGGGTAATCGTCTGGGATTTTGTGTCCCATGGACTATGGATAATACAAGGCCAAAAAGCTTCCTAATGGATAAAATCTTGTTTAAACCTAGATTATCTCCCGATATACCCGAAGATACGTGGGAGCTCAATTCTTTGTGCAAGTGCTATTTGAAGCCTGGATATTGGAGCCTGATCGTCCCTCACTTCACTAGACACTTTATGCGCTATCTAGCTTAGCCAATAATGACAACTCCTTCGCGATATTTTAAAACCCCCGACACAGGGTTTCTAACCTACACAACTATTGTATTTTTTTTTGGTATTTTTTGATTTTCTGCAAAAATAATGACTGTATTTTTTGAATTTTTTTTTTTTGATAAAGGAAAAACATAAATAAAAAACACACAGGAAAATTATACCTAATAGGCGGAATGACTGGCAAGAATCATCTTAGTTGTAGCAAAACTTGGCCCTGGAAAGCGCTTTGATACCACTTGTTATGAACCTACTATTAAAATAAAGCACACACAAAATATTGAAAAATAACCCAAATGCATCAAATAACTCAATATCACTATGCAGAAATCAATTACAAAAATGAAACAAAATCACAGTAACACTGAATCACGGGCCTCTTTGAGGGGGCAACCTCCTTCAATATTTCATTAGCTTGCAAAATGATAATATCGTACATGGCTTCATATATTTTTAAAGGAAAACTTCATGCAACCCTACCTAAATGCTCAAGAGGTGGCTTACATGCAAAATTCCACTTGAGCTAGAATCTTCCACCAAATGGCGGTTACAATATTGATAAAAATGGTTACATGAAATGGTACCACTTGGCGAGGTATCTTACTACATTTGTTACAATATTGATATAATCAGTTACATGAGATGATAACACTTGGAGAGGTACCTTTATTGCCATCTACATTACTAAGTATTGCATAATAACATTAAAATGGGATCCCCATGTTGGAAGTGGGTTATTACATAGGTAAATGAGAGTTACAACATGGTGTTAGGATAGGATCCTAACAATACCTCAAAAGAATTTTCCACATTTCTTAATTCACATGGTATTAAGAGGTAGCTTACAAAAACCTATACTCTACAACAAAATGAAGTTATTGAGAGGAGGAATCATTCCATCACGAAAATGGTTCATAATATGCTTATAGGGGCACAACTTGAGCAACAATATTGGGTAGAAGATATCAGTACAATAATGTACCTCCTGAATAGAGCACCCACTAAAGATCTTAAACGAATGACTCCACAAGAATCATGGAGTGGTAGAAAACCCTTCATATCTCATCTAAGGATTTTTGGGTGTAAGGAATTCATGCACATTCCAAAATAGAAGAGAAATAAGTTAGATGAGAAAACCTTGCAATGTATTTTTATTGGTTATGATGAGCATTCCAAGGGATATTAGTTGATAGATCCTAAAACTAAGAAAACTTACATAAGTAGAGATGTGGTATTTGATGAAGCTTTCACATCAAATGACACATATTTAGTTGTATACCTGGATGAAAAGGATCCTAAGAAAGAGACTCCACCCCACATAACAAGGTTACAAAATGGTATACTAGCACAATGAGAGATTCAATATTGACTACGCCTCCATATCTAACTCTAGATTGAACTTATACATGCAGTATGACTCAATAGATGATAGCAAAAGCATCAGCTTCAGAGGTTGATGAGCTTTTACAACAATTTGATGAACTTTTTGTAAATGATAGAGAAGAAGATATGGATGTGGATTATGAAAGGATTTATATAACTTCATTGGATGAATATGAACCTACCTTAGTTCAATATGCACTTAGTGAGCCTCAGTGGAAGGCTACTATGGATGCTGAACATATGTCTCTCATGAAAAATAACACTGGGAAGCTAGTTGATCTGCCTTCAAGAAAGAAGCCCATTGGTTGCAAATGGGTATACAAAGTGAAGTATAAGGTATATGGAACTATAGATAAGCATAAGGTCCACCTTGTTGCAAAGGGCTATGCATATAAATAAAGCATTGACTATGAAGAGAATTTTGAACCCACAACTAGAATGACTACCATTCATATACTTTATGCTATGGTAGCTCAGTCTAGATGGAAGCTACATCAGATAGATGTTAAAATTACCTTCTTAAATGGTGATCTATGGGAAGAAGTATATATGACTTAGCCAAAAGTATTTGTGGTTGAAAGCAAAGAGTAAAAAGTTTACAAGTTGGCTAAATCCTTGTATGGGTTAAAATAAGCTCCACGAGCTTGGTACATCAAAATGGACAGTCACCTATTACAACATGGATTTAAGAGAAGTCCTTTGGATGTTACTCTCTATATCAATAAAAATGGTTCTAATATAGTGATCTTAGTACTCTATGTTGATGATATGATTATCACTGGTAGTTTAGAGAAATTGATAGATATAGTGAAATATGACTTGAAAAAAGTTGTTTGAGATGATAGATCTAGGAATTCTTCATTATTGTCTTGGTTTAGAAGTGAAACAAAAGAAGAATCATATCAGAGTGACAGGAAAAATATGCTAAGACATTAATTGAGAAATATCGCATGATTGATTGTAAGCCTAAAGCAACTCCAATGGAAATAGGGCTACAATTATCATGATATGATAAATCTCCATAAGTAGATGGTACTCTCTATTGCCAGTTGATTGGGAGTCTCATATATCTAACAAACACCAGGCTAGGAATCAGTTTTGATGTGAGTTATCTTTTAAGGTTCATGCAAGAACCGAAGGTTAGTCATTGGAAAGAAACAAAATGAGTCCTTCATTATGTCCATGGTAGTTTAGAATATGGCCTGGAATACAATAAGAATGACTTATTATTGCAAGGTTACACAGACTCAGATTATGTTGGGTCATTTGATGATAGGAAATCCAATTATGGATACATTTTTCATATTGGCTTCGATATTGTCTCTTGGCATAGTAAAAAGTAGAATGTAGTTGCTTTATCATCTACATAGGTAGAATATCATGCAACACATGGAGAAGTCTACAAGGTGATATGGTTACATCACATTCTTGCAAGTATGGGTCTTCCCAAGAAACTTCCAATTCACTTGTTTTGTGATAACCAAGGTGTTTTGAAGCTTGTCAAGAATCTAGTATTTCATGAACACAACAAACACATTGACACACAATGTCATTTCATTCGATATGAAGTTCCAAAACATAATATCCATCTCCAGTACATTCCCACCAAAGAACATGTTGTGGATATTTTTACTAAGGCACTTGCCATGTCAAATTTGAGTTGTTTCACAACACTCTTTGTATTTCAAAGTAATGTAATAAGGGGGGATGTTAGCATAGTTTATCAAATAGTGCTAGTTTGTTATATTATATCCATAGTTGAGAATAATGCACATGTTTAAGCATATTATTCATGGTAGTTATATTGGTTGGGGAAGTTGTTGATAACAATATTGGTTGAACCACATATTTTGTTAGGGCATTATAACATATAATAGTTATATTCATAATAATCCAAATACAATGTTAATATTGCTATTACCAATAACCTATAATGCCTCACTTAAATGTGTCGAGGGATACACCGATGGTTATCCCTAATGTGGATGATGAATGGATGATTTTGGAGTATAAAATATGGTGGGTGATGTAGATGTGGAGGCCAATATTCAGGATGGTGGATGAATGGATGGATCTAGTGGGAGGATTACCTATAGTCGATGGATAGTTACCAAGAGGGAATGTACCTGTTCTAGATGTAGAGTCAGAGGAGGAGGTGGAGGATCCTAACCTATGGTGGAGGCAACACTAGGATGATATGGGAGGATATCCTAGGGTTGGATCACCAAAGTGACATGAGGGTAGTAGAGATCAGCCATTGGATGAGGTGGTGCCCATGGAGGAGGATATGGGAGGAGTAGCATCAGTTGATGGGGTTAGATATCCTAGAGTTAGGTCATTAGGGTGGTAGGAGGGTAGTGAGGGCTAACAATTTGATGGAGATATGGTGATGGAGGAGGAGGGATGGGGATCAACACTGAATGTGATGTTTGATTTCCAAGATATGTTGGATGTCTTGGATGAGGTGGAACTTCTATGGATGATAGTTCAATATTTGGATGGGATGTTGATTGAGTCTGATATGGATTAGGTTATTTATGTAGTGGTATTGGTAGAGGAGAGGTCAAATATAGAGGAGATGTCAGTAGTAGCTATGATGGAGGTGGGGAAGTTGGTCATAGAGAGAGATGGTATGAGGGAATAGCTTATAGCTGAGCAAGCAAGCCACATGAAGAGGGATGCATTGCATAGAGAGTGTGAGGAGCTAAGAGCACATCTCATAGTGGAGAAAGTAAGTGACACAGAGTGTGTGGGATAGCTACAACACCAGGTATAGGATACCATAGCCTTAGAGAAGAGGATGAGATTGGATATTATAATGCTACAAGAGAGTATGAAAAGATCATAGGTAGATATAGATGTAGTGCAAGTTGCACATGAGGTGGAGGTAGTACACCTGTGTGAGGATATAGAGAGATATTAGCGGGTGTAGGAGGAGGCCAAGAGAGTGAGGATGGTTGATGAGCAGTCCAGGGTTAAGGCAATAGGCTTACAAGCTGAGATAGATCATTTATAGTGAGGAAAAATGATTTTTTGAGGATGTATATAGGGGAGGTATCGATGAGGATAAAATATGAGGTACAATTGACATTGTATGGGCATGGGATCTTAGAGTATGAAAGGCCATGATTGAGATATTTGTCGCAATCACGTATACAGTCATAGTAGAGTCAGTAGAGTACCCCTTTTGTGGTGTTGGTAGATCTAAGGATGGCAGTGCCAGTAGCCTCAAAAGTGATGGGAGGAGTCCCAATATCAAGTAGGGAAATTAAGGAGCAAAGAGTAGAGGCAAAATTGATAGTGCAGGAGGGGAGTGGGAAGACTCCTGGTGGATAGCAAGGATGAGATGTACTGCTAGTGTTGTGGTTTGAGATGGTGTCTAGGTGGCCAACCATATATATATAATATCTACACTTGATTTTTATAGTCTGAGGGCATTTTTATCATGATATATATATATATACATATGTGATTTTGTTTGAGGCTTGATTCACATATGTTATGACTTGTGTGGATGTATGAATAGTATAGGATTATGTGTATGTATAATGGAAGAAATGGTAAATGTAAGTGAATATAATATAGAAGAATATGTAAAAGTAGATATGAATGTGTATAGGAGATGATGTTATTGTAGATTTAGAGTAATCGATAATGATACAAATGTATATGTATGAATATGAGTAGGTGTAGAGTAAAGAATGCATGAGGAATAAAAGAAATGACGAGTATGTAGATGAAGTGTATGAGATGAGCAAAATGCATGTCGAAAGCACTTGTATCATTGCAAGACTAGTGGCAATGTGATCTGTTCTATTATCTCAAATATGTAAGATGGTAAGGGAGTTTTACGTAGTGAATTTGACTAACATAGTTGTAGAAATCAAACCTCATGAAAAACTTAACAAGGTTTAACAACTCATAACTATCTTGACTGAATGGAAGTCTATCATGGACCCATGTGTGCGATGAGTGATGTTCATTTATCCATTTTGAGGGAGATAGGACTAAACTATTGCAAATATAGCCAAAATTTCTAGCTCATCCATGAGCACACAATTATCTATACAAAATAAGGTTGCTAATGTGATAAATATGTCACCACTTAAGACTATTCCACTGCCAGGAAGGCTCTTGGAGCCTATTTATGATTATGAAAATTGCCCCGTGATGTTATGTTAAACCAAAGGACCAAAGGAATTCAAACAATTGGATAGTACTCTTGGAGGTGTTTCCTTTTTTTTCTACCCCTCTTTCATATGATTCTCTTTTTGTGGTGCTCTTTTCTATTTTTTCTTGTGGGCGTTGGATTTTTTTCTACCCATTTTCTATTTTTTCTTATGCTTGTCCCTTTATTTATCCCTAGATATTATTTTTATCATGCAAATGATAGTATGAGCAGGGGAAACTATTCACTAGATGGTGATGTCTACGCAAGGTGTTGTCTTCCCTAGACTCAAAATTTTTCTTAATATGTGAAATGTGTGAATGGTCCATGAAATAAATTAAACCAACCAAGTGAATTTGTGAGAAGCATGAGAACTTGTCAACTAGAAGTGACGTTTGATTGACTAAAATTGTGAATGGTTAAATCATACAAAACTCTATATAATCTATAATCCTGAAAAGGGGAGTGGCCATTCAAATGGTGTTGCTAACAAGTGTGTGTTTGAATCCATTATGAGTGCATTTCTACAATTTAAGGATGTACAAGTATGGATGTAGATGCAATGGATATACATGTGGATATGCAATGGAACAAATTGAAAGAAGTGTGCATGGAGGAAAACACATACAAGATAAATTCATGGAACTAAAAGAGGATGAGGTTGGGAAATTTCATGAAAGAGATGAATATGTGAAGATAAGGTGACAAAGAAAAAGATCATTATATGTAGTTGCCCCAACATGGGAGGATGTGTAGGATGTGAAAATATGAATGCAAAGAGGAGCATGTGTATGATTGACCATATCAATAAGAGAGACAAGCAAGAGATATGATGGACATGATTAAAATTGTATGAAGTAGATTGAATGAAGGGAAAGAGACAAAGAAGGAAGAAAGAAGAAAAGTGATGCACCTTGCTGGAGCCATAACTTGTGAATCGTATGCCCGTTTGCCTTGAAATTTAACAAGTTGTTCCACATGCATGTTCTACATTAGGATGAAATTTTATCCTCTTGACCCTCCAAAATCATGTTTTTGGGACCTAACTCCGACATCTAGTGCCCCAAAATTAGCTTTTAGAATAGGTTCCCAGGTTTTTTTGGGTTTTTTTGGCTATTAGAAGTTTATTATATTTTGTTATACCTTAAGTTGAGACCTAATATTATAAAGTAAGGTTTGTTATTGTAATAGGGATGTGTACACCGAATTTAGGTGCAATTTGACTCATTTATATTTTTAGCAGTTTTTAGAAAAAGATCTATTTTTAACAATTTTTAGAAAAAATATGTTTTTAGGGTTTCTTTGGTTTTCGGTTGCTATATGATGGATTGCAATATTTTTTAGAGGGGGTGTGAATTCAGGAATGATAAGAATATCAATTTGCAGTGTTATTCCATTATTGCATTTGTGTTATGTGATTGGAGTCCATTTTGTTGGTCTCTTATAGCCGAGTTTACACCAAAAAAGAAAGGAGAAAAAAAGAAATTCAGCACAGATTTGTAGCCATTTGAAGCATGACCATATAATAGTATGAAATAACAAGAATAAGGGAAATTTAGCATAGGTATGTAGCCACTCAAAGTGTGACCATACAAAAATATAAAATAACAAGAAGAAGGGAAATTTAGCATAGGTATGTAGCTGCTCAAAGCATGACCTTACAACAATATGAAATAATGAGAAGAAGGAAAAATGAAAGGGGATAGGGGTATAGGCTAAGGATGGGGGTAATGGTGATGCTCAGGTTATGAATGACTAGGCGTAGTGGCAACATGACTAGTGTGTTAAAAGGTTGTGTGACTATGTAGTTGCTAGAAGTAGTGGGGTGTGGAACTGAATGACATATATGATGGAGTGGAGCAAGACATGAGAGGAGGTGGGATGCTCTAAACTATGATGGGAGGGGTGGCCTAATTGAAATGTGTTGGATATTTCCCATCCATCATTTTGTGGATGAGGCATTTGAAAATATGATATTTTTTGATGTCATGCCCTTATTGATAGTGGTAGACACACAAATGATTTTCATTGTAATCCCTTGGTTTGGGATGAAGTGGATTATTTGGTTTGATATCAGGTAAAAAAATGAGCCCTGCATGAAGAAATTGGTGAAATATGTGAGAGAGAGGCTCCAAGAGGATAGACATGGGGTAGATGTATGGTGTAGGAGGTGATGATCATAGGAGGAGTGGATTAGCCAAGGTTGAGATGACTATATTTTGTGGTATTGGTGAGCCCTACATGTAAGGATGAGGGTTATGTGTGAAATGGGGCAATGGGAAATTAGCCACAACAAAATTATGAGTAGGTGAAAGACATTGACAACAACTTAAATGTAACTCAAGGTTGTCAAGTTGAGAGAGCATGTTTTGGGTGTCAGTTGGTGATAGAGATGGTATCAAAGTAGGAGGATCATGTGAACCCAGTGGGATAGGTGAAGTCATATATGGGCATAGGTATGGAGAAGGATGAAATGAGGAAGGTGGATATGGATGATGGTTTTGCAGTGGTGGTGGGTGTTGAAGGTAAGTACCATAAAATGGGATCGAAGGTGTCCTACAGGGTTATGCACAATGGTAAATATTCACAAATTGAGAAAATATTAGGATTTACAAAATTGGAAATAGGTGAATATGAGGACCCTTGATGTCAACCCATTCACCTAAAATTTTCAAGACAAATATTTTCTTAGGATTAATTTGCCATAATATATGTCCAAACATAGGTATATTTGTACTTGTTGGAAATCTCTTTTTGAGCATAATCTAATGATGGTGTTTTTATGAAGTTATAAGGTGATTCAACTACTCAACATTTACCTCAAATATGACCTTACGTTTTAGGGCGTCAAATACCTCAAATTTTGGTTTGAAGATGATTGAATTTATTTTCTTAGTATTCACATTGATTTTGATTAGGATTCACCATTTTATTACCAGTACATTTTGAGTCCAACCCCTTATGCATAACCTTGGTGTCCTGAGAAGAGGTGGGTATCATTATGGTTGTGGGGAGTGATGATGCTGAGATGGGTATGTTTGCAAAGGGATGGAATGGTAAAGATGCCAATGAAGTTCCTAGTCATAAGGTGATATTCCATTGGCTAGAGGTAGAGGTAATCCCAAGGAGTTGTAGAAAGTAGGTGGGTGTCTCTATATGGGAGGAAAGGCGACAATAGAAGTGTGTTAAGCCAATGAAGTGGGCATGTACAAATTCATTTTATCAACAAGGATGGGAGGAGATGAATTTTTGGTGTGTGGGTAGGAGGGGGAAACATTCCCCCATATTTTCAAATGAGGATATGGTGGCATTACTATCATTAAAATGAGGAGAGATATGAGAACCTCTACAATAAAGAGAGGGAGGGAGGATTGGGGTGTCATGGTATGTGTGGGAAGAAAAATATAAACTATGAAGATGGATATATTCAAGTGGCTCCGTATGTTTGGATGGGGTGTTTTAGGTTAGGAAGTCCTACATGATGGGTTGAAGATATGCCATGATGTAAATTTGATGTGATGTGTACCAGTGAAGGTGTTACAACCAGTGATAATGAATCTACAAGATAAAATATGTAACCAACATAAAATGACATATATATAAAAGAAATATTTTTTGTTGTGTAATAGAAAGTGAGGGGTGTGTGTCTGGTGTAATGTGTACAATGTGTGTGCTAGTGATATGATAGATACACATAACTATAATGGTATATATAATGAATAGTGAGTTATACCTAATATGGTTAGGCATTGAATGCATAGATATGAATGATATCAATGGGTTTGGGTTCGGTTAGACCTTTGATATTAGCCAATAAATAGGCCTCAAAACTGAATCTATGGGTGATAATGTAAGGGCCTAGCCAATTGTGCATAAGTTTTTCATATAGCTAGCATGGTTGGCTAGTGATCTATTGGTTCTCTTTAAGAACCAAGTCATCAATTTGGAATTCTCATTGGTGTACCTTACTATTTTAGGTATGATGGAGAAAATATTGGTAAACACAAATGTGTTCAATGGAATGAATGTAGCATTCATCCAAGAGGGTTAATTGGTCAAGTCTGGCCTGATGAGCAATATCATCATCGATGAAGTCTTGTATGGATATGCATAAATAAGATATATCGAGTTTATGGGGTATACTGGCTTCAACACCATAAATCAGCGAGAATGGTGTTTCCCTAGTGGGGGTAAAAATGCTCATTTTATAGGCCCATAAGTCTAATGACATTTGATTTTTCCAATCATGATGAGATTCAACAATAGTTTTTTGAAGGATTGCATAGATGGTTTTGTTGGTATATTTTGATTGGCCATTACCCTAAGGGTAGTATGGGGTAGAGAAGCTATGATGGATGTTGAACTTGGTGCACAATGCATAGATGTTATTATTCTTAAATTGTGTACTATTATATGAAATGATATGTGAGGGGATTCCAAAGTGGTATATGATGTATTCAGTGACGAATGTCATGATTTTAGCACCTATGGTTTGGACAAGTAGGATGGATTCAACCCACTTTGTGAAATATTTTGGTAGTAGTGATGATGAACTTATGATTGTTGGATGAATCTGGTGTAATTTTTTGAGATCTAAACACCATTATGAGAAGGGCCACATGGATTGGATATACTGTAGTGCTTGAGAAGGAAAATGTTTGATATTAGTGTGTTACTGGTATTTGATGCATCACTTAAAATATTCACAATAATCATGTTCTATTTGGGCCAATAGTATCCCATATATAGGATGTGCTTGGTAATGGCCATGCCACTAAAGTGGCCACTACAAGTTCTATTGTGAGTTTCTTGAACTACTTGTTGATACTCATGTAGTTTGATGTAACACAGGAGGATGCCATCACGACTGTGATGGTAGAGGATGTCCCCAAATAACATGTAATTAATTACCCTTTTCTTGAATGTGCATCTATAGGTATGAGTTAAATCACAAGGAATAAAACCTAACTTGATGTAATCCTTAATCTAAGAAAACCAAGCATCATGTGGTTTGGCATGTATGACATGGATGCCATCATCATTGGTAGAAGGTGAGGGTGAAATGGCAGATTAGGACAAGGTATGAATGGATACATGTGTTGTGTCAAAGAGTGGATTTTGTGGTACCAAAGAGCCCAGAGAGGCTATGGTATCAGAAAAATAGTTGGAAGAGAGTGGAGTAGCCTCAATATTGTAAAACTAAAGATGAGTGAGTAGCTTCTGAGCAATTGTTTTGTACTACTAGAGTACAGGGTAATACCATTGCCATAGTTTCTTGACTTGATTTATGATAAGAAGGTAATTTTCATGACACATTTCCTTCAAACCTTATCAGAGTAAAATTAATAAATCATGTGATCAATTAATGCTCAATAAAATGGGTATAGAAGCTAAGGAATCCTAAAAAAATTCTAAAAAAAGGATTTTATGAAGGATAGGAAAATATTAATTATATTTTAGAAAATATAATTAATTAGAAACTAATTATGAGGTCTTGTGAAAGATAAATTTGAGGAATTATATTTTGCAAAATTATAACAATATAATAAATTATGTGTAAACAACCTAGTGGATCCAATTTAGATGGGACTTAAAAGGACTATATGATTGTTAAATATTATATGAACTATCCTACCCATTGGAAATACCCATATGGCTTCCCTATATTGGTGGAAATTAAAAGGGAGATCCCTTACCCTATCAATAATAGTTCTAACTTTGTATCCATTCTTTACCTTAATAGTATTAGTTTTATATTTTTTCTATGAGAAAGGAAACAAAACAAAAATAAGGACCCTCACCCTATCTCTAAGTGGACCCTTTTTCTACTTTTTTTCATACTATACAAGACATGATGAGTCATAATGGGTCCAAGGCATATTTTTAATATTATTATAATATGGCCACTATTTGGCCCATGAGTGGAGAAGTGTCCTATAAATAGAGGATATTTTATGAAGAAAGGGTAATTTTAAGGAAACCTTGGAAGGCCTAGGGAGTATGCTCTCCACATTGGGTGGATCAGAAACCAGAAGGCTTGAAAGAGCTATCCAATTGTAGAAGAGAGATAAACTTAGAGGGAAATTTTGAAGCCTAAAGTACGAAAGAGCTCAGTAAAATATGGATTACCTTTTGGAATGAATCAGGTCAAATTCCTCCTTTTTACTCTACATTTCCAATTTTATTAAAATAGAGAATGTTTCAGTCATCAAGTGCTATATCCTTCTGTTTAATCAAATGGAAATTTCTTTACAAGGAACGACTAAAAAATTAAGGCTGATTTAGCCATAATTCCAAAGGCTTAGAATATGGGTTTTAACTCGATATTAAGACTTTATGTTTAATATATATATTAAAAAAATATGGCCCTTTGTAGACCATCCACTAAGGTTAGAACACAAGCAATATCGTATGCTCAATGATGAGTTTTAATACAAAACTCTTCCTATCTTCATTATATCTTATTAAAGGAGCAATCCTTGTTATGTTAGACATTGAAGAGAGCCTAGGAGTTTTAGAATACACCTAGGTCAAACCATAGAATTGATATCATATTGTGCTTGCAAAGGAGTTATTATTTGGGGTCAATTATTTCGTCAAACATCAATTTCGATTGATGAGTCCCTTTTGTTGATCCTGCATCCGTAGAAATTAAACCTACATGATCTATCCATGGCTATCTAGAGGGAATGGATCCTTCGCAAGACATGTCATGGATACTAGGAGGTACTAGCACCTTTACTCACCTCCATTAGGTTGGATTTGGCTATTACAACCCTCCCCTATCTTAAACAAAAATTAATGGCACTTTATCATAAATCAAACATTACCAAATGAAGATTGTATGTACAGGGAAGGTAGCGATCCTGGATTGGAACCACCCGATCATTGTGTAATTAGCCTAGAGGTATAATGATTTAGGATTTTGTGATATAATAACCCTTATTTATGCCATTGTTAAGGTGATGTAATATATTTTTGAGTCGACCCATTCACGGGCTGAAATTGGTATTCGAGTTTGATCTATGTGGTGATTTGGAAACAAACAACCCTCGATTACATCAAAGGCCATAAATAAGACTTACCTCCATCATAGCAGAGTACTCTATGATCTCACCATTATTTTTATTAGGAGCTGTATACCTCCATACAACCAATTAGGATGATTTCCTTATAAGATATGGGTGACCCTATTATTGTAAACCTTACCCACCTGTAAAGTCTTGATGTTTGTAGACGACCCTATCTGCGTGATCAACCCTATGACAAATTACTAAAATTATAATCCATAGTGGAAACTCCTTTGCTTTGAGATATGCTATATCAGTAATTCAGAGCAATTAAGGTACGCATAGGGAACATTGGTGTAAAATTCGAGTATTCACCCTTAAATCACTAAAAATAGGAAGGACTCGATCTTTTGACCCTATGTATAATCCTGTAGTAAGCTTATGATAGTCGCCTATCCGTCCGAATGACACAGGGAATAAGAAGATGTATTCTAATTTGGGTAAAATTGAAATACCCTTGTGCTAAATATCTAAATGGATTACTACCTACGTCCTACCACACTTGGAAGTATACATATTTTCTGCTATGATGGGGGACAAAAAGAAAATGGTCATCACACAACATAGAAACCAGTGTCATCTGTAGAACTCGGCTCATGAGATGTAATGAATAAAAGCTTTCAATATACAGCCACTAGTATTTAGAGAACCCCCAGAGTGTGGATAATGTTTCCTTAATATTTCATACTATAAAATCCTTTATCGGGTGAGTTCTGGTGAATAAGACTCAAAATGGTTTACCTGCATTCACGGTTTGGGATGAACATGTGAATTATAGTAAACATTTTATAATTGCACTGTTGACATGTTGTTGATGTAGTATATGTGTTTGGGTTATGGCTTGCCATGTGGCAGTTAGTTTCATTCAAAAACAAGATGATGGTTTATTGATTGTCGATATGTAATAGTAAAGAAATAAATTTAAACCAAATTATCTTAAAATATGTATTTATTAGATGGGATATGATCATTGGTTCTAAACCAAAATATTTCCATAGTAGTCTACACACCTTGAATGGCTTAGGTAAGTAGGTTAATTCCAATGGTCTTGAATAATTCAAAAGGACCAGAATAACTTGTATTTAACAAATGAGTTAAAAGTCATCTTTATGTGATAGTGAAAGGAATCTATAGGACACTCTAGTCACATTGAATAAGAAGTTAGTGTTTAGTTTATTCCATTTATATGAAATGGATATAGAATGGAAAGGCATGGAGAAACATGGAATGACAAATAATGAATTAATGGTATTAATTTAATGACACATGAATTAAGGATGGGAACCTTAATTCATGAGAAGAAAGAATAAATGCTTTATAAATTAGAGGTATGGGACTTTAATTTATAAAGCAAAGGTTAATTATTTATCATCTCAAAAGAATGAATTTGGAATTCATTATGAGGAAAATTATGAAATTTCCTCTAGTGTCAAAGAGTCATCTCCAAAATATGGAACCAATGAATATCATAAACTTACACAAGATGTTATAAATCCTAAGATGATTCAGAGAAAGGAATCAGTGGATTCCTTAAATGTATCTATAATTATGAAGGAGTAGGTGGTTTCCTCCTTGGTATGGAAAATACCTTAATATTAACATGATGTTTTAGATAAAGGAATCAAATAAATTTTTAATTGCATCATGTGTATAGGAACAGTAACATTACTTGAATTGTATATATTGAGTAAAAGGGATCCGTTGAGACCCTTATATACTTGTAATATTTAACATATTGAGTTTATGAATATGAGGAAATATTATATTTTTGAGGATGGGTTTATTCCCCATGAGGGTTCCTAGGATAAATCATTGTGTCACTTTATTTTGTGGTTTGATGTGTTATTTCTTGTTCCTATTATTTTTACTTTTGAAAAAAAAAATGATATATGTGGATGAGATGGTTAAAATTTATGCATGTTTATAGATTACTACAATGTATACATTGAATGTGATTTATTCAGCAATTCATTATTTTTTTGGTATAAGGTAGAGGTGGTTATAAGGTCCACAAACCTTTTACAAAGTCAAAATGGGCTGGTTCTAGCATCAAGCCCGTACAATCAAAATACAAAATGGATCTTTCTAAGACTCACATTAAGCCATACTTAGAGTCCACAGTCCTATACTTGTCGCTTGACTATTTAGGATAAAACAAAAACCAAACAACACCTAGCACTTACTAACACTAGGTTGCTTGTATCTTGTACACTTGTCACCTCCCGGGCCCCGACAAATGGGATGCCTTTTCTCGCCTAATTTCATCCGTCGGATTACTCATCATCGACCCCTCCGATCTCCTCGATGCTCTAACGAGTTTGATCTTAGCTCTTCTCTAGCGACCAACACCAATAGTTCTTGAGGGAAGTTATCCTTCCAAATTTTCATCTCCCCAACGAACTGCAATATTTGCCATTAGATCCGCCCCCTGGTTCCCTTCTCTGAAGGTGTGTTGGATTCGGGCATTAACCAAATGAGATTTATGAATCTTTGCTTCTAGGATAAGCTCCAATATGGTCCAGTTGGGGTCTTTATCCTCCTTAATTGCCTTGATTATATTAAGCGAATCCCCTTCAAAGATAACTTCCTTATAACCCTCAAGTCTGGCAATTCTCATTGCCTGCATGCAGGCTCGAGCTTCGCAAAATTATTTGTTTGAATTCCCAAAGGCTCGCAAAGGCAAGGACCACTTTTCCTTCCTCATTTCTCAAAACTCCTCCTGCTCTTGCGACCCGGATTTCCTTTAGCTGCCCCATCAAAGTTAAACTTAACCCACTTTTGTGTGGGGGTATCCACTTGACACCATCCCGTGGTTTGTTTGTAATGTCTAGGTCCGGAAGTTCCTCTCCCCGGTTCCGCAAAATCCTCCTTTCCCTTAGAGACATGGTCTCATTTTTGAAGAAGAAAGTTTTCCAGCTTTTCTTTCAAAGCTCGATTATTTTATTACCACATAACCCGGGATCTTTCTTACGTCCTTTAAATACTCTCTTATTTCTCTCATTCCATATCCCCCATAAAAAATGGGGTAGGTCGAGCTTCCGAGCCAAGTCAAAAGCTTTGCCCGAAAGGGGGAAGCCCACTGTATGCGAAGTCGGACATGCTATTTGGACGGACCCAATCTATATGAAATTTAGACGGGATCATTTGGAAGAGCTGTATAAGAAAAATCACAAGTTAGAAATATATGACTTACTGATTCTATTGCTTTCTCACACAAGATACATCGATTGATGAATTGGAAACCTCTCCTTTGCGGATTATCTATTGTCGGGATCTTATTTTGAACTGCCAACCAAAAGAAGAAAGCTATTTTTGGGGTTAAATTATTTAACCAAATAACGAAGTCGGAGTCCGACCATTGAATCCCGAGTGGATTAACTTATAGGCAGTTTTCTTGAATAGATCCCACTTGTAGTTTTGCCCCAAATTGCCTTGTCTCTTCCTCCCCCGGGAATGATCGGGAACACCCTTAAAGCATCATTGAGTTTGGTTAGGGCCACCTTCTCTTGCTCGACGGATTATGAACCGTGATTTTCTTCCAAGAAGAAGTTTCTGTGCTACGACAATAAAATCCCCTACTTTTCCTCCCATTTCCTTCGAAAGTTTATGTTGGAGGACCCGAAGGTCTAAGTTATCTTTCAGAGGGGCCTCTTCCAACCACGGGTCTTTCCAAAAGTCCACTTGTCTTCCATTACCAATTCTCCATCCGATGCCTTTCCCGACTACCTCCCGACATTCGAGCAAACAATTCCAAAAATAGGATCCTCTAGGAAGATTATCGACTTTCAGGAAGTCCCGATTATTTCGATATATTTTGCCTTAAGAAGTTTTACCCATCCCAATTGATCATTATTGATAAATCTCCATACCTGTTTGCCAATCGGAGCTTGATTCATTTCTTTCATTCTCTTTAACCCCGAGCCCCCCGATCCTTGCTTGCACACACCTGATTCCATGCTACCAACGAAATTCTCTTTCTCTCCTCTGAACTCGACCACAAAAAGTTGCGTTGAATTAGCTCCAATGTAGCTCGGACCTTTGCAGGCATTCTAAATAGAGACATGCAATAAATTGGAATGCTCTGTAAAGTAGTTTGAACTAATAAGGCTTTTCCTGCGGAGTTAGAAGGCTACAATTCCATCCTGCTAATTTTTTGGAGATCCTGTCAATGACTGAGTTCCACAAAGTAGCCTTCATTCTTCCTTCGAACATAGGCATGCCTAGATAAGTTCTTGGTAGAATCTCCTTTCCACAACCGAAGAGATTAGCTATTCTTTCCTCCCTCCCACCAGGCGTGTTAAAGAAATAGATGCTACTCTTCTTATAGTTTATGTCATCGTCTCGCTTCGTCTCATACTTGGTTAGAATTCTCTTCAACTTCCTAGCTTGAGGCACCGAGGCTTTGGACACAATGATTGTATCATCCACAAACTGTTGGTGAGACACTGGCTCTGCTGTTGAGGCTGGTTTAAAACCTTCCAATTGACCATCTGCCACCACTGCTGAAATGTTCCTACCCAATGCTTCCGCTAAAATAATAAACAAGTATGGAGACAAAGGATCTCCTTGTCGCAACCCCCTTTCACTCTTAAAGTAACCGAAGGGTGACCCATTCACCATGACAGAAAATCTTGTAGTAGAGATACAACTAAAAATCAACTTAATCCACTTGGGACAGAAACCAAACTTACCCAAAATCTTGGTGAGGAACCGCCATGAGACCCGGTCGTAGGCTTTATTCATATCAAGCTTTAGTAACATACCTGCTTCCTTACTAGTCACCATTGAATGAATAACCTCATGAATTGTGATGATACCATCCAATATTTGTCGCCCTTTCACAAAGCCGCTTTGGTTCATATCAATGATGAAAGGAAGGATAACATTCAGCCTATTGGCGATTGTTTTTGTGAGAATCTTCATCAGAGTGTTACATAAACTGATAAGGCAAAAACTGGAAAATTCCATTGCTCCCACTAGTTTAGGGATGAGGACTAAAAAAGTAGCATTTACTCCTTCTGGGATTTCCATGTCCTTTTGAGCCTCAATTATAGCTTCCACTACATCATTGCCTAGGATATCCCAAAACTTCGGAAGAAAGGCTGCAGGGAAGTCATCCGGTCTCGGGGAGCCGTTACCATCCATGTCAAAAACGACCTTCTTGATTTCCTCCTTTGTGAAAGGACTAAGTAAGAATCCATTAAGATTCTCGATTTACGAGGGGTGGAATGGCTGCCAACAGAGAGTCCTCTTCTTCAATAGTCGGATTTACATCTTCTAGCAACGATTTAAAGTACTCAACCGCTTCCCTCCTTATGTCTTCCATATATTTTGTGTTAGACCCATCGGCCATCTTGATCTCCTTAATTTTGTTAGTACTCCTGTGGCGAAGAGTAGAGACATGGAATAACTTTGTATTTCGTCACCCTCCTTTAACCAACGCAGTCTAGATTTCTGCCTCCAAAAGGTTTCTTCAAATCCTAGCATCGTGTGGTATTCGGCTAACAGCTCCCTCTCCTGGTTTCTCAGATCCTCTGTAAGTTGCTCTGACTTCAGCTTCTCCTGTAGTTCATTGATCTTGTATTTTAGTTCTGCCTTTTTAACAAAAATATTGCCAAAGGAAGTTTTGTTCCACTCTCTAATGTTAGCCTTCACATTCCTTAGTTTACATGCCACTTGGGCCAGTTTCGAACCATTATACTTTTTGTCCCACCATTGGGCAACCAGATCCTTGAGATCCTGATGTTGGAACCACATAAGTTTGAATCGAAAGGGTCTGATGTATCTTTTCTTAGAGTCCTCCCCTGTTTCCCACAGAATTGGGTTGTGATCAGACCCGATTCTTGGGAGTGCCATTAATGAAGAGTCCCCAAACCTCTCCAGGCATTCTTGAGAAAGAAGAAACCTATCTAATCTTATATGAATTTGGTTTTCCTTCAATATTTTGTTAGACCATGTATAGGAGAATCTACGCAGGTCCACATCCATAAGCTCATGTTGCTCAACAAAATCTCTAAACTCGTAGATATCAGCAGTTATTCTTTGAGAGCCCCCCAATTTATCTACAGGATTAAGGTAGCAATTGAAATCCCCCGCCACAATCCAAGGGTAGTTGGGGACCGTCTCCCTCAATTCAGCTAGTTGACTCCAAAGAACCCTTCTCGGTCCTCGTCTAATCTGGAGCATATACATTCGTTAAGATCCACTCTTCCTGCGTGGTTTTATCCACACATAAGAGACAAATAAACCAACTAGACATCAGAATCACTCTACTATCATTCACATTTTTGTTCCACATAACCAGTAACCCTCCTGCTGTTCCAGTGGCCTCTTGGCCTACTACTTCAGCTTCTCGCCAAGTCCTATTCTTAAAAGGAATAACTCTACTCTCCTCCATTTTAGTTTCTTGCAGTAAAATCATATTCGATTTGTGTTCTTGTCTAAGAGCATACAAAGCTCTTATTTTTGTAGGATTACTCCCACGAATATTCCATGAAAGAATCTTCATTTATGGGCTTTGGATCCTCGAGCCTTCGCCCCAAAGAGCAATACTGCTTGAGTGCCATCAGCCACTCCTCGCTCTGCTTCTTTTTGCCTTAAGGCAGCATTGCTAGGTTTCCCTCTTCCTACCGAACCATATCCCCATACATCCGCTCTAGGTTGAAGTTCCTTGGGATTCACTTGGCTTCTAGTAACCATCTTGGGTAGGTCAGTCTTGGTCTTTGGGGTAACAATCGGGCTTTCCAGGTTAACTGGTCTTTTTGACAGTGGAGATGATTTCGTGCTCTTAGCTTCTTGATTAGTAGATTTTTTTTTCCCTGCTTTGGGGTTACACTGATCTTGGTGGTTCACCTCTTCCTCCTAAGTATCCTTGCCTGTATTATTAGTTTCCTGCTCCTTCCTCTGATTTTTCTCCTCTAAATCCTTCTCTTGAGTCTCCTCTACCTCGGATTCCACTTCTTGGCTGTCCATCCGATCTCCCTTCAAATGATTTAATGCATCAAAACTGTTCTCCATTGGGATGTTGATCTCCTTGGAATTTCTTCCCATAAATTCCTCTGCAATACATGGGACCACTTCCACCGAGCCTCCATAGGCCTCCCGTATCACCCAATCAAACTTACTTGCCCCAGGGCGTTGATCTATGGGGTTCTTTCCTTTGTTATTTGGCTCTGAGGCTTGCTGTATCATCTTAGGAGCAGGTTGAGCTTGAGGGTTCCCATCAAAGGGACCAGCTCCCCTGTGAGAGGGTTTCGGGGCATAGGAATTTTTGGGAGGAGGGTTAAAACGTTGCCTCTTGCTTACAATAGGGCGAATAGGGTCTCTGATATTCGGATTTCGAGCTCCACGTCCTTGAGGCCCAGGTTGGGTAGGAATGGAGATCTGCGGGGGAGGGATATTATTCTGGGCTTGAGGATCGAGTATTTTGGAGTGGGGAATGGTTCTTGGAAATGCGGTGGATACCCCGGTGCCCTACCTTCCCACAAACACTACACTTAAAAGACATATTTTCATATTCAAAGACCCGAGTATGAAGGCCAAACATAGACGACAAAATAATGGATTTAGGGAGCTCTTTACTCGGGTCCGCAACACACACATGCGAGCGGACAGGAATCTTGTTTTGCTCAAGGTTGCGGGATCAATAGCTATTAGTTCTTCAATCTCCGTAGCTATCCCGACCAAGATTTGCTCATGCCAAAAAAGCAGAGGTAATCCCGGCATCTTAACCCAAATAGGAGCCAAATCCAGCACCTGAGTCTGGGGGTTGAAATCGGGGGACCAACGCTTCAGATACAAGCCCCTTTTACCAAAAAACCAAGGACCTCCTTGGAGAGTCCTTTCCATGTCCTGTTCACATTGAAATGTCACCAAAAAAAAACTCTTGGGTAAAGCCTTAATCATCATATCGGCCCTTGGCTGCCATTTTTGGATGGCCCATCTCCTTATGACTTCCATGTCTGGCCTCACCCCCATAAATTTATCCACCAGAGATGTTATGCCCTCCATAGCCACATGCTGAGCTAAGGAATCCGGGACGTGCAACCTACCATTGACAGATTTTAGATTAAAACAAGAGTCGGATAATTTTTGCTTACCGCGAAGAGCATTAAGATATGAAGGTCTCCAGTTGCCGGGTTTCTCTTTGTCTCCTTCTTGGGTCTTCCTTTGATCCTGACACATAGATTCCTGGTCCCCCTCGAAGAAATCTTCAACCGCATCCGCCCAACGCCCTTGGACCGGTTCCAATAGAACTTCCTTGTCCACATCCTCCGCCTGGGGGCCTGCTATCTCGCCAGAGCCCCCACCTGCCGCGTCTGCTGATCTGCCCTCTGAAGTCCCACACCTAGGGTTTGATGCACCTAGACCTCTCGCTCCTCCTCCTTGCTGCTCCATCCGTCACAACTTGTTGCCTCCAAAATCTGCCATTTTTTTTTTTTTTTTAGGGCCAAAATTTTGTGATCGCTACCGTGCACGGACTGCTAAAGTATTCAGCAATTCATTATGATATTAATAATGTATGCTTAATTTCAAATATGTTGCTAATTTAATATTATGTGATTGTGCCATTTACTCTATGGATTAAATTGAATAATTATGAATGATGCAACTAGTTATTTTTACTCTATGTAATCAATGGTTGTGTGGAATTATAAAGCTGATCATAATGGAATGTAATTCTTGCTTAAATAGACCTCTCATGTGTTGTTTCAAATCTAAGGTATGATGTAAGGAATATTATCATAAATGGACATCATTGATTTATATTTACCTCATAAACACTCATTAGAACACATTGGAATTTGGAGTGGGATGAAACCCACCAGGAAACAAATTGGTCTTGAAATATGAACTAAGATAGACCTTACATTTTGAACTAAAGAACTGAGTGTACATGGAGGGGGTATTCTCATGTTGGACAATATATATCCTTTTGTAATGAACTTAATTGATTCATGTGTATTATAAAAAAAAGGGGATGCCTAAATGAAATAAAGGACAAATAAGTTTTAATAGGATTAAAGTTACATAATCATGTTTAAGATGACATTCCATAGATTCTTTGAGTTTAATCATGGGTAGTGATTTGCTATCTTATATATTCCATCAAGAATAGGTGGATCGGATCTAAGATCTATGAATAACCATTGATAAGGTTAGTTCATTATGATGGATTACCAGCTTCAAGGTATTCACCTATGTATTGGTCTTGGTAGACCGTATGGTGATTCTCCCTTTTATGTGGGATAAAACCTAACACTTGGCCAACATTCTCATACCAGTGGGGTATGAGGGTTTCATAGAAGTTGATCACTTCTACCCAAAAGAGAGTCTGATCAAGTCTCAATAGCTCTTGATGCTATTTGCCTTGATAACTTACAATTTAGTTGGAATAATTATACCTTAAATCATAATTATGTCTCTTACCTCAGGGAAAATGTAAGTGTAAAAAAAAATAGAGTGGTTGAGTAGTGATAATAGGGGTCGTTGTAGGAATCATCAAATATCTAAATATGTTTAATATGCATAAAAAATGCTTGCTTTAAGCTGATAATGAGAGCTTTGTATTCTGTATTGTTATTATTATAGGGAAATTCTAATTTAAAGGAGAATAGGAGTGGTTCCCCATCAGGAGTGAAAAAGATGATCCCAGCACCCCCAACATGTGCACAATGAGAGCCATCAAATAATAGTATCAGATCGACTGGAACTTTTGGTTTGATATTTTCTTCATCTTCAATGATGTGAAAGATAGAATCATCGAGAAGCTGAATGAGGAGTGGTTGGTTGTCAGGTAACAAAACCTCGACGAGTTGGTTCATTATCACTTGCCCCTTAATGGCCTTTTGAGAAATGAATTCGAGGTCAAATTTAGTAAGGAGAATGATTCATTTGGAATTATGAGAGTTATGATAACTCTTATTCATCATGTATTTTAATGGGTTATTGCAAGTGATTACGAAGGTTGTATGATTGAGCATGTAAGGGCGTAACTTTTGTGTAGCAAATACTACAACCAGACATAGCTTTTCCATATAAGCGTATCACATCTCATAACTGACCAAAGTGTAGCTGATATAGTATACAACTTGCTCATTATTGAGCACATTCTTTTGGGCCAATAATACTCCTAGTGTAAAATCCATAGTGGAAATGTATAGGAAGAACGATAATTACTGATGTGGTGGAGATAGAACTAGTGGATAAGTAAGATAATATTGGATTGCATCAAAGGATTTTTGGAAGTGAAAATACCATTTGAAATTAACCCCTTTTTTTAAGAGGTGGTTAAATGATTTACACTTATCAAATAATTGAGCAATAAAATGATGAATAACTTAAAATTTACCCTACAGGCTATGTAGCTGCTTGAGATTCATAAGGGGAGGCATCTTGATGATGGCTTTGATTTTGTTGAGATCAATTTAAATGCCATGTTGAGAGACGATGAATTCCAAAATCTTGTTGTAAGTAACATCAAAGTCACACTTTCTTAGGGTTTAACTACACGTTGTGTTCAAGAAGATGATCAAATATTTTATGAAGGTCAACAAGATATTGTGAGAACTCTTTTGATTTGGTAATAAGATCATCAACATAATATTCCATAATATTGTGTATGTAGTCATAGAATATGTATGTCATAGCATATTTTTAGGTTGACCCAATGTTATTGAGGCCAAAGGGAATGACTTTATAATAGAAAATCCCCCAAGGGGTCATGAAGGAGATCTTGTGTTGATCATCTAGGTTGATCTTGATTTGTTTATAACTAAAAAAGCCATCCATGAGAGGTATCATTTCATGGCTTGCTATAGAATAAACCAATGTTTCGATGTTGGGGAGTGGGAAATTATCCTTGGGATAGGATTTATTTAGGTTACAAAAATCAGTGCATATGCAGACATCCTCGGTAGGTTTTGTTATTGGAACAATGTTGGAAACTCATTTTAGGTAATTGATTGGTTGTATGAAGTCCACATCAAGTAGCTTTTGGAGTTTGTATTTTACCATTAATGCAATCATGGAATGCATAGATCATAGATTTTTCTTGATGGGATTAGCACCCTCATCAAGTGTAAGATTGTGGATGACTAGTTATGGGTCAAGTTCGGGCATGTCCATGTAGGACCAAGCAAAGACCTTGATGTACTCTTAATAAAGGAGGTAAATAAAGCATGCTCCTTTAAGGAGAGGCTGGTATCAAGTTTAATGATGTGGGGGTTGGTAGGATCATATATAATATCAATATCAATACTGTATTCCACAAGCATGATGGAAGACTTGAGCAGAATGGGGATGAGATAAAGGTCATCGATATCCTCGGGTAAGTCAAATTCATCATCAAAATATACATATATATAGTTAACCCAAGGAATATATAGGGGAGAATATGGTGAAGGAGTGTTCGTAGCATGCAACATGGGTGGTGATCATAAGAAATATTGTGATGAGGGCATTGGTGATATGTGAGTGAAGTTGATAAAGTCTAGATTGGGTGCATCGGTGAGATCTAGATGAGATGTGTAGCAAAGTGGGGTGAACAAGTTAACAAAAAATATTTTAATGGAGGTGATCCATATTATGGAAAATAGAGAGCATGGAGATGAAGACTCAAAATTATGTGAATGATGTGTTATATTCAATGAAGAATGTAGAACCACAGGTGGAGAGCAAGGTTGAGCCATAGAATGATGGACCTATTGATGATTGTGCAAAGGTATGTATGCATGAATAGGTAATAGAGAAGAAGTTAAAGGGGCATGATCTAAGGAAGGATAAGTGAGGGAAATGGAAAAAAATATATTGACCAGATCATCAATGAAGTAGGTGAATGTGGCATCAAAAAGGGGTGATTCTTGAAAGAATGTACATGGTATGTTGATGGTGGAATGGGAATGAGGACAATCATTGAAGACATAAATTTCAAGTTCATCTTCTAGTGAGTGTGTGGGAACTACTAGAGGATGAAGAGTGAGATCTATAAGTTCATCTTATAGTGAGTGAATTGCTTTAGGGTGGTAACCCAAACTAGATTATTCCATAGGTAGTTGAATGTAGGTGTTAATTGGCATCCATAAGCCCTGTTCATAACATACTAACCCAAAACCATGCTAATGAAGAAATTTAAGGTAGCATAAGGTGGTGTGGATTGGACATATGGTCTAAGTTACCACAAAATATAGATTGTGGTGGTGGGGGTACAACTGTAGGGAGCAATGAATCAAGGCTTGCATAAATGAAGTTTGTACAATTGTCAAGTGGACCAAGTGGAATGACAGTATCTATGGTCAGTATAAAAGTAGAAGGGTGACCAAATTTGTGGATAGATTATATCATTAGAGGATGCACATGAGCATCATGAATATTATATTCATTAGGATCATAATTAGTCATGAAAATTGATACCTGTTACATAGTATGAGGTTGTGAACAAGGTGGTGAGACTGAATTTGAAGACAAATAAGAGAGTTGGGAGTCATGTATAGTGACGTGAGGATATTAGAATAGTTGGGCATCCAATCGAAAGGCTCACTATTGCCAATAATGATATTTAGCTATAATAGAAGGTATAGGATGAGCAACATGTGGAAACTGTGATGCAGGGTGAGCAGGAGTCGCACTGCGAGATGAAGTGAAATACTGAGGTTGAGGGTAGAATGGGAGTGGGGGTTTATGAGGAGTTGGGAGGATATAAGTATCTATAGAATAAGATGGGTGAGATGGATTATGAGGCCATGAATAAGGTGGTGAGAAAGGTACAAAAGTAGGAGGAGGATCCATAGAAGAAGATGGTTGAGAGGGAGTAGGAGGCCATGAAGAAGGTGGTGATAAAGATATGGAGGTAGGAGGGTTATAAATAGAAGAATATGGGTGAGAGGGTGTAGGAGGTATGAAGAATATGGAAATGAAGCTACAAAATTAAGAGGATCCATAGAATAATGTGGTTGAAAGGGAGTAGAAGGCCATAAAGAAGGTGGCAAGAAAGGTATGGAAGTAGGAGGGGGATCCATAGAAGAAGATGGTGGTATGTGAGAAGTAGATGTAGAAGAGTGTGTGTGCATCCCAAGTGAAATAGGTAAGGCTAATGTAGGTGTTGTAGTGGAAGTGGATACCCTTTCCTAACGATGTGAAGAAATAGGAATGACTCGGGTAGAGGATGATGAAGGTCTTGGTGGAAGATCTGTAATGTTGTAGAATTTGAAGGTCCACCATCGATAGAAATGCAATGGACTATTCTGTTATGCATGTATTTGAGACAATGATTCAAGGTAGATGGAACATATTGTATATCACAAATCCATGGATGTCGAAGCAAGAGATTGTATTGCATCTCACCTTGAATGACTTGGAATAAGGTAGATATAGTTTGTACACCTACTCAGATGGGTAGAATGATGGAACCTACCATGGGATGCATGAAACCATCAAAACCTTGAAGGTCAAGTGAAGGTGTAGCAAAATGCATAGGTGAAATGTGAAGGTGATGAAGGGTAGTGGTAGAGATGATATTGATGGAAGAACTGATATCAATGAGGACATGATTGTAAGTGATGTCAATAATGGTTGCTTGAGTATGTAATAGAGGGTTAGCTCCCTTGCCCATAAAATAGATAATTTTATGGTTGTGGAAGCTGATTGAAGCTTGCATGCAACAAGGTATGTTCCCAATAAAATTTATAAATGTATTGGTGTTGTGGATTTAAAGTTTGATTAAGCCAAAAGTATCATTTAATGCTTCACGATGAGGGTGAGATTGTTTTAAAAGTTCAAAAATAGACAATCTAGCTAGAGCATTGTGCAACTGATGGGTGAGACTACCATGAATAGTGATGATATTACGTGGTAAGGGTGGTGAAACATTTGATGCTATGGATATGTGAGGACAAGTAAATGGTAATGGATGTAAAGAAATGGGTGCATCCTAGCATGGTGGATAGCATTGAGTATGAGTAGTGAGGTTAATCATTTCAACCACTCTACATTATGGAGGATCAAGGTGGACATTATTGACCTACCTTGATTAGATTTGTTGATTAGATTGGGCTCCTTGAGGATTGGTCCCCCCATGTTCAGGTAATGGGTTCTAATAACTACCTAGATTTTGATTCTATGGTGAGAGGGGGTTTGAAAATTGGATAGTACCATGATCGATAATATCCTATACTAAGCTACAAAAGGAGTGACAAGACCCTACATAATTGTTGTGTTGTCAATGGTAAGCACAAAAGGCCTGTTCATTAAACCCATGAGGTTTGGGTTGATTCGGGTCAATAGGTCTAACATTAGGTAACATGACATGACAAACATAAAAAAACCTCTAGAATAAAGCTTATAGAGGCTGAAAAAGTGGATTCCAATTGCATCATGGGATTTGAGGATGAAGACTCTGAGCTTGTTGTGGATTAGATAAAGGAGGCACATTAGTATGAAATATCTATTGTTATTGAGGAGTGGATCGTGAGATTGATGAGGAGGCTGGAGAGGCTACCACTACTAGATTAGTTTGTGGCAATTTGAAAAAGGATCAATTAGGAGCATTATGATTGAAGAAAATTTTTTATAGATAGGATATTTTTTGATGAAGTTTGATTTTACTAGATTGGACCTTGATGTCCTCAATGACCTTTACTTGAGTGATGGTTTCATAAAATGTGTGGCTTTCATGTAATTGCAAAGGTGTAGAAATGTGTTTGTGACAACTCTTGGTTAATAGGGTTATGATTTTGGTGGAAGGGAGGCTATAATATAGGTCGTGAATGACTGATATCCACTAAGAAAATAAATTTGTGATAGGTTCATCATTAGCCTATCGCAAGACATAGACATAGAAAAATTTCATCTTTTTCTTGATGTTGATGGAAAAATATTCTAGAAATGAATTAGCCAACTATTCGAATGTGAACATGCTATGGCACAAGAGCATATTGTACCAATAAAGGGCTTGTCCCCCAAGTGAAAGAGTGAAAGTGCACATCATAAGGGGATCACTACCGTACATCTGATAGCATACGAAGTGATAATTACTGATATGTTCTCAGGGATCCTCTTCACCCTTATCCTTATCAAATTTTATAATCTCAAAATGGTAAGGATAAGGAGGAATGAGAACTGAGGGATGAATTATTTCATTGCACAACTCATTATATGTAGGTTTTTGGGGCCCGTATCTAGTTGTGAAGAGATCCAACATTTTTATTTGTTCTTGTAGAAGTTGTATTTTAGTTGATGGGATTGAAATGAATTATGATGAAACGATGGAAACATGAGAATGAGGAGGGCATTGTAGTTTTTGCTCTTCCCACTATTGAAATTGTTCTTGTGGCTACTATTTTTGGAAAGTGTGAAACATAGGAGTGGATGTGAGGATCTACGATGGGGCAAACATCTACTATTATTGAAAAAATTGGGGCTAAGGACCCTGCATCTTGTGCATAAGAATCTATTGTGATGGTTGCACAGTCATTTTGGAAGACCATGAAGGAGGTGTTATGAAGAATGTATCCATAGTAGAGTGTGGTGGAGGAAGTGGTGTTTGAATAGAGGATGAATATGGATGGCAATATGACATACCAAAATATTGTAGATGCATCGGGTTGGATGAGTGATGAATAGAAAACTTAGGTTGGGCATAATAACATGGGGGATTGGTGAGATAATATGGATAAAGTGGATTATAAGAAGAAAGAGGAATGGGAGGAGCTTGAAATGGATGAGATGGAAGAAGGTGAAAGGTGAAAGTAGATGAATATGGAAGTGGAGTGGAATATGGTATACCGTACATCTTGGAAGAGGGGAACATAGGTGGTGGAAGTGATGAAGGAGTATAAGCATCGAAGGTAGAAGCCTTTGAAGAAGGAGTAGTGAATGTATCCATAAATACTTGTGAATATGGGACTTATTGATGTTGTTGTGGAATGAATTATTGTGATTGGGATGAGGGTTGTGCTATTGGAGTGGAATATGGAAATTAGGATTACTATGAAGGTGGTTGTTGCAGTGTGTATGAGGTGTATTAATGAGATGATGTGAGCAAGGTGTACTATTGTTGCAATAATGACTATTGCGGGGTTGATTGTGATGAAGGCATATGGTTCTAGGAGTGGAGTATTGAGGATCTAAAACCATTTTGACTATGGGGGTAGATGATGTAGTCTCAAGGTGAGGATGATTAACCAAAGAGGGATCATCCTCGAGGAGGGAATGATATGGATCCTAAAGAAATGGATGAGAGGATATGGGTGAGGTAGGTGGAGTCTCCTCATCAATAGTAAATAATAAATATGGATCTTTTAGATATGTATAGATAACATGATCACAGAAGGTGGAAGGTGGATTAGGTGGATATGAATGAGGAAGAAGTGGAAGATCCTTGCTAGAAGATGTGGAAAGCATATTACCAAAAATGGAGGTCTCATATTGGGATATTATGTGCATGCAATATGGCTCAAAACTAGTGAGGAGATCAGGTGTGAGAGTGGAAGGTTCTCTCATGAACTGAGGGGGAATACTAGACTAGTTGGAGGTGGTGCAAGAAGCCTCCTCCTCAATATGTGCTTGCTTGTGCACCTAGATATGAGTAAAAATAGGCATGGTGATGTGTACTATGATTAGGAGATAAGAACTATTTAGAAATGGAAATCTAAACCTGTGTGTGTGCTCTGTGCAAAATTATGTGCAATGTTGTGTGTTTTTGTGTGTTTCTATGAACTAGAACAAAGTTCACACACTATTGTGTAAACTTATACTATGAAAACATAGTTTGCACACTGGTGTGTAGACCTATAACAGAAGGTATATTTGATAGAAAAATTATAGTGATATACTTTTAATAGCCATCAAGTGGGTTTCTAGTAGGTGAATGTGCTAAAACTAGTTTTTGCGAGAGTGTAATACAAGAACGCAATTGGAATCAATGCTAAGCAAATAAAATTAAATGTTTGGTTGTCTTGTGTGTTTTTATTATAGTACCTACTCTAGGACATGATATGGAAGTGAAGTGAAACTCTAAAAAGAAATGTCATCAGCATAGAACCTCCTGCAACACCCAAGGGTACACATAATAGAACTATGTCTCAATAGACGATTGGTGACTAAATGGAAGTGTATCGCTCCAAATTTTTCGCATCCTTACCCTCAGGCTATAGGATCCATGCCCGGAAGGGGGATGCGAGAAGGATGGGACAATACCTCGGACTGAGAGGCCCTTTGAAGGTCCCGCCTCTCGGGGGAGGAGTATAAGGGTGAATTTTTGACGGATGGTGGGTTCACCAGGAAAATTTTGAGTGGTAGTTTCCATGCCTAGGTTGGGAATGGGTTTGATGTGTTCATTTTATACTCAATCATTTAGCTCCTAGGTTTGGCCAAAATGAATCTAAACTATTCTATATGCCAATAATGATTTAAATGGATACATAAAATAGAAATGGTTGCTAAACACAGAGAATAGGCAAATTAGGACAGATCATACCTGATTTCGGATGTTTGATGAGGATTCTAAGTTTTGTAGCAGTCCAGATCGCCTCAGTTCATACGTAATCATCTGAGATCAGACAGGATCATCTGATATCTGATGAATTCATCAGACGAATTCGTCAGAAACCTGCAATCATAGAAATAGATACAAAATACCCAAGATGCAACTACAAAAGCAAAGGGAAATGGTAGAAATAACTATAAATTTGTCTTGAATGATAGATCCAAACAGTAATTAGAGAGGACAAGTATCAACTTCACAATCTATTTTGATTTTATCATGCATTTATACTAGATGAGGTGAACTCCAAGATGCATAAACATAATAACCTAAGATAATGCAGAATTATAATGGAAAAATGCAAAAAAATTAAGAAGATGCAAACTCTGGACTCGGATTGCCCCCAATCTGGACTACAGTCAGGATCGCCTCCAATCGTACGTGATCGTCTGCGCTCCTCGACAAAATCGTCCGTAATCATCCGAGATCGTTTGCGATGATCCGAGCTATCTTCGACTAAAAAATAGTAGAGTTCCTACAAGAAAATGTGAAATGCAGCATACATACAGTAGTACGAGGATGCTCTAGTGAATAAGGATCTGAATCAGTCAGCTAAGGGGTTCAGGGGAATCAGAATCAGGGGGAGTCGGGGGGATAAACTAGAAAAATCCTAGTTTATATAGGATTAGGGGGAGGCTAGGAGGTTGGGGATCATCCCAATCTGGGAGATCTCCAATAGGGAAATCTCCAACTACGTAGACGCGCTTCTGCCCAAGTTGGAGAGGCTGTTTGAAACAGAAGCTAATTATGAAAATTTGGTTTTGGGACAAAATCGTCTGGACGTTCTATCCATGATGATTTCATCAGATCTGGGATGATCTCGTCTAATCTATGACGATATCATCCAACGGTCAAAACAAATCCTAAAAATGGCACGAAAAATGAGGAAACGGGTAACAGGCGGTTTTGGAGCGATTTTGGGGTTAAAATTCAAATTTTTATCTTTTATCTTTTACTAAGGTTTTAACCGTGCCAATTTTAGGGTGCTACATTTTGCCCCCTCTTTAGCGAATTTTTTGAAGAAAATGCATTAAAGACGAGTTTTTCCCGTTTTACGAGAAAGCAAAAATGTACTCAATTTTTTAGACGATGATTCTTGGTCGAATCGTACAACTGCTGACTATGGTGCCCCCTCCGTGTTTTTACCCAAATCGAACGTTTGAGGTAAAAACGTAGAAAAGAAAAAAATTAAAATGTTGATTTTTTTAAATAAAATTAAGAAAATAGGGTAAAACCCTAATTCATTTTTACTGTTCATCTTTATTGTTCCAGAGCTCTGCAAAGAGAAACAATGGTGGAGATAGTGCATAGAGCGACAGAGGTCCGGCGTGGGCTACGGGTAAGGATCTAATCCTAGTAGATTAGGTTTGATTTTGCTTTGTGCAATTTGTGGATTTAAATTTTGATTATTTGGGGCATCGCGGCCATTTTTAGGCCGTCGACGACGTCCGAACGAAATCGTCCCTATTTCATCGAAATCATCTCTAAATCATCGATTTCGTCTGAGGGCAAAATCGGCGAACTAGGGGCGATCTCGTTCAACAAGGGACGATCCCCAAGTTGCAAAATCGAAGATGATTTAGTCCTAACAAAGGACGATTTTGCCCAATTTGGGACGATATCATCCGATGGTGGATGATAGCATCTTTAACTTGATTTTAAAATGTGCTTAATTTGATTTTAATGATTGGTAATTAATAAATTTTGTTGTTATTATTTGTTTTGCAGAGGGGATTACTAAAGAGCCGAGAATGGAAATATAGAAGACTAAGAGACGACATAGCCACGCTTGACCAGGCAGAGCGTGATCGACTAGGACAGGTCGGGCTACAGCATGTGGCAAAGATGCCACAAGTACCGACTGACATGGGGCTACTGACAACCCTAGCAGAGAGATGGTATTCGGGGTCGTCCTATTTCTAGCTACCGATAGGGGAGATGGCTCCCACACTAGAGGACGTATGGAGGATCATGAGGATCCCCATACAGGGACGGCTCATGACGCCTATGGCCAATCAGGGCCAGGCGATGATGAGGCTGATTGGAGACCCGAGCTTCGCCCTAGAGAAGGGCGGGGTGAACATCGAGTCTCTATGGCAGATGCCTAGGGCATCTAGGCTGACTCGAGTTTTGGCAGGGGTGGTAGGTGGCTTATTGTTGTGCCACGGAGCGGGTGGGGGCTACCATGGCTCCTCTCAGATGTAGTTTGCGACATGAGAGACCACGGGTACAGGTTTGCATGGGGTAGCTTTGTACTCTACCGCTTGTATAGGATCCTACATGGGGTCGTATACAAGGGAGGTCGATGTCTGGTCTTGACATCATTGCTATAGGTTTGGTGCTGGGAGCACATTGCGGTGCGGAGGCCGATAGGGCTCCCACTGATAGGGGTTGATCGGGAGAGACCCCGGGTTTACTATTGGTGGCTACAGAGAGGGTCATAGTGGTGGATAGATCTATCGATGTCTCGGAGGTTGTTGGATGACCTCATCCCAGACCAGATCACCTAGAGGCCATGGCGAGAGCACCCCGGGTGGGCAGAGGATGGGTAGGAGCTGGCTCGCATCAGGCGAGTCTACTGGTTGAGGATGGAGTGGGGAGAGGTAGAGCTCCACCGCTACGACCGGGTACTATGGCAGTTCGGTCTATAGTAGGGGATCCCTTCTCTCAGGGATTATGAGTACTCCTGGACTATTCGGGATAGTACTACGCTGAGCGGGGCTCCAAACATGCAGTGATTTTGGAGTCAAGATGCGGATGATGCCCCCATCTAGCCAGTGGATGGTGACGACGCTGGGGTTGCAGATGGCTATGATGCCTGGTATGTAGGCATCCGCCCTCCTCGGATGACGAGGGCATAGGGTTCAGTGCACGCGGTTGTGCGATGGATGGGGAGGCGACGCCAGGCTGCCATTGAGGCAGCGTGGGGTCACGGTAGGAGAGAGCAGTGGCGGTCCCCATAAGAGAGATGCCAGCGGATGGGTCAGGCTCCGCAGAGGCCACAGGAGACAGAGCGGAGGGAGGAGAGATTCCCTTCGTAGCAGGGGGAGAGACCACCATCGCCTGATAAGGGCAAGGGTGTTGAGGTAGGGGAGAGCAGCGAGACGGCGGCTCTCTGGGCTGAGGTTGCCCACCTCCGGGCTCAGGTGCAGACACTGCAGGATGAGGCTACACGACTCAGAGCTCGGGGTGGAGGAGCGAGCACTCGGGATCTAGCGTGGTCTATTGCTTAGACCACATTCTACCAGGGGTTGTACTATCAGGCGGTCCCAGAGGGACAGAGGATACTATTGCTAGCCCCCATTGCAGAGTCGATCATGATGGGATCATCGAGGACATCCTCACGATCGATGACGAGGACCCGAGATACGGCCCGGACCTCTATGGGACCACCTCCTCCACATCAGGGTGGGGGAGGAGATGAGGCTGAGAGCTCGAGGGCTTCTCGAGGCTAGCTACTGCAGAGTGTAGATTATATTATTATTACTTTTGAGGGGATTGAGTATGCCAGAGTATGGATTGTGGCATACCAATCCAGATGATGTATATAATTCATTGATATATATATATATATATATTATATTTTTGATGATATGACTTGTGTATATGTTGTATTATGATGCTTGAATTGTTGATTCATGTAATTATGTCGTTGGAAGTAAATTATAATGTTATGTCATGCCATAAAATTTGTAAATGAAATAATCGATGTGCATAAATTGGTTGTTTTGGTGTGATTTGATGAAAAATAAAAGAGACTTCTAACAATAATTTCAAAGGACATTGTCGTTGTTATAGACCGTTTCATGGAGTCATCGCTCGCTAGGTCGTCAAGCTAATCCTAGTATAGAAATATTGCTAAAAGTAAAAGAGTGCTTAAGAGACTGTCTTAAGACTTGGTGTTGTGATGATGAAAATGATGATTTGTTTTCAGATTTTTCACAAAATTATGCATGAAATATGTTTAAAAGTGATTTTTGCTAGGCATAAATTCCTAAGTGTGATAAATTTTTGAATAATTCCTTAGAAATTATACCATGGTTGCAATATGGAATGTTTGACATAATGACATGAATAAGTGTTCGTTCATTTTGAAGCACAATTGTGTAACATAATGATGTAAGCCATATGTGTTTTTTTTTTTAAATGGATGGGAAAATAAAATTAGAACAATGGTTTGTGCTAGGCATAGAATTTATAGGTATAGACTTATACCATCATCGCGAAATCCAAAGATAAAATAGATATTTTAGTTTTATTGCATGATTGATTTTTTGATTTTTGATTTTTGATAAACAGAAAATAATAATATGATGAACATGTTGTTTGAAATCGTTTTGCAATTTTGTGACACAATGTATATAATTGTTTTTATACAAAACAAAATTCTGAAATAAGAGGATAAAATTGTTCTAAAAAGAATTACGAAATATTTTAAATTATCTCAAAAACAAATGTAGGTTTATAAGGGATCCTCATGTGCAAATGTGAGTTCATTACCGATCTTGATTTATCATAATGATACAAAATCTCTCAAATACAAATGTGTGTGCAATTGTATTGTTCATTCACCAATTTTGAGCAAGATAATTTGATACAAGCAATTTGCCTTAACCAAATGAATGTTCGTTAACCATGATTTATATGCATATAACCGTACCAGACTACTGTGCAAGTTAGGTTATCAAGAGCTAGCTAATCCATAAGCCGACATAGGTCTATACAAAAGAAGGTCGCTAATGTGACAGACATATCACCACGCTAGGAATTACCCAAGGCCAAGCGGGTTGGGCACAAACCACCTGTTATGGGGCTTACCTCATAGTTTTCGAATAATTGAGAATTCCAGGGATTCAAGCTCATTCACCCTTCTTTTCTTTTCAAGGGGTAGGGAAAGGATTTTATTGCATTTTGCTTTTGCTTTTCTCTTTTGCTCTTTTTATTTGTTTGTATTTTTGCTTGATATTTGAGATAATGCTAAAACATTGCTGTGATGATACAAAATAACATTTTTCTTTTTCTCTTTTTCTTGAACTTTTCTTTTTCTTCCTATGCTAGGGATACTTGCTCGGATTAGCTGTAGAGCAAGGGATTTTTATTCTGGGTAGGGGTGAGCTTGTCCTTTTGTCAATTCTCAAAGATTCTAGACCATGTGCATGATAGGATAGCAGGGGAAACTTTTCTCTCAAGAAACCACGTCTACTATGTAGCATCATATTGAATTTGCAATGAAATCATTTTAATGTGAAAAGATATACTTGGTTCAAGTAAATAACAAGATCAGTTCTCTATGCTCAAAACTTTATTTAATGCCAATGTGGACTTTGATATAAGAGAGATTAATAATCATACTAAATAAAATCAAGATATTTATTCATGTGAGTGTGAAAGTGTGGGATTCCAAATAAATGCTCATTTATCCAAAATAATTAAAAATATAACTGCAAACTCCAAGAATTGACAAGTATGAATAAAAGATGTTTTTGAAGATTTTGATGTTTTTGTATTTGATTTTAATTGATGAATTGCAAGAAGAA
This sequence comes from Wollemia nobilis, assembly GCA_028583015.1. Classification (NCBI taxonomy): domain Eukaryota; kingdom Viridiplantae; phylum Streptophyta; class Pinopsida; order Araucariales; family Araucariaceae; genus Wollemia; species Wollemia nobilis. The sequence continues at coordinate 2,719,398 of JAQPPZ010016610.1, forward strand.
ATACTATTACTGTTCTTTGAAAAAATATTTTGATAGAAATGGCTAAAAATGAAACAATATGCAAAATACAATATATACAAATGATGAAATGACCCAATGTTTTATGCATAGTAGCGTTTGAGATGCATAATGTTCATAGGTTCTTTAAGTTCTTTACCATCTAAGGTAGATAATTTGTATGCTCCCGATCCAAATTTAGCAGTAATAATATATGGTCCAAGCCAGTTGGGCTCGAATTTACCTTTAAGGTCTTTAGTAGCATTAGTATTTTTTTGATTTTCTTTTAAGACAAGGTCGCCGATCTCAAAGGATCGAGGATGAACTTTCTTGTGATATGCTCTCTTAAGCTTGTTTTGGTAGGCACGAAGATGCTCCAAAGCATTGATGCACTTTTCATCTAAAAGTTCCAGCTGACTAAATCTGCCAGCACGATATTCATCCCCTACTTTAGTATCTTGAAGTAGTAGAGCCAAAGAAGGAACTTCTAATTCAAAGGGAAAAACAACTTCAGCGCCATAAACCAAAAGGAAAGGTGAAGTTCCAGTGGGGGTGCGAACACTAGTTCGATAGGCCCACAAAGCAGGATATAATTGGATGTGCCAATCTCGACTAGATTTATTGACTAGTATTTTGAGAATTTTGATTAATGTTCTATTAGATGCTTCTACTTGGCCATTACCCTGAGGATAATAGGGAGTGGACCAACGATGTTGAATTTTATATCTTTGACATAATTTTTTGACATCTTTATTTTTGAAACAAGTTCCATTATCTGAGATGAGATTGGTAGGAATTCCAAACCTACAAATAATTTGATTAAAGATAAATTTGGAAACTTGTGTTCCAGTACAAGAAGCTAAAGGCATAGCTTCAACCCATTTTGTGAAATACTCCGTAGCGGTTATGATAAATTTGTGTCCATCAGATGATACAGGGTTGATTTTCCCAATGATATCTAAGCCCCATTTTGAAAAGGGCCAAGGAGATGAAATAACCTGTAGCTCTTGTGCGGGCGCATGGACAAGGTCAGCATGTTTCGGCACTTGTCGTAATGGCGCACATAATCATGTGCATCATTCTCCATGGTAGGCCAAAAATATCCTATCCGAAGGAGCTTCTTAGCAATGGCGTTACCACTAAAGTGTCCTCCACAAGATCCATCGTGGGCTTCACTCAAAGCTGATCTAGACTCTTCTAGATTCAAACATCTTAATAATATGCCTTCAAAAGATCTCCTATACAAGGTATTACCAATGATTACGAAGCGACTTGCTCGTCTACATAATAATCGACACTGGTTGCTAGTATAACCATAAGGGAAGGTTCCATTTGGCATAAAATTAAATATATCAGTGTACCATGGTTCGGGAGTAGTTTCATTGATTAGAAAAACATCCAAAGGTTCTAAGAATGATTTGCTTGAAGCGGGTTCCTGGAGTCGACAAATAATGATGGTAGAATATTCATCATCTAACTCCAAGGACAAAAGAGATGCAGCTGCAGCCATAGTGTTAGCCGCATGATTGCTAGTTCGAGGAATAGCTTCCAAAGTAACTTGATCAAATAAGGATAATAATTGAAAAAAATATGTTTTATATGGGCATAATTTATCATCTCTGGTCTGATAAACATCATTGATTTGATTTATGACAAGTTGGGAATCACCAAAAACTAACAAATTTTTAATTTTCAGTGCCAAAGCTGCTCGTAATCCAAGGATTAAAGCCTCATATTCAGCAGTATTATTAGTGCAAGCAAATGTTAGTTTAAAGAATAGAGGTATAAGATGTTTTTGCAGAGATATTAAGATAATACCTGCACCAGCCTCACTCATGCATCGGGATCTGTCAAAGTATAGGGACCATTGTTTAGGATGGTCTGCCTCTAATTTAAGGCATTCATCAGGAAGCTCAATGATGAGGGGATGGGTAGACTCTAAGGGTGCAGCAACTAATTGATCTGCTATGATTTGACCTTTAACAGACTTCTGTCCTATAAACTTGAGTTCAAAATCGCTTAGAGCAATAACCCACTTGGCTGTGCGACCAGATAAATACGATCGACTCATAAGATATCGCAAAGGGTCGAATTTGGCAATAACATATGTTTTATGATTGAGCATATAATGTCATAGTTTTTGTGTAGAAAATATGACTGCAAGACATAACTTCTCTAATATGGTATAGCGATTTTTTGGCAATTTTGGGTACATTGGGTACATTGCCTTTGCTCAAGTGTTGATGTTGTCATTGATGTCAAGAAGCGGAAGGGTTTTTGTGAAAACCCAGGTAGACAAAATAAAAGGTTTTATTTAAAACCATGGTGTGCTTATGTGGAAAGGGATTTTCTTAAAAACCAAGGTGGAATTTTGTTTCATCGAAAAAGGACCTCCGATGATGAAGATATTAAAGTTTAAAGTTAAGTTTAAATTAATGGATGGCCGACCTATGTGCAATTAATGGAAGTTGGCATATATATACATGTAAAGGTTTCAATTTATTAAAAAAGTGGGGCATATTATATATCGTCGGAAAGCTTATTTCAAGGGCTATTTGAATAACTTATTTAAAAGGAGAATTAAGGTGTGTATAAAGATGTATTTCTGATTTTGAAAAGGGGTTCCAAAAGTGAAGTTTGCCTTGTTCTTTTTCAAGAGGATTAATTTTTTCATGAGGTGACAAGGTATGCATTATTATGATTTATTTTATTTTATGGTATAAGTGGTTTTGGGAGTGAAAAGGTTATGCAATGTTTTGATTTATTTTATTTTATGGTACAAGTGGTTTTAGGAGAGATAAGAAAGTTGTGCAATTAAAGGCCTTGGTGATGATTATTGAAAAGTGGAATAATGTTGATTATTTTGTGATCTACTAACCTTTGTGAAGATTAGCAAAAAAAAAAAAACTTTGTGATTGTGGCAGATTTCCAAAGGGGTTCCTTCACTTCAATAAGGTATGGGCACATTCTTCTTATGAGTATGATTGGTGTATGTTTTTCTGAAATAAGTTTGGAGGGAAAAGGGATTCTACTAGGTTTCCTTTGGTTGGGTGTAAATCCTATTTTTTGGTTTGTTGAAGACTACTTATGCATTGTTATCATTGATGAGAGTTTTGGTGAATGCATAATTCTGGTTTGAGATAGTGGAAGCATTGTGCACTAGGGTTTATGATTGTGAGTCTTGCTACTTGCTTTGAGTTGGTGAAACCCTTAGTTGGTTGTTTTGATATTGATGGATGAATGGTTCCATAGTGGTTGTGTTGATCAAGTTAATGCTTTACTTGATACATGATATTGGGATTACTTCAATGAGTTGATTTGAACAAGTTATTCTATGCATTTGGTGATATTGTGTTGGTTGCTATTTTGTTCAAATATCTTTGGAGGGAAAAGGATTTCTACTTGTTTCCTTTTCTAGTGATGGTTGGTTGAATACTTCAAGGTTAATGTTGAGTTGAATGATGTTTGGTTAAACCTTGTCTTTGAGCATTGTTGTTGAAGCCCTAATTGATTGAGAAAAGATATTGGTTGTTGGAAAGAACATGAGTATCATTGTTATATGACATATTGCTTGGTTGGCAATTGTTGGGTTGTGTTTCATGTTCTTGAGAAAAGCATACTACATCTATCTTATTCTGTTGAGATTGAGATTGAGTTGAGTTTGAGATTGGGAGTTAAGTATAGAACACATTGAGTCTCTAACAGTTCTCTTTATGCTTCTATTAGGTGGATGAATCACATTGGGTCTCTAACCATTCTCTTTGTGGGTTCAAGCCAAGAAAGTGTTCTTGATAAACTTGTGAGCAGGTTGTGGACAGGTTCCTATGGGGACTTGTGAGCAGATTTGGACAAGTCTTAGCAGAGGACTTGTGAAGCTGAGGTTGATAGTTCTATTAGAGAACTTGAGGACATAGGTGCATTGGTTCTATGAGAAGAACCTGAGGACAGATTTATGCTAGACCGAAGGACTGTGTTTGGTGCTGATCAAAGACAGAGGACGAGGAAATTTGTGCTAGACCGAAGGACTATGTTTAGTGCAAATTCGAGGACTAGCTTTGAGGTGATAGAGTTGAGGATAGAGGTCTCCAGCCAGAGTAGGGAAGATAGGTGTCTTCTATGGATAGAGTTCCATTTTCTAAGGGCAGCGGAGGCAGAGGTCTTCTAGAGGATCACCAGCCAGAGCAGAGCTAGGGGATTGGTGTCTCCTGTGGGTCGGTGCCCATGAACTTGAGCTAGGGGATTGGTGTCTCCTGTGGGTCGATGCCCATGAACTTTAGACAAGGGGATTGGTGTCTCCTGTGGGTCGGTGCCCATGAATTTTAGATTAGGGGATTGGCATCTCCTGTGGGTCGGTGCCCATGAATTTGAGTTTAGGGGATTGGTGTCTCCTTTGGGTTGGTGCCCATAAACATTGTAATTGGGAAGGTTTCCCAAAGAACTTTGAGATAACTTTTAGTGAAAATTTTTGTGGACGTAGCCCAGGCTTTTTGGGTGAACCACGTTAAAATTGGTGTCTCTTTGTGGATGATCTTGTGCTTTGTTTTGGTATTGCTCTGGATATATTGCTTTACTGTTTTGAAGTATAAATGAAAAGTAAAAAGAGGTCTTATACTGTTCACCCCCCCCTCTCAGTATAAGCTTGTGTTCAACAATTGGTATCAGAGCAAGGTTCCTTCGAAAAGTTTGATAGCTTGAAGGAAGATCTTACAAGAACACAAATGGCAAGGAAAGGCAAAAGCAAAACCATAAGACACAAGAAGAAGAAATCTCATAGGGTCATGAAATAAAATGAAGATGATCTCAATATTGCTCCTTTGGGAATGGAAATAGATTCAAAAGATGAATCAAAAAGTGGAGAACAAGTCAGATTAATAAAGTTTTGCACCAGATGTGGGAAGACAGGTCACTTTGCAGCTGATTGCTCACAAGGTAGAGAATGTTTTATTTGTGGTCAACTCGGTCATAATGAACGTCAGTGCCATGGGTTTAGTAGTAGTGAAGATGAAGATGATCCATTCAAAATTGGTAAAGAAACAGATTTAGAACAAGAGTGTGATGAAGAAGGAAGTGATGCAGAAACAAATTGGGAACATAAACTGATTTCAGACCTAAATAAAAAGGTTGAAAATGCAGAAGATATAATCACTAGCTTCAAAGTTCAAGCAGAAGATTACAAGAAAATTTATGAAGATCTTGAAATATAATCTTTTAGGAAAACAGAGTATTGCAGCAAGCTAAAAAAAGAAATTGACAGTTTAAGAATGTAGACAGAAGAAATGAGTAATAAAGTTGGTATATACAGCAAACATGAAGAGGAATCTAACAAAGTTATTAACAATCTGGAGCTGAAAATAGAAGAGTTCAAAAAGAGTGAAGAAACTCTCAGGTATCAGATCAATGAGAAAGAGACTGTTTGCTGCAATCAAAAGGAAGAGATTGCTTCATTGAAGAAACAACTAGAAGAGGCCAATACAACTCTTAAAACCAAAGATGAGCACAAAAATCAAGAAAAGAAGAGCATCTACCTTGACAAAGCAAGTAAGTGTTTTAGTAGTGATAGTGAAAGTTCTTCAGGTGATTATAAAAATGAGATTTTGTTCATATCAGAAAAGGAGGAAGAACCGAAATGTCTTAGATATGGAAAGTGTTGGCACCTTGAGGATAATTGCAAAAATAATTATTTGGTTGCTAGTATGTATGAGGATGCTTCAAAAAGTGATAAGGAAGATGCATGTATGGTTTTTGAAAAGGGTAGCACCTCTAGTGATAAGAAATCTAAAAAAGGCCTTGATAATTCAAAGTGCAATCAAATAGAGGATCTTGAATGTGAACTTACTAATGCTCTTAGTGTCTTGAAAAAGGAAAGAAAGAAGAATGCTAGACTCAAGGATAAGTTAGATGATTTTTGCATGGAGAGAGATAAACTTATAGAAAGTCTTGACGTATCTATGGCTAAGGCACAAGAACTCAAGAATGAGTTAGAATCTAAGGTGCTTGAGTATAGTGAATTAGATCAGAAAATGGCTTCTTTGAAAGAGGAAACTAAAGAATACAAGGATAAGCTGTACAGGTTTCAAGATAGCTCCAAAAAGGTTAAGTCTCTCATCCAAATTCAAAAAAATCCAACAGATAAAATAGGTCTTGGTTTTGTTAAGCCTCACAAGAAACAAGTTGGAGAGTCTAGTAAGAGACTCCAAAAGGAAGAGAGTTCTAATGAGAAAAGTACTTCAGATCATGAGTTCTTGAATGATAGATGCATAGAAACAGAAAACAAATTTCGGAATGAGAAAAAGGAGAAGTTTTCAGGACCTAAGAAGTCAAATAAAGGAAAGTTTCAAGGCAGATGTTTTGTTTGTCACAGGTTTGGTCACATGGCTGTACATTGCATGGCTCAGGTGAAGAAGGTAAATAACAGTTTCAGAAGTGGTGATTTCTTTTATGGGTATTGCTACTCTTGCAATCAATTTGGGCACAATGCAGTTCATTGCAAGGCAAACAATAGAAACAGGTTTAGTCAGAATAGGTGGATTCAAAGAACAGGTATGCCTCAAAGAAATAACATTGTTACTTGTTACAAGTGCGACAATGAAGGACACATAGCTAGACAGTGTAGAGCTGAAATTCCAAAATACAAGAACAGGAACAGTGGCATGATCAGGTCCAAGGATCAGAACAATGACAGGAATAGGAATATGGACAAAGAGTTCAAGAGAAGGTTTGGCAAGGAAGTTATAGACGCTGATGATGATCAGTGCCTAATGGGAGTTTTACTCCCACCCCAGAATTAATCACCTCAATAGGAGGTGGGGGAGGGACTAAGCTAAGAAACTCATTCTTAGTCCCAAAGGTGGCCCTTTGCCATTTATGACAAAGGGGGAGAGATATGAGTAAGGGGGAGAGATTCAAGTGAAGAGGAGAGCTTCAAGTCAGGGGGAGCAAAACTTCAAAGAGAGTGATTTCAGTTTTGGCTCTTAAGAAGTGTTTTTCAGTAAAGGTTTGCCATCAATGACAAAGGGGGAGATTGTTGGCAATTTTGGGTACATTGGGTACATTGCCTTTGCTCAAGTGTTGATGTTGTCATTGATGTCAAGAAGTGGAAGGGTTTTTGTGAAAACCCAGGCAGACAAAATAAAAGGTTTTATTTAAAACCATGGTGTGCTTATGTGGAAAGGGCTTTTCTTAAAAACCAAGGTGGAATTTTGTTTCATCGAAAAAGGACCTCCGATGATGAAGATATTAAAGTTTAAAGTTAAGTTTAAATTAATGGATGGCCGACCTATGTGCAATTAATGGAAGTTGGCATATATATACATGTAAAGGTTTCAATTTATTAAAAAAGTGGGGCATATTATATATCATCGGAAAGATTATTTCAAGGGCTATTTGAATAACTTATTTAGAAGGAGAATTAAGGTGTGTATAAAGAGGTATTTCTGATTTTGCAAAGGGGTTCCAAAAGTGAAGTTTGCCTTGTTCTTTTTCAAGAGGATTAATTTTTTCATGAGGTGACAAGCTATGCATTATTATGATTTATTTTATTTTATGGTATAAGTGGTTTTGGGAGTGAAAAGGTTATGCAATGTTTTGATTTATTTTATTTTATGGTACAAGTGGTTTTAGGAGAGATAAGAAAGTTGTGCAATTAAAGGCCTTGGTGATGATTATTGAAAAGTGGAATAATGTTGATTATTTTGTGATCTACTAACCTTTGTGAAGATTAGCAAAAAAAAAAAAAACTTTGTGATTGTGGCAGATTTCCAAAGGGGTTCCTTCACTTCAATAAGGTATGGGCACATTCTTCTTATGAGTATGATTGGTGTATGTTTTTCTAAAATAAGTTTGGAGTGAAAAGGGATTCTACTAGGTTTCCTTTGGTTGGGTGTAAATCCTATTTTTTGGTTTGTTGAAGACTACTTATGCATTGTAATCATTGATGAGAGTTTTGGTGAATGCATAATTCTGGTTTGAGATAGAGGAAGCATTGTGAAAGCACGAGATTTCGAAAGCAAAAGGAAAACTATAACTATGCAATATAAGACGAAATGTAACGCTTTAATCCTATGCACAAAAACAAGGAAAGGAGATAAATTGGAGACAAAAGAAAAGATGTAAGGAAATCACAGCCCTCTTTATTCAAATTTCTTATCCTCGGTTACATAGACGTCTCCTCCCTTTTTAGGGGCTAGGAGCGTTAAATTGGTCTTTGTTACAATTTGTGACTTAGTCTTCCTCCTTCCGCATGCCCACGTTTGGAATGGGCGGGCCAAATGTTGCCGCCGCTTGTGTTGGTAAGGTAGATTCCTTGCTGCTCCTCTAATGCTGCAACTCTGCACTCAAAGAAACAAACAAGAGAGTCAGTAGCACCTGTGTATGAAAAATAAAAGATGAATCTAACGATGGTTAAAATGAATCTAAATGAAATGAAAAACTTGACAAAAGCATAAACATGAAACTAAAAGAAATACCATGATTATGAAAGCACAAATCGCAAGTAAGTGAATTAGCAGCACTTCGTCGCTCAAAATGCTCCTTCTCTGTATATTTTTTTGGGTGAGAAAACTCACCGTTTTTATAGACCCAAGGGGTATTTTTGAATTAACATGCAAAAGTGTTTCTTTGCATGAATGCTTTTGTTTGTGAAGAGAAGACTTCTTCTTGATCAAGGGCTTCTTAACTACCTCTGTGCATGTCTTTGCATGTTTTAGCAAAGCTCACTTGCACTCCCATGCAATGAAGGGATAGTTAAGTGGCAAATCTGAGTTGTCTTAAAAAGCTTACTATCCTTCCCATGCAGTGAAGGGAAAGTCAATTGGCAGATGTGTGTTGTTAAAAGAACTCACTCGCACTCCTATGTCATGCAGGGAAGGCTGAGTGGTAGTTCTGAGTTGTCATGCACTGAGGTCTGAATTTTTGCTAGTCAAACCTGACATTCGTCCCACCCAGAAGCGAGCACTAGTAATCATCCCTAGGTGAAACGAGTACAAATCCATACTCATCCTTGGGTAGGACGAGTACAAATTCGCACTCGTCCTTGGGTGGGACGAATAAGAAATAAAGTGTCTAAAAGGTGCCAAATTGATTTTTGACTTGCAAAAATGCTGTGTAAGTGGTTAGAACCACTGTTTAACCTCTGGGGGCTACCATGGGGGATGTGTGTGTTAATGTGATCAGTGTTTGTAGTCACATAATCAGATTGGTGCTATTTTGGTGTCTACACATTGTGCACTAGGGTTTATGATTGTGAGTCTTGCTACTTGCTTTAAGTTGGTGAAACCCTTAGTTGGTTGTTTTGATATTGATGGATGAATGGTTCCATAGTGGTTGTGTTGATCAAGTTAATGCTTTACTTGATACATGATATTGGGCTTACTTCATTGAGTTGATTTGAACAAGTTATTCTATGCATTTGGTGATATTGTGTTGGTGGTTGTTTTGTTCAAATATCTTTGGAGGGAAAAGGATTTCTACTTGTTTCCTTTTCTAGTGATGGTTGGTTGAATACTTCAAGGTTAATGTTGAGTTGAATGATGTTTGGTTAAACCTTGTCTTTGAGCATTGTTGTTGAAGCCCTAATTGATTGAGAAAAGATATTGGTTGTTGGAAATAACATGAGTATCATTGTTATATGACATATTGCTTGGTTGGCAATTGTTGGGTTGTGTTTCATGTTCTTGAGAAAAGCATACTACATCTATCTTATTCTGTTGAGATTGAGATTGAGTTGAGTTTGAGATTGGGAGTTAAGTATAGAACACATTGAGTCTCTAACAATTCTCTTTATGCTTCTATGAGGTGGATGAATCACATTGGGTCTCTAACCATTCTCTTTGTGGGTTCAAGCCAAGAAAGTGTTCTTGATAAACTTGTGAGCAGGTTGTGGATAGGTTCCCGTGGGGACTTGTGAGTAGATTTGGACAAGTCTTAGCAGAGGACTTGTGAAGCTGAGGTTGATAGTTCTATCAGAGAACTTGAGGACAGAGGTGCATTGGTTCTATGAGAAGAACCTGAGGACATATTTGTGCCAGATCGAAGGACTGTGTTTGGTGCTGATCAAAGACAGAGGATGAGGACATTTGTGCTAGACCGAAGGACTATGTTTAGTGTAAATTCGAGGACTAGCTTTGAGGTGATAGAGTTGAGAATAGAGGTCTCAAGATAGAGTTCCATTTGCTAAGGGCAGCGGAGGCAGAGGTCTTCTAGAGGATCACCAGCCAGAGCAAAGCTAGGGGATTGGTGTCTCCTGTGGGTCGGTGCCCATGAACTTGAGCTAGGGGATTGGTGTCTCTTGTGGGTCGGTGCCCATGAACTTTAGACAAGGGAATTGGTGTCTCCTATGGGTCAGTGCCCATGAATTTCATATTAGGGGATTGGCGTCTCCTGTGGGTCGGTGCCCACGAATTTGAGTTTAGGGGATTGGTGTCTCCTTTGGGTTGGTGCCCATAAACATTGTAATTGGGAAGGTTTTTGAAAGAACTTTGAGATAAATTTTAGTGAAAAGTTTTGTGGACGTAGCCCAGGCTTTCTGGGTGAACCACGTTAAAATTGGTGTCTCTTTGTGGATGATCTTGTGCTTTGTTTTGGTATTGCTCTGGATATATTGCTTTACTGTTTTGAAGTATAAAGGAAAAGTAAAAAGAGGTCTTATAATGTTCACCCCCCCTCTCAGTATAAGCTTCTGTTCAACATGATTTTCATAACTGATTAAGGTTCTGCTGATGTAATAATTAGCACGTTCTTTCTTCTCATCGTCAAGCTGAGCTAACATAGCTCCTAAGGCAAAATCAGAAGCAGAAATGTACAAAATAAATGGATGATCAGATCTAGGTGGGGAAAGTACTAGTGGTTGGAGGAGATATTGCTTGAGGAGTTCAAATGCTTCCTGACATTTTTTGTCCCAATGAAAAGAGACATCTTTCTTAAGAATTTTAAGAAAGGGTCCGGTTTTATCTGCCAACTTATCAATAAAGCAACGAATAGCTTGAAGCTTACCTTGTAAACTTTGTAATTATGATATATTGGTGGGTGCGGGCATATCAGTGATAGCCATGATCTTGAGAGGGTCAATTTCAATGCCACGTAAAGAAACAATAACCCCCAATAATTTATCGGACTTAAATCCGAATATACATTTGGCTAGATTCAATCGGATAAGATACTCCCTTAACCGATCAAATACTTTTCTCAGGTAATTTAAATGATCATATTATTTGATGGAATGAGATATAATATCATCTACATAATCATGTAGAATATCATGCATCATATCGTGAAAGATATAAGTCATGGCTGGTTGATAGGTTGCGCCTGCATTATTTAAACCAAATGGCATTACTTTCCAACAAAAGGTTCCCCAAGGGGTAATAAATGCTGTTTTAGCTTGATCTTCAGGAGCTATCCTAATCTTATTATAATCAGAAAATCCATCCATTAGGGATATCATTCCACTTCCAACAGTAAAATCAATTATTTGATCCATGTTAGGAAGAGGAAAATCATCTTTAGGGCAGGCAACATTAATATCTCTGAAGTCTGTACAAACCCTAACTTTAGTGGCTTCTTTCTTAGTTCCTGGAACTACATTTGAGATCCATTTAGCATAATCAATGGCTTGTATAAAAACGACCTTCAACAGTTTTTCTAGTTATGCTTTGACTAGTAAGGCCACTTTAGGATGCATTTTTCTAAGTTTTTGTTTAACAGGTTTAGCATCCGGATGGACTACTAGATGATGCATGACTACGGAAGGGTCCAGACCTGGCATGTCTTCATATGTCCAAGCAAAGACATCTTCATAGTCTTTAAGAAATGAAATGTATTTATCTTGTTTTTCTTGACTTAATTCTGATCCAATATTGATTATGTGAGGGTTATGTTCGGTTCCAATGTTAATTTTTATACCGTTTTCAACTTCCATATGTAAATCTCTCTCAAAATTAGGTGGGGCGGGTGAAACACCCAATTCTTGTAATTATTCCAAGGTTAGCTTGGATAATTCATCTTGAGGAGTCGAGGCCTCAAGCTAGGCTATACTAGGTATAGAGCCATCAAAATAAAATTTGTTATGTAATAAGTCATCAACGGAGACATCATGGAAGATATCCCCTTCCAAATCATTGTCGGATTCGACAATCATCTCAGGGTAGGTGAGAGATAGCATATGACAGGTAAAGGGATTATTTTTTGAAAGCAAAGAATCTTGTTTATTGAGATAATCTTGATAACATGTAAGATGGTCATCCTCCTCAAATGGGAAGGGTTGACCTTTACTAGGAAATAGGCCCACATCGCATCGGGCAGGCCATGGTTCTACCTCAATAGGTTCCTTCATACCATTTTGGATAGGTCTCAAACCTTTCCCTTTATAGCCCAATTTAAGCATTATGGGTTTAGCTTTAATATATTCATTAGCAAAATAGCATCAAGCATATCCATCACAATGTGTCTTGATGTTTCTGGGTATTCTTCCCCAATAATATCCCTTATAAATAAAATCACAACTCCCGACTTGGTAGATACTTCCCATAGGTTGTGGGAGGCCCAAGGTACGAGGAGAAGGTGGGAGTTTATTTAAAACAAGGGAAGCTTGCATGGCAGTGTTGATCTCTTATGATATAAGAATTTTAGATAAATCGGGTAAGAGTTCATCAGTAAGAGCATAAGAGGTAGAAGGAACATTTCCTAGATCTTCTGATGTGGAAAGGATGCTTGTAGTGGATGGAGATGTTATAGGGATATCGATGGATGAGTCTATCGGTGTGGAAGTTATAGGGGTAAAACAAGGAACATTGGTTGTAGTTTTGGGATATTTTCGAGGTCCTAATGGGGTTTGTTTAGAATATGGTTGAGCTATATGTAGAGGTGTAGTTGATGGGGAAAAATTAGGTGATGTTATGGGTGAGTGTTTCACACGTTTAGATGGTTGACGAGAATTAGGATGTGTGGATGACAGAGCAGGGTAAAATTGAACTCCAATCGGTTCTACCAAAGCACACATATCAAAGGGTCTAGGGTCACCATGAATGGTAACCAACTGGTTTTTAAATTTGAATTTAACACACTGATGTAAAGTGGATGGAACCGCTTGCATCGCGTTGATCCAAGGGTGACCCAAAAGTATATTGTACGATGCAGGGCAATGTACAATAAACACGGTCGTATCTAGGGTTCTAGGACCAACTTGCAAGGGTATAGTAATGACTCCATACGTTTCTTGTGTCTCCTCATTGAAGGCTTTTATGATCATATCCGTTCTTTTCATTTTGTCACTCCTAAAGCCAAATATTTGGTAGAAGTCAAAAGTGCATATGTTTAAAGATGAACCATTATCAATCAAGACGCGTTTAATGGCTACGTCCCCAATTAGGGCAGTAATATATAAAGGGTTATCCTTATGTAAACTATGTTGTGGTATATCCCTATCTCAAAATTCAATACAGTCAACTTCTCGAGTTATGATAGTATTGGTCATGGCTTCAAGCTGAATATTTTGTGGTACCATCATTTGGCTTAATGTGAGCATTAATTCATCCCTATGGATAGGAGAAGATCTTAAAAGGTCCAAAAGGGAAATTCTAGTTGTAGTATTGGATAATTGTTCATTAATATTATACGGAGACTTAGGTGGAACATTAGGCATATGATTCCCTTTATTGGGATTTTTCAAAACAAATGGAGCTGATCCATCGTTCTGAGTTTGATACCGTTGAGAGTTTTGAGCCTATTGTCGAGTAACGAATCTGATGGTACCTACAATATTATTTTGAGGATGATGAATTGGTCTCGGTCTAGCGTTTATGGCTTGTTCATTAGAAAGGAACTGATGAGAAGAGGGTCGAGTAGTAACTCTTCTAGGAAATGGTTCTTTCGAAACCATAGAATTTGTGATGGGTTGAATAGGATCTGATTCATTTTCAGAACTATTCGATTGATTGGAGGTGATTTCCATGTCACCTTTAGTATCAGATTCTACATCACTAAGATCAGGTGTTCGAGTATTATATAGGGGTCTGGACGTAACCATGGATAAATTTGTGTCAAATATTTCTAGATTGTGAATAGGTAAATGCCCACTAATGGCTCCTACATATCGGGTAGGATGAGGAACATTATGATGTTCAATTTGATTAGCCACCTCTTTGCCATGCTTTGGTAAAGGATGTTGAAATATGTCCAATGATATATTGGCATTTTGATTCTGACTTTGAGGGGTGTTCTTTTGAACATTATTAGCAAGATTTTGTTTATGTTGAAAGGCTTGTACCTCCATCTCATTGTTATCAATTAAATCTTGTATTTTATGTTTTAATCATTTACAAGAGTTGGTAGCATGTCCATGTCCTCTATTGAAATCATAATGTAAATCAGCTCTATATCCGGGTATGGTTGGATCAGGTTCCCGAATAGTTGGTAATTGGATCAATCCTCGGGCTAATAGTTGTGAGAAAATGGTTGATTTAACCTAGTAAATTCTTGGGGTGGTTTATCAAGAGGTTTCAATATGAACTTCTCTGTTGTTTTCGTAGTATTAACATTGGCAATGTTTCTGCTATCAATGACTCCATCACCCACAACTTGTTTATTTTTATATTTATTTTTGGATGTTTTCTCATCATCTTTCCTTTTGAGCTGACCTCTTCTAATGAGAGCGTCTTCCACTCTTCGGGCTAAGTCTATAGCTTGATCGAAGGTGGTCAAGGTAGTGATTGATAATTCATAGGATAGTTGTTCTTGTAAATTATTGATAAAAATATCCAACATTTCTCGATAAGGTAACACAAAGTGTAATTTTCCTATCAACTGCCTCCATCGAGCTAAGAAGTCAGCAAAACACTCATATTTGTCTTGTTTTAGGTTGTACAAATATTTAATGGTTACATGCCTTTCAATATAGGCACTAAATTGATGCACAAAAGACTTAGCGGTCTCTTCGAAATTTCTCAAAGCAATTGATAATACCACTCCAATGCCATCCCTCCTAAACTTTTCGGGAACATTTTTAGTAATAACAAGTCATCATGTGATATATCATGACATGCTATCCTAAACATACAAAGATGCTCTATGGGATATTTAGTTCCTTTATATATAGGTAGGACATGCATAGGAAAGTGTTTGGGATATGGTTGTGCTACAACTATAGGATCTAGAGGTTGACTACACATCTCTCGATAATTGTACGAGGGACGATAGGGATCTATTTGGTCCATACGGGAGGTTAACTGTTTCACCATGGCTTCTAGATTACCATTTTTCCCACCATATTGGTTTAGTGGTACATGAGCATGGGATTTGTGAGCATAGGAAGGCGAGACATAAGGATTAGATGCTATATTGCTGTTATGCAAATGATTGGTAGGAAGAGTATTATGAAGAAGATTTGTGGTAGCATTATGTTGTATCCCAGATTGTTGGAAATTAACATTCGATTTTGTTTTAGGCTTTTGTTTATTTGAGGTATATTGATCAATAGCTTGGCAAAATAGAGCAGTGAATGAAGGTTTCTTTTGTGTGGGAATAACCCTTGGCTTAGTAACAGGCACTCTAGGTAGTTGGGTAACTTGTTGTTGTCGTGTGTTTTGGATTATAGTAGCCATGTCCAAATTGGACGGTCCAGCTTGATCACTCTCTTGATCAAATAAGGACAAAGGATTAGTGCATGTGTGATATATGTCTTCTAGGTTTGCTTGAGTGTCACTAATTTGATCTTTTTCCATATGAAATGCTCTATTAAGGGTTCCCATATTATCATGGAGGAACTTCCATAAATGTTCCATGTTCTCAAAAGTAACAGCTCCTTCTGGAGATATTTTAGGAGATGAGGGTTCTTCCTCCCTAACATTTTCTCTTTGTTCATTCGCATCAACATAGTCTTCTTATTGTTGGTCTAGAGTTCCTTCTTCCTAAATTGGGTCTTCAGGAAGGACATCTGGGTTATTTTTTGTTTTCCTTAACCAATCTTCTTCTACCTCAATTTGTTTTCCATTCCTGAGTCTAGTCATTATGTCTAAATCTTAGATTTTAGCAAATATATATTGATATATTTGGAAAAGATTTGGGAGGTATATATTTTAATTATATACCTACTATAATGCTTAAAAATGTTTTGATTTTTTTTGTTATGATTTTTTTTTGTTTTTTGTTTTTATGCTTATAAAGACAACAAATAGCACACTAAATACAAGAAATAACAATAATAAAATAATAGCTTAGTTTTCTAAAAAGAGTTTATGAATGTCATTGATAGGATCAAGTTCATCAAGAGTCATAAAATGCTCTTCTTCAAATTGGAAATGGTTTTTTAGGAACTTGATAAAGTGTGCTATAGTAATATTATCTATTTCAGATTCTGTCTTGTAGAAATAAATCTCATGGCAATACTCTCAATATAACACAGCTCTAGGGACTCTATTCCATATTTGTCTATCCGTAAGAACGACCTCTTGGTCCTCTATACAAGACAAAAATTTATGTACTATAGCTGCATTATCGAGATATTCCTCAAAGGTATACAACTCAGAAGACACAAGGGCTCTTTTATCTGCTAACCACCTATGGCAAGCTCTCTGAAGCTCATGATACAAAGTCACTTGATCGGGATCCAGGATTCTATCTAGGACAAACCTCTTGATTTGCCTAAGTTCGGTTGCTCTAGATGAAATGAGATTCAATATCCTATTAAGCTCATCCCATAAAGGTGGGACTCTATATGTTGGAGCTACTCTAAGTAAAGAATTAATCTCTATAGCTGCTAATTGATTTTCAACATTAATGGTGATGGCTCGTCTTTTGTTATAATCTACCATCTAAATATGACATGTAATCTTTGATTCTAAATGCATTTATGTTTTTGTTTTTTTTTTTGAATTGTTTTCAAAAGGTTTTTAGTTTTCACGTCGGGTTCACCAAAATGTATCGCTCCAAATTTTCCGCATCCTTACCCTTAGGCTATAGGATCCGCGCCCATAAGGGGGATGCGAGAAGGATGGGACAATACCTCGGACTGAGAGGCCCTTTGAAGGTCCCGCCTCTTGGGGGAGGAGTATAAGGGTGAATTTTTTATGGATGTTTGGTTCACCAGGAAACTTTTGAGTGGTAGTTTCCATGCCTAGGTTGGGAATGGGTTTTATGTGTTCATTTTATACTCAATCATTCAGCTCCTAGGTTTGGCCAAAATGAATTTAAAATATTCTATATGCCAATAATGATTTAAATGGATACAGAAAACATAAATGGTTGCTAAACACAGAGAATAGGCAAATTAGGACAGATCATACCTGATTCCGGATGTCTGATGAGGATTCTGAGTTTTGTAGCAGTCTAGATCACCTCAGTTCATACGTAATCATCTAATATCAGACATGATCATCTGATATCTAATGAATTCATCAGATGAATTCGTCAAAAACCTGCAATCATAAAAATAGATACAAAATACCCAAGATGCAACTACAGAAGTGAAGGGAAATGATAGAAATAACCATAAATTTGTCTGAATGACAGATTCAAACAGTAATTAGTGAGGACAAGCATCAAATTCACAATCTATTTTTATTTTATCATGCATTTATACTAGATGAGGTGAACTCCAAGATGCATAAACATAATAACCTAAGATAATGCAGAATTATAATGGAAAAATACAAAAAAATTAAGAAGATGCAAACTCTGGACTCGGATTGCCCCCTAATTTGGACTACAGTCAGGATCGCCTCTAATCACATGCGATCATCTGCACTCCTTGACAAAATCATCCGTAATCATCCGAGATCATTTACGACGATCCGAGCTATCTTCGACTAAAAAATAGTAGATTTCCTGCAAGAAAATGTGAAATGCAGCATACAGACAGTAGTACGAGGATGATCTAGTGAATAAGGATCTAAATCAGTCAGCTAAGGGGTTCAGGGGAATCAGAATCAGGGGGAGTCAAGGGGATAAACTAGAAAAATCCTAGTTTATATAGGATTAGGGAGAGGCTAGGAGGTTGGGGATCATCCCAATCTGGGAGATATCCAATAGGGAAATCTCCAACTGTGCAGACGCGCTTTTGCCCAAGTTGGAGATACTATTTGAAACATAAGCTAATTATGAAAATTTAGTTTTGGGACAAAATTGTCTAGACGTTCTGTCCATGACGATTTCGTCAAATCTGGGACGATCTCGTCTAATCTGTGACGATATCATCCAATGGTCAAAACAAATCCTAAAAATGGCACAAAAAATGAGGAAACAGGTAACAGGAAATTTTGGAGTGGTTCTAGGGTTAAAATTCAAAATTTTTATCTTTTATCTTTTACTAAGTTTTAACCGTGCCAATTTTAGGGTGCTACAGGAAGGTATAGTAAAAATATATCCAAAAAGAGGAGAAATAAAAATTCTCTAATGAGTCCAAATCCTCTCATGAGAAGAGGTGGTACTGTCTAAGACCTGATACTAGTCTAGCTAGACGATCACTTCACCCTTGGGCGAGCTTAGTCAAAAATGACAGTTACTTGTTCACAAATTTTGCAAGCCTTATAAAAAGGGTGTCTAATGCTATCGTACTATGAAGGTACCTTATTATGATGAATTCTAGAAAACCAATCTCAAGAGTAGGGTATCTTCTGGTGATAAAGTTTGGAAAACCACTCTTAAGGGCTACTATGGTGTCTAGGGGGAAATTTGGTAGAAGGAGATGAATTCCAACATCACCAGTCTGAAGTAGAGATTGGTGATGAAGTCCAATCTTACCACTATGTATGAAATATACTCTAATGCTCTTGTAAGAAATTTGAAAGTGATTTTATGCTTCTGAAAGAAATTGAAAACCTAATCTAATGCTTTTGAAATAGAACCAAAGACAAGAATAATTATTACAAGAAACACGGAAAATTAGTTGCTCTGAGAAAATTACCTATCACCTAGTATATTGGATGATCCTTCTTATGTCTGTGTTGTAGAGGTTTGCAGTTTTGGACTGTTCTGAAGCAGTTTTGTAGGGTTTTTTTGGAACCAATTCTTGCATCCATAGGATTTCAATTGTCATGCTACAAGAATCCATTTGAAACCAACGAGCTATTACAGGCTCTGGTTGACCTGCCTCATTGTTCTGCTAAACACAAATATTGCTAAAGAAAACTACAGAATGGGTAAGGAAACCCCAGCGGTAATTCTATGACTAAAACTCTAATTACACGCTCTAGATTTATATTATACTATATGTATTAAAATGACCAAGCATGAAAACAACCATTTGTTATGCCTTATGTAGACCGATGCCTAGATTCATTGGGTTGTTATAGCAATTTAACAACAATTCTATCATGAAACAGAAAGAAGGGGAGGAGAAAAATTGGCGTTCTTAATATTATTCGAATATCGCAATAAAACCAAGAGTTAACCAATGAGAGAAACGTATATAATGCGTTCAAATAATGTAACCCATTACACAGTGACACACAGAGCTAAGACAAAAGATATAATAGAAAAGAGACTCATAATTGTATTGATTTCATAAAGTTTACATGCAGAGTGGGCAAAATGCCTTTTAACTCTATTTTTCTCAAAGAAAATATATCAATACAATGAAAATATCCTGTTCAAATAATGTAACAGGTCTCTCCTACTCTCCTTGTTCCAATATGGTAACAGCAGAGTCTCTAAATCTCAGGCTCAAAAAGGTAGGAAATGATCTCAGCTTCTTGAACACTTTCCTATCACAATCCTGCAAAGCAAAGGGAAGAATAAGAAATGAGAAGGAAAAATAGACACAGAAGGGGATACAACAACACAACTAACAGGGCACTCAAGTATACCTCTTAGAAAAAATGCTATTCTCTAATTGCTTGATGCAGAATTTGAACCTGTCTGCTTCCTTTTATAGCTGTTGGTTCTTGATTCTGTTATTTTTGGTTCATCTCTGGCCTTACACTTGTCAGCATCTGATTGAACCTGTTCTATATGTTGTCCAGCTGGTGCGGCTCTGAACTGACTGTTAAGGTTCTTTTCTGGACTGAAGGGAGCTCTTTGCTGATTAATTTGGCCTTTTTGCTCTCTCTGGTTGGCCCTAGAAACTAAGGATTCAGTACTATATTTTTCCTTTTTGTTCTGCTTGTCCTGGTCACTATGATCTGCTGTTAAGGATTGACCAGGCTGCCATCATGAATTCTAGACGAGGAACGGAGGGGGACCCAACGTGATGGTGAAGACAAGGGGTGGCGTGCCAATGGCAAACAGATGGAGTTGCACTGATCACGTGATAGAGTGAAGGGAGAAAAGAGGAAAGGGGGTGGCTCAACACAATGGAAGGTGGTGAGATGGCACAATGTGAGGACAAATGTCAGGATGGTTAAGGAAGAAAGCCTAGAAGGAGGGAGGCAGTGGTAAGTAGGAAGAAGGTGGGAATGGAAAACAAGATCTGGAAGCATTTATAAGCTGCTTCCATAACTATACTCCATCGGAGTGTTCCCCTCATAACTATATTTCATCGAAGCATGGATTGAATGGCTTTCTATGAGTCGAAACCATGCTTTCTTCTTCACGCGCTTTCGTCATCTTAAGTATTTGTAGAACAGAAACTGAATATATTTATATTCTTTGTACTCCATAGTTTCACTTTGCCGATACCTTTTAGCTCTCCCTTACTGTCTCTTATTTATAAGCTGTGACTATGCCTTGTAGTTTTATTTTTGTGGTACACTATTATTCCCATGAGATATACATGATCTGGTTGTAGGCTTGAGCATCAGGATTTATCTTTTGTTTGGTCTACTTTGTCCTTACCAAGGTACTGTCCATGGGATTTACTCTGATTTGCTCGAATCTTTCCTTCCCTGGGTGTCCTTCTGGATTCATAGCATTTATGAGTACTATTTTGACTACGTCTCTGGCTATTGATCTTCATAGCATCTTTCGGTGTACCTTACTATGAACGAGTCACCTCTTTTCTTTTCTACTTCGATGTATGTTTAGGGCATTTCTTGTGAAGTGATCATCCTTTTCTGGTAGCTTAGACTATCGAATCTTTCTTACGGATGAGTCTGCTGATTTTGCTGGTTTACGATCTTCACAAGTTCTATCATGGCTGCTTTTGGTATTCTTAAACTTACAAGAGTGTTAGTTTCTAAAACTTTGAAGACGTTGGTCAATGGTGATTTTATTCTTAATTGATATCTTTTTGGAAGTACAGTCATTCGATCAACCTTTTTCATATTATTTTCTTAAATATTTTATAACCTATTTGGTTTGCATGCTATCGTTGGATCGATTTGAGATAGAGCGCATCCATTAGATCTATCAGAAGATGCCCATTTTTTTAGCCCATTTGTGTTCTTTTATCTTGACTCTGACTCATTTATGACCGTCAGATCTTCTTAATCTTAATGGAGCACTACCATTAGATCCGAGTGATTGATTTATCACTTTAAAAATTTTATTTACTCTCTATCATTAGATCCTGGAAAGGATTAGTGCAACCATTGATGTCTCGAGACTTGCATGGTCGTTAGTCTACCTTCGATCATTTTTACCCATGCACATCATTGGATCTGAGTAGATATGAGCACCATATGATCTTCTAAAAGCTAGTATTTTACTAAGATTCCAATTTTGCATGACCATCAGATCTCGATTGAATGTCGATGCGACCATTGATCTCCTTCAACCTGCAGGGTTAGTTACTTAAGGACATATAATTTTAAACCCTGATTAAGCTGAAAGGGGGATGATTAGCCAATGTGTTTAGACCCTTGTTAATCTTGTTTAATATTTTTAATTAATCACATGGGATCTTTACCTCTTTAATGCACCTTTGTAAGAGCGCTACCGTCGGATCAGGTCTAGATCAAGCATTGTCGTTAGATCAATATTAATATGATCATTATTTAATGCAAAGAGGCGTATAACCTTAATTCCTTAATTACCATGTGTATTTTAATGAGTGGTTTAATCAAAACATGCGCATCCATTGATATTTACATTTTGCTTGAGCGCTATCATCAGATCTGTTGGATTTGCTCAATATTTAATTAAGATCTTTGACCTATGATGACTTTGTTTAAATTTTTGACTTTTTGGAGATAGCGCAACCATTGGATTTGTCTTGGATCAAGTGCATCCATCAGATCCATTGGAGTTGTATGGATTTTAATCATTTATGACCTTAGGTTATAATTATTATAGAACATTAGACTTATCATTGGTTTTATGAAATTGATTGGTTTTGATGATGTGTATAAATTAATAATATAATTATATACTTTAATATGGACTTTGACTTGATTGACTTAACAATTAATTGATTTATTAAAGCGCCAATCGTCAGATTAAACCTGAATCGAGCATAGCCCTTGGATTAGATCTAAGGTGCTCATATTTTAATTAAATGGGGTGCATACCCTCAAGATTTTAATTTAAATACTTTATGTGAACTTAATTTTTTGGTTTTTAGACCAAGATGTTTAATTAAATTTCACTTACTTTAGAATACCTTAGGACTTTAAATGTTTATCATTTGGTTTAAGCCAAAGGAAAACTTATTTTATGAGGTTCGGAGCTAGGCTTTGTTAAAGATTGATTAATAAAACTTTGCCCTATCCCTTTTTAGATACTTTATTAATAAAAGGCACACATTATTAACAACCAAGGTTAGACTTCATCAAACCAACCAATGAAAACTCAAGTAACTCACACCAACTGAAGAAGTGACCAACATTATGAACATTTTGATTGAAACCAAAAATTTAAATTTGGGGGTTTCAAAGTTGAGTCAAATTTGGCTCCAACATAGGCTCTGACTGGGACAAAGTGTTGAAAACATGAAGCACTTGAGAACCATAGAATCTCCTAGTTTTATTTGCAGAAAATGAACAAAAATCAAAACTTTAAGGTTGATAAACAAAACTTAAAAATAATAAAACATTACAATTTTAAAACTAAAAAACTATTCTAGTGACCAGACATCAAGGTATGAGAGTATTTAAAAACTGTAATTTCCTTTCATTCAATTTCTGGAAAAGTAGGGCCAAAATTTTAGAAACAGATGAGATTTTGAAATTATTGTAATGCTTGTTCTAGCTAAGTTATAAGATATGATTACACAAAATTTGTCAAAGCCTTTTGCTTCATCATGTTTAAGCCCATGTGTGTGTTTGTGTATTCATTTTGATTTCTAAGTCTTTCAGAACTTTGCCATATCTGAGCAAAACAATTAAGCCTAATATGTGATTTCACTCAAAAAAAATTTCACCATTCTGCAGGGCTCCACTGCCAGTCAAGCGTCTATAGCCCCGGTGGAGTTGCTTCTAATCCCATATGGTTTTACCCTACTGCCAGTCAAGCGTCTATAGCCCCGGTAGAGGTTTTCCAAGATATCTCAGGAAGTGACTCAATTTAACTTTATTTTTTATTTTTCTTTCTCGTGAGAGAAGTACTTGGATATATAAGCAAATTGTGCAATGAGTATGCCTGAGTTGAGGATTAGTTTCTGGCTAAAAGGATGAGTGTAATGATTTTTAGCTTAACCACCCTCTCAAAGATAACTTGGCTCTTTGGACCTTTGAAGTCACTTTAAGTATCATTTGTAATGTGAGGCTTTGACATGATGTTTCAATCAACTTTGTTTTCCTTCTATTTTATCTCATATCAAACAACTATTGCATAAACACTCATATTTTGAAAATTGTAAAACTCATCAAAATCTAAAATAAATCTCCTTTTTCCTTATCATTTTTGGTGGAATCAACAGTAATGTATACTCATCAAACTAAGAATATCAAGTGTACAGTAAACTCAACATTAAACTAAACAAGAAAAGAAAAGCTAAAAAGTAAAGCACTCTATTTTTGGGGTTTTCTGTTCTTTTCATTTTTTTTATTTTCTTTTATTTTATTCACCTTCAATAGGGATTGTACATTTTGAGGTGTTGGCCATTAATAGGGATAGCCATCATTTCACCCTGCAAGGTCTACAACTTGTATGTATTCTGGATGATAACATGGGCTATTTGGTATGGACCAATCCATTTGGGTTCAAATTTACCTTTTTCACCATGTTTATCATTTTTAGGATCCCAATAGATGACTATATCTCCTTGAGAAAAAGGAGTACCCTTGGCTTTCTTATTAAACAATTTCATGGTTTTCTGAGTTTGTTCCATCATTCTATTAAGGGTCTCTCTTCTTTGTTCTTCCAATAGGACAATTTGGTCAAGCCTTCTCTGTATGGGGTTGGGGTTTTCATGGTCTTGCAATAAGAGGGAAAGTGCCAATTTTTCTATTTTTGAAGGTAATAGGGCTTTCTCTCCATAAACCATCTCATAGGGGGTTCTTCCTATGTTTCTTTTAACAGACAACCTATCAGCCCATAAAGCAAATTTAAGTTCACTATCCCATCCCCTTTTATTCTTGCCTAATGACCTTTTTATTCTTGTTATTACATTCTTATTTGATGACTCAGCTAAACCATTTCCTTGGGGGTAATAATTAGCAGAATGGGATAATTCAATTCCATATTCAACACAAAATTCTACCATTTCATATGAAACAAAATATTGTGCATTATCTGTAACTAGCTTTTGAGGAACCCCAAACCTGGTCAGAATGTTTTCTTCCAAGAATTTGATGATTATGGTAGTAGTGGATGTTCTCAGGGGTGCAACTTCTACCCACTTGGTGAAGTAATCTATTGCAGTTATGATCCACTTGTGTTGGCCAGATGAATTAGGCTTGATCTCTCCAATTAGGTCAATACCCCATTGTGTGAATGGTGCTTCAATGATTACTAGCTTGAGGGGCATGGCAGCCAAATGCTTCTTTCCTACAAAAACCTGGCAGTTATGACAGTTCCTAACATGTTTATATACATATTTAAAAATGGAAGGCCAATAATATCCTGCTCTCATAATTTTATTAGTTGTAGCTCTTGGAGAAAAATGTCCTCCATAGAAACCATCATGAAATTCATTGATTATTTTTGGGACTTCACTTTCATATAAACAGACTAATAATATTCCATCAGGGTGTTTCCAGTATAGCACACCATCCTGTATGTAATATTTCTGAGCTTGAAGTTTGACTGACCTCATTCTGTTTGTTGACATATCTTTAGGGAATGACAGAGTTTGTAAGTATGACAATATTTCTTCATACCATTTGCATTCAGTATTATTGATTCTTCTGACATCATATGCCTCATCTATTGTGAGAACATTTTCAAATCCTTCTTCTTCTTTTTTGGCCAACAATTTTGCTAAACCCTGCCCTTTGACAGTTTTAACTATTTTGAATTCAGCATCATATTGCAGAAGCTTTACCATCCACCTTGCTGGTCTTCCTAATGGCTCTGATTGGGAAAAAATATCCTTTATTGCTATAAAAGGAATACAACAATAAACCTTATTTGAGCCAAATATACCTTTGAAGTGTTCTAAATATTGTATGATTGCATAAGCATGTTTTTCTAGCAAGGTGTATTTAATATGTGCTCCTTTTAGTCCTGAGCTCATGAAGGCTATTGGCCTTTCATTATTTTCATCATATTTCTGTGAAAGAACTGCAACTATAGAATGTTCAGATGCATAAGAATAGATGTTAAAATCTTTGGCATAATCTGGGCAACTTAGGGCTGGAGTGGTTGATATGGCTTCTTTAATTTTGTTAAATGCTTCCATATTTTCCATTGTCCATTTTATTTCTCCAGTTTTCTTAACCATGTCATTTATGGGTTTGGTCATCTCTACAAAATTTGGGACAAATCTTCTGATGAAATTTATCTTGCCAAAGAATGACCTGACTCCTTTTAAATTTCTAGGAGGGGGAATTTTGGAAATGGCTTCAATTCTATCTGGATCAATGCTTATTCCTTTTTCTGAAACTATGTGTCCTAACAACTTTCCTTGTGTAGTCCCAAATATGCATTTCTTGGGATTCAAAGAAATTCCAAATTCCTTGCATCGAGCAAAAACTGTAGTTAAATGTTCTAGATGATCTTCTAGATTCTTAGAAAATACTGTGATATCATCTAAGTATACAACTACAATTTTGAACATTAATCCTTTAAAGGCAAAGTCCATTGCTCTTTGAAAAGTAGCACCTGCATTCATTAGTCCGAAAGGCATTCTTAAATATTCAAATGTGCCCCAGGGTGTAGTGAATGTTGCCTTATGTCTATCTTCTAGATTTATCTGAATTTGATTGTACCCTAAAAATCCATCTAACAGAGACAATCTTGTTGAGCCAACTACTGCTTGCAATAATTGTTCCATGTTGGGTAATGGGTAATTATATTTTAATGAACTCTTGTTTAAATTTCTAAAATCTACATAGAGTCTAATATCCCCATTCTTTTTTCTGACTGGTACTAAATTGGATATCCATGAAGAAAATCTTACCTTTCTGATTATTTTGGAATCCAATAACTTTTGTACCTCCTTTTGCATTATTGGGTGCAGAGTTGGATTGTATTTCCTTTGTTTCTATCTGAATGGTTTGGAATCTTCTTTCAGGGGTATTATGTGTGTCATTACATCTATTTTGAATGTTTTCAGATCTTCATAAGTCCAAGCAAAATGTTCTTTGTTCTTTTTCAAGAAATTGATATATCCAACCTTTTCTTTAGCAGGTAAAGCCATGTCTACTTTCACTATTCTGGGTTCTTTCATTGAACCAATATTAATATCTTCAGATATTACTTCTCTGCGTAAAGGTTTATAAGCTTTGTCAAAATCATCAAATAGACTTTCTAGAGAAACTAATCCTTTGGGTATCTTATTAGTTTTCAACTGGATTACTTCTACTGGCTCTCCTATTTGGTCTTTTAGCTTTTCTTCATATTTTTCATCACAGATTACATCTGCATACTGATTTTGTAGAGTCATAAAATCTTTAATATCTATGTCATCCTGAAAGACCTGTAGATATACTATGTTATCTAGCACAGAAGGTTTATAAACTGAAATAGTTGGGAATCTGTCCATATATTCTGTAGTTATCTCTGGGTGATCTAGACCTGAGGTATTTATAGCTAAAATATCTGCAACATGATTTTGTTCTCTAGGAATATATGAGATATTGAAAGCTAAAAATTTATCAATTTCTTCCAACACTGCATTTCTATATTGCTTAAGCCTAGGATGTTTAGTCTGATATTTACCTTTGATCTGTAGTATAATAAGCTCTGCATCCCCTATTACAGTCAAGTAGTTAATGCCTAGCTCTTTTGCTTTCCTTAGCCCTAGTAGTAAGGCTTCGTACTCAACTACATTGTTTGTGCAAGGAAATTGTAATCTGTAAGGAATACTAAGGTAATTTCCTTTAATATCAGTCAAATTTACACCTGCACCTGCTCCAGATTGGGATTTAGCTCCATCAAAAGACATGGTCCACATTTCTTGAGTCAAAACTCTATCTGATTCTGCATCTACTATTTTTATATCTTTTGGATCCATGTTCTTTGCTTCTGGTACTTCCACCAGGAATGGGTTGTGCCATATTGAATAAACTCCCATCCCTTTTTCTTCCATAGAGTTTACTAAGTTAATCATGGTTTCATCTATTTGAATTAACTCTACGGAGTGTTTGTTGAATGGTTCCCTTCTCAAAATTATATTCTCCTTATCTGATATTGGGATTGTAGCATAGGACCAATCCAATTGAATTGAACCTCCTAGTTGTTCTGCCCAATGTCTACTGAGTAATAATGAGAAAAATGGGTCAACGTCAACTACTGCAACATCCATGACAATGCCCTTTTTGGGGTGTTGATCTAGGAAAACTAACAATCCAGTTATCACCCCTACACAAGGAATTTGCCTACTATCCATTACAAAAATAGGGGCAGAATCTCTAGTACAGATTAATCCCATTTGGTCAGCTATTAGCTTAGGCATGATATTATGTGAAGCTCCACTGTCTAGCATGCAATTATGAATCACATATCTTTCCCCTTCATCTGAATTATATCTTAATGACACATAGAAGGGTCTGACAGAGGATGGTGATCTTGTATCATGTTGATTTTGTCTAGCAACATGGCAAGTTGGGTCTTCTTTTAGTTCTACTAATCCAAATGCTCTGCAGACTTGTTCTCTGTATTGTTGAACTTTCATAAGTTCTCCAAATGTGATATTAACCTTTTGCTTACTGAGTTCTGACCCAGCATCAAATTCTATCTTCTTTATATCCAATGGTTTATTACTTTCTTCTTTGGGAATCTCTTCCTCTGATTCTATTACTTCAGGAGTAATATTTTTAGGGTTCCTATCAGTTTTCTCTTTACTGATATTTTTATTGGTGAAAGTTTGTTTTCTTGTTTCACTTGTAGAGGCTTTCTCTATCCTTTCGAGGACTGTTCTATTCCTTAAATTTAGAACATGGGTTGCCTCTAATTCTTCAACCTCTTGAGCAGTGGGGATTAATTTCCCTTGCTTCATCTTATCATATCTTGACTCATGTGATTTCTGCAAGATTTTAGTTCCTTCAGTTACTAAAATTTGAGGATGATGATTTGAAGCATATTTATCCATGTCTTCTTCAAACAACCTTTCTCTGGATTCATCTTCAATGGACCAACATGCATTGATTCTTATATCCTCTTCTGATTCTGCATGCATATCTACATTACGCTGATCACTTAGGTGAATTCCACATGCATCGGGGTTATGGGGTGCATCACAAGTAGAGAAAAAATAGGGAAACCCTTCTGCTACATTAGCAGATGGTATAGGGTTAGGAACATTGTTATGATCCCTATCAGAATATCTATTTTTCTAGTTATTGTTTCCATTACCTCTATTCCTATTTCCTTCTTCAAAACCATTGTTATTTCCCCAATTCTTATTGAAATTTTTCTTGAAGGGAGGACGGTTGTCAACATGAGATCGCTCTATCTGTGAAGATTCACCATTATTTCCATTTCTTTCAATTCTTGCTAACCTATTGTTCACGTTATTGAACATCTCAGTCATTTGACTGGTCAATTTCTCCATTGGATCAATTTTGGTTCTTCTTTGTATATCAAATGCCACCCTTTTGGGTTTTCTCTCAGGTAGGTTGACTTCTAGAGAATAGGGCTTCATATTACCACTGTCCAACATATTTCTTTCTATATCCATTGCTTTTTCCATACAACCATCAATGGTAGTGGCTTGTTCTTGCCTTAACTCATAGTTAAACTCTCCTTGAAAAGCATTCTTATAAAAACAAATAGACTGAATATCACTAGGTCTAAGGTTGGTAGGGATCTTGTTCCTAGTCTTTGAAAATCTTATGTTGAAATCACTAACAACCTCATTTTATTTTTTCTTCATAGTGGCTAGCTCAGTTAACAATGATTGTTCATTTTTCCTTTCACCATATTTCTTTAGAAACACCTCTTCCATTCTGGTGAAGTCTGGGATATCATTGTTAGGAAGGGAATTAAACCATTCTCTAGCATATTTTTCTAAAGTCTGTAAAAATAGTCTTAATACTACATCTTCATGTTCAACTTCTAGACTATCCATTGCATATAAGAAACTTTTGATATGATCCTCTCCAGTTACTGCACTATTTCCTAAAAATTTAGGGAGGTATTTGTGAGCTTTACTGGGTAAGGCATTTAAATTTGTTGGTAATGCAAAAGGCCTATATCTGTTAGTCCTCCATAAATGAACATTAACCTGGGCCATTGCTACTATAGGATTCAATTTCACAGTAGTAATACCTACAGTGGTATGGGTCTAAGTAAATTTGAATATAAACTAATGGATTATTTACCTTTGAATTATTATTATGAGAATAATCACATATATCTTCTATAACTGATTTTAAATGTTCATCTACAGTAATATCAACAGTAATAGTATTCTAATTTTTCTTTACGTACTTTTTACCGCTAGAATTTGATCTACTATTATAAACAATATTCTTGAAAAGTGGAGTTTTTTGAGTATGTATAAATACCTCTAGATTCTCGAGTTTCGAGAATAGCTCCTTACCACTTCTCCTTGTGTTAGCCAACACGTTCTGTTCTCTCCTTTTTATTTTTTTCTTCTGGGTTCATCCAACAGAGTCGCCAACACTAGGGTGTAGAAAGAACAACGTATGCTTTTATCAAGAATGCTTGATATTATCACTCATCCTCACAGGAGTCGGTTCTTGGGATAATTCAAGAAAATCAAGAAACCAAAATTTTCAAGAAGATCAAGAAACGTAAAGAAAATAAGATTGAAAAACATGGGTAAAATAAAGAACGTAGAAAATGTAAAAATTAAAACAAACGTTCTTTATTCTAGTTGGCCACCCGTTGATTAAAAATAATGTCATAAAATCCAGGCTTAGAATGTAAAAATTCTCCTTAACAACGGTGCCAAAAAACTATTGGAACCGATTCTTGCATCCGTAGGATTTCAATTGTCATGCTACAAGAATCCATTTGAAACCAACGAGCTATTACAAGCTCTGGTTGACCTGCCTCATTATTCTGCTAAACACAAATATTGCTAAAGAAAACTACATAATGGGTAAGGAAACCCCAACGGTAATTCTATGACTAAAACTCTAATTACACGCTCCAGATTTATATTATACTATATGTATTAAAATGACCAAGCATGAAAACAACCATTTGTTATGCCTTATGTAGACCGGTGCCTAGATTCATTGGGTTGTTATAGCAATTTAACAATAATTCTATCATGAAACAGAAAGAAGGGGAGGAGAAAAATTGGTATTCTTAATCTTATTCGAATATCACAATAAAACCAAGAGTTAACCAATGAGAGAAACGTATATAATGCATTCAAATAATGTAACCCATTACACAGTGACACACAGAGCTAAGACAAAAGATATAATAGAAAAGAGACTCAGAATTGTATTGATTTCATAAAGTTTACATGTAGAGTGGGCAGAATGCCTTTTAACTCTATTTTTCTCAAAGAAAATATATCAATACAATGAAAATATCCTATTCAAATAATGTAACAGGTCTCTCCTACTCTCCTTGTTCCAATATGGTAACAACAGAGTCTCTAAATCTCAGGCTCAAAAAGGTAGGAAATGATCTCAGCTTCTTGAACACTTTCCTATCACAATCCTACAAAGCAAAGGGAAGAATAAGAAATGAGAAAGAAAAATAGACACAGAAGGGGATACAACAACACAACTAACAGGGCACTCAAGAATACCTCTTAGCAAAAATGTTATTCTCTAATTGCTTGATGCAGAATCTGAATCTAACTACTTCCTTTTATAGCTGCAGGTTCTTGATTCTATTATTTCTAGTTCATCTCTAACCTTACACTTGTCAACATCTGATTGAACCTATTCTATATGTTGTCCAGCTAGTGCGGCTCTAAACTGACTATTAAGGTTCTTTTCTAGACTAAAGGGAGCTCTTTGCTAATTAATTTGGCCTTTTTGCTCTCTCTGGTTGGCCCTAGAAACTAAGGATTCAATACTATATTTTTTCTTTTTGTTCTACTTGTCCTGGTCACTATGATCTACTGTTAAGGATTGACCAAGCTACCATCATGAATTCTAGATGAGGAACGGAGGGGGACCCGACATGATGGTGAAGACAAGGGGTGGCATGCCAGTGGCAAACAGATGGAGTTGCACTGATCACGCGATAGAGTGAAGGGAGAAAAGAGGAAAGGGGGTGGCTCCACACAATGGAAGGTGGTGAGATGGCACAATGTGAGGACAAATGTCAGGATGGTTAAGGAAGAAAGCCTAGAAGGAGGGAGGCAGTGGTAAGTAGGAAGAAGGTGGGAATGGAAAACAAGATCTAGAAGCATTTATAAGTTGCTTCCATAACTATACTCCGTCGGAGTGTTCCCCTCATAACTATATTCCATCGAAGCATGGATTGAATGGCTTTCTGTGAGTCAAAACCATGCTTTCTTCTTCTCATGCTTTCGTCATCTTAAGTATTTGTAGAATAGAAACTGAATATATTTATATTCTTTGTACTCCATAGTTTCACTTTGCCGATACCTTTTAGCTCTCCCTTACTGTCTCTTATTTATAAGTTGTGACTATGCCTTGTAGTTTTATTTTTGTGGTACACTATTATTCCCATGAGATATACATGATCTGGTTGTAGGCTTGAGCATCAGGATTTATCTTTTGTTTGGTCTACTTTGTCCTTACCAAGGTACTATCCATGGGATTTACTCTGATTTGCTCGAATCTTTCCTTCCCTGGGTATCCTTCTGGATTCACGTGTTTATGAGTACTATTTTGACTTCGTCTTTGGCTATTGATCTTCATAGCATCTTTTGGTGTACCTTACTGTGAACGAGTCACCTCTTTGCTTTTCTACCTCGATGTATGTTTAGGGCATTTCTTGTGAAGTGATCATCCTTTTCTGGTAGCTTAGACTATCGAATATTTCTTACGGATGAGTCCACTGATTTTGTCGGTTTGTGATCTTCACAGGTTCCATCATGGCTGCTTCTGGTATTCTTAAACCTGCAAGAGTGTTAGTTTCTAAAACTTTGAAGATGTTGGTCAATGGTGATTTTATTCTTACTGATAAAGTACAGTCGTTCGATCAGCTTGCTTCTTGTCATTTTCTTGGGTTTCTTATAACCTTTGGTTCGTGCACTACCATTGGATCTAAGTGGAGGTGAGAGCATATGTTAGATCCATCGGAGATACCCATTGATTTAGCCTGTTTGTATTATTTTTGCTAGAATCTAACTCATTCACGATCATCAGATCTTCTTGCTCCTGATAAAGTGTTGTCGTTGGATCCTGATGATTGATTCATCGCTTTAAACTTTTGATTCACTCTCTGTCATCATATCTTAGAAAGGATTAGTGCAACCATTGATGTCCCAGGACCTACATGGTCGTTAGTCTACCTTCAATCATGTTTACCCATGCACACTATTGGATCTGAGTAGAGATGAGCACTGTCGTACAATCTTCTGAAAGCCAATATTTTACTAAGATTCCAATTTGGCATGACCGTCAGATCTCGATTGAATGTTAGCACAACCGTTGATCTCCTTCAACCTGCGGGGTCAGTTACTTAAAAAAATATAATTCTAAACCCTGATTAATTTGAAATGGGGATGATTAACCAACGTGTTTAAAAATTTGTTAATCTCGTTTAATATTTTTAATTAATCACATGAGGACTTTACTTCTTTAATGCACCTTTGTAAGAGCGTTACCGTCAGATTAGGTCTAAGATCAAGCGTTGCCATTAGATCATTCTTAATATGATCGTTGTTTAACGCAAAGAGGCGTATACCCTTGAACCTTAATTAATATTTCTTTTAATGAGGGTTTAATCAAACTATGCACATTCATTGATATTTACATTTTGTTTGATCGCTATCATGAGATCTATTGGATCTACCCGATTTTTAATTAAGATATTAACCCATGTTTATTCTTTAACCTTTTGAATTTTTGGAGAGCAGAGATCCATTGGATTTGGCTTGGATCAAGCGCATCCATCAGATCCATCAGAGTTGTATGACTTTTAATCATTTCTAACCTTAGATTATAATTCTTTTAGACCATTAGACTTATCATTCAGGTTTCTTCATGAAAACGCATCTGTTGGATTGGTTTTGATGATGTGCTACCGTCAAATTAAGCCTAATATGAATCTTATATACTTTGAACATGGTCTTTGACTTGTTTGACTTATCAATTGATTGATTTATTAAGACTCCTATCATCTTATTAGAACTGAGTTGAGCGCGACCCTTGGATTAAATCTAAGGTGCTTGCCTTTTAGTTAAATGGGGTGCATACCCTCAAGATTTTAATTTAAAATACCTTTATGTGAATTTAATTTTTTTGGTACTTAGGCCAAGGTGCTTGATTGGAATTTCCCTTACTCTAGAATACCTTAGGGCTTTAAATATTTATCATTTGATCTAAGCTTAAAATAAACTTTATTTTATGAGGTTCGAAGCTAGGCTTTGTTAAAGATCTAATTAATAAAATTTTGCCATAACCTTTATTAATATATTATAAATAAAAAGGCACACACTTATTAATAACCAAGGTTAGAATTATCACACAACCCATGAAAATCTAAAAAAATTCTCACCAACTGAAGAAGCAACCAACATTATTAAAAATATGATTAAAATTAAAAATTAAAATTTATGGGTTTCAAATTTGAGTCAAATTTGGCTCCAATAGGTTTTCATGGCAGTGTATGAACCTATCTGGGGGTTTGCATGGTGGTGTGCAAACTGGGTGTAGAAGGTTGTAACTTCTTAGTAGAAGGTTTGAGGTGTGTTTTAGGGATGTTATGGACTCTATTATGGATTTACAATACTTGTAACATAGAAAAGAAGGTCATACAATGAATTAGATAGCAATAAAGCTAATCTAAAATAAATTTGTGGAGGGTCCCACAGGGCGTGCTAGAATGTAACACACAAAAATCACAAATTATAAAACTAATGGAATAATATGCTAAATACTCTTTTTATTGATTTAAAAGGAGGTTACAAAATGAACTTTCTCTTAAGAAAGATTTTCCTCATTTCTCAATATGAATATGGTGCATTTTATGATGTCTTTCAGTGCCCTCAATGTAGATGGGTTTCTTTGCATGTGTGCCACTGCGTGGATGCTTGAAAATATATATTTTACCTATTTGGGCTTGCATAAATAGATTAGTATGTTTGGGGACCTTTCATTGATCACATATTATATTTATGAAGACAAAAATAACATTGAAATGAAAGAAAAGATGATGAAAATTGGAAATGAAGTTGTAGAAACTATAAACAATTGATATATATGTTTTGTAGCTACAAAGTTGTAAACTAGGTTCACATGGCAATATATGAGCCTCTATGTTAGGTTCACACGGTGGTGTGAAAACCTTGTTGTAGTTGATTTTTTTCTATGAATTTATATTCATATGAGCTCCTAGCACTATTGCTTGATGTATGATGGATGCCAAAGTGATGGAGAATATTTTGGAGTGATTTCTACAGAGTTTTGTTAAGTAAACCAAAAGGGTAAGAGATTTGTTTCATGGTGATGGCCATCTATTTATAAAGTGTGCCAAGGCTAGGGGTAGTGAGGTGTCCTTTATGAGGTGGCATAAACCCTAGGTTAGATTCCAACCATGGTGAAGTTAAAAGGATGAAGTGGAAGGTGAGTCATCCCTTCATCTTCCCTAAAGAGGAATCTAGAATATCCTAGGTGCACACATGTGTGAGCAAGGATTAAGGTTAACCCTAATTAGACAAATCCTAGGTTATGTTGTGATTAGATTAAGAATATTTAGAAATGTGCTACCTATTGTGGCCATTGCATAAATAGCCCCAAATTTGGGGACCCACCTTTAATTTTGTGTTTTTGAGTATTTTGGTATTCTTGGAGTGATAATTTTGATAGGTCCCATCCTTGATGTTTGCAATTTCATTTCCAAGGTTCCTTGTTGGGTAGTGCCTTCTTGTCTTCTTCTAGAGGGTCTAGCATGTTGTCAGTTATAGGGTTTTCATAGGTTTAGTTGTTTTCTTGATTATTCCATTGTTTTCCTTTTATTTGTTTTTTTAATAAATAAACCTTTTGAAGGTTGATTGATCTTCATTTTAAATAAAATTTAAAAAAAGAAAATAAAAATTTAAAAGAAAAATATAATATATATATATATTATAATAATAAAAATATAAATAATCAAAAAATAATAAAAAAATATTAAAAAATGAGAAAAAAATTAAATAAAATAAGAGTACTTCATTTCCATTGCACTCTAATATGTTTTTCATATGAAGGATAAAGTAAAACACATAAAATAAAAAATAAAATTTAACTAAAACTAAAAGTGTTCGGGTTATTTTATGTATTTATAAACATACATGTGATTTTTGATTTCGTGTAGGTACGTAGACATGATGGATAGAGACAATGACATGGGATTCCATGGTAGTTTGGAACAGACGTAGCCAACATGGGCTTGAATGGACCTTATCGGATGCAGAGGTTGTGTTATAGTAGATAGGAGCGATGATGTGGGCTATTTCTAGGGAAGACGTGGATTAGAAAGAATTGCATGATAGCTTGGATGTACCACAATTGTTTAGAATGTGGACATGAGAAATAACAGGTAGATGTAGGAGATTTAGCGTGCAACATCAACGTGGTGTTTACACTACATTGAAGAAGCAGACCCTATTGGATTGGATGCATACACCATGACAGACAGTGGACATAGATCATCAGATCTGAGCCTAGAATTAAAGCAGTGTGATGCAAAATCTTGATGACTAGAGCAACGTGGGGTAGTTAGTCAAAAATCATAGAGATGTTGAAGAGACCCTACATGCAAGAGGTAATGCAAGGAGTGATGCACTCATGAGGTGAACATCATTGGATTGGTGGCACACCATCGTCACCAAAAATGTAGCTCCGATGGAAGGATACCACACAAAAAAGTTTGTAGGAGGGATAACCTTCAAAGGGGATGAATTTAATATTGCCAAGTAGTGCTCATCAATGGTTCAATTCTAAAGTTAGGTTTCAATCAAGTGTATTTAGAGGATCATAGGTCTATTGTGTCGATTTTATAGCAAAGCAATGAAATGACTAGGAAAATTTGATGATGCAGTGCTAGACTACACCCCTCGAATTCAAGGATGGTAGGATAGATAAACATTGATGTATGATTGAGAGGGTTTGGATCAGGATAGCTTTATGTGACTTATGGCTATGAATACTATGAAGCTCAATGTGGATGAATGATGATCGATTGCGGGAATGCCTTGAATACAAATTTGCTTCCCCTATGGGCCATGGGTGGAAATAGTTTAATTCACATTGGTTAGGCAAGATCAGGCTATAGCTATGGGTACCACAGGATGCATAGTAGATTTTAAGCTTATATAACAAGTTACACAATGAAGATGATACGTTCGACAAGGAAAATGAGATCACGGATGAATCGTGTAGAGAAAATTGATGAAACAATAGAAGAGTCATTGGAATAGGGTTGGTAGATGTTTTTAAAGCTGATGCAAATTTCAAATGTTTCCCAAAGAAAATTTATAAATATTTTTCTAGTTTATGCAGTGCAACTATGAGTTTGATTTAGCAAGGTAGGGGTAGAGGATATCATCAAAGAAGCTATCATGGCGGGTGAGTTTGAAGGCAGTTTGATGTGGTGGTTATGGGATATCGTAGAGAGTAGTCTTTATTTAGCATGCAGTCATACGACATGTATGAATACAAATAATATAGAAAACGATGAAGAAGGATTAATAAAAACCGTATAATCCTTTATCAGTACACGGGGCATTTTGTAAAGAACCAATGAAATCATCCATCGAAAGTAGCATAATATAGGGAGGTTGTTAATAATAATTCTTCGAGCATTAATTTTATCGACGACCACTTAGGAAATCTCATTGAATCAATATTAATATAAATTATATCTACTGATAATAGTTTCAAAAGCAAATGTTATACTCAAGCGGAGGAGTTAATTATGTAAGTCAATTATGTGGATATTTTCTCATATAAAGTAACATTGATGTTGTGTCATATAAAAGCATTTTCCAAAGTTGTCAAATACAGTGGTTACAAAGAGAACATAAGTGTTACAAAAAATGGAAATATTACGAGTGGATGCACAAATAGAAGGTGAAGGAGAAGGCATTACGAGACAAAGGAGAAATGAAAGGCTATATAGAAAATTTTAAAATCTCATCAAAGCCAATGCACAAGAGACTGGATTTTTTTGAAAGCCACACTCTAGAAGTTTTGGAACATGAGAAAAGGGAAATGGTTGGAAGAATTTCAACTGTTGTCCTCATTTTGTATGTCATAAAATATATGAATCCTTTTCACCATATGTATTAGAATTGTGTAATGATGTTATATGCATGAATACAATAGCATTGTTTATACACTTTCATGCATGTTTACTCCTTAGACTCTCGCCTTGACCAGTCTTAGATTGTGTGTATGCAGGTCTAACCTGGTTCTTGTTTTTACATTCGGGATCTAATGTTTTCTGCAGGATTGGGGAACCAGTTTACAGTAGCTCTCTTTGGTCATTTTCTGCATTTTGTTTCATGTTTTCAGATTTTTATTTTTATTTCTCTAACCATGTTTTCTCATTTTTTAAAATTTTTAAAATAAAAATAAAATAAAAAAATAAAAATAAAATCCCAAAAATAGATGCATGTGTCTCTAGAAAAAGCTTTAATGTTTCATCTTATGCAATTTCGGTTCCATTTTGAAGCAAATCCAAAATTATAAAAAATATTCAAAGTTGTTTTTAAAGGAATTTTGTAATTTCAGATTTTACATAATTTCACATTTTGAAGGTAAATCAAAATTTAAGCTTTGAATGTTCATTTTGAAAGCAATAAATTAACTTCCCTTTATGAAAATCATAATTTCATTAAAGGGGGATAATTTATAGGGCATTTCCGAGGTTATTGTTTTTAAAGTAATAAATTAACCTCCCTTTATGAAAATTTCAATTTCATTAAAGAGGGGTAATTTATTTGGTATTTCAAGGCCATTACATTTTAAAGTTAGTAATTTAAATTTATTTTCTTTTCATGCTCAAAGAAAGCTAAAAGGAATACAATCATCATTCAAACTTTGCATTTCAAAAGATAGATTTTAGGCTTTTCTTTTATGCTCAAACTAAGGATTAAAGAAGATAAAACTTATTTAAAATCTGCTTAACCAAATTAAGTTAAATTTTACCTTAAAAAATCCAAGATAAAATGAACTAAGGCTTTACATCGTGGTCATATGAGGGCAAATAACATTTTATTTTCTTTTGAGGTTTATGAACAATCAATAGCATAGCATAATAAAATAAACCAACATAGGCTCCTTGTAAACAGTTATTTGTAATCCACAAAGGTATTCCTAGCACTTATTTGATACATATTCATAAGATTACAAGCATACATTAAGTAAAATGAACCTTGGAGAAATTTTGATCTCTTTGCAAGAGAGGGTTTTCTAATCAATACCCTAACTGTGAGTGTGGTTTTGCAATTGGGAAAAATTACCAGTCAATATTTTGGTGCTAGAATGAGGGCTTGTAATGGTTTACTTTATTGCTATTTATATGCTAAATTGTTCATGTTTACTTGAAAGGTATTGGTCTTGGCTAACAAGGTTTTGTTGATCACATTCATTGGTTTAAAAAGTCCTTAATTGATGATGCATTAATACTAACGTTTTTGCAAATTGAAGGGTCATCTTCATTACTATGGTTTGATTGATCTATATATTTTGGTTCATGCTAACATGATGATCTATATGATAAAAAAATTAGATTTGTTAGTCATTTCATGCTTCTTTACAATATATATTTATTTGGTTAGCAAAATTGGTACTAAAGTCATATTATTTAAGGTTCACTAATGACATTATTTATTTCAACCAGGGTTGTAATTGCATCTTGGATAGAGGATTATTATAGCCATTTAAATAGGCCCACCCATCAAATCCCTGAAGGTGTAGAAGACTAGATGTCTATTCCTTTCCCACCATATGCCCCATATATAGTTAGGGATAATTAGGCTCCATAATATCGTCAGGCTCTCACATACAAATGGAGATCTCGAATGATAAATTTGAAGTTAAAATATTGATTACTAGGGGTTGAGAGACATTTTTCGTAGGACTACCCAAACTATCGAACTCGTTTCGGCCATATCTCACTCATCCAGACTCGGATTGAGCTAAAATTTTGAGGGTAGATGCCTGAAAAACCCTAGAATGTCTCCACCAATTTTCATATCATTTGGAGCAACACAGATCCTAGCACATCCCTATGTGTGAACGAGATATTTGGCAAGCGGCTATGCGAGGGTTTCATCTGGGTTGAGTGCAAGCAGCTCCAGAGGTTGGTTTTTAGGGCCTTCGGGCCCTAGCGGCCAATATTTTTGTGGTTTATGCTCAATATTTTAGTAGGAAATGTTGCAGGGGATCCAATATGGGTTAGAAATTTGTCTTTCAATAGATCATACTATGAACTTGAGTGACAACGACTTCCAATTTTCTGCACAAAAGAAAAGTGAAAACCATACCTTTCCACGGCGTCTAGGGCAAGGATTAAAGAGATCACGAAACAAGTTTCAAGCAGTTGATCAAAAAATGGCTCATATCTCAAGTGAATCTGGTGCTAAGGTGCACCCACAAAATAATTCTACTGTGAAAACCCCTATCAAGGGTAAGAATTTTGAAGACTCGGTCCCAAAAATGAATTTTAGGGATGCCCTTCATGGTGGACAGCCTCAGCCCAATGCTAATATCAATCTTAGGGCTTCCCATAAACCTCTAAGAATGCCTAAGATTGATCCCAGGAAAATGGAGTCGGGATGTCTTAAAGCAGCTGATGGAACTCCTATTGTTAAGCTTGATATGGGTAACATTCAGACTGGCATTGAAGATTTGGAAAAAAGAGGACTAATTTGTCGGTTCGTGGGTTTTCGTCCGAGTCTATCTGCTTTCAAAGTCCGGGCTGCAAAAAGCTAGAAAACTAAAGGTGAGTTACAAATCTCTATTTATCCAAATGGTTATTTTCTTGTTTTATTTGCTAATAATGAAGATAGAGAGAAAACTTTTCAAGGGGGTCCTTGGTTTTTTGGAAGGGCGGGGCTTTTCATGAAGCCCTGGCATACTAAATTTAAATCCGAAGAAGAGATGCCTTCTATAGCTCCCGTGTGGGTTAGACTCTTTGGCCTCCCTATTGAATTTTGGAATCCTACTATTTTTTCTTCAATTGGAAACTCTTTAGGAACTTTTATGATGATTGTTGATTGTACTCAAAATTTTGAACATATTATTTATGCTCGGATTTGTGTTTTAATGGATTTTGACAAACCCCTACCTAAAAAGATCACATTACAATTTGGGGAAGACACTTGGGAGCAAGTAGTGGACTATGAGAACATTCCTTTTCATTGTAGAATTTGCCATGAATATGGTCATTTGGCCAGTGCTTGCCCAAATAAAATTCCTGATCAAAAGAAAGAAGATATAAACTCAACGAGTTTCCAAATACCTAAGAAGAAGAACACTCAGAAAAAACCAGTTATGAAGGATCAATCAAAGTCATCTGCTAATATGTTTGAAATCCTTTCCACAAATGATGTCCCAAGTGAGGAAGAGGAAATAATGGAAACTAAAATCTTAGAAACACAATTTAAATATGAAGGGAAGAACTCAGAGACAAACCAACAAATCAAAGGTTTTCAACGAGAAAAAAAGGAGAAAATTTACACAAGAAAAACAATCTTTCAAATGTCAAAACTTCAAATAATGCAGGTCCCAATATAGACTCCGTTGAACCATCTAGTAAAATTTTGGTTGTGTACGAGCATTCTTCAAGGTTAGAAGCCATCTCAGATTCAATTGGAATAAGTCAAGAAACAGGGAAAAAAAATTGAAGATGGATTCTAATAAAAAAGCAGGTCGCAAGACCAATCAATATCATATGGTAAAAGAAGGTGAAAAGCTTGTAGAGGAAGGTAAGATTAATGCCCTTCCCAAATTTTTTAGCCCTGGTATTAATGAAGATCATCACTTGGAATATTAGAGGACTCAAAGGGAGTCTTTCAAAACAAAATGAAATTAGAAGAATGATTCAGATAAATCATCCACATCTTGTTTTCCTTCAAGAAACAAAGATGTCAATGGAGGATATGGACTCAATTGCCAGTAAAATTTGGCCATCTGGAAAAGTGGTTTCCCTCAGTTCCCAAGGGACTTCGGGTGGCATTGCTTGTCTTTGGGACCCAAAAGAGGTAGTTATTCACCATATGGTTGGTAGTTGGGGTTTGTTGGCTATAGCTATTCAAAGTAGACATTCCAACCAGATTATGCTCTGCATTACTGTTTATGCTCCGACTTCTTTGGAGGAAAAAAGAAGATAGTGGAAGGATATTACTCATATTATCTCTCATTTTCCTAAATCTTGGATCTTGATCGAAGGAGATTTCAATACCATCCTCTCTCTGGATGAGAAAAGGGGGGGAAATAGAAATTTGGACAAAAGCACTGACCTCATGAGCGAATATATTGCAAACCTCCATCTTGTGGATATCCAACCAGATAATGGCCTTATGACTTGGTCTAATAGAAGGCAAGGCTTAGCTTGTATAATGGAGAGATTGGATAGGTTTTTGCTCTCTAAAAATTTCTTAATCCATGGTCACATTCCTAAAGTGAAGACTCTTAATAATGCTTGGTTCGGATCATTGGCCAGTCATGGTGGAAATGTGGAAAACCAATGTGAGTTTCTCTCCTTTTCATTTTCAATTAATGTGGCTTAGAGACATTTCCTTCAGACCTCGTGTGCAACAATGGTGGAAGGAAGGTAAACCTAGGCATGGGACTAAGATGTTCTATTTTTCCAAAAGACTGCAATACATTAAATCCAAAATCAAGACTTGGAACTGGAAAGAGTTTGGGGATGTTCATAAAAAAAAACATGAAGTTATTGCTCATATTGAAAATTTGAATAAGAAAATCCGTTTAGATGGCCTCACAGAGAAGAGAAGTGCAGATGAAATTAAACTCACAACTCGGTTAGAGGAATGGGAAAAAAGAGAAGAAATCTTATGGAAGCAAAAATCTAGAATTCAATGGCTCAAAGAAGGAGATCGAAACACAAATTTCTTCCACAAATCTCTTCTAGCTCGAAGATCTCACAACTTTATTTCTTCCTTAAAATCAGATTCTGGAGATGTTGTTTATACTTGGGATGGCATGAACTCTATTGTTGTTGATTACTTTTCCAATATTTTTGCTGCTACTCCTCT
Organism: Wollemia nobilis; assembly: GCA_028583015.1. Lineage (NCBI taxonomy): Eukaryota > Viridiplantae > Streptophyta > Pinopsida > Araucariales > Araucariaceae > Wollemia > Wollemia nobilis. Next base: position 2,762,137 of record JAQPPZ010016610.1, read on the forward strand.
TGACTCAACTTCACAACAAAATGTTCTTCAAGCAATCCCTTCTCTTATCACTTATGAGGAGAACTCTATTTTGACTACTCCTATTACTATCAATGAGCTTCAACAAGTAGTTTTTAAAATGCAAAAAGGGAAAACCCTAGGTCCTGATGGTTTTCCCATTGAGTTCTACCAAGAGTTTTGGGATATCCTTCATGTTGATTTATTAGAGGTGGTGGAAGAAGCCAGGAAAGCCAAAGAAATTTTGAAGGTTATCAATAAAACTTATATTACTCTTGTTCCAAAAGCTCAAGAGGTTGATCATATCTCAGCTTTTAGACCTATTGCTTTATGTAATGTTCTTCTCAAAATCATTACTAAAATCATGGCAGAAAGGTTGAAGCCTCTTTTGCATAAGATTATTTCCCAGAGCAAGGGGGTTATGTGGAAGGACGTCAAATAGTAGATGAGATAGTTCTTGCTCAAGAAGCCATCCATTCCATGGATATGCAAAATTCTCCTTCCATGTTCATTCGGTTAGACTTATCCAAAGCTTATGACCGAGTGGATTGGCACTTCCTTATCAAAGTTTTGAGGCAATTTGGTTTCTCTAAGGATTGGATGGATTGGATTATGGGATGTATCTCTTCAGTTTCCTACTTAGTTCTTATCAATGGCAGGCCTTCTCAGTCATTCCTAGCTTCCAGAGGTATTAGGCAAGGTGACCCGCTATCCCCTTATTTATTCATCATTCTTGTTGAATGCTTGGGTAGGACTATAACCAAAAAGAGGGAAAACAAAACCCTTGAGGGAGTTACCATTGCTCATGGAGCTAGACCTATCTCTCATCTTCAATTTGTGGATGACTCTACTCTTTTAGGTAAAGCTACAGTTAAGGAAGCTTCTAATATTAAGCAAATCATTAGCTATTTTTCTAAGGCTCTTGGGCAGTTGATCAATGAAGACAAATCTAAAGTTATTTTCTTTCACTTGCTCTGCTAGACAGGAATCCATGGTCTTGGATAAATTAAGATATAAGAAGACCTCTCTTCCAATCACTTATTTAGGTATTCCCATAAATATTCAAAGGCAAAAAAATAAATATTGGAATTGGTTGTTGGACAAAGTCAAGAAGAAAATTGGAAAGTGGACCAACAAGTGGCTTTCTTTCGGGGGTAGAATCACCTTGGTAAAATCAGTCCTTCAAGCTATTCCTATTTATGTTTCTTTCATTTTGAATATCCCAAAGGTTGTTCTTCGAGAATTGGATCAAATCAGTCATCGTTTCCTTTGGAGTGGTACTAAGGAGAAAAGAAAATGGGCCTTGGTGAAATGGGATACTTTATGTCTTCCTAAGAGTGAAGGGGGTTAGGATTCCAGTCTTCTATTAATAACAACAAAGCTTTAGCTGCTAAATTATATTGGAGGATGTTGCATAACCCCAATGCTCTTTGGGCCAATAATCTCCGTGCTAAATATGCTTGAGAACAAAAGTCCTGAAGACCTTGTTCGCTATCAACTTCCTACCAAAGGTTCTCCCATTTTAGGAGTTCTTAAGACTGGTGAGGATTTGATAAAGAAAAAATTATTTTGGATCATTCATAATGGTCAACAGGTAAATTTTTGGATAGATTCTTGGGATGGTCACAAGCCTTTGATAACTCGGTTTCCCGATTGGAGGCCTTGGATGGAGGAGCTTCACCGAGCTAATTGGATAAAGGTGGCTAATTACTGTCGGTACCATACTGGTAATTCAAAGGTTGGTAGATATTGGATCCCTATTGAGGACTGGCCTATTCAAATCCTAGAAAGGCAAAGACAAGATATCCAAGGCATCCTTCATATGAGATCCCTCTCTTGGTCCCATGAAAAAGATTGTTTTGGATGGAACAACACTACTAAGGGTGAGTATTCAGTTGCTCAAGGTTATTTGACCTTATGCCATAATAATCCCAACCATTCTTCTGACATATTTTCTCGATTGTGGGCTCAAAAGCTCTGGCCTAAGGTGAGGTTCTTTAATTGGCTTTTATTGCATCGTAGGGTGCTTACTGGTGAGCAACTTATGAAGCATGGTTTTCATGGCCCTTTTAGATGTGAAATGTGTGAAGAGAATGTAGAAAATATCAACCATATTTTTATTGAGTGTACTTTAGCCTCTGAGCTATGGAGGAGAATGGCCACTTTACTTGGCTTACAGTGGTCCAATTTTTTTACTTTTGAACAACTTTGGAGGGATTGGCCTAATCAAGAGGGTGTTGATCATTTTATTAGGCGGTTAGTTTGGATGGGTTCTACCATTCTTCTTTGGAATATTTGGAATGAAAGGAACAACCAAATTTTTAATCAAGATAGGAAGGATATTCACTATATTTGGCAAAAGACCATAGCCAACTTAGTTGAATCGAGTCCATCAACTCCTTAATCACCCCCAAAACTCCCACCAAATATGGGATCAAGTGATGCAAATATTGAAGATTAAATCTTCTAAGGGCAACCAACTTAAAGGGAATGTGAGTATTAGTAAGATGGATAGGACTAGAAATTGGCAACCTCCTCCTAAGGATTTTGGAAAAGTCAATACTGATGGAGCCTCTAGAGGGAACCCCGTAAAAGCCGGTGTGGGAGGAATTGGTAGACTTTCAGATGGCTCCCTGGTTTTTACTTTTGCTGAGAATTTGGGTATTCTTTCCAATAACCTTGCTGAGGGGTATGGTATCCTCAGAGGCCTTCAGGAGGCTACTAAGGTTGGATGGGAAAAGGTGTTAGTTGAGTCTGACTCTCAACTTATGATTAATCTCTTGAAGACTCCTTCTAAGAATCATAAGGTGGATTGGAGAATAAAAAGAATTATTGAGAAGATTCAATTAATCCAGATGGGATTTTTGAAAGTTGATTACAATCATGTGGTCGGAGATCAAAACAAGAGTGTTGATGCTTTAGCTAATTGGGCTTTGGACAAAGGTGATCTTACTTGTTATGGCCACCCTCCTATATGGTGGGCTTCTCAAATTAGGGAAGCTCTTCTTTCTATCATTTCTTTGGATGGCTCCAGATCTGAAGGTACCTAGTTTCTTCTTGTTTTTTTTTTTGCTTCTCTTTGGTTCATTCAGTTTTTTTTAGTTCCCTAGCTCATTCTATTCTTTATTTTGTTTCCTCTGTTGATTCTTGCCTTAATAGTCTTCTGGTCTAGATAGGTCATTGTTATGTTCAATTTTTTTCTTTTTATTTTTTTGTTTTTTTTTGTTTAGTTTTTTAAGGTGGGTGGGTTCTTTTGTTTTGTTTTGTTTTTGTGTTCTTTGTGTTGTTTTTTGTTGTTCATGTGTTTTTTTTGTTTTTTTTTTTTTTATGTTTTTTGTTATTGTTCTTGTGTTTTTTTCGTTCTTGTTCTTGGGTTTCTCTTTGTTTGTGTTATTTCGTGTTTTTATGTGTGAGTGTTTTCTATGTTTTTTGTTTTTGTTTATTGTCTATTGTTGGTTGTTTTTTATTTTTATTTTTATTTTTTAGGTTTTGGTTGTGTTTATTTTTCATGTTTTTTTGGGTTATGTCTTTGTAGTGTTATGTTGTTTTTGTCTTGTTTGTGTTTTGTTATGTGGTTCTTGTGTTTTTCTATGTGGTTTGTGTTGTGGTTTCTTTTATCTTATTGTGCGTGTTTGGTTGTGCTTTTGTTTTTGACACACTCAAGGAGCATGTTTTTTATTTTATTTTATTATTTTTGTTGTTATTTACTTATTTTTAAATTGGTTTTGTGTGTTTGTTTGCTCCTTGAGTATGTCAAAGGTGGTAGGCCAGGTCCGAGTCCTGGGCATTTTTGGTGGAATGGATACCCCTGCCTCCTTGGGTCTTACCCGAAAGTGGCATCCCTTTTGGGATGTTTTCCACAAATAAAAAAAAAAGGTGTAGAAGATTATTTACCTCAGTTTAGGCATGATGTGTATTCGGCTAAGGAACATATTTAGAGATACAAGGACATGTTAATTCATTTCCGAATTATGCATGCAGATTTTCCTTGTAGGTTGTTTTCATACACATTGGATGAGATTGCATTTTATTGGTACATCCACTTACCTCAAAGTTCTATCACTTCTTGGGCTCAACTAGAAAAATAATTTCTCAACCATTTTGGAAACCCAGTTGATCCTTTCGTGATAAAGAATCAATTTCTCTCTATTTGTAAAGAACCTAGTGAATTCATGAGCCAATTTAATGATAGGTTCCATAGGTTGTATGCCAAAATGGATACACATTATATCACTTTGGAAGAATAATCCATTCAAATTTACATGGGAGCCTTATATCCCTTACTTTCTAAATTTCTAGGGAAAAATATTGAACATCCATCCTTGCCTAGAGCCTACTAGGCCACAATAATAGTAGAAAAATGGTGTATTTCAAAATTGGGTGATGTGGATAAATTAACATTACCTAACTCTAAGGATAAAAATTAGATACCACCCATGAGTCAGGTTGAGGCACAACCTTCTCCCATTATGAACCATTCTTTAGGAGTTATGGTTTCCAACCAATACCAACCATCTAATCCAGCACCCTTGAATAAAATGATGTCTAAGGTGAAAAATCAATGAGATGAAGTTGAATTTCATAATTTTACAACCACCTTAGAAATTGTCCAAGAGGAGGTGCAAGTTGCAAAGTCAATACTCACAAATAAGGATTGTGGTGAACAATCCCATCAATATGTAGAGATTGACTCAAAGTTGAAAACATATGAGCCTTTAGAAATAAAGGGCTTGGAGTCATTATTTACATAGGAGGATTGGGATAATATCAGAAAGAGTGAAAGAGAATCTAAAAAGGAATCAATAGATGAATCTAAAGAGTCACCAGAAGACATGATAGAATTTCATCACTTGTTTTTAGAGGACAATTATTATGATGATCAAGAAAACCAACATGAGTCAAGTTATGACTTAGAGTCATTATTTACAAATGAGTATTGCAGTGATCATGCAAATATAAATAGGAGAAATGATTCCATCGTAGAAACCCTTGAGTCACCAAAAATGATTGAAGGAGAATTTGAAGAAGAGTTTCTTGAAGAATCTGAATATTACAAGGAATATGTAATAGAATTTCATCTCATGGGTCTAGATGAAAATTATTGGAAGAAATATATAGAATCATTTGTTACTCCTACATTCTCTAATGAAAATTTCTCTTTGTTGGGTATGCAGGACGCTGAAATCACTACCTCACATGAAGAACTTGCAATTCTTGAACAATATAAAAATGAAATGAAAGAAGGGATGGAATATCATCAAATGTTTTAGGAAGATAATTATTGTAATGATCTAGAAATATATGGGGAATCATTGGTTTCTCACATTCCTACTGATGAAATATCTATTTCACTTGATATGCAGGACATTGAAACCTCCATCTCACATGAATATTTTGCAATCCTTGTGCAATTAGAAAATGACCAACCATTTGTAGAAGTAGAGAAGGTTCCAAGACTCAATTATTTTGAATATGAGTTTATTGAACACCTTTCCAAAAGAGAAAAATATGAAATGATAAATATTTCCTATGATCCATTTTTTGTGGATGAAAGAGGGGAATCTCTCACTTTGTTCTCATTTGAGGGGCAAGAAATTGAAAACCTGGTTTCACCTAGGGATCCTATAATACCTATGTTACCTAAAATAGAGGAAATTCTAGAATCTGAATGGTTTAGGTTTGATATCATTGATGATACAAATGAAAATGTTGCTTTATTTGAAATAACACAAATGGTTGATCAAGAAGATGTGTTATTTAACACATCCCTTGACCAACAAGATTCATGGTTTGAAAAGGATGGGAATATTTTTAATTGGGTGCCTAATTTTGGTGTCTTTGAAAAATAGGTCATTGACAAAGATGAAGGGCTACATGATGATAATTATGAAGATCATGATAAAAAATAATAAGTTACAAATCCTCTCCAAATATTGGTAAATGGAAATGCATCAAAGGTAAAATCTCACCTTTTGTGTTCCACCATCCAAATTCTAGGTAAAAGTTTGCATAATCATTTATTGGATTCAAATGCTAGTAATGATGAAATGCCATTGGAGGTTAATGAAGAACTAGAGTTTATTTCTACTCACACCTCTAACGATAATGCTTTGTTAAATGAAAAAGAAGTTGATGTGCTTGAAGTGTTAAATTAGGTTCATAATCAATTAATTATTGAATCTAGGATAAAAAATTATAATGATCCTAATTTAGTAGATATCCTAGATGCTTGCAAATTATTGCATAAGTTTGATTGGTATAAAAACATGGAAAATGGCTTGACTTTGAAATTTTTGGAAATAGGCTCCTACTTGCAAAATATCATATTTGAAAATGAAAGCCTAATCCTAAATCATGAATTGAATCGTGAAATCTACATTTTAAGGAGTAGAATTGAAAATCAGTTATTGTCTAATCAATTTTATGATTTGAAACTGCACTATATGATTGATAATGGAACTAGATTAAAATGGTGGGGTGAAAGAGGTAAAATAATGGTGGTTGCACTTTATAGCTTAATCTTACTTTGGTTGGATTTATGTAAATCTTGGCATGCATACCATGTTATATGTCTTTTAAAATGTGCTAATCATGTTTGGAATCTAGGGAAGTGATAGCCCAAATTTTGCATCATCTTGTACCATATTGTTTATTTGTGTATAGTTTTGGTTTGAAAAGTCGTGTGTTTTTTTTCATTTTACATTAGGTTAGGTGTTGATTCATTTCTAAGTTTTTATTTGTGAGTTTTATATTTTGGGTTGGTCCCTCTTTTTGAGGTTATACCTCCTACAAACTTTGGATGAAAACACATGAACATTTACTTCGGTTTAATGTGTGTGAAAGTTATTTTATTTTACATGCTTGAAAACCATCCGGATTCCATCACTTGATTGACATTTAGGCTATAGAAATACTACTCATTGAATTTCATAGACAAAGCCCTATTTTCAGTCACACCTCGATAGCCCTGATAGATTTTATATATATTACCCATGGTTTAATTGATATTTTGCAATGCACTTTTTATTATTTTTTGAACAAGCTTTGTCTAGATAGAGCCCTACTACCATTCATACATCAATAGCCTCAGTAGATTTTATCTATTCCTGGTGACTGATTTAAGTGTATTTTCCTTTGCTTGATTTTTTTATAAGGCCTTGCAAAAATTTATGCACCACATGAGCTAGAGAATATTTGAATTTAGGGATGGATCATATTATATTTTTGCCTTAATTTGTAAACCAAAATGAATTCATCCTTCAATATCTCAAATAATGCCCTTAAATATGATGTATTCATGTGTAGCTTTAGTAGAATAATTTAGTATTCCAAAATTCACTATCTTCCTCCCCAATATAGGAGTGGTTACTAAACAAATTCATCCCCTTTTCTTTGGTCCACGTGATAAGCAAGTCACCCTTCCTCACAAAGGAACACAAAAATGATCAAGAGGCCATTAGTAGATCCTACAGAAGGATACCACACGTCCAAATTTTATAGGAGGGATAACCTTCAAAGGGGGCAATTTCAATGTTGCCAAGCAGTGCTCATCAATGGTTAAATTCTAAAGTTATTTAGGTTTTGATCAAGTGGATTTAGAATATTGTGGGTCCATTGTGTCACTTTTATAGTAAAGTAATGAATTTATTAGGGAAATACGATGATGTGGTGCTAGACTACACCCATTGAATTCAAGGATGATAGGAAAAATAAGCATTAATGCATGATTCGAAGGGTTTGGAATGGGATATATCCATGTGAATTATGGCTATGAATACTGTGATGCTTTATGTGGATGAATGAGGATCTATTACGAGAATGTCATGAACACAAATTTGCTTCTCCTATGGGCTATGGGTGGAAATAGTTTAATTCACACAAGTTAGGCAAGACCAGGTCATAACTATAGGAATCATGGGATGAACAATAGATTTTAAGCTTACATAATAGGTTACACAGTGAAGATGATACACCCAACAAGGAAAATAAGATCGCAGATGGAGCGCACAAAGAAAACTGATGACATAGCATAAGAGTCCCTAGCATAGGTTTGGTGAATGCGTTTAAAGCCATCGTAGATTTTGAATGTCCCCTAAAGAAAATTTGCAATTTTTTTTCTATTTTATGCAGTGAATTTATGAGTTTGATTTAGGGAGGTAGGAGCAGAGGATATCATCAGAGAAGCTATCATGGTGGGTGAGTTTGAAGGAAGTCTAATGCGAGGGTTACAGGATATCGTAGAGAGTAGTCTCTATTTAGAATACATTCATATGACAGGTATGACTATAGTAATGTAGAGGACCATGAAGAAGGATCAATAAAAAATGTATAATCCCTTATCAGTATGTGGGGAATTTTGGTAAAGAACCAATGAAATCATCCACAGGAAGTAGCATAATATAGGGAGGTTGTTAATAATTCTTCTTCAAACATTAATTTTATCGACAACCACTTAGGAAAGCTTGTTGAATCAATATTAATATAAAGCCTACCTACTGATAATAGTTTCAAAAGCAAATGTCATCCTCAAGGGGAGGAGGTGATTATGTAAGTCGATTACATGGAGAGTTTCTCATAGAAAGTAACGTTGATGTTGTGTCATATAAAAGCATTTTCCAGAGTAGTCAAATGTAGTGGTTACAAAGAGAACATAAGCATTACGAAAAATAGAAATGTTATGAGTGGATGCACAAAAATAAGGCAAAGGAGAAAGTGTTACGAGCTAAAGGAGAAACGAAATTCCAGAGAGAAAATTTTAAAAGCTCATCAAATCCAATGCACAAGGGGTTGGATTTTTTTGAAAGCCATGCACTAGAAGTTTTGGAACAAGAGAAAGGGGAAATGGTTGGAAGGATTTTAGTTGCTATCCTCATTTTGTATGTAGGAAAATAGATTTTGAATGCAATAAAAATCTTTAATGAATATTTTTCACCACATGCATTGGAATTGTGTAATGATGTTTTATGCGTGAATACGGTAGCATTTTTTATACACTTTCATGCATGTTTACTCCTTAGACTCTCACCTTGACAAGTCTTAGATTCGAGATCTAATGTTTTCTATAGGATTGGAGAACTAGTTTATAGTAGCTCTCTTTGGTCATTTTATGCATTTTATTTCATGTTTTCAGGCTTTTATTTTTATTTCTCTAACCCTGTTTTCTCATTTTTTAAAATTATTCAAATAAAATAAAAAAATTTGAAAAAAATTAAAATCCCAAAAATAGATGCATGGGTCTCTAGAATAATATTTAACGTTTCATATTATGCAAGTTAGATTCCATTTTGAAGCAAATCCAAAATTATAATAATTATTCAAAGTTGCTAATTTTAAAGGAAGATTATAATTTTAAGTTTTACATAATTTCACATTTTGAAGGTAAATCAAATTTTAAGCTTTGCATGTTCGTTTTGCAAGAAATAAATTAGATTTCCTTTATAAAAATCACAATTTCATTAAATGGGGGATAATTTATAGGCTATTTCCGAGGTTATTGTTTTTAAAGTAATAAATTAACCTCCCTTTATGAAAATTTCAATTTCATTAAAGAGGGGTAATTTATTTGGCATTTCAAGGCCATTACATTTTAAAGTTAGTCATTCAAATTTATTTTCTTTTCATGCTCAAAGCAAGATAAAAGGAATCCAATCATCATTCAAACTTTGCATTTCAAAAGATAGATTTTAGTCTTCTCTTTTATGCTCAAAGCAAGGATTAAATAAGATAAAACTTGTTTAAAATATGCTTAACCAAAAGAAGATAAAATATACCTAAAACACTCCAATATAAAATGAACTAAGGCTTTACATCATGGTCATATGAGGACCAATCACATTTTATTTTATTTTGAGGTTCATAAATAATCAATAGCATATAATAATAAAATAAACCAGCATAGGTCCGTTGTTAACAGTTATTTGCAATATACTAAGGTATTCCTAGCACTTATTTTATACATCTTCACAAGATTACAAGCACACATTAAGTAAAAGGAACCTTGAAGAAATTTTGATTTCTTTGCAAGAGAGTGTTTTCTTATCAGTAACCTAACTATGAGTGTGATTTTTTAATTGAGAAAAATTACCACTCAACACTAAGCAAGTGATGGGTGCACACATGTGTGAGGATATAATTAGGGTTAATATTTATTTATCCCTAATTAAGAATGCTTAAGTCATAAAGTTCACTTTAATGATAAAGTAACTTTCAAAATAGAATTAGGGTTACCATGATTAGGGTTTTTGAATATGATGGTCACATGCGAGCCATTATTAGGTGTAGGAAAGGTCTTAGATGGCCTAAAGGGGCTTATAGATGGTCATTTTGTGAATATAAGGTGTTTTGGGTGTGATTAGTATAATTTTATAGGTTTTTTGACTATGTGTGACTACGTATGACCACGTGTGACTATGTGCAACTACATGTGACTACGTGTGACTACGCATGACTATGGATGACTACATGCAACTACGTGTGACTACACATGAATACATATAACTACATGTGACTATGCATGATTATGTGCAAATTTTAGGTGTCTACAGATATTTAGATGACCACTGACTATTTTATACACACCCTTTAGTTTGCAAAAGAGCATAGGAAAAACCCCCACATACCATAGATCACTACCATCTATATTTCCCTTTGTGAGTAACTATGTTCTTAAACACAATCAATAATTTGATATAGGGTGTCATATTTTGAGGTAGATCGCAATGGGAGATGGCAATCACAAGATGCAAAAATATGAGAGAAAGTAAATTTATGAGATTGCAAAAATATGCTATAAATAGAAATGACGAAAATGAATACAATGTTGCTATGGAGGAAATGGACACTCCATGCAAGAAGCTACAAGACTACATTGTACTCCATCACTAATGGAGTTACACAATAATTCTACTACTACCTACTATCTCATCAATCTCTTACAATGAGGCCCTTTTATAATGGAAGATAGATTCCTTGGCCAACACTCTACCTAGTTGTACAAGGGACACCTTGCACATTTACAACTTGCACATTGACACTTGTGCATTTATTACATTGCATAAAGTAACTAGATAACTTCCTCCCTAAAGTAATCTAATGTCCTAAGTATGTACCTAGAAAGGTACATTTACATGACCCAAATGATGTAATAGAATCTAACTCTAACACCCCCTGTATTACATTATTTGGGTATTGAAGACTTTAGTCTTCAATATGGATCTTCTTCCATCAGATGAACTTTATGCTTGGTTCTTCTATAGCTAGTTTGTTTCTTCAGTTGATGCAGAGTAAGCTGATGTTGTAGGTTCCTCTTTCAATTGACCTTGCATTGTATTCCTCCTTCATTGGATTCATCTTCTTCTTCTTCTTTAGCTTTGCCTTTGAATCCAGTCTTTGTGCTTTCATAGGTGGTTGTACTGCAACTTGGTTCCTATTGAGATGTTTCTCCTTCTCTATTTTTACTCTGTACAGAAGCTTTTGAACAACCACTTAGAGCATCATGATAAGATTTTGAATTAGTAGAACTTGAAGTATCAATGTTGCATGAAGATTGAAAAATCTCTTCAAGATATGATTCACTTAATTCTATCTTCTTTTTGAGTAGTTCTATCAATATCTTTTGTTCTACATTCTCATATTTGTAATGTTTATGTGTGAGCAATGCCATGTATAATATGCTCACAAAATCTAGAGGAAGTGAAATATCACTTTTCTCATTGGCTATTGCTTCATTGAGACGTGCTTGAAGATAGCATTCCATAGAGTCAAAATTATCATCTAATGCTTCACTATGAAATATTTTTGAAGCTAGGTCTAATCTTCCTTCAGATTTCATGAGTAAATTCATGATCCCAAGTTTTATAGCACTGGATTTTTCTTTTCTGAAGGGATTATTTTTGTTAATGCTTGATGAGTCATTTGAAGTAGACATCCTTATGACTCCCTTAGTTTAAGATATAGAGAGCTTCTTATCTTATGGCTTCCAAAATGAAATATATATAAGCTTGATTTGATGAAACCTTTTGTTAACCCTTAGGTTTTGTAGACTTCCTTATGTCTCCCTAATGATGAGAGTTCACAAACCTAATAAGTTTTTAGGTTTTGTAGAAAGCTTACATCTATCCAATGAATTTAGAACTTGATAATTTTTTATGGATGCTAATATTACCAAGTTTTGTAGAATGCCTTATGACTCCCTAGGGTGTTTTGGATAGGATATATGATCAATATAGTGCTTTTTGTAAATTGTAGTTCAATTTTGGGTTGATTTTGTGAAATTTTGTAAACACCAAAATCAACTTTTCTATCTCCTTATTACTCCTATTGAACTAAGCACTATTTCAATTTTTGAAGAGGTTTTGATGTTGGATTTATTTTGCCTCCTTTAAGTGATTTTGAGACAACACTATTATAAAAATTCCAACCTTTGAAAATCTTTAATAAACCTCTTTAAATACCCCTTATGGTTGATTTTAATGTTTTCTAATTTCCAATTCCTAATTTGATGTTGTATTCCTTATAACTCCCAAATTTGGAAAAATTAGAAAATAATATTTGCAAATAATTTAAATTTCAGTAATAACCCTTATTCCTCCTAGGTTACCTTTTGCAAATATTAATAATCCTAAAATATGCTTGCTTAATAAATCACTAATGCAGAATATTGCAATAGTAGATATAATGTACCCTTATAACTCCAAAAACCTTAGGTTTAAAGCAAGCAAATAATAAAATCAACCTTTACCTTAATAATCCTTCAATGTTGTGAGGTGGTGGATTCGTAGCTTTGTGGAGTGTAGCGCTCATGGGAAGTCAAAGCCCTCTTTGACTGGTGTTGGTTTCCTCCTAGGATGGTGCTCCTTCTCTTCCATAAATGGCATCGAAAACTCCTTGAAATACACTTTGCTTATGACAAAGCTCCTCCAAATGCAAGCACTGGTTTTGTTGGTTTTATGATAGTATCTTAAATGCTTCTCTTACACCTTTGAATGGTGTATGGCTTGAATTAGCCTTTCTCCTCCAAGTGAGCTTCAATGCATAAATGCTTGACTTCATTTGACTTTGTTCTACCTCCTTTTCTAGGATAGGCACCTTAAATAGGATGAACTTCTTGCAAGTCATGACAAGTGTCACTTGAAGCGTTACAAGGTAGGTGTCTTCAATGTACCTTTGGCAATGATGAGGTTGGTGGTAACCTCCAAATATTCTTAACTCCCTCCAAACGTATGTAACTCCCTTTTAGGTGAGTGCTTGGGTCTTCATGAATGTTGGGATGCTTAGAGAATTTGTGCCAAGTGGCACTCAAGGCTTGTGCATGTAAGCCTTCTTTCTAACGCTTCAAAGATGAGCTTGCAACCCTAATTCTTCCTTTATCTTTGCATCCTACGTGAGCTTGCTATGTTTCTTGAGATGCAAGCTTCCTTTTGCATGTTGGCTTGGTGAGGATGATGGATGGCTACAGCTGGATTGCTCCATGGTTCTATGGCACACTTTTGAGCTCCTTTTTGGTGGATGTTTGCTTCAATGGATGCCTTAGGTATAGCTCCTTTCTCTTCACCTATTTGCAGGTTTCGTAGCTTGTTCTAATGCCGATTTGTGCCCTTCTTTAGTGCTTGAAATATAGTGTTGTTTGTAATAGCCAATAGGTAGCCCTTTTGCTTAGCTTTTACGTAGCTAATATCTCACTGAATGCTGCCCTTTTTTTATGTAGACACATGTGATAATACCTTCTTTCAATGGCTCCAATATTGCAGGTGACATGTTGCTTATAGGGCTGGATTGGATGAGGGAAAATGGTGTTTTTGAACACCTTGATTCTTGGACATGTGAGCCTTCCTCTTTTCTTGAATTATACCCTTCAATATATTGGATATGACATCCTTACTTCCCCCTATAAATAGTAATACTTTTGTCCTTTCAAAGGAACAAAAGAGGTGCTTTGTAATAGATAGATCTTGCACCAATATGAAGAATTTTTTACGTAATCCTTCTTGCTTCTTCTTCTTTGGATGATAGTCAATCCAAGCTAATGAAATGTTTTTTGAATAAGGATTCCTACACTCTATACTAAAATGAAACCCTTACATTCTCCTTGAATCTTGAGACTTCCAAGGTCTCGATTTGAGGCTTCCTTCAAGGACTTCAATGGTGGCTTTCTTCTCCACATTTTTCTTGTAATGGTGGCTTCTTTTGGCCATGAAAGTGCTATAGATTTTGTGCTAGTTTTTGTGCTTTTAACAACACAAACTAATTGAGAATAACTAGTTAAAAAATCAACTAGTATAGTGCTTAATAGATGCACTTTTAATGGTAACAATAATCTCACCTTATTGCTCCACTAATTTCTCAAAAATGCACTTAACAATTCCATTGCAACCTTTCAAGCATAATCTGGAATGAACCCTTGCAAATTTCACTACAAACAAAGTTGTAGGATCTAGTCTTCTTTTTCTCTTTTTCAAAGTAGAAGATAGGTAGTTGATAGATAATTGTAACTCTGAAATCTAATCAACTCCTAATGTGCAAATGATCCTTAAAAGGATTTTTCTCTTTTTGCACTTTTGAAGACTGTAATTCAATTTTCCTCTTTGCAACTTTGATCCAATATAAGGTGCTTTAACAAATATGATAAGTAATCCAATTAATGAATCTACTTGCACCAATAGTTGCTTACCTTTTTTGAAATATTTTTGTAGAGGATGTAGATCAAGCTTGTTGCTTTAGATAGAGTTCTGCAACTTTTGTTAGCTTTTCCAAAAAGCTCCTCCTTCACCAAAAAGTGGTCTCAAACTTTCTTTCATGAGCCTAGGGTTTGGTGGCTTGTTCTTCTCTAGTAATATTCTCCTTTCTACTATAGATTTGGAGAAATATTTATCTCTAAAATAATGCCTTCTTGTTGTGAAAGGTAATCTTCAAATCTCTCAGATTTGGTAAGCTTCTTCTATCTTCAAGTCTTCTTGTCGAATTTTGACTTCAAGTAGGATCTTCTTCTCAAGACTCTGAATGTCTTGAGGTCTTCTGTATCTTCTTTGGCACTCCTTGCCAAATTCTTCTTCTCTTTTTGGGCTTGTTTTCCAGATGGCGACAATTGTCCCAATTCTTTCCCTTATCAAAAACTTTCTCCTTGATGGAGAATTTCTCCAATGAGTTCTTCTAGGAACTCTTTTGATGATCTTTCTCTTGCTTCAACAACAAGGCTCTCCAAGCCTTTTTCCTTGAGACCTCTCCTAGGTCTTCGATTTTGCAGCTTCTTTGGTCTTCCTTGAGACCTTCTTCTTCAACTTCTGGAATTGAGATCTCCTTCCTGGATCTCTTGATTTTACTGCTTTTGGATTTGAACAGGACTCTCCTAGTCCTTCTCATTCTTCCAAGAATGGAAGTTTCTTCAATGAGATCTTCACCTGATCTCTTCACCTTCAAGTTTGCTTTAGGTGCTGGATTGATTCTGAAGAAGATACTCTTCCTAAATTTCTTGTAGGAAGTTTCCCAACTCACTGAATCTCCTTTCCCTACAACAAGTTATTAGTACTAAAATCTGAATCTGCTTCTGAATCAGGTACTCTCTTCTAGAGTCTTCTTCAAGATCAAGGATTTTATGGCCTTTCTTTAGATCAAGATTTTTGGCCTTTTTAAGATCAAGGCTTCTATGGCCTTTTATACTGTGAAGTTGACTCTATCGATGGAGATCTTCAATCTCTAGACTTCACCATGACTCTTTCTCCTAGAGTCTCTTCTGTAGTATTCTTCTCTTGCAACAACTAATCTCTGCACTATGAAGGCACTCCGACCTTCGGGAAACGAAGTTGAAATCTCCTAGATTTCTATTGTAGGAGGTGTCCCAATCATCTGAGAGTTAGTTCCCTACAATAAAAGAAACTTTAGGCAATAGTAAACTTTTTAGATCTCTTAGATGAGCTTCACTAGTTGATTCATCAAACTAGTGGATCAAATGTTGAGTCCTTATCTTCACGAGTTTTCCTGCAACTCTGTGGGAAGACTCTTAGCCAAATGAATCTCACAATCTCTCTTTCTAGTCTATTCTACCAAAAAATATTAAAGCAACAAAATTTACATGCAGCGGGTCCAAAGGCACATCCGGTTTGCAAAAATTGAAGCTATGGTGATTGGCCCAATTTTTAACAATAGTACTTTCTTGAAGCTCTCCCTACCACCTTGATTCTTCTAAATATTTTTGCAAGAGCTTGTGCACTATGGTGAATCAGGTTCACAAAAATTTAGGCTCAATAATAATGGTGGTTCTCCTCTCAATCTATAGTAGCTAGATCTACTATGGCTAGATCTACCATGGCTCTGATACCACTGTTAGCTTTTGAGGTAGATCACAATGGGAGATGGCAATCACAAGATGCAAAAATATGAGAGAAAGTAAATTTATGAGATTGCAAAAATATGCTATAAATAGAAATGATAGAAATGAATACAATGTTGCTATGGAGGAAATGGACACTCCATGCAAGAAGCTACAGGACTACATTGTACTCCATCACTAATGGAGTTACACAATAATTCTACTACTACCTACTATCTCTCCAATCTCTTACAATGAGGCCCTTTTATAATGGAAGATAGATTCCTTGGCCAACACTCTACCTAGTTGTACAAGGGACACCTTGCACATTTACAACTTGCACATTGACACTTGTGCATTTATTACATTGCATAAAGTAACTAGATAACTTCCCCCTAAAGTAATCTAATGTCCTAAGTATGTACCTAGAAAGGTACATTTACATGACCCAAATGATGTAATAGAATCTAACTCTAATAGTCAGTAGGGTTTTCAGTAATTCAGCCTATTAGCTTTTGATGCAGTATGCAATGGGAGATAGCAATCACAAGATGCAGAATAATATGAAAGAAAGTAAATCTATGAGATGACTAAAATATGCTATAAATAGAAATGATGGAAATGAATACAATGTAGCTATGGAGGAAATGGACACTCCATGAATAATGCTATAGGACTACATTGCACCCATCACCAATATGGGTGTCTATATCTATATCTATGCTATGCTCTGCTATGCTATGCTTTCCTATATGCTATGCTATTACAATGAGGTATTTTTATATAGGAAGATAAGTTCCTTGGCCAACACTCTACCTAGTTGTGCAAGGGACAACTTGCACATATACAACTTGCACATTGACACTTGTGCATTTATTACATTGCATGAAGTAACTAGATAACTTCCCCTAAAGTAATCTAATGTCCTAAGTATGTACCTAGGAAGGTACATTTACATGACCCAAATGATGTAATATAATCTATTTCTAACACCCCCTGTATTACATTATTTGGGTATTGAAGACTTTAGTCTTCAATGTGGATCTTCTTCTTGATCTTGAGATTCAGATTCTTCTTCTCTATTTTTTGTAACCTGTTCAAGCAAGTAGTTAGTGTCTTCATAACCTGTCATTCTTGTTGAAAGAGCTTTGACTTCATAATCATCTATAGATTCTTCCAGTTCTTCGATTTCTTCTATCCTCTGAGCTAGATGTCCTTTTTTATTTCTTTTTCGATACTCCAATTGGGGATAATTGGTTGGATGCTGAAATTGTTGTTGATGAGGATTTTGATATTGTCGTGGCTGAAATTGGTTCCCATTGTTCATCTGATTTCCTCGATTCTAATTTTTGGGATTGAATCTGCAATAGCTGGTACTATGGCCTTTTCTCTTGCATATCTGACAATACCTGTTGTACCATGGTTTTCATCCTTTTGATGAAGAAGCAATATTTCCCTATGGATTATCTTTAGATGACAATGCAGTGTTAGTCATTTCATATTTAACTATATTTTCCACCTCATATTCCTGTAGAATATTGACTAGGTCATCAAAAGAGGTATCTTTACTTAGGACTTGTAAAGATGTTACCAAATGCTTATAGTTGTCTGGAAGTGCTCTCATGGTTACTTGAGTAAGAAGTTCATCCTTAACTATTTCTCCTAAGGTCAATAATTTCCCTTTAATATCTGCTACCTTCCTTAGGAACAGTTCTATGCTTTCTCCACTATTCATCTTTAATGAGTGAAGTTGAGTTTGAAGATGAAGAATAGTTACCTTATTCTTTCCTTCAAATATTTTCTCTAGGCTTGTCCATGCATCTGAAGATATTTTTTCTGAAATGATATAGGGTTGTATCTCATCAGTGATAGCAAAGGTTATTATCATTAGAGCCTTTGAATCATTTTCCTCAAACTTTAGGATTTCAGTATCACCTATGGTAGGTCTCTGTGTTTTCCCTTTGACAATATCCCAAAGTTTTTCATATACCAAGATTGCTTTCACTTTATTCTTCCAGGAGAAATAATTAGGACCCTTGAGTAATTGAGATTCTACTAGGAAGAATTTGTTTGATGCCATTTAAATTCCCTAATATCAATCCTTAGATTTTGTGGACTTCCTTATGTCTCCCTAGTAATTTTGGAATATAATATAGTGCTTTTGTAAAAAGTAGTTCAATTTTTGGTTGATTTTGTAAAGTTTTGTAAATATCAAAAATCAACTTCTATTATCCCTTATTGCTCCTATTGAACTAAGCACTTTTCCAATTTTGAAGAGGTTTTAATGTTGGATTTCTTTTGTCCCTTTTTTGAAATTTTGAGACAAGAATATTATAAATTTCCAACCTTAGCAAAAAGCCTTAATAACCTCTTTTAATATCCCTTTAGGATTTAATTGTAGTGTATCTAATTTCCAATAAATTAATTTGATGTAGTAACCCTTATAACTCCCAAATTTTGGAAAAATTAGACCACAATAATATTTGCAAATATTTTTTAAAAATAATTTCCAGTAGAAACCCTTATTGCTCCTAAGTTTAATATTGCAAATATTATATTGATTTGATAAATTATTCCCTTTGAGATATGGCTTTCAATATGGTTAAATTCCTCTAAGTTTAACCTTGATTTATCAACCTTATAACTCCCAAGAAATGAAAGCACATTAAAATGGGAATAAATCTTACCTTATATCATGCAATAATTGGTGTTGATTTTTGGTGTGCAAGGGCTGCAATATTGATGTCACTGCTTTGGTTGTTCCCTCCAATAGAATTTCTTGGAACCTTCCTTGGATTTAATGTTCCAAATATGGTGCCTTTAGTCTCTGCCTTTGACCTTCCTTGACCAGAGCATTAAAGGCTCTTCCACCTTGCTTCCACGCTGCAACTCGGCCCTGTGCATGAAGACCCTAGAGTGTTGAATGCAGAGATGTAAATGCTTGTTGAATGCTTGGTCGTTGATACCCTTAAAATGGAGGAGAATATTGTATTAAGTGCCAAGTGGCACGTCCATTTTCTTCTTGAGCACTTGAGGAGTAGAAGGTGCTAGAAAACACTCATTTCTTCCTTTGAGTAATGTATGGACGTTACATTCTTCAGTGGAGCGCTTGGTCTCTTTATGGACAAGTGTATCTCATATACTCAATGCACCAACCTATTGCTTGTAACTCCTTTCTTGATGAAGATGAGCGCTCGCATGAGGAGCGTTAGGATTTTGCCTCAAGTGACAAATGTCACTTCCTCCTTGTGCATGGATGTCTTCTCTAACACTTCTTCAACGTACCCTTTGGAGGTTCTTTAAACCCTATAAAATTCCCAGCTCCTCTTTCATTCAATGGCACTTGCTTGTGGGTTGTTTCCAGCTGGGATGAGGAGCAATTATTTGGAGGCTTGAGCACCGATTTTGAGCAATGCAGATGTGGAGTTTGAAACACTCCAATGGTGCTTTAATCTTCTTCTTTTCTCACCTGTTATACATCCTCCTTTTGTAGACAATGTTGCTCTTGAATATAATATTGTTTCTCCCTTTGTTTTGTACCTTGTCTTTTGTAGGTTTGATCATCCAAGATGTGAGGAGTATGAGCCCTTAGAGTGGCTCCTTTTGCTATGCTTGGAAAGATGCTAGCGTTCAATCGCCTTCGACTGGTTTTTCTAGTAGATATTGTGCCTTTGAGGCACCTTCAAATCTGCCTTCTTTTCCTGTATAAACCAGATTAGGATAGTGCAATACAATGTAATATATTTATGTATAAAATAACCTTTATTGCACCTTCTTTTGCACTCCTTTTTTCAGGTCTGAATTTTTGGTTTTGTGGCAGAATTTTTGAATGCAATGTAGGGGTTTTGAGGTTGTCTCTTTGATTAGACACCTTCCCCTTTTTGCTTGGATACTTTTACAAATGAACCCAAGCTTAGTAACCACTTGATAGAAGCTCTCTTTTGATGTATTTTTCTGCACTATTTCTTTGTAAAAACTTATTGTGCTTTGGATTTGAGACTCACCAAGTCTCAATTTGAGGTTTCCTTTGCTGATATTTGGTGGTTACTTTCTTCTCCAATTCTTGGAGGATTGAGCTGATTTGGTGGCTTCACTTGGCCACTAAATGTTGCAGATTTTTATGCACTAATAGTGTCTTTAGACACTTTGTCAAATTCTGATTTTGTGCCTTTCTCAAGAACACAAACAATAATATTTTTGAGAGCAATAGAATAGTGCAAATGAATCTAATAATATTTCACTTTTAATGCACTAACAATTTCACCTTATCACTCCAATTAACTCTCAAAATAATGCACTTAATCAATTTACTGCAACTAATCAAGAATAATCTAAAATGAATCTTCAAGAATTATTCTACAATTTCCTTACAAACAAAGTTGTAGGGACTAGTCTTCTTTTGCTTTCCAAAGTAGATGATAGGTAGTTGATAGATAGTTGTAATGCAGAAATCTAATCAACTCCTAATGTGCAAATGAACCTTAAAAGGAAATTTTCTCTTTTTGCACTTTTGAAGACTGTAATCCAATGTTCCTTATTGCAACTTTAATCCAAATTAAGGTGCTTTAATAAATCTGATAAGTAATCCAATTAATGAATCTACTTGCACCAATAGTTGCTTACCTTTTTGAAAGCTTTTGTAGCTCTTTTTCCGCTTCTGTAGAGGATGTAGATCTTGCTACTTTTTGTAGATTATCCTAAACAACTCCTTCTTCACCAAAATATGGTCTCGAAATTTCTTTCACGAGCCTAGGATTTGGTGGCTTGTTCTCCTCTTGTAGTCTCCTCCTTTTGTTGTAGATTTGAAGAAGTCTTTATCTCTAAAATGGTGCCTTCTTGCTGTGAGAGGTAATCTTCAAATCTCTTGGATTTTGTGGGCTTCTCCTATCTTCAAGTCTTCTTGTCAAATTCTGACTTCAAGCAGGATCTTCTTCTCAAGATTCTGAATATCTTGAGGTCTTCACTAGATTCTTCTTCTAGGATTTGGCACTCCTTGCCAAATTCTTCTTCTCTTGGGCTTGTTATTGGATGGTGATAATTATCCCAAGTCCTTCACTATCAAGGGCTTCTCCTTGGTAGTGGATTTCTCCAATGAGTTCTTCTTTGATGATTTCTTTAGTAAGGCTCTCCAAGCCTTTTACTGGATGCTCATTGAGACCTCCCCAAGGTCTTTGATCTTGCAACTTCTTCTGGTCTTCCTTGAGACCTTTTCTTCAACATTCTACTCCTAGAAGTGTTGGTGGTGAGATCTTCCTCTAGATCTTTGATTCTACTACTTCTGGATTCAAGCAGGACTCTCCTAGTCCTTCTTCCAAGACTGGAAGTTCTTCAATGAGATCTCCTCCTGATCTCTTTACCTTCAATTTTTCTTTAGGTGTTGGATTGATTCTGAAGAAGATACTCTTCCTAACTTTCTTGTAGGAAGTTTCCCAACTCACTAAATCTCCTTTCCCTACAACAAAGTATTAGTACTAAAATCTTAATCTCCTTCTGAATCAGATACTCTCTTCTAGAGTCTTCTTCAAGATCAAGGCTTATGTGGCCTTTTTCAGTATCAAGGCTTCTATGGCATTTTCTTAATATCAAGGCTTCTATGGCATTTTCTTCAATATCAAGGCTTCTATGGTTTTTTTCAATATCAAGGCTTCTATGGCCTTTTCTTCAATATCAAGGCTTCTATGGCTTTCTTTAGGATCAAGGCTACTATGGCCTTTTCTTCTGGATCAAGGCTACTATGGCATTTTCTTCTTATGTGAAGTTCTCAATTTAGTAATGGAGATCTCCAGTCTCCTAACTTCACCATGACTCTTCTCCAAAAGTCTTCTTCCACAGTATTCTTTTCTTGCACAAGGAACTAATCTCTGCACTATGAAGGCACGCCGACCTTCGGGCAACGAAGTTGAAGTCTCCTAGATTTCTATTGTAGGAGGAGTCCCAATCATCTAAGAATTAGTTTTCTACAACAAAAGAAACTTTGGGCAATAGTTAAGAAATTCCAGATATCCTGAATGATCTTCACTAGTTGATTTGTCAATCTAGTGGATTGAATGTTGAGTCCTAGTCTTCACAAGTTTTTCCTGCAACTCTGTGGAAAGACTCTAGCCAAATGTAATCTCAGTATTTTTAGAACTGAGATTTCTTTTAGTCCTCACTTGTGGCTCTCCCTAATTCTACCACCTAGATTCTTCTGAGATTTTTTGATAGTGGTTGGTCTAGAAGCATCAGGTTGACAAAAAACTTAGGCTCAATGATAATGGTGGTTTTCCTATTGATCTACTATGGCTAGATCTACCATGGCTCTGATACCACTATTAGATTTTGATGCAGTATGCAATGGGAGATAGCAATCACAAGATGCAAAATAATATGAAAGAAAGTAAATCTACGAGATGACTGAAATATGCTATAAATAGAAATGATGAAAATGAATACAATGTAGCTATGGAGGAAATGGACACTCCATGAATAATGCTATAGGACTACATTGCACCCATCACCAATATGGGTGTCTATATCTATATCTATGCTATGCTCTGCTATGCTATACTTTCCTATATCTCTATGCTATTACAATGAGGTCTTTTTATATAGGAAGATAAGTTCCTTGGCCAACACTCTACCTAGTTGTGCAAGGGATAACTTGCACATTGACACTTGTGCATTTATTACATTGCATGAAGTAACTAGATAACTTCCCCCTAAAGTAATCTAATGTCCTAAGTATGTACCTAGGAAGGTACATTTACATGACCCAAATGATGTAATATAATCTATTTCTAACACAACCATCTCTAGTTTTCTTTCTAGATTTTGTAGAAAGCTATATTGTATTTTAGAAAGTAAGGTCTTGATTTGATAGTACCTTGCATATATCAAAATCCCAACATAATTTCACATATTAAAATTTGAGTTTGAACAAGGAAGGATGACACTACAACATAGTTCTTGCTACCTTGAGTGAAAGGTTTCCCTTGCTTATCCCATTATGCACATGGCCGAGGATGATAAGAATTGACAAAAGGACAATCTCCTACCTACCCAATAAATCCCCTTTCTCTTTCACAAAATGAACAAGTTCCTAAAACAATAAAATAAATAGTGGTTTTTCAGCACTAATCAAATCCCTTTCTCCTAAAAAGAGTGGTTTTCACCACTAAATAAAGATGAAAAATGAGCAAGTATCCCAAGAAATCAAAATAAAATAAGAGGGTAATGAAATTTAATTCTTGGAATTATTAGTTATTCAAAATCCATGGCGAAATATCCATTACAACAATTGGTTGAATGAAACCCACCTGGCAATGGAGTAGCCTTACGCATGGTGATATGTCTATCATATTAGTGATCTTATTTTGTATAGACCAATGTAAACTTATGGATAAGCTAGATTTTAGTGGCTTGTATTACCTAGTAGTAAAGTCCAACCTGTACAAAATCAAGATACGATGACCATAGGGTGATCCTCATTACAATAATGGGTTGAATGAAACCTGCCTGACAATGATGTAGTCTTATGCATAATCTAATACATTCAATTTGCACACATAGGGATATTGAATATATGGGTCTTCTTAACAAAATTATATATTTTGGAGTCTTGTATAGTCAATATACAACTTTTGATCAATCAACTAGGGTGTTTGAGTCCCATGGAAAACCTTAAAATTCCCTCATAATATTTAACTATCTCATCATCATTTGAAAATTTTTAATGAGATTTTGCTTATTAAGGGGTTATCATAAGATAGGATAGATACCATATGAATATAAAAAATGATATTTTGATGACCACTAACTATTTTACACACACATTTTAGTTTGCAAAAGATCATAGGAAAAACCCCCACATCCCATACATATCTCATTTCACATATTCACATCCAAATGCATAACTTTTGTGATAAGGTTAAAATTTTGATTTATGAATTTTATACATCTTGTGGTATCTAGCATTAATTTTTTAAACACATGTAGATTAATTCATTATGTTTTAAGAAATTAAAACATACATCCACAATTTGCATTAGAACATCCATATAAAATTTAATGCATCTCATACACACTAGATTTGTTATAACAACAACATGAATTCACATTCATAATCAAATAAATAAATCTAAAACATGCATCTAACATTAGATATCACATCCATACATCACATAATATAAGCATACATCCATCATTGCATCCATAACATAAAATTAAATATGTTCAATAAAACACATGATAAGACTACAATAACAAAATATCATATATAAATATATAAAATAAGTTTAATACATCATGATACAAAATTATCCATAGGCTACAATCATGTAGGTCCTCGAAACTTACACCCAAAAATAAATTAGTGCTTAAATACAAGTCATGCAAGGTCTGCTCCCCCAAATTTACCTCTAACCTTTACCTCATATCTATGAGGCTACCCTAATCTACTGGCCACTAATCTCTCTGGCCTAGCTACTAACTTATTATTGTGCCTCACTAACTAATACTCTAACTTACTATGTTGGCTATACTACCTAAGCTATCTACTATCCTGGTCATTACCTATACCTATAGTGCATCCCACTTTGTTATCCTTGTGATCATCTGTGTTTGTAGAATGTTCTACTCTGTTGTCATCCTATTTATCTCTGCTTGTGAGATATCCATGTGGGCCTTAAGTAGGTCCCTCTCCTCCAATAATCCCCTCTAATACTACCTCCCCCTACCTATATAGCTCTATAGTACTATGATAGTGGTATCTCACTCTACCAATTATACCTGTAGAGACTGCATGTGTGCCCTAAAGTGAGCAACCTCATCCTTGGGATCCTCCTCATTTTCACCCTTATCTTGTGGCTCCTCCACCCCCTATATAGGCTGGCCCCACTCTCCTTTTGTCTACTGATACACTCATTTCCCTCCCTCACTAGCCTCATTGCTTGAGTTGTCACCTAGATCATCCCCATCCAACTTGCACATAGGCCCATCTCCCTGCCATAGCCAAGTAACCCACCATGTATCATACTCCACTATCATACTTGGGTCCTCCAAACTTGGAAAGGTAGTGGCTCATCCTCCTCATCCCCTAGTGGTTTCACTTGAGACCACTCCAACTATGTCTCTACTCCTCTATTATGGTAAATAATAGGCTCCTCAGGAACATCCTAGCATATCCTAAACTGATGAGTAACACGAGAGTACTCAAAGTACTATTGCTTTGTACTATGTTGTCCAATCAGCCATTATCCATACCTCATGTGCCCCAGCTATACCATCACCTCTATCCAAAATGGAAAATCCATATAGGGCTTCCAAATCACCTACCCTTGTCTTAGTCCCTCAAGGGACCCTACGTAATGGGTAAGCCTACCTGAATGAGGTTGACTCTAAACTATCTCCAAATATTACCTTCATCGAGTCATATATCCTATGTCAACATCGTCCATCTCTACTCATGATGACCATGGAAGTCTCTTTGGTCAGTCCAATTAGATATGATCCCATCCCCAAACCTAAAGAAGTAAGTTGCAACCTAATATGCATTGATCCTACTACTAGATCTCATGTAATTCATCATACAAATGAGAAAGTAAAGTGCTCCCTCATGCCATGATCACTGGCTCTTGAGTACTACACTCTATTAGATCCTGTACCAAATCAAGAAGGCTCTATGAAAACCTCACCCTTGAGGATTCAAGAAATAAGATGTTCGACATAATGGACATCAATACTATATGCCTCAGAGTAAACACCCATGTAGTATATCATGCCTCAACTAGCACTCTACCGCTATCCATGTGCTACCTTACAACCTATGCCTTCACAGCAAATACCCTCTATAGTACTCTACCCTAATGAATAAGAGTGGAGGTGATCAGACATTCCTTAATGAAAATATAGAGAATTTGATACACATCCTCCAAGATGACTATCATCTCACTAGTTGAGAGGTGAAAAGTGTTAGCCTAGCTATCCCATTAGTCAACTAAGGCAGTTAGATATGCTTGATATACCATCACTACCTTTAGTCGAGTCACTTGCTTGAGGACAATAACCTCAAGACATGTTCACTCATCATTAATGAGGAGTCCTTGCACCATCTCAAAAAGTGTGGGAACTCTATAACAGGCCTTCAAATGCTGAATACAAACAATCAACCAATCAAGCAATAAAAATTCAAAAAAAATCACAAAACCATACCACTTTCTTAGGCTAAGACAGTCTATAGGTGAGACCATCTCACGTCGAGACGATCACTACAATGGTCCAAACTTGATCATTTTTTCAAAATGTAGTTGTCCCACCTTGGGATGGTCCCTAAAACCCCAAAGGGGAACCGCATATGCCTGAGATGATCCTAAAAAAAGGACAAAAAACATATTAAATACACACCAAAAAATAAAACAACAAGGAAACCTAAGTAACCTATGCTACATCCTACATCCTACATGAGATTCGTTACCTTAAATTTTAGTGCGGTTCATTTTCCACATTAATTAATGAGGTTCATTTTAAATTTCCAAATAACAAAAGAGGGAATAAGTTTTCTACCTTCCTTGCTCTAGCTCCTTTTATCATCGAAGCCTCAATCTAGTCCATGTTAGGATTGAGTCAGTAATATGGTAGCGCTTCACATCAAAAATTGCTCTCCTCCTCACTCATTTTTTTCAACTACCATTAGTGAAAATGACATCAAAATTTTGGAAAATTTGCTTTATATTTTTCCAATTCTTCATATTTGTGTGAGGCTATCACATTTTATGTGACCATCCTACCCCAATAGAGCCCCATAATTTATAGAATATAATCATCCTACCCTAAGATAGCCTCAAAATCACAAAAAATGCAAGCATCCCGCAAACATCTTCAACAACAACTAGGGCACTCAACAACACCTAATGGTCCATATTAATAAAAAAATCTAAAAATACCCAAAATATTTTGATCAAAGATCTTAAGTGATCCTCATACCTAGTGATTCACCCTATACACCTGGTGATTGTAGTGACTAATTATCCATGCAACCCAATCATATGGGTAGGTTACCATCAGGTTACTTGAACCAAAAATAGGTCCAACCAGAATCAAAATGGTACTATCTCAATTACCTAAGAATACCATGTGGCTAGACTACTCCATAAAATAGAGATATACATTTCTATTATCCACATAGCCTTAAGCAATCCTCGTATACAGTGATTTACTTAAAAAATTGAATTATTATCACCTCAATTCCCTAAGAAATCCATGTGGATCGACTACTCCAAGGGATAACAGTGTATGATTACTAATAATGGTTGAAATCACAATTGTTATGATATTTTCCCCTTCCACATTTGTAGTATCTTTAAAAAATCCAAAACAAGTCATCTTGGTCAAGCGACTCATCACTTTCATCCCTTTCCATCTCCTCATAAATTCATCGCTTGAGGGGGTAGTCATACATCACAAAATTTATAATCAAATATAAATTAAACACTCAATCATGCAAATTGCTTTCATCCAAGAATCATTGCCAAAGACAATCATGCCATTTCTTAAGGTAGACAACAAATAAAAATTTCAACCAAAAAAATACTTGATATTCTTGAAACATGAAGTTTGTAGATCCCTGTGCCTACTCCATGGCTAAAAAGCTTACCAAATACTCAAGCTCTTTAGATTTTTGGAAGCAATGATTCAAATATGCACACTCTTTTCATTATTGGGTCATCTAACATTAATTAGGTCAATGAACATCATCAACTCTCAACTTGACTCTAGGTCATCTATTTTTACTCCATGTTTTGTTGTCACACAATGCATCCTAAAAAAATGGTATCTGTAGACATCGAAAACACATCATATTGAGGAGACTAGCTATATGGACACCTTTTAAAGCCATATGACCCACCTTGTACAGCCCTAGGGATTAACAGTGGTTTTTACCACTCAAATAGGGAATAATTCCCCTTTATAGCGAAGATCATCCCACCAAAGGATGACCTCCTTAGCAGCTATATTATCCCAAGATGGTCCCTAACCAAAATAATCTCACCTCGAGATGACTTGTAGTCATGATAATCTCACCTTGAGATGGCCACACTTAAAGCAAGTTCAAAATCTTGTGCCACTGGTAAAATGGTTACATAGGCCAGTTGAGCATAACAACATTAGTAATCAATTGCAGGAAGCTTCTAGATTGGGCAATTACCCTTTCTTAATCCTAACCATTTCTTGGTTTTCCTTGTAAGCTTGGAATCCCTTATGGGAATTCTATTTAAAGGCACTTAGCCTTCATTAAAAATACATAGTAATTTTGAGATAACAAAGTGCTATTATATTGGAGATCAAAAGAGTCCTTATTCCCAAAGAAATGAAGTGTTGTTAAAATTCAACCATGGATCTTTCAAGCATGCCAATGGACCATCTCAAATGTTTAAGATCTAAAATGTGCTTCTTCTTCCATTCAACATCTCTGATTTGGTGTCAATTTCTACCCCTAATTCATTCTTCATGAGAGCACCAAGAACATCAATTCATCCACAAACCAAACCCGACGTCGCCTCACATTGACCACAAGGAATTTTCTCACTATTTAGTGGTTGTCTCACCTAGAGATGACCTACAAGCAAGATCATCTCAATCAAATATGGCTAGTAGAAAAGATCATTTTGCATAAGGATAACCTCCCAATAGAGATATGTTTTCCTTATTTTCTTGCTTTCATTAGACTTTACATCATTTAAATTACTTCCTAGCATACTTAGATTTCCTTTTCATGCTTTTATTTGTTGCATTTCAGATTATTTATTGCTTTATTTATTATCATTATGGGTATTATCTTAAAATGATATTCATATACTTTTGATGCTTTTTAGATTTATTTGTGTGTATATTACAGATCTTTACAATGGAGCAAGTTGCATAAATATTCACTACTCACCATCACATATTGCGAAGGTCACAAGAAATTCTCCCCAAATTAGTTTGTGTGATGCAAGAGAGATCCTGTGAGATACACCTTGGATAACTTTTATTATTGTAAATTTGTATCAAATTGGTAGCAAATCCCTCGATGGTATCCCATTGTAACTCTCTTTAAGGACATTTTTTATATTAATAAAATGGCACCACTATTTCATATATTGTTTGTCATTATTGTTACATAGTTTTCTATCTAGTTTATTATTTATTTCATTGCATATGTGTACGATATATTTTCTAGTATTTTTACTACCTGATGTACAAGTGGACTTCTTGTACATTTACAACTTGCACATTGATACTTGTACATTTAATACAATACTTGAAGTAACTAACTAACTCTACACTAAAGTAAACTCTTACTCTAGTTACGTATCAAAGGTGGTACATTTACATGATCCAAATGATGTAATATACTCTAATAGAGTGCAACAAATCTGAAGGCTCTTCAACAATAAGGTTATGCTCTAGATTTTTAAGCATAGCCACAAGCCCTTTTGAGCTAGAATTGATGTTGATAAACCATATAAGTATCAACATTGTGGGAATAATTATAGGCTAAGCACCAATACTTTTCCTAGGTAGTGGATGGTTTCTCCTCTTGAATTACAATAATTACAACTTGCTTTCTAGCAGTGTTTTCAGTTGAATATCCTTGGTATTTTGAGGTATAAGGGAATCTACTGTATTGGTATCCACTATTTCTTCCTTCAACACTTTACCTTTCAATCATAGTAACATTATTTATTATATTATTGACTATTTCCTTAAGCTCCTACATATACATGGGATATTTTGACACATTAAGATGTAGATACTATATTTAGGTGGCCAAAAGAGCTAGTTGTTGATATGGATTCAATGCAAGCAAATCAAATAGTGAAGGCAATAAAAACCATACATGAGACTAATGAGGGTGTTGTAGCAATTGGAAATAAAGCTTTGCAGAGATTGTTGATGATTTTTTAGAAAGTATGACATCATAATATTTGGAGGTAGCATACCAATTGAGACAAGACCATTTTTTGTTGCTATAGAAGCTTTAAATATTTAAGGAAATCTTCTCTCATTTGATTGTTGAATTTGTAAGATCAAGTCTAGAATAAAATCATAGAGATAGTAATATGCTTTATTTTGAGAAGGTCTCACCTCCAAAGGTATTCTCTTCCATGTCCTACTAAATTGCATATTGAATTTTGTGATGTTCTCCTAAGGATGTCTTTGTATAAATCATGAACTAAGTGAGGAATGAGAATGAATCCACTTCATTGTTAAATTCTAGAATGAAAGATTCATTCAACTTAGCCCTTGTGTTGATGTTTCCTTCTAAAGAGTGGTACTAGGCCAACATATTGCCTCTAAAATATAAATATAGTAGCTATGCCATTATGTCTTCATGGATAATACTATGCATAATAGCTAAAGTGGATATGTATTGGAAAGGTTCATAGGTTATATTTTCACTACCATCATAGAGGGAAAATATTTTACTATGGATTAAGGAATTCCATGAAGATATAAAAGGTTTAGGAGTCCAACATTATTCCATACAAGGTATACACATCCAACCATGTTTCTAGGTAGGGGTTTGATATCTGGTTGTAAGGATGTGGCTTAAAAAAGAGTGGGGCTTTGAACAAAAGAAGTCCAGATAGGTGAAATAGATTTATATTTCTTGGATTTTTGGAAGGTTGATAGCTCAAAAAACTATAGAGGTTCCTTTTTATTCTTGGCTTATGATCTTATAATCATGTAATTTTTGGATTGCATCCTTCAATGAATTTTTTGATCTATGGTTTTTCAATAATGGAGCCATTAGGTGAATGGATATTGTATCCACTTTATGAGGCCAAAATCGTCATCATAATATTGATAATTCATACATGTAGGCATATCAAATTATCTTATGCACATGATGTATTTATCTTATGATTAGCATATTATTGTGCTTCCATACCACCAGTGGTCCTTTTACTTGATATCTTCATGAAATATTCTTAATGTGAGATGAATTGTTAAAATTTTGTCCTGCTAGGCATGAAAAAAGCTCTTGATGCTTTGATATACCTAGGTATGAATTTTTCCCCTAGACCAAAGTCAATATTGTATGGCTCAAAATTGCTTCTAATAAAACCTATAGAGAGGGTAAATTTCTTGTGAAATTATTGCTGGAAAAAGACTAAGGAGAGAGAGAAAAGGAGAAGAAATGAGAGGAGAATTGATTAGAAAGAATTATTTAAATGTAGTAAAAGCTTAGGTAATAGAATTTTTTCAAGTTGCATAAGTATATGCCACTCAATACAATCAAATCCTAACAAACTATACAATAAGTGCTAGTCAAATAATATGTTCAACTTAGATACTACATCATTCACCATCACAAGTAATTTAACCAAATAAATCCAAATAGTTTAAGCCTAAAAAATGCACCTAATAAATACAAAAAATATTAAAACTAACAAAAAGATAAAATCTAAGCAAAAAAGAAATGCTAAAAGTGTATATATTACATTCATATAAATATCTACAAATATTAAATGGGATAAGTATTGGTTTGAAATCTTCTTAAGTGGATGAGTTGTGCCTTCAAGACCTTAGTCAAGAATGGAAGACTTATAAATAGTGTTATCTAAGTTAGCCTTTGAAGTAGGTTGATTCTTGTGGTTCTAGCTACACTAACAAACAAAAGGGAAAATGGGGTTGAAGACTAAAGTAAGAAATGCATAAATTTAGAGGCTACACTTAAATTGGCATGGTTTTAACAACATCAAGTGATATAAATCATGAGTCTTTCATTTTGAACTAAGCAATACTGCATAATAGATAAACTTTCTTTCCATATTATAGAGCATTTAATCTTATCAAGCACTTAAATATTATCAAGCATTCCAAGAACTAATGAATAGCAAATCCAAGGAGAAATTAAAAAAATAGAATAACTATAATTGTTTTTTGGTAGTTTTAATTAAAATGGGTTTTGAAAAGGGCCCCTAAACCTTCTTATAAATGAAATGTAAAACACCAAGTCAAAATACTGAATAACAAGACCAAAAGGTGGGCTTAGTTGGAAGGACCCATCCTTGCAAATTAACATGGACTAAAAATAGGGGATAATATCATGGGAAGATCCCTACATACATCAAAACCAAAAAGGATGAAAAGAATGCACAAAACCATCACTCTTCGGTGTTGACATCAACAAAGTCTTTGGTATTCTTGAATAAGAGTTTAAGCTAGACATGGAGCTCCTTCAAAACTTTGACCACTTGGTGGTAAAGGGTCCAATATATTTTGAACATGTTTGCTACTACAGTCAAAGTGACCACAGTATTAGAAACATGGCTGAGAAATAAATTTTGAAGGATCCCTGTAGCAGAATTATCTTTTGGCTTAGGTATATTCTCACTAGCGGGATTATCTTCACATGATGACTTTGGTGAGGATCCATCAGTATTCATATTATTTATGCATGGAGAAGCTCGAACAGCCTTAGGACTAGTTTCAAACTTGTTCTTGGGTGTATATTTTCTAAGGGACTACTGCTTGAACTCATACTTATAGTACAATGAGTCTTGTAGTCCCGACTCAAGGGTATGATTTTGAGGGGTAGGGGAGGAAAAATTAGGATCATCATCATCACTAGGAACTACTTAGATAGGGTTGTCATGGCCAGGGATTTCAAGGTGATTGGGAGGGGCTAAGTTATAGGAAACCAAAAATTTGTTAGTGAAATCCTTAAGGGTATGCTTGTACATAATGAGGTGCAAGCCTTGATGGATGGGCTTGGATGAGTTCATTTTACTAACACTATTTATGGATATCTCAATGGATATGTAAAGTTAATTAGGGAAATTAAATTTATTGATGTCCCTAAGGTGGTTTAAAAAATGCTAAATTGAATCTATGAAGGGGAAGGGCAATTTTATCCATAGTTAGGTATTGCATGACTAGGATCATGATGCAGTCCCAGGGATAAGGAAATGAAGTTCTAACAAAGCCACCATTTTCAAAAATGATATTTTTACCTTTTTCCATAAAATTTTCTATATCCAGCACCATGTAATATCTATCCCACCTTATGAATCATCCATCGATTAGAAACTTAGACACATCAACCAAAAATTGAACACTGATATGGAATTCTAGTCCCTGCATAATAACATATCCTTTTTTCCATGTGTTGACAATTTATTTAGACACTTCCACATCATTACCTATGAATTTATTCAAAAAGGGAAAAAACCATGGCTTCCCAAAATTTCTTCAACCATAGGGTCAAGCTGAAGGGTGTTAGGTTCAAGTAGGTCTATGGAAGAGCAAGGAGAGGGCTTGGAAAACCTGGAGCTAGTAAAAAGAAGGAAATGAGGATGATGAGATTACTTCAAGCATATAGTATAGGTTGATTTATACAAGTACTTAGTTCTCATGCCAAAGGATCTGGAAATATTTTCCCTCGTGAACCATTGCTACCTTCGATATTTGGATAATTTTGAATCATGTGCCATGGAGCGAAAGACATTTCTTGCATGGGAAAGGAACCACTAGAGCAATATTACCATCAGTGGCATTGGAGAAAATATGATTTTGGAAATGATAACACCCCAAGGTGGTAGAGAATGAGATATGGCTAGAGAAAAATAAGGGGTTGTTGATGGCTGGGTCAAAAAATGAATGTAATTGCCAAATGGGTAGGTTAAGGCCCACCACATGACAAGGCTGGTGGGGTGGAAAATGTTTATTGGATATAAATGGATATGACATGGGTGATAGGATAAATGATATGGATGGAGGACCATGGTAGGGGATATTTGATAAGAATAGTGGGCCATGATAGGGAAAGACTGATGTGGATGATGGGCCATGGTAAGGGAAGATTGATGTGGATGATAAGTCATGGTGGGAAATGACTGACAAGGATAATGGCCTATAGTAGAGGACAAATGACATGGACAATAGGCCTTAGGGTAATAAGGATGGTGGATTACTATAGGGGATGATTAAGATGCATGTTGGTGGACATGACTTGGATGAAGGCCTAAGTTAGATACACAGGAAACACATGAGGATCTAAGGCATAAGATGGACCAACCACAAGACACGTGAAGGGGCT
Organism: Wollemia nobilis; assembly: GCA_028583015.1. Lineage (NCBI taxonomy): Eukaryota > Viridiplantae > Streptophyta > Pinopsida > Araucariales > Araucariaceae > Wollemia > Wollemia nobilis. The sequence goes on from JAQPPZ010016610.1 coordinate 2,796,501, forward strand.
AATAACAATAAGAATTTAGGTATACCAAAGGACTAGTATTCCAATAGAGATGGACATGTATAAGGGCTTACATTGAACTATACCAATCAATAGTAGTAAAATTGATAAGGGGTTGGGGAAAGTCATTGTGCTAAATCAAAAGGGATTAATGATTTGGAACCAAGTTGGCAAGTAAATCAGTCACACGATTGGCTTCCTTGAAGACATGCTGGATGATGGTATCAAGGAAAATATAAAGGAGTCTTTTAGCTATAGATATGTTGTTTCTTACCTTCTAATTTAGAGTCTTGTTGCTTTTTATGTTATTTATAACATTCAAAGAATCACCTTCAATGATGAGCCTACACTTAAGGTTGCTGATAATTAATAGTTCACAAAAGAGAGGTTTGGCCTTAGCAACATGGTTAGTTTGACTGCCCAAGTTTTTCATGAAGGCAATGATGATTTTTCCATTAGGGTCTATAACTACACCATATCCATCCCTTCCCAGATTATCTTTAGAAGACCCATCAACATTGATCTTTACCCATCCTTTAAGAGGAGGGATCCACTTGGCATTGGTTCTATTATTGGCATTGGTGGGAGGCTTGGGAGGATTCATGGAAAGGTTGAGGGAACTAGAAATTATGGTCTCAATACCAGGATCAAGGGGTCTAGAGTAGGGATGTAATTGAGCATTTTTTATTGCAAAGGAAAGCACTCTATTGCCTACATATATAGGATCCTTAGCCATTTTTGAAAAGGCTATGTTATTACGCTCAAGCCAGGCCCACCAGAGGAAATTTTGGAGGCAGAGGGTCTATAGGGACTTAATTTTTAAGTTGCAAAATGGGTTGGGCCATTAAGAAAATAAATCAACAACCAATTTTAAACAAACCCAAGAAATACTAAAGTGTTAAGGAGGAAACTTATGATCAATTAAGAGTACTCACAGTCTAGAAGGAGATGATGAGTAGACTCCCAATTAGACTTACAGAGATAACAATGGTTGGGAATCATAACACCTTTAGACATGAGGTTATCAATGGTCAAGATTTTATTTTAGGCTGCTAACTAGGAGAAAAACCAAACTTTGGGGATAATAAATTTTCACTAAATAGAATTGAAAGGGATCGAACAAGAAAGGGGTTCATATTGTAAAAGGTAAGTAAATTTAACTATGAAAATACCATCATTGTAATCTCTCAAAATGGGATAGTTAGGTGATCAAAAAGAAGGGATGATGCAAGGGTTGAGAATGGAGGATAGGGAACTGGTGACAATGATGAAGTCTTTAATAATATCAATGGGGGAGATGATTTTCCAAGAGGGATAGCCAACGGTATGGGTGATAAAGTGGGATACCTTGATACCAATGAGGTGTTTGGTTAGGGGCTTTAAAACAACAAGGTCAGGATTGTCAATGAGGGGGTGATCACAAACCCATGGGTAAATATAGAAATAAATGGACTAACCATTTCCAAGTTTCCATATTGTATCTTATTGAATAATAGCTCTAAATTTGATGATTGAATTCTAGAAAGCAAAGCTGGAGTGGGGAATACCCTCATCCAAGAAACTACGAAACTAAAGGTACTTTATTTTTATTATAGAGATCCATTCAAATTTGGCGTTGGTGAAAATTTTCCAAGCTTGCTTAGCAATAAGGGCTAAATTAATTTTACCAATTCTTCTAAATCCTAGGCCACCTTGGGTTTTGGTAATGCAAACTTTATCCCAAGATGGAATTTCTTTTTATTGTCCGGAATCAACCATAAGAACCTTTTTTGGATTTACTTGATTTTGGTACAAATGGTTGCAAGAGATTTTGAATATTAAAAAAAAGTGGATAGGTATGCTTTGGAGGTAATCTTGGACAAGGGTTGATTTTGCATCTTGACTATGGAGGACTCCCTTCCAATCGACAAGCTTTTTTATGGAGGCTATCAAGGAAATTATTCCACATTTTTGCTTGGGATGCCAGAGAAAAGAGGAAGGCCTAGGTAGGATGAGGGGAGTACATCTATAGTGAACTAAAGTATATGTTCTATTCTTAGTTGGTAGGTAATGGGAGTGTTGATAAAAAATATTTTACTTTTAATGTAATTAACCATTTGACCAACAACCTCCTCATATAGGTTAAGGATGGTTTTGATAGATTTAGCTTCAACAACGGATGCAAGGGTATCCAATATGGTATCATCAACAAATTATTGATGGGTAATAGGTCTCATAAGGGAAGCTACTTTCATACTTGATATAGCTCCCAAGGAATAAGCTTCTTTGAGGGTTCTCCCTAGGGATTCGACTAGAATGATGAACAAACATGGGGATAGGGTATCGTCGTGTTTGAGCCCTATATAACTTCTAAAATAGCCTACAATGACCCATTGAAAATAACTTAGAATTATTCTAAAGTTGTACAATATTTGATGAGGTCAATCCATTCTTGGTGGAAGCCAAAATTAAGGAGGACAACAAACATGAAATCCCAAGAGACTCCATCAAAGGCCTTATTCATATCTATCTTGAGAAAGAAGCCTAACTTTTTACTTTGAAAAATAGAGTGAAGAAGTTTGTGAATAGTGATCACTCCATTAGTAATAGTTCTACCTTGAACAGTACTTCCTTGATAGGGATTGATGATGAGAGGGAGAATTTTTTTTTGATGGTCATGACTTTGGTTATAATTTTTTAAAGCATGTTACATGGGATTATAGGATGGAAATCAGAAATAGACCTACAATCAACATGCTTGGGGATGAGAGCAAGGAAGGTTGATTTAATATCATTGGGGATGAATTTTGACCTCTAAACATATTGGATGGCATTGCAAACATCCTTCCCAATGATATCCTAGAAGCATTAGAAGAAATAGGGAGGGAATCCATCAGGCCCTGGCGCTTTGTCTGGATGCATGGAGAATAGATCTTTTTTTATTTCATCATGAGGAAAGGTTTTAGGGAGCCGTTGGTTCATCTCAAGAGGAATTAGGGTGGGAATATGATGGAGAAGGGAATCCTAGGACTGGGTAGAGCTAGAAGGCTAATAATAAAGGAAGGACTCAAAATGAATTATAGTTTCACTTCTAATTTCTTGAATGTTAGTTGTTATAGAGCCATCACTTTTGACTAGCTCTTTGATTTTGTTGTAACTATGGTTCCTGAGGTTTGTTGCATGAAATAATTTAGTGTTCAAATCTCCAAATTTCAACCAAAGAGCCCTAGAATTTTGTCTCCATAAGGTCTTCTCCTTTTCAAGGATGTTGTGATAGTCAACCAAGAGTCTCCTTTCCTCACCCGTGGTTCTACTATCCACATTTCCTCATTGTATTTGGTTCTCAATGATCTATATTATATCGTTGATGGCTTGCTTGTTTTCAAAGATGTTACCAAATATCTCCCTATTATAGACATTGAGGTTGCTTTTGATAAACTAGATCCTTTTCACAATTTGAGAGATGGGATTCCAAAAAATATTTGGGTCCACCATTCTGCTATACGCTCCCTAAAATATAAAACTATAAAGGAGGCACTCCAGTTAAGTGATAATAAGTCTTGGAAAAGGGCTATGGAAGAAGAAATGGAGTCGGATAAAAATAAGACATGGGACTTGGTGGAATTACCTCCTGGCAGTAAACTTATTGGTTGTAAGTGGCTATTCAAGAAGTACAATGTAGAAGGAAATTTGGAGAAGTACAAGGCTCTCTTGGTAGCAAAAGGATTTTCTTAGTTTGAGGGAATTGAATTTGGTGAGATTTTTTATCTTGTGGATAAACTAATTTCAATCTGTTTTCTGTTAGCTATTTCTACTGTTTTTGATTTTGAAATAGAACAGATGGATGTAAAGATAGTTTTTCTACATGGTGAACTTGATGAAGATATACATATGTCACAACCATAATTATTTAAGGTAAAAGGTAATGAGGACTTGGTATGCAAGCTAAAGAAGTCTCTTTATGGGTTGAAGCAGTCTCCAAGGATGTGGAATCAAAAAATTTGACAGGTTTGTTTTGACACTTGGGCTTGGAAAAATCAAAGAAGACCCATGTGTATATTTTAAAAGGGAAGGTAAAATTTTTGTTATCATTGTATTGTATGTGGATGAAATGTTGTTAATTGGTAACAACAAGGAGCTAATAAAGTTACTAAAATATCAGTTATCTTCTAAATTTGACATGAAGGATTTGGGTGTTGCAAAATTTATTTTGGGTATGAAAATAATAAGGGATCGTGCAAACAAAAATTTGTGGTTAAATAAAAGAAAATATTTTGATTTGATACTACAAAATATTAGAATGCATGATTGTAATCCAATATGTACTCCATATCGAGTTGGTCAAAATTTATCTGTTGAATAATGTCCCAAAACAGATGAGGAAATTGAAGAAATACACCATGTTCCTTATGATAGTGTTGTGCGTAGTTTGATGTATGCAACAGTCTGTACTAGACTTGATATTGCACATGCAGTGGGAGTAGTTAGCAGATATATGTTAAATCTAGGAAAGGAACATTAGACTCTTGTGACGAGGATCTTCAAATACTTGCATGGAACTACAAATTATGCTATTTGTTATGGAGAAAATTTCAAAGGTAATGATATTGTAAATCTACAAGGGTTTGTGGATGCTGATTGGGCTAGAGATCTTGACAAGAGAATATCCACAAGTTCTTATGTGATCAGGCTATTTGAAGGGGTAGTAATTTGGATGAGCAAAAAGCAATCAGTTGTTGCTTTATCCACTATAGAAGTAGAGTACATTGCAACAACTCATGCTTGTAAAGAATCAGTGTGGCTACAGAGATTGTGTTCAAAAGTTGGTCTTAAATAGAAGGCTATGAGAATTAACAGTGGTAGTAAAAGTGTAATATTTTTGGCCAATAATCTTGGTTTCCATGATCGATTAAAACATATTGATATCAAGTACCATTTTGTGAGAGATATGGTTGAAGAGAACTAGGTGACGTTGGAGAAAGTTGACAGAAAATAATACTGCCAATTCATTAACAAAGGTTGTACCTGCTCAAAATTTTCTTGGTGTATGATATCTATGGGTATGGTTGCCCTTAAAAATTGACAATGGTAGTTATTAACCCCTATGGAAAGTATTCAACAAGTGGAGGAATTATATTGAATATTTTCCATGTTATTCAAGAGGGGTTAACTCTTGAAGGTACTGGATGTTAACTCTGAAAGGTATTGGTAATTTAGAGGACTTGTTTCTTATCCACACTAGGATCCACTCTAAGAAGAGGGGTGTAGGGGGGGCTTGACCCCCTACTACTATCGTCATGAGGGGTCTAAGGGGCGGTGATAGGTCTAGATGATGAATTCACATTGCCTCAAATCTAAATGGAGTTTTGAAGATAAAAGCTTACTTGAGATATTCAAATATCAAAGGATTATAATCTGATCCTATTTTAGGGAGGGAGCAAATAATTGCATCCCCAAAAAAGTGGACTACCTTCTTGGATAGGAGAAATATATCAAGTCTTAACTGAATGTGCTCAGCTCCAATCCTCCTGTTACTCCAAGTGAATTTCATTCCCTTAAACTAAATATCCATAAGTCATTATTATCAATGAATTCATTAAAGTTTTCATAGCTTCTAGGGGAGATGACAATTCCTACATTTTTATTGGATGGATAGAGTGGGGAATTAAAATCTCTAGTGAGGATCCATAAGTGGTTTTAAAATATACTTCTCATATAAATGAGGGTGTTCCATAGGCCACTCCATCCCTGGGGGGTGTTAGGGGCATAAATGTTTGATAGGAACCAAATAATATTTGAGTATTTGTAATAGAAAAAAACATTTAAGATTCTATCTAAAGATGATAACAATCTCTTTTCTACCTTATTAAGATCCGAGAGGCATAAGAGACCCCTTACAATTCCATGGGCTAGGCTTGCAATGATCTCGCTCTTCTTCCAGATATTTTTTACTATTTTCTTAAGGCTATTATCTTCAAGATTGGTTTCCTGTGAGATCATAATGGTGGGTTTTAATTCTTTCCTCATGGTTGTAGCTAATATTTTATTAGCTAGACCATTAAAGCCTCTCACATTCCATGAGAGGACTTTCATTTTTTATTCTTATTGGATGATGTTTTCCACTATGCCTTGCTACAAGGGGGTTTGGTTTTTTTTACTTCATATTTGAGATGATCAGACAAGGATAGGAAAATGTTGTCTAGGTGTCATTCATAATATCATTCTCAACCTCATTTCTCCTCAAGTAATTGGACGATGATCTTCCTCTATTTTTTTCATTTCCAACATCAAATGAGGTGTTTTTGAAGCTTCTGGTATGTTTGGGATTGAGAGTTTTAGGAAAATGGAGGCATTTTAGCTTAAAAGAGATGCAAGGGCTAGGGTATATGCCTTTTGGCATAGGAGGGCTACAAGGGTTGGGGTTGATGGATCGAGGGCTAGTGATGCTATAGGTCCCATGAATAGGAGGTTCCAAGGGTATTTGGACAAAATGACGAGGGGTGGTGAAGAAGGTCCAGATCTATATAGGTAAGGAGGGGGTTGGTCCCCTAGGCTTGACAATATTGGGGAAGGAAAGGTCGAATCTAGATTTAGGTTTATGGTCAAAGAGAAAGGGGTCAAGGTCATTCAATTTCAAAATAATTCTTAAGTGGTTGGGGAAGGCAAAGAGGGAGCATACCTAGTCCTAAGATCTTTCTTGGGATGGTGCCATGATTTACTTATCTTTCTCTAAGGTAAGCTGATCAAGGAGAATATTTATAGCACTTGGAGGTCTTTGAGAAAACTTAGCACCCACTTGACCAACCTTGAGAGGAGACGTGAAGGAATTTGAGTGGCCTTCTATATACTTCTTTGGACAACTTGAATCCTTCTTAGGAATATATTTTGAAGGCTTGAGAGTTGGAAACTGAGCTCTGAGATACCCTTAAAGGCTTAGGTATAGAATAACTATAATAGAATGAACCATTCATGTAGATTAAAATAAGAATAATTAACAATTAAATTAGCATACATACATAGTTTGCAATCATTTGAAAAAGAGTCTAAATAAGAATACAATCATTATTCAAAGGTATAAAATACAATCATAATACAATATACAATTTTAAATGCTAAAGATATAACCTCTTGAATGAGTTAAATTTGATTAGATATAGTTTTACAATGCATTTAGTCAGTTTCACATGATTATTTTAAGGGTGGATTGTAGGTTTGTTACGTTGTTATAGCACGTGTGTCCATTTTTAGCTCATTGTATTGTAAATGAATTGGCACCATGATGCTAATGTAGATTTATTTTATTTCATCTGAGAGAGTGGTGAATGAAGTATCTTCATATAATCCACAAGATCATATAACAAGTTTGTTTTGCCTCTAGTTACCCCATGATTACTTTAGCTATATTAATATAGGTGTAGATAAAAAAAGCTTTTGGTTGTTGAGATTCTCTGACAACAGATTATGACTATCGAGAGCATGCTTTGTAACTTCAAGTAAACCTAATCCATTCAATATCTTTAGCTTCAATATCTATTTAATGCTTTTCAACACTTATCTCAACATTTTTCCAGATGTCAAGCTTCACTATAACATTGGATTTTGGATTCTTATCCATACTTAACAAAAATTATCTTGCAATACATTGGGTGCTATTTCATGATCTATTGGATGTTAGTCTTTCAACAAACCTTTTTTGATATCAACATTTTATATTTTTGGTCTTGTCCCATACTTAGTCAAAATTTGAGTCCAACACAAAAAACAAAGAGATGGGCTCTTCTACCTTATTTGAATTCTAAGCTTTAGCCATACCAAATACCAAATATTTTTATGCCTATTATTGACATCAATATTTCAAAAATCTATCATCTCTCTATACTTAAATTTTTTTTGCATCGTAGTATCTTTGCATTGCAAAAAGTCTCTTTAGAATAAATATAAAATTAAATAAAGATAAAAGCATCCAAAATGAGGGAAGCCGAATTTTGAGAAGCTAATTTCCCTTGAAAAAAAGAAAATGTTTCCTTTTAATAATTCATCCTTGCTCTTGCTCAAGCTTAGTTGATCATTAACTTCCTTCCTCTTGATTTGGTGACTATTTTAGATTTTTGGTTATATTTTTGAAACTACTTTAGTAAATGGTAGAATATTTGATTAGAAAAATTCATCTCTTTCTGAGGATATGGATGTATGAAAGTTACTCTTCCCATAGTATTGGCACATTGTGGGGGGTTTATGATTAAAAAACATAAAATCCATATGGCCTTCCTATTGGGTAGTGGAGTTAAAAATAAAATAAAAAAAAGGATAAAATGGAGTACAAATGTATCTGTACAGAACTCCTATATGCTCCCCATATCTAAGGTCTTGATTGTTCCACTATATTTTTCCTACTCTTCTTCCATATATTCTTTAGATGTTTTTACCTATTCACTAGATACTTGATTTTCTAAATAATTTGCTATCAACTAGAATATTTTGTGTATTTTATCCCATGCCTCTCAAGAAGGGACATGTATTGCTTTGAATTTGTAGAGGACTTCCTATAATTTAAAGTAGAAATCATAGGAAGTGTCCCTATATATTTGCACTAGGTCCTCAAATTTTGAGAGTATCATAGAGAGTCTATGGAAGAAGGACATGAATTTCTCTATTGTGAGAGGTTTAGACTGCATCAATTTCACTTCTATTGTTGAGCTATTGATCCATTCATTGGCTAAGTTGTTTTTCATTGTAAAAACTTCAATTTATATCCCAAAATACTTCAATTTATATCCCAAAATATTGGGAAGCTAAGATCCATAACCTCTTGGACTACCAACTTTATTTTATCAATGCTTATTTCAAGGGCATTGATTATTTCTCCTTCCTTTATGATAAGGTGAATTCCATATATGACCAGGTTTAAGAATAATTTAGACTCACTCAGGTAGCTCTTTGAGATTTTTTCCAAATGGGGGTATTCCTCTTTATTTATCAGCATATGGAGTGTGGCCTCTACTTGTTTCACTTTACTCATCAGTTCATATCTACCTCTATTGAATTATCCTTTTGCATCTTGGATCACTATTGTTATGTATGTTATTCTTCTTACCAAGGAGAAAGCTTTCACTGAAACATCCTTGATCTTGATCCAATATTTTCCTCTAAATTAATTTAAAATTTCTTTGGAGATTACTTGTCCTTAAGTATTTTCTCTCTCCTTTTCTAGTTCTAACTAAATTATTGATATTTTTTCTTCCTAGCTCTAGACTCTTGACTTACACTCTTGCATTACTTTCTCTTGTGCTTCAATGTTATTGCTCCCTTGTTGCAATTGCTCTTCCAAGTTTTGGATCCTCTCATCCTTCTATTGTAGTTTCTCTTTAGTGGGATATTTATCTAGTTAATGTTTTAATTCCTAAATCTCATTTTTTAGACTCTTTTATTTAATTAGCTTATGATCCAATGCTTCAATATTCTTTTTTACAACCACAATATTTATGTCTATTTTATTTCTCTATAGGAATAGTGTATCTACTTTGTAATGAAATGCCTTGAGTGTATCAAGGGAATATTAGAAATAACATACTTTTACATCTTGATGTGGTAGTCCTCCATTGTCATTTTTACAATTGGCTTCCTGAATTTAGGATATGCAACCACTTTGACCCACTCTTCAATGATCAGATCCACTCCATCATATGTTTGGGTGTATACCTTATTTGTGCCATCTTGTGGTTCTTGGTACTCTACCAAAATTTGGGTTTTTGTTTCAATATTATAAATTACAGAGAATGTTTTTGATAATTGACACTCAAAATCAAGGGAAGAAGTGAAGGTGGATTGAAAAGGTAAAAAATTCATAGATGGGGTATTTAAGGATACAATGTTGGTATTTATAGGGGTTCACATATATACATATTTTGGTGTTGTTTCGGTCTCTTGTACATGGAAAGTAGTAATTATTTATGATGGTAATTTATAAAGGGGAGAAGCCTCTTCAATAAGGGAAGATTGTGGGGGCATTTGCTTGGGCAAAGGCTAGACAAGTGGTGGAAGACTTTCAACAAAAGTGAAAGAGAAGGGAGACATAATTGATTCTCAAGATTCTAACATTAGCTCCTAGATTGTTACATCAAATATTTTGATCTGCATTTGTATCCTCAAAACTTCTTGGTTTAGTTATTATCTTTTAGTCACTTTTGATGTCTCCTTATACCTAGTTCTTCGATGGCTTTTTCTTTTTTCTCTTTCATTATATTTTTTATGTTGACCATGTTGTTGGAATTTTGGTTGAGATTTGACCTTTTTCAAGCTTGATGTAAAAACTAATTTTCTTGTATATGCTACTACTTACACTACTTCAACTATTTCAATGTGCCTTCTTGGCTCTTCTTCACATAATTCTAAGGCAATTTCAATTGCCAAAATGGTTGCAGGTACACTAGCCTTCTTAGCTTGGACTTTTTATTTTCTCTATAGAGGGAAGTTCTATGAGCTTACATCTTCTTCTAAATACTTGTAACCATCTAGGAACCTTGCTTGAGTGGGAGTATGTTGAGGGACATCTTATTATTCTTCATAATTTGCCTCTTCCTCTTGGTACCTTGGTGATACTCCATCCACTTTTCATATTTGGCATTAAATTCCTTTTCAAATTGCTTGTTGAAATCACCAAGGAAAGATTTCTTTTGCTTATCACATTCACAACATGAAATACACCATTCTCTAATATTACTCTATTTCCATTTTAGATCATTATTAATCTTATCTATGAGTTATTTTCTTATCCATTGCTCCTTATTTCTTGATAGATAATAAAATCATTTGAACTCATAGTATTTCCTCCATGCAAGTCATTCTTGCATCTCATTGATATCGATTTTGACAACATGACCTTCTTTATTGTTTTTGAAATACTCAATCTTTGACCATGATAGATGATCAAATGTTGATGGGTTTATTATTCAATTCTACCAATTTAGCTTTAAACTTAACCTCTATATTATAATTCCACATATGTGGAACTATCCACAATTGGAGAGTATTGATCTTGTCATTCAAAATATTCACTTGATACCTTGTCATGACTATATCTTCAAACCTGAAGGGATAGTGATAAGTGTAGGCTTTCTTGACTTTGGATCCAAAATTTTCATCTACTTCATATATATTTTTGCATAGTTCCATGCCAAATACCCAATATATGATATAATAGGGTAGTAGATAAGGGATTCCAGGGAAGTCGTACAGTTAATGGTGGCATTTAAAAAAAACATCAATCCCCTAACTTGTGATTCTTTCCTTGTAGCTTATCCATAGATTCAAATATTAGGAAAGGAATTTAGACATAAATGGATGCCAATGTAAGTCGTAGGAACAATATATTAAAATCCATGTAAGGAGAAGTCTCTCTAAGTGCTAGGGTCCAATAAAATATAGGGTGATATTGCTCATTATCTCTTACTTGGAGCTTAATATCTTAAATTTTTGGAGTCATATACAAGAGAAATAACCATATTAAATATGATGTATAACGAAATGAATCACTTTCTTTTCGCTTGAGGGTGATCAATTGAATATAAATTTGGAAATTTAGAAAGTAGACCTAATCAAAGAATACAAGTGTTGGTCCGGCTTTCATGCACACCCCGGGAAAAAGGATGAAGCAAGGAAAGCTCCGGAGACACCCACGGGACGGATCCCACTCATCTTTAGGATCTAGCTGGTTATCCAAGGTGCGAGTTACAGAGTTGGGTCGAATGGCAATTCACTCTTTTCCACTTCTGGAATAGATTTCAATATGGACTGCTCTGTTACCTTACAGGGGGTTCTTGAACTTGTTCAGTAGTTGCAAAAGTTGTTGACAATCAGATTTAACTTGAATTCTAGATCTAGCTCTCATGGGTCAGCAGATTTAAATAAAAGGCAAATAAAGAAAATAAAAATGGATCATTCACGGTAAGCAAAGAGAGGGTAGGGTAGGGCAGAAAGAGAAGCTTATCAGACTTTAAACTGTAAAACTCTAAACTATCAATCTTATCTATGCTATCAGCTTCACAACAGAACAAATCCCAGAAGAAAGTGTCCGGTCGGTCTAAGATCACTTTCAACTAAGAGCACAAGGCAGAGTGAAACGGATCTAGCAGAAAATTATAAATCCAAGGGCAGTTGGTTAAAACTGGTATCTTTCACCGGTAGCCTAGCTCGCACAGTGAAGACAGAGCAATTAGAACAAACTTACACCTGAAATCTGTAATTTCCCCTAGCAGACAAGAGAACAAGCTGAAGCCTAACGACATATTTAAACTTGATAACTCGGATTTACTGACATATATCTAACAAACTTTAAATGGAACGGATAACAAAAGAAGATACACTTATCACACTCTGCAAAAGATTAGGCTCCTGGCCATGCTATCACAGAAAAGCTAAAGCACATCAACTCCAAGTCCAGAAACAAAGGATTTCACAAAATTTGCAAGAAATTGCTTATAAGCCTTTATTTCTAAGTCTTCGCCTCCTGCGATTACATTTAGAATCTGTATTTATAGACTCAGGACAGACCCTGATCTTTTCAAAATATCTTGCTCAAACCCTAAATCTTATCGCACTTAAACCCTAGGACCCGGGTTTTACAATAAAAATCCATTTAAAATCAAAGTCCGGATAGAACTTAACCCTTCGGCAAATACGTGCGATCAAGCTGCCATAAATGGAGAAGATAAAATCAAATGCAACTTGCATTCATCCGCAGTTGCAAATAAATGCCTCCATTAATTCTGCTGGTGAGCCGGATGAGTCACCACTTCTCTCAGATCTGATCTCCGTAAAGCCATCCCTGTGTTGAAATTGTCTTCATGCTATCAAGTCTGCAATAAATTTGTCATTGAATGCTTTTACGGCTTCTTCTCCTCTAGCATGGCGGTCCTTGACTAAATCCGCACTTTATCTTTGCCTTTATGGTCTTTCCCGGTTGTCCCGTAAGTGCCAGGTGGAATCCTGCATGAAAGACAAAAAGATGCATTAGATTAGCATTTTAATTAAATCGGAAGCTTAAAACATTAAAAACAGATTAAAAACCACAAAATAAGCTTGCATGTCGGCTTCGGTTTGTCCCATTCACGCTTTGACACGTGTCGCTACCCCAGGATGCCTTATGTTTCCCGTCGAAATGCACTTTCAGGTCAACTTATGACTTTCTCTCTCCTACCGCGATTCTGCGACATGTCGCGATTTCGTGACATGTCGCGAAATCGTGACCCTGCCAGCGCATCGGCAACTTCCTCCCTCGTCGGCCGCGAAAACGCGACATGTCACGATTTCGCGACGTGTCGCGAAATCGCGACCCTCCTGGCCTCCGTACAGCCATCCCGATTTTCAGCCGCGATTCTAGAACACGTCGCGATATCGCGACAGTTCCGTACCTGCATGCGTTGACCGCGTTGACCGTGATTTTGGAACATGTTTGCGACTTAGCCGATTTTTCATCCTGCAGCCCACTTTCTCTCTCCTACCGCGAAAATGCGACATGTCGCGATTTCGCGACATGTCGCAAAATCGCGCCCTCCGTACAGCTTGCTTCTCTCTCCAAAAAACTGTCGCGATTTCGCGACATGTCGCGAAATCGTGACCTTTATGGCACTTAGCCGCATTTTGACTTACAGTCGCGATATCGCGACATTTCCGAAAATGGAAGTGTCGCGATATCGCGACACTACCAAAAATGGAAAGTTTGATTTTTCGAGTGAATTATGCAAGCTGTTTTCTGGATTTTCTCGGTACCGGTGCAAGATTTTGCTTGTGCATGAATGATTCTAGCATGTAAAAAGTGAATTCTTGGATAACACGGCTAGAATGCAAGAAAAAGCACAACTTTAAAAAGGAGGCAAGCAAATTTGGATTTAAAACCTGAAAAGATCAAGAGGGTCCCTGCTGCAAAAAATGGAAGTTCGAGAATTTTCTAAGGATGGAATCTCATTTTTCGGTGGGGGTGTGTTGCTTATCAACAAATGGCGATATCTGCGGGTAAAATAGTAGCACTATTTTAGAACCCAAGACTACGGTTTCAAAACAAAAAGACCATGCATCATGCCTTGCCACGGACATTCTTCACAATAAATTGATTGTTAGCTGCAAAGTTGTTAAAATTTCCCAAGGACATACTAGGTTTGGATTACTTCAAGGAAGATTTCGATGTGCAATTTCAAAGGGTATAAAACTTTCTTCAAGGATGAGCTGAATTGAATGATAAACTTGGATTAATCAACTTTTCTAGATTGTAAAAGGGGAAACCGAGTAGAGCTCTGTTTACTAGTTTAGCCTAGACAGAGTTACCCTTTAGATTTACACGACCCAAATTTACAACTGTAGGGCAGAATCTAATATTGGCTGCCTCTTTTAATTGTAACTCTTTTTTTCTCTTTTTTTTTTCTTCTTTTTTTTTTTTATCTCTCCTCTCTTGAAATATATCAATATCTGAGATGCTTTTAGGGAAATCACAATTTTCTTTTAACATTTGATCAATCGGAGCTGTTTCGAGTCTAGGCATTGATAGCCTGCAGTGACACCCAAATAATTGCATGAACCATAGTCCCCTCTCATAACCGACTTTTCTTGGATTCCCCGGGAGTTCCTCCAACTAAACGACATAGCAATTTTTCTATCATTAAAACAACTGTGGCAAGTAAGACACAAGATCCAATCATCTCTCTACCTTTGTCCTGAATAACAAAATAGCTCTATTGTTCAGTGCAAGCGAGACTATCTCTATTAGAATGGTGAACAACATGGGCATTGGATGGAAACTTGATCAGCTTAGAATAAACAATTTTTAGCAGGCTAACTTTTCATTGATTGCTCAAGCAAAGGCAAAGGACAGAAAAATTTCAGAAGCCAAAGGACTTTGTACAGGCTTCCAAGGACAGGCACAGGCTTCAAAGCAAAAACAAAATAAAAGCTAAAGCACGAGCATACGGCAAAGAAAATAAACTGAACAACAAAAAAGAGCGAAACAAAGAGCGTACGAGACAAAGAAAAGGAAAAGCGGGGAAGAAAATAAAAGCGTACGAGGCAATAAAAGAAATAAACTAAAAGAACTGAAGCAAACAATAAAAGCAAAAACCAAATAAACTAAAGCAACTGAAATAAATTAAACTGCAACTGTACAGACAGCAAAGAAAAAGAACTGCAAGGAAGAAAAGACTGTACAGACTAAAATAAAAGCAAGCTAAAATAAAAAAGACAAAGAAAGGAAATAAAAAGCACTGACAAAAGAAATAAAACGCACAAGCTAAAACTGAAAAACAACTAAAGAAAGCGAAAAAGCACAACTGTACGAGACATTTAAAAATAAAGCTGCAGCGACAAAGAAATAAAGCGAAAAACAAATAAATTAAAGCTGAGAGCATTAAAATTAAGCAGAAGCAGATTAAAGCGCACGAGACATTGAAATAAAAACTGCATTGACAAAGAAATAAAACTGAAAAACTTCAAAGCTTATTTACAATGCATACATATGTTACAACTTCCCTTCATACTCAAAAAATACAGCAGTTGGGAAAGCAGAGAAATGGTGCTTTAAAAAATTTTTGACCATGCAAGTAATTTAAAAAAAATTACCTTTCGAGTCCTGTTGACGAAATGCACTCCAGACTGTGCTTCAAAAATTTGCTATCTGGGAAAGACTTGGGTTTACTGTCTTCCCTGTCCCATTTGAAAAACAAATCTGCAACTCCTTCAAATTAAACAAATCATATAATAACAAATCATATGATAACATGTTTATGCTTCTAATTGAAGGGTTTGCGAGTTCTTTCAAAAGAAGTTGAATGTAAAAAACCCCGAGGATCAAATACCTTAAAATCTTGACGAGACCCGAGACCACCACATTTTCAAAATTATGTGACAAGCTGAAAGAAATCATGTTTTATCTGTATGCCCTGGTTCTTAACAACTTGAACATTTTGTGGTTGCTGTACTGCTTCAATATCCAGGACTTCAATTTTTATCCCTCTAGAAGGATGCTTACAATTTTCCTTTTCACCTGAGCCTTGCTTAGATTTAACCTCATCAATGTGCAATGTCCAAACATCATTGTTGTGATGGTTTAGAGCTGTAACTGTTCTCACTTCCTCAGTTGCCAAATTATAAACTCCAATATCTGCATCAACACAGTTTATAGCCTTCTCTTTGACATTATGTTCAGAAGTTGCAGGCTTATGTTGAGACAGTTCATCAATTCCAAGTTGGTGACCACATTCATATTTACTATCTTTTCCTCCTTTTCTTGAAATTCAACGGGTGGTCCAGAGTAAGCCTCAATCAAGTTAATCCTTTTGTTCAACAATGCGAGGCAGTTCATAGAGGGTGATGTCGGCTTTAAGTTCCCTCATATCCTCAATGATGTTATCCTCCTCGGTTACTTACGCATAGTGAGATTGAATCTCACTTTCATCATCCTACGATGAGGAAGGATCATTATTAAGTTATGGACTCTCACATCTCAAGTCATAAGCTGTCCATTTTGAGCTGTTGAAAATCTTGCATTTCATCCACGGGAGTCCGTACAAGACTTTCTGTCTCTTCAGGAAAAGTGAAAGAATACGAAACCACTGGTTGTACTTATTTTTGGGTGAACTAGAAATATCAATATTTCTTTGATCTCTAGGAAAATTTAACTCACCAGGAAAAACTTCAGATTTGGGTGGTGCCAGATCACAACTGTTCAGTTCAAGCACCTGCACTTTGAATTTGTCAGAACTTTTCTCTGTATTTTGCACATGTTGAGTGGATGTCACAGTTAACGGAGTCTCCTTGGGTAGAGCATGACATGTTGGCACTAACTCATGATGTGGAATGGGGTCTGGAATAGGCATGTTCTGTGTAACATAGGATATCAAAGGATTGCTCGAGAATTTGAGGCCCTAGCTGTCTTTCAAGAATTAAGGCTTCTTTATAAGCACCTGCCAGGGTTGTGATATTGATGTCTCTCTTGAGGAAAATAGAGGTCACCGAATCCAATGCATTCTTGTAGATTTCTAAGGCCAGATTTGCATTTGGGATGTAATGGCCAGTCATTCTACCGTAAGCTCTTTGGAACCTCATATTGAAAGACATGACAGTTTCTCCCGACTCTCTCTTGATGCTTGGAAAATTGTTGATATAAAATCCTTGGGATCTATCACTTCACCGAGCTGTGATATAAAAGCTTTCTCTAGATCATCCCGGCTAGTAATGGAATTCCTTGGTGAGGTTTAAAAACCGGTCATAAGCTCCCTCCTGGAGAGTGAAGCGGGAACAATCTGCGAGGCAACATCTTCATGCTTTGTATATTCAACAATCTTAAAGCATTTTTAAAAGTTAGCAGGTGTTCTTCTGCAGTTCTTGTGCTATCATGTTTGTACCTAGGGAGATATCTTTCTGGACTTCTGGGCAGGTCATGGGCTATACCCGGAATGTTCAAAGCGGTGGGGCCCAACCAATTTGCCATTATTACTTGGGTGACGGTGATGTTACGAGTTGTAATTGGATGGGCTAGCAAGTGGTGATAGAAGCTGTTCTTAACAAACCAGTGGAACTTGAGGCCTTCTTCTCGGCAATTTTAAAACGGACAACTTCACGGACTGTACAATTTACAATTAAATGCATCTGACAATTTAACAACATCTGCTGACAATTTAAAAATGCACCAATCTCGACAATTTAGAAAACTGCATGCGACAATTTACAAAATTGCATCGAGGAGTTCACTATGGGTCCTTCAAATGTTGTTGTTATGCCCTTACAATACTTGAACTGAGTTCATGGCCCTCCTTCTAGCGCCAATTAGGTTGTTGGCTGAGGAGGAGGGGAAAATTGGCTACTAGACTTTGGATAAAATACAGCTTTACAGTTCCACATACAGTCGGATTTCTCAACTCAAGTGCACTAAGAACGGAGGTTCTAGCCCTCCTTCTAGCGCCAATTAGGTTGTTGGTCCGGCTTTCATGCACACCCCAGGAAAAGGATGAAGCAAGGAAAGCTCCGGAGACACCCACGGGACGGATCCCACTCATCTTTAGGATCTAGCTGGTTATCCAAGGTGCGAGTTACAGAGTTGGGTCGAATGGCAATTCACTCTTTTCCACTTATGGAATAGATTTCAATATGGACTGCTCTGTTACCTTACAGGGGGTTCTTGAACTTGTTCAGTAGTTGCAAAAGTTGTTGACAATCAGATTTAACTTGAATTCTAGATCTAGCTCTCATGGGTCAGCAGATTTAAATAAAAGGCAAATAAAGAAAATAAAAATGGATCATTCACGGAAAGCAAAGAGAGGGTAGGGTAGGGCAGAAAGAGAAGCTTATCAGACTTTAAACTGTAAAACTCTAAACTATCAATCTTATCTATGCTATCAGCTTCACAACAGAACAAATCCCAGAAGAAAGTGTCCAGTCAGTCTAAGATCACTTTCAACTAAGAGCACAAGGCAGAGTGAAACGGATCTAGCAGAAAATTATAAATCCAAGGGCAGCTGGTTAAAACTGGTATCTTTCACCGGCAGCCTAGCTCGCACAGTGAAGACAGAGCAATTAGAACAAACTTACACCTGAAATCTGTAATTTCCCCTAGCAGACAATAGAACAACTGAAGCCTAACAGCATATTTAAACTTGATAACTCGGATTTACGACATATATCTAACAAACTTTAAATGGAACGGATAACAAAAGAAGATACACTTATCACACTCTGCAAAAGATTAGGCTCCTGGCCATGCTATCACGAGAAAAGCTAAAGCACATCAACTCCAAGTCCAGAAACAAAGGATTTCACAAAATTTGCAAGAAATTGCTTATAAGCCTTTATTTCTAAGTCTCTGCCTCCTGCGATTACATTTAGAATCTGTATTTATAGACTCAGGACAGACCCTGATCTTTTCAAAATATCTTGCTCAAACCCTAAATCTTATCGCACTTAAACCCTAGGACCCGGGTTTTACAATAAAAATCCATTTAAAATCAAAGTCCGGATAGAACTTAACCCTTCGGCAAATACGTGCAGTCAAGCTGCCATAAATGGAGAAGATAAAATCAAATGCAACTTGCATTCATCCGCAGCTGCAAATAAATGCCTCCATTAATTCTACTGGTGAGCCGGATGAGTCACCACTTCTCTCAGATCTGATCTCCGTAAAGCCATCCCTGTGTTGAAATTGTCTTCATGCTATCAAGTCTGCAATAAATTTGTCATTGAATGCTTTTACGGCTTCTTCTCCTCTAGCATGGCGGTCCTTGACTAAATCCGCACTTTATCTTTGCCTTTATGGTCTTTCCCGGTTGTCCCGTAAGTGCCAGGTGGAATCCTGCATGAAAGACAAAAAGATGCATTAGATTAGCATTTTAATTAAATCAGAAGCTTAAAACATTAAAAGCAGATTAAAAACCGCAAAATAAGCTTGCATGTCGGCTTCTGTTTGTCCCATTCACGCTTTGACACGTGTCGCTACCCCAGGAAGCCTTCTATTTCCCGTCGGAATGCACT
Organism: Wollemia nobilis; assembly: GCA_028583015.1. NCBI lineage: Eukaryota > Viridiplantae > Streptophyta > Pinopsida > Araucariales > Araucariaceae > Wollemia > Wollemia nobilis. The sequence goes on from JAQPPZ010016610.1 coordinate 2,815,983, forward strand.
TTCGGGTCAACTTATGACTTTCTCTCTCCTACGCGATTTCGCGACATGTCGCGAAATCGCGACCCTACCAGCGCATCGGCAACTTCCTCCCTCGTCGGCCGCGAAAACGTGACATGTCGCGATTTCGCGACGTGTCGTGAAATCGCGACCCTCCTGGCCTCCGTACAGCCATCCCGATTTTCAGCCGCGATTCTAGAACACGTCGCGATATCGCGACAGTTCCGTACCTGCATGCGTTGACCGCGTTGACCGTGATTTTGGAACATGTTTGCGACTTAGCCGATTTTTCATCCTGCGGCCCACTTTCTCTCTCCTACCGTGAAAATGCGACATGTCGCGATTTCGCGACATGTCGCAAAATCGCGCCCTCCGTACGACTTGCTTCTCTCTCCAAAAAACTATCGCGATTTCGCGACATGTCGTGAAATCGCGACCTTTCTGGCACTTAGCCGCATTTTGACTTACAGTCGCGATATCGCGACATTTCCGAAAATGGAAGTGTCGCGATATCGCGACACTACCAAAAATGGAAAGTTTGATTTTTCGGTGAATTATGCAAGCTGTTTTACGGATTTTCTCGGTACCGGTGCAAGATTTTGCTTGTGCATGAATGATTCTAGCATGTAAAAAGTGAATTCTTGGATAACACGGCTAGAATGCAAGAAAAAGCACAACTTTAAAAAGGAGGCAAGCAAATTTGGATTTAAAACCTGAAAAGATCAAGAGGGTCCCTACTTGCAAAAAATGAAAGTTCAGAATTTTCTAAGGATGGAATCTCATTTTTCAGTGGGGGTGTGTTGCTTATCAACAACAAGGTCATTTGCACTTGAATCATCATAGTTTTAAATGTTGGTGACTACATATCCAATGGAGATTTTATGATCATACATATATGCATCAATGTCTAACCCCAAAATTATGGCTATCATTGATAAAATATTAAAAAAAAGATTAATAAATCTTTCAAAAGGTTGTTCTAGGAAGTCATTTGGAATTTCCCTATATTTTTACCTAACCATGTTTTATGAGTATCTTTCTTTATAAATCCTTTTTTTTTATCTATGTTAAGAGGATTAGGTCTTGTACCTGGTTGTGCTCCTACTACAAAATATCTTTTGATACCTTCTTTTATTATGGAAAATAGTCTATTTCCTTCTATGTCATGCATCATTGCTATTTTTAGGTCGTAATTCTCTGTAATTATTTTGAATAGGTCAAGATAGAAGTGAATAAACCTAGGCATATATCTAGACAAGAGTGAATTTCAAGGAGTAGCCTTTAACATTCTAGGCGATATTATTATTCCTCTTTCTTCCAACCCTTCTCTAAAGCTCTTCAATTTAAATTTTATTATGAAGATAGGATCATGCATATCAACCAACCCATATTTGAACTCCTTGGTAGTATTCTACAATTTATACCCTCTTTTACCTCTAGCCATTGTGCACTATAAAATTTTATCTATAAGCATAGGCACAAAAAATTATGTAGTTCTTCTCTTGCATGGAATACATAAAAAATTCTACAATATTTCACTCCCACAACTATTAATTCTCTATTATACATTGCTCCTTTATAACCCTGTTATATAGTAAAAATTGCTTGTAAATAATAATCATTGCTAATTTAATGTCAAGGATTGTGTGTTCTTAGCTTTTATGATAAAATATTTTCTTGGAACTGGTTCACGTAAATGCTTGTGGTGCATGTCCCTTTTCAAGATAATTATGCTTTTACCCAATGAAATTGCTTGGAAATTCAAAATATAGCAACTACAAGGTGTAATTCTTAGCTAGTGAGATTCTACTACTTACAAAATGATACAACCACTACTGTCACTATGAAACTACTTACATGTGACACAATTTATATATATACAATTCAATGACACACTCCATTATGCATAATGATTAAAATATTGGTTGTTCATAAAAATTGGTAAAATATGTCCATCTATGTCTTCAAGGATTAGATATGGATGATATCAAAGTGATTCTAGCTTATCATGTTTTCCTAGTTTTACTCTGTTTGTCCCATTTGAGCATTAAATAACCATATCTAAATGGTTTCAATGATGAAATTGTGTCAAAACATATTTTAATGGTTTCTTAAAGCCAACAAAAATTATAGTAGGTTTTTTCTCTTTTTTCTTCTAATAGCAACAATTTTACCATTCTCTTATTGACTGGCTCTATATTCTCTAATTTTCATTGGTTGAAAAAATTAAAGGTAGGAAAATTTAGATAAATTAGCAATAAAAATTATTTTCCTAAAACCAAATCATAAGGTATGACATTCAAAGCATTCTTAATCATTATTTTATCTACCCATAATTCTTAATTTAGCATTAAACTCTTCTACTTGTTGCCAGTATTCCTCTTAATTATTTTCATTAAATTCTTATTTGGTGGCTCTATATTTTGTTTAAACCTCTTTGTGTTCTAAGGGCTTATAAAGGAGGCTTTTGGATCTATTTGGATTAGGTGAAGTCATGTATAGGTGGCTAACATGTGGTTTTGCATCCCCATCAACATCTCTTCACGTGGTTTTTGGTCTCTCCTTAGACTTGGAGTTTGGGTTGTTTGGATATTTGGTTATCTTGGGTGGCCTGGGGGTGGTTTTCTCTTAATCCCAAGGTGGTGGGGCCTTCCTTAAAACATGGAGAGGTTTGTTGGGACAATTGGATCTTGTGGTTATCTCATAGCACACTCCTTTGGATGATGATTTGCCACCTCAAAGATCATATTATCTAATGACTTCTTATTAATTGTGTTGACACTTTGCATAAGTTTTACTCATGGTTCTAGTAGTTTCCTCATCGTATTTCAAGGATGCTTTTATCTATATGGATCAGTGATAATTGTGCTTTCCTTGCTTGTTTTAAAAATCGTCATCTCCATCCATGGTATTCACGTGTGATAGGACTCTTCATTATTTCTTTATTAGTGGGAAATGATGGCAATCTCAAGATAATTTGTTTGAATTATGGGTTTTGGTGTGGGACTTGTCAGCATTGTAGTATTGAAAGCATTTATCTTTTTTTGTGGCACTACATCTTCTAGAAAATTTTTAAAACTCTCATTAAAGAACACTACCAGAGTTAGTTCAGGACTTTCTACTTTTTTTTTATCTTAAGGAGGTAGTTCTCAGTGTGGGGGCATTGGAGTAAAGGTTTTGGTACCATTCATTTAAATTTTAATTGAGTAAAATGGGCCAATGATCAATGACAAAAGACTTGAAGGTCCCATTGGAACAAAATACATTGGAGGTTTACAATGAGATAAAGAAAATTTTATGTAAAAGAGGTCTTTTGTATTGTTTACAGTCCTTTCATGGTCATCACAAAGGTCTTTCTAGAATGTTGGCTCGAAATTATTGTGTTCAAATTGGTGGGATTGAGTTCCAATTCTTGGTGGCCTTGGTGGGAGAGGTGATTGGCCTGCCAGTCGAAGATGGCTACCATAACAGGAAAAAATATTCCCTTATGAGGGAATTGGATTTCTTCCTGGACATTAGAGAATTTTTTCCATAACTATAGAATGGTTATGATTCTAAGGCTCTCAAATCCCCATGGAACTATGTCATTCTAGTAATTATGTATTATTTCACCTTGGATGTGAATAGAGAAGTGTTATGTAGCTTTCACATGATGTTCCTGAACTAGCTAAGAAGGAAATGACTTATGAACATCCCCTCATTTTTGTACCATTAGTTGGAAAACTATTTGAAGGATGTGAGGGGTGGAAAAGGGTTGGATCCTATCCACCAAGGCTTAATTTTACTAACATTTGAAAATGTGGCCAAGTCTAAAGGTATAGTGATGGAGGAAGCACTGGAAAATATTGAGTTCTAGAAAATATCTTTAAACTTTGACTCACCTTTGATGTCCTCTAGGTCTTCCATTGACTCCTATGAGTCTAAATTGGATGATTTTAAGAGTCCATTTTCTTCTTATAAAGGAATATCTAGGATTGCGAGTGGTGTGATGGTGTCTACTAATGGTATAATGGGGGTCATGCATTTCATTCAAAATATATTTTTCAAAGGAGATGAAAGCCAAAAATTCCCTTGTTTCTATGGAAGTGAGTAATTTTAAGGAGATAGCTCCAGTGAAGAAAAAATCCAAACCATAAAAGGATTCAGAGGAAGCCAAGGAGATATCCCCCTCTTTACGACCTGATCATCCCATCCTCATGAATTTCCTCAAAAAATTGGATGAGAAGAATCAGGTATTGTTAGGATATGTCCAAGTTGTGATCTTGTTCATTAAGGAAATATATGACATGACTCAATAGCAAATGAATGATCTAGATTCCAAAAAGGTTTTAGGGAATTAGTTCTCCTACTATGGTGTTTTGTATTTCTATTGGTGGGTCTCCTTGTCATGCTTTCTATGGATTATTAATCCTATATATTTTTTCTTGCAAGATGTTGTTTTCCATTTTGGCTATTGTGGTTGGGCCGACTATGTAGTTGGGTGGTTTTTGATTCTAGCTTGGTGTTTTTGTTTGATTTTTGAGATGTGGTCTTGATCTCTTTTGGTTCCATTTTGTTTTAATTTCTGGGGTCCCTTTCAAAACCCCTTCTCTTATTTAATAAAAAAAATTCTTATTTGTGGACTCTACTAGTTCATTGTATTATGGGTAATAATTAGAGGAAGCCTTCCAATATATGCCATATTTTTTGGTAAATTCCATGGTCTTAGCCCCTATGAATGCTCCAACATTATTAAACACTATCATAGAAGGGATCCCAAATCTAGTGATCAATATTTCAAGAAATTCAATGACAATGTCTTGATATACATGTTTGGTTGCTTTTGCTTCAGACCATCTAGTGAAGTAACCTATTTTTCTCAGTATGGATTTATGCTTGATAAAAAAATTTAGGTTAATCATCCCAATAAAATCCAACCCCAATTACTAGAAGGTTTCTTTAGCAATAAATGGCTAGAGAGGCATTACCAAAATTTTATTTTTACCAACAAATATTTGACACTTATCACAAGCATTAGAAACTTTAAAATCATTAATGAATAAGGTCGACCAATAATACCTATCTCTAATAATATTGGATACCGTGGTTTGACCATAGTAATTCCCTCTTGATAATCTAGCATGAAATTCATTCAATATCTCTACTTTATCCAATTGTATGCATCCTAGTAAAATACCATTGAAATTTTTTTGGTATAAGATGTCATCAATCAAAAAGTAACTCATAGATTGAAGTCTATACCTATGCCATTGAGAGGTTATGAATCCCTTAAAGCACTTTTTGGTTTTAAAAAATAAGTCATTTGATCTATCCAAGTGTTTTTCTTTTTTTTGGCCTTCTGTCAACTATGATTCTTCTTGTTCCCTGATCAATAAATTGGAATATGGTGCTGTAAAATTTGCTAGTTGTTCATAGAGTGCTCTTCCCATGATCAATTTAGTCAATTTGATATTTATATCATATTCCTAGATTTTTATGATCCACCTAGATATTTTCTTGCCTAATTACCCTTGAACTTTAAAATTTTAGATATTTGTATGCACAACATATACTAATGTTATGCTTTGAGATATATAATACCTTAATTTTTTGAGAAATTTCATCAGAGCAGAAAACTTGTTTTTTTATGAATTTGTAGCAGTCTTCATGGTTGTGCAAATATTTATTTATAAAAGCTATGGGCCACTCATTATGATCTTCATATTTTTGAGTGAGTATAGCCATCTAAAGCTCTTCTACTCCAAATATAGAGAATAAATTCTTTCTTGTAATCAGGGTTAGCTAACACTAGGGCTCTGGTTATATCTTCTTTTATGGTATTGAAATATCCTCTTCTGGGTTTGGCCCATGTGATGTCTATCTCATTTCTAATAATCTTTGCCATTGGCTTCACTATCTGGGTAAAATCGGATATAAATTTCTAGACAAAATTAATCTTCCTAAAGAATGGCTACAAGCCTTTCTTATTTTACAGTAATTAAAGTGCTAGTATAGATTTTACTTTATTTGAATCAATAGCTAAAACTTCCTTTAACACCACATAACCCAATATTTTCCCTGTATTGATGGTAAAATTTAACTTTCTTGGATTAAGTGACACCCCAAATTCTTTGTATTTTTGGAAAGTAAGTCCGAGATGATCTAAATGCTTTTATTTTTTATGGGAAAATATGGTCATATCATCTAGATAGATCAACATTAATTTATTCACTAGCACACTAAAATATAATTCAATAGCCCTTTGAAATTTATATCTAGAATTTGATAGGCTAAAAGGTATTCTTTGATAGACAAGCATTCCACACTTGGTTGTGAATGAATTTTTTACTGATCTTCATCTCATACCCACACTTGGTTAAAACCTAAAAATCTATCTAGTAGGGAGAATATCTTTACCTTGGAAATAGAATGTAAGATTTGACCAATCTAAGGAAACAAACAATGATCCTTTAGGGATGCTTTGTTTAGATTTATAAAATTCATACAGAGGTGGATGTCTCCATTATTTTTTCTTATGGGTACTAGATTGGCTATCCACATGGAATGTTTGATTGGGTAAATAATATTTGCATTGTGTAGCTTTAGAAATTCTTACTTCATTAGTTTTTATGGCATTTATTTTTGCTAGAACGGCTTAGCATTGGGTAACATTTCTATAGTATGATGGATAGTTTCTTTTCTATAGACTTTTAAATCATCATAGCTCCATGTAATGATGTCACTAAATTATTTGCACAAACTTAAAATTTGCTAAACCTCTTCTTCAGAGAATTGTACTCCAATATTTAATTCCTTTCAAGTTACAATTGAGCTTCTCTTAACTCTTATTCACCAATTTTCATTTTTTGGCCACATGGTCAATCACTACTATTAAATAAACTTTTAAGGGTTATTAATCTCTTGGAAATATGATTATTATTTAGTTGAGTCACTTATCCTTTCATACTCTCTTGAAATTCATCAATCATATTAGTACAATTTATCTCTTAAACTAATAAATCCACTATTTGCTTATCATTATCAAACACTTGCCAGAAAGAATCTTTATCTAGAATAGAAAGACTAAATACCAATTTAATAGATCTTGATTTTTTTCTCAAACTAGAGGTTGAAGAGAAGTTATCTCCATGGAAAGCCAATGCATCTACCTATGTATTCTATTCCTTGGGAATCGCTTTTATATTCAGCACATCAAAGCTTTCAAATATATCCCAAAATGTTTTTTGATAAGATTTTAAGTAATGCGACTTGCTACTGTATTTTTCAATGACTCGATTCACTACAAGCTCAAATTCTCCATAAATAATCAATAGTTTTATTCCATTTTTTTTGCTTCTTTCAACGCAATGTAAAGTGCTTAATATTCTATTGCATTATTGATATAGTTCCAAGTTAGAAAGTATGAAAGTTTTTTAATTCCTTCAAAAGGCAATGCCAACATTATTCCTACTCTGACACCATTTCTACATCTAGATCCATCAAAGTAGGGCTTCCATATCTCCTTTTGTTAAATATATTTGTTTGTCATGGCTAAAAATATTTTTTCTCCATTAAATATATTTCCCTTTTCTGATTAGCCTCTGGTCATGTTTCCATTTAGTTAGTTCTTCTAGTTGGTTCCTCTGGGCACCTTTACCTTAGGTGGCCCCTACTGTTTTCAGGCTGTCTTGTTCTGCTACCGCCGTTCTTCCCCTTTGCCTCCCTCTTTGGAGGCCCACGACTATTTTGTACAAGGTTTAGGGACCTTTCAACACCCTTTCAACCAATCAAAATATATATATATAGTTTTTCTCTAAATTCAAGATAGAATACATGTTGATTCTTTTTCTAATCATAGCATTGAAGTTTTTCAATGAAAACTAATCTTTCGTTTGTAGCTCATCTATGATGTCTTCTACCAGATCATCTTCCTCAATAATCATGATGATACTATTTTAATATTCTTCAATTTTTGTATATGGTATGTGGAAGGCTTTTCTACAAATATATTTACCTTTCTACCTTCATAAGGAATTTCCATATGTGAATAGACCAAATATAGGTATCTTCCCAACTTCATGGTGAATTCACAAGAAAGGCACATGCCAAATTAATATTCTAGGTCTACTATGACCACTTCTTGTATGAATTGCACCTGAGGCATATTATGTAATACCATGGGTATTTATTTAATCATTCCAATAGTATTTACTGGAGTCTTGTACAACTAAAACACCCCAGTACTAGAACATGTGTATTCCATACTTATTGCTTTGCATGGCATAGCTATCATTACCACTCCAAAATCTACATGCAATTATGTATGGCCTATCCTTCCATGCATAGGAGCATGTAGAATGAAGGCAACATATTTTTATCCACTCTTTGCATAGGTTTATCTTATGCTAAATTGAGTTCTAGCTAAGACTAGTTTATAGATCTCATGGATTTTAGCAATGCCCATAGGAGGTTGATTTGTCTTGGAATCATCAAAACATTATACATACTTGAATTGGGTGGTTTCTTCTTTAGCTCATCCATGATACTGAAGCTAAAGTATTTTGGCTACTTTTCTTCCTTTTTTGGTTCATAAAATTTCCTCTGGTATTATTGTGTCTCTTTAATTCTTTGTCATACCAAAGCTTATTTCTAGCTTGTTCATGAGTTTTAGCTTCATTTTCTTGCATTGGTTTGTGTTATTCTCTAGAATGTTATTCTAGAAGCTACTATGTTTGTTAAGTATTTTGGGATGCTTCCTTTTCTATATGCTTTATTTATTGAGATTAAAATTTGAATGGGTCTAGTCTTTTAGGATCTACTTGCAATGGTTTTTTCCCAGATCATGTCAAGACTACAATTGAATCATCTTATTGCAACATTAAAATTTCATCCACTTTCCATAGCATATTAACTTGATTATTTTATTCCTTTTCAACTATAATTTTTTGAATCTAATGTCGGTGAAGCGTACAAGTATTTTTTCCATGTGGGTCTTTGCAATTTGAGCACCAATAATTTGATTTTGATGCTAAAGTAGGAGGATCATATATTTTTACTATTGTATATTGCATTAGGTTTTCCACTAGCATTACTAGAAGAATATCCTTGATATTTTACCATGTATGAAAATCTCCTAGGCTAGAATTTTCTTTTGGCTTCTCTTATTTTCATGATGGTGATTTCATTTGTCAAATTTTTTAATGTCATTATTATTTCTTTCATGTCAACTATTTCTTGAGGTTCAAGGGGTGGTAATGTAGGTATGGCATGAGGTATCAGTAATGTTGGGACTGGTAGGTTTATTTGTAATGCTAGAAACTTAGCTATAGGAACTAAGACTATGTTTAGTAGGTGCATGATTATGACTGATGCTTGTGTTTCTAGTCCAAGCTATGGGATTTCCAAGAAAATTTGCATTATATTCCTAGGAGAAATTTTTCCTATAGCTACCAGAGTATTTTTTGTTGTTATAGTTGCTTGGTAAATCTTAGGAAAAGTTAATACATTAGTTTTTCATATTATAAAGCCTAAGTCTAGGTTGAAGACACAAAAGTAATAATATAGTTTCTAGGGATCCATTGGATTAATCTCTTATGGAACTCTTATCCATGTCCTATTGAATATAATGTTAAAGTACATTATTGCTTCCTAAGGGTATATTTGTATAGTGGTGAATTGGGTTAGTAGTGAGAATAGATCTACTTGTTCATTAAATTCTTGTACCACTCTACTAGCAAGTTTTGTCCATGAATGAATACTACAATCTTGAAGGATATTGTACCAATATAATACCTTAATTTTGAATGATAATACCAATAGCCTTATCATAACATCCTCATATTGAATATTATGGATTGTGGCTAAGGAGGCTACATATTGGTAATTCTCATATGCTATATTTCTAGTGCCATCATATATTGGAAAAGCCTTTAATGTTGCCTAAGGAATGGGGTTCTAATTTACCAGGTTACGTGGTCCTATGTTATTCTAATTTAGAAAGTTCTATGGAGGTAATATCTCAGCCATTTTTTCAAGTCTAGCTAAGTGGATAAATTGTGGAGAAGTGAAATGTGTAGATCCTTTACTTTCTATAGAACTTGAAGAGGAATATGATGTAGGAGATGTTGATGATCTATTTATTTTGAAATCTAATGGAGATAGTTCTATGAATAATATTGGTTCCTCCAACTTTTTAGCTATTTCTCTTGTGAGCATAAACTTTTAAGTCAAATTGTGGCTAGGTTTCTTTTATAATTATTTTATTTCAATGAAGTTATCAGGTGATTGGGAAATGATCTATTCAAAGCAGAATATCTCCATGATTCTACTCAATCAAGGAGGTGTATTTGAGTCCCATTAGGTATGCCAAAAACTCTTGGTCCAATATCTACCTTAGTGGATGAGTTGTGCCCTCAAGACTTTGACCAAGATTAGAAGACCCATAAATGGGGTTAACTAAGTCATCCTTCAGAGTAGGCCAGTTCCTATGGTTCTAGATACACTAGCAAACAAAAGGGAAAATTGGGGTTGAAGATTAAATTAATCAACTCATAAATTTAGATGCTAGAATTTAAGTGACATGGTGTTAGCAACATCAAGAGACATAAAATATGAGAGTCTCACACTTTGAACTAAACAAGACTACCTAATAGACCAAATTTCTTTCCATATTATAGAGCAATTAATATTATCAAGAACTTATAAATTATCAAGTATTCTAAGAACTAATGAACAAATAATCTAGGAAGAAATACAAAAAGGAGAATAACTATAATAGAAGGAATCATTAATGTAGCACTAATATAAATTCTTAACAATTAAATTGGTATACTTACACAGTCTGCAATGATTTAAGAAAGAGGCCAAACATCAATCCAATATTTATTTAAAGGTGCACAATACAATCATCATACAATATGCAATTATAAATGCTAAATAACCAACCTCTTGAATGAGCTACATTAAAGTATATATAGTTCTACAATGCATGTAGTTAGCTTAGCATGATTGTTCTAAGAGTGGATTGTAGGTTTATGAGGTTTTTGTAGCATGTGTGCATCCATTTCTAACTCATTATATTGTAATTGAGAGGGCACCATGATGTTGATATGGCTTACATCTACTTCATCTAAGAGAGTGGTGGCTAAAATATCTTCATTTAATCTATAGGATAATCTGATAATTTTATATTACCTTTATTTTTCCCATAAATGGTTTAGCTATATTGGCATAGGTGTCAATAAAGAAATAGTTTGGTTATTGAGATTCTATGAAAATATATTATGATTGTCATGATGAGCATACTTGGGAACTTTAGCTAAACTTAATTCAATCGGTGCCTTTATATTCAACATTTATTCGATTCTTTTAAACACTTATCTCAACCTTTTTCTAGATGGTAGATTCTTTATTTTATCTTTATGAAATCAATACCTTTGGAATTTGGCCATCATGTTTGCTTTTCTACACTCCTATGCATGAATTTGGAAGCTAAAATCTAGATACTTAATCATCGATCTCTATTATTTATCAATTCTTCATCTAACACTACATCTTTCTTGGACTTTTATGTGTCTTATGATGAAATCAACATTTGAAGTATCTTGCACTCTTTGATACCTAGTCAAGTAAGTGAAGCATTCTATAAAATGTTAGATTAAATGTATACTATTCTTAGTGAGCTAGGTTCAATGCCTTAGAATATTTTCTACTCAAGCTCTATTATACTATGTCAGGTTTTTTTTTTTGGTAGATTGATTGTATTAACAATGGGTTTTTATAGAGGATCCCAAAACCTTATGTACAAAAATAGGGCTGAGCCCATTCTATCCTTACAGGCCTTAAGGGCTAGGATCAAATAGACTTGCAAAATCTAACTAAACTTGATTCAAAATTGCCCACAGGGCTTACAAAGGGGCCTCTCCGTGAGAGGATCGGCATACAAAAACCAATATGAAGCAAACTAAAATGGAAGCAACATAAAACCATGGGAAAAACAAGGAAAAACCATAAGGAAGGCAGCCCTAGTCAACATCTTGATAAGATAATTGGTGGCCGAGAGGATGCGCCACCTTCGAGTGCCTTCCCTTTATGCTTATGTGTCTTCATGAGGAAACATAGATCTGGCCATCTTCTCCACCTCATTTGGAAAGGATGACCTCCATACTACTAACACAGAGGTCAAAATACCTTTATTAGCCATGTAATCTGCCAGCCTGTTACCCTCCTGGTAGATGTGATTGATTTGGGCATCGGTCCATCTAGATAGGAGGATCCTTGCCTCAGAGACAATATTGAAAACTTTCCATGAAGGATCTTTGCCATTCAATAGATACCTTATGATATTCAAAGAGTCACCTTCGATGACCAAAGGGTGAGGATCCTCTGAGAGGAGTTGAAGCCCTCTGAGGACACCCTTGGCCTCTGCACTATGATTAGATTGGATACCTAGGTTCTCATAGAAGGTGAGGATAATCCTCCCCCTATGATCTATGACCACCCCTCCTATAGCTACTGGTCCCGGGTTGCCACGAGCGATGCCATCAAAGTTCAACTTAAGCCAAATTTTTGAGGGGTTTCTCCATTTGACCTTGATCCTGGGCAAAAATATGTTAGGGTGGTCTAGATCCTCCTTGAGGTTCATCCTTTTGAACACAATTTCCTTCGATCGGATCCTGGGGAGGGGACTAGGAGTGAATTTTGAATTTTCTACTACAAAGGCAAGAGCTCTGAAGGCTGTGGAAGGGGGGTCCCTTGGAGAATTATCAAAGACTCTTCCATTCCTCTCCATCCAAATTTGCCTTAGGATGTGATAGAAGGATGCATTGAAAAGGACCGGAGCTTAGGATTTCTAAATGGGTTTGGCCATTAAGCAAAGGCTTCCTTGATTGTCCTGGGAGGGCTCTTGGGGACCTGAAAGAAGGAGAGAATCACGCTGAACACTGTGGTGGTGAATGGGTAGTGAAGGAAGAGATCTATGGATTCATAATATGCCATGCACAAATAACACCTACTGGGGAAGGCAAACCCTCTTTTGTGGAGGTTGTCCATGGTTAGAGATTTATTCTAAAAATTAATCCAACCAAAGAAATTTACCTTCAGGATCACTCCTTTTCACCAGACTATCTACCATAGGAAATATCCCTTAGCCTCCTTAGAAAGGATCTCGTAGGCTGTCCTAACTGAGAAGACACCAATTTTAGTGCCCATCCAGATCATCTTATCGGGTCTTCTGGCAGTCGGGATGGTAATGCCTTGGAGGATCTTATCTAGAGAGGAAACTTTAGCTTCATGATTGGTGAGGGTCAGGATGTTCCACTGAGGGTTGCCATCCTTCCTCACAATGTAGTATTCTACCTTCTACTAGGATTTTGGGTCCACCAAGGATTCAAAGAGGGAAAGTTCAGCCTTCTGAGATAGAGGATCTTCTTTGGCCCATCTGTCCTTCCAGAAGTTGATTGTCTACCCATCTCCTAAAATCCATTGGACTCCCTTGCTAAGTAGATTCCTAGCTTGGAGGACTGCTTTCTAGAAAGTGGATCCACCAGAGGGGGCCTCAGCATCGAAGAAGGAGCAGTTGGCAAGGTATTTATTCTTGACAATTTTGACCCACTCCACAGGATCGTTGGTTAGGATCCTCTAAGCATGCTTGGCCATGAGGGCCAGGTTCATCAGACTAGTTCTCCTTAGCCCAAGCCCACCTTGGTATTTAATTTTACACACCTTGTCACGCACCACCAAATGGATTCAAGATTTTTCTTTGTTCCCATACCACAGAAATATCCTCTGAATCTATTCGATCTTACGATGGACAAACATTGGGAGGCTGAAGACTGACATGAAGTAGGTCAGGATCCCTTGGAGGTAAGCTTTGGTGAGGGTAGCCTTGCCTTCCTAGGACAGAAACTTGCCTTTCCAAGAGGCCAGCTTCGTATGAATTTGCTCCACCACCATATTCCACATCCTGTCCTTAGCCCTACTACCATAGAAGAGGGGGAGCCTAAGGTAGGTGGTAGGGAGAGATTCGATCGTGCATCCTAGGATTCTGGAAATGCAGATCTGCAACCCCTAGGGAGTATTCAGGAAGAAAAGCTTGCTCTTGGTGTAGTTTACTTTCTAGCCTATATCTCGCTCATAAAGGGAGAGGATCCTCTTTATGTGTCTGGCCTGGGCCACAGAGGCGATAGTAGACAAGAGGGTGTCATCCAAAAACTATTGGTGGGTGACTGCTTCCACTCCAGAGGTGGGGATGATGCCTGAAATCCTCTGTATTCGAAGGCTCTCCTTGAGGGTTCTACCCAAAACCTCTACCAGGATGATGAAGAGAATGGGGGATAGGGGGTCTCCTTGCCTGAGCCCTCTGGCACTCTGGAAGTAGCCTGCAGGGGACCCATTGATTAGGACAGATAAGTAAGGGGTGGATATGCAACTTTGTATGAGGTTGATCCATGAGGGAAGGAAACTAAACTTTAGGAGAACAACACAGAGGAAACCCTTATCCACCCTATCAAAGGCTTTGTTCATGTCAAGCTTGAAAAGAGGGCAACCTTATTAGACAAGGACACAGAGTGGAGAGTCTCATGGATAGAAATAACACCATCAAGGATGTTTTTACCTTTCATAGAGCTACCTTGGAAAGGGTAAATGACCAAGGGCAAGATGAACTTTAGCCTGTTAGCTAAGAATTTGGTTAGGATATTGTAGAAAACATTGCAAATGGTAATGGGTCTATAGTTCGATAAGGTCCTATAGGCAAAGGTTTTCAAAATAAGAGCTAAGAATGTGGTGTTCAGACTAGGGTGGATGGATCCAGAGGCTTGGATCTCATGAATGGCATCACAAACATCATTCCCCACAACCTCCCACATGGTCTAGAAAAAGTGAGGAGGAAACCCATATGGACTTGGGGTTTTGTTAGGTTGCATATAAAACAAGGCCTCCTTGATCTCGAAAGAAGAAAAAGGATCCAAGAGCCTGAGGCTAGCCTCCTGGGGTACCAAAGAGGGGATTTTTGCCAAAATATCTCTTTGGGCCTATAAGTCACTTTCGGGGGAGGATCCCAACAAATCCTAAAAGAAGCCCACCACTTCAGTTCTTATCTCAGCAATGTCCTTGGTAGTCGTACCATCACTTCGCCAAATTTCCTTGATTTTGTTGGAACCTCTATGTCGGAGGGTAGAAGCATGAAAAAACCCGATGTTGGAGTCTCCTTCCTTTAGCCATAGATCTCTAGATTTTTGTCTCCATAAGGTATCTTCTCTAGCTAGGATAGTGTGAAAGTATGCAAGGAGGATTCTCTCTTCATTTCTGTCAGATTCACTAAAGACACCTGCCTCCAAACTTCTTTCCAAGTTTTTGAGGCTTTCAGATATGGATTTCTTGGATTCGAAGATGTTTCCGAAGACCTCCTTATTCCAAATCTAGAGGTTTTATTTGACATATTTAAGCTTCAGGGCTAGGAATTTTGAGGTGGATCCTCTTCCACCATCCCACTACCTATGATATGAAATATTTATGATGGTTCCACATGTATTCGAACCTAAAGGGTGTTTTGAAACTAGGTCCTTCACCCGATTCAAGAAGGATGGGATTATGGTCTAATCCGATCTTGGGAAGAGCTAGGAGGGTCACATACCCAAAGAAGGGAATAGCCTCCTAGGAGATAAGGAACCTGTCTAGCTTGACCTAGATAATCCCACTCCGTGTTCTCCTATTGCTCTTGGTAAAAGAGGAACCTTTGAGCTCTATGTCAACTAGCTCATTGGTGTCAAAAAAATATTTGAAGTCTTCTATGCTTTTGGAACCAATATTAGATCCTCCCTTTTTTTTAAAGGATGTAAAGGGCAATTGAATTCCCCCCATATTATCCAGGGGAGGACATTGAAATTCCTTCATATCTGGTTAATGGTCTTCCACATCTCAGCCCTCTCAATGGTTGAGTTGGGGGCATAGATGTTGGACAGGATCCACGATCGATTGCCTATATTATAATGAAATAGGATATTGAGAATCTTACTAGATGAAGAAAGCAGACTTCGTTCTACAAGGGTTGGGTCCCATAAGACCATGAGCCCACCTGAATATCCTTGAGTTGGACTGAATAGGAGCTCTGCTTTGGCCCAGATAGATTTCACTACTTTTTTAGTAGAGACCACATCAACCTTGGTCTCTTGGATTTTAAGGACATAGGGATTTGATTGTTTTCAGAGGTCTACAACCATCCTTTGCTTGGCTACTCTGGTCAGTCCTCTCACATTCCATGAGAGAACCTTCATGTTGATGATTTGGAGGTTTTCTTGTCTCCCTTCACCATATGGAAGGGGGGTTTGGTTCATTGTGCTTCGTCCCACTAAGTGTCTTAATCATCCAAAAATAGCAATAGTTGGGTCCCATTCGACACATCCTCTGCTATTTCTTTGTCTCTCTGATCTTTGCCAGGAGGTCTTCCTATTTTCCTCTCATTGCCAAAATCCATCGATTATTTCTTGCTTCTGGTGTTCCTAGGGCTGACCCTTCCTGATAGGGAGGATCCCATTTTTTCATGATGATGAGAAGGAAACTCCCCCTTTTTTGAATGGGGTGAGGTTTTCTTATTTCCTAGAAAATAATATTCCATGAGGGATTGTGAAGAGTTAGTGACGGGAGATATTTGCACCTGGGAATTCAGTTCCTCTGCTTCATCTTAGGGTGGAAGGCTTGAACCTGCCTCTTGGTGCTCCTTTTCCTGAAGGGAGTTTCCTCCTTGCTGTGAACCTTGCTTTGACTGCTTGACAGACCCGTCCTGTTCCTCCTCTTGAGCTTGTTGTCTACCCAAGTCAGGTTTGGGCTTCATCAAGAGTTGGTCAATGGGAGGATGATTCCTCTTATGTTTCTCCCCCATTTCCAGTTTTGAGTCTTGAGGGTATGTGGATCCTTTGGTCAGCTCCTTCGCTCGTTGGCCCCTGGTAGCTGGACACTGAATCTGGAGGTACCCCTGAGTGTGGTAGTGAGAACAAAATGCGGGTATGTTCTCATACTTGATGGCCTGTCTCTTGATGAAGGTTGATCCTGATCGTAGGTTGATGAAGGATGGGATCTCATAGTTTAGGTCTGCTAGCACATAGAACTGAGCTTGGGTCAATCTGGACCAGGATTTAGTGGGAGGATCAATGGAGACCAATTCTCCAATGGATCGTGCTATCCCTTTGATAACATTTTCATTCCAACAGTGAAGAGGAAGGCTAGGAATCCATACCCAAATCAGAGCAATGTTTATGTTTTGGGTATCCGGGTTGAAGTCATTTTCCCACTTCCAAAGAAAGATGCTCCTGCGCCCCAGGAACCATGGTCCTCCCACCAGAATTTTGTAGTAATCCTCCCGGTTGTTTAGGATGATGGCAAAGAAACCCTGGGTTAGTGCCAAAATATCCATGTTTCTAGATATTTGCCACTTGGAGAGAGCCCATTTGCGGATGGATTCCATGTCTAGGCATCCTCCTATGAACTTGCCAATTAGGGTAAACTTTTTGAATTCTAGAAAACTATTCAGGACCTCGTCGGGGATGTCCAAATCCTCACTAGATGGAAATAGTTCCTAGGTAAAGTAGTTGTTTGGGGTTGCATGGCTCACCACCATGTGGGCATAGGATCCTCTTGCATTAAGGTTGGGGGCCCCCCTTTGGCCTCATTTGTCTGGGGGGTCCTTGTATTTCTTCTCTGATCCATCCTGTTGACCTTCTGCTATCGGGTGTAATGATTCATCCCCATTGGATCCCCTTCGACCTCCATCAGGCTCACTGGTATTCCTGCCTCCTATCGATGGGATAGATCCTTTCTTGCATTCCACTATACGGATCCTCTTGCTGAATACTCCTTCACTCTCCTTAATTTTTGGCTTGCTTTAAATAGTCAGCTATGTCAGGTTTTCATGCAACCTATGTTGACATAAATACCTTCAAAATATGGCACTCTTCGCTATAGAGTTAAGATTTTGATATACTTGATAGGCTCTACTATAATGCTGAATATTGAATTCTTATCCATACTTAGCCAAAATTATCTTGCAATGTGTTGGGTGTTATTTCATGATATGTTAGATGTTGGGATTTTAATAAGACTTTTCTAGCATTAGCATTTTATATTTTTGGCCATGTTCCATAGTCAAAATTTGAGTATGAAGCAAATAGCAAAGAGATGGGCTCTTCTACCTAAATTGAATTATAAGCTTTAGCCACACTAAAGGCTAGATATTTTTATGCCTACTTGTAACAACCCACCAACTCAACCCAATAAAGAGAGATTTTTTTCTTTTAACAATGAAAAATCATAAAGATGTCCCAATATTTTTAGCATCATAAGGCATAACCACATTTTGAGTTCATTGACATTGTAGGTGACACTCAAGTGAATAAGAGTGGCCAAAATACCATACTTTTGGGGTTCATTTTTCTAAACCTCATTATTTATAAAATATGCCAATAGTGGTCCCCCCACTTTTCCTATACCCTCACTGGTATAGGAAAAGTTGACCATGGTGTAGAAATTATCCTTTAAGGCCCATAATACTTAAAGGGAGACACCTTTTCCCTAACCCTACATAATTTTATCTATGTATGATTGTTTAGGTATAATGCCTTAGTGCTTAGTTACCACACCTCTGAAAGCTAACTAAGACCATTGCCACTCACTTGGTAATGAGCATAGTCACCCAATTCTCACCATTCAAGGTGCCACCACTATACTATCTTGTGAATGAATCCTATAATCACTACTAGGAATACATCCAAGCCTCATAATTTAGGAATTTTTAAAAACCTCACCACTTTGGGTACACCTAAGCCTCACCATTCAAGGTGTATCATTCATAAATATTTGGTTACTGCATCACCACAACTCCTCCCAAATATATACTTGGTTATTACATCACCCCAAATCCTCCTAGGATTGGGTACATTTTGACTCAAGGTTGATCTAAAATGGCTTTATATTCATGCCCAAGAACCCCAAAAAAACCTGAGTCAAACATTTACATAAAAATGAGCATCTATCTTAAGGAAATAAAGTGCTAAATTTAGACATAATCAAATACATCATAACACTTTACCAAATACTAAATGCTTTCCAAACCATAATACTAGTATTAACATTTTTTTATCATCAATGAAAGAATTAAACATCATCTAAAAGAATTAAGAACATGATTTTTAATTCCATTCAATCATATATTATTTCCATTAATGCACTTATCCAATTATTCCAATAAATTTACATTAAGGAATAACAACACTTAATCTACCATATTTTGAATAATGCAACAAGAATTTTATATACAAAATATTTAATCCTTCTTCAACCATGAAGACTCATAATAACCTCATCCCCAAAATTACATCTCAATCTCTTAAGAACTTAAATAATCTCTAGTATCTTCTTTCCTCTATATATTTCACAGGTTGGATCTTTCCCAACGAACATTGAAGGTAGATTTAGGGATCAGGAAAACTCTTAATATGCATATGCAATCCTAGCATGTACTATGAAATTTAAGCAACCAAAAAGGGCTAAAAATAATAATTATAAACAAATATATTGGGAGAATCTAATTCTTCTCCCACATATGGATTCCCTATATACTCAAGCCACATCCATATAAAGCCTCCATGCATTAAGCAATAACATATCATACAAGTAATTTCATGCAATATTTTTGGGAGAATCCCATACTTCTCCCATATATGGATTCCTTAGCTACTCAATCCTCATCCATATAGCAAAACTCTTTACTAAGTAATCAAAGGAAACTTCAATTATTTTTATTACAATCTTTCATTTCTAAAAAAAACCATATAGAAACTTGTATTTTAATAAAATCATGGAATAACAACTCAATAGCCTCAAAAACTTATATATTAAATACAATATTAAATCAAACTATAAAGCAAGGCAAAAATATAAAAGTTTACATTCAAATATTTTATTAAACAATCAATAAAGTATTACTTCAAAGTAAATACAATATTTCTTATTCATTTAATAATCTAATATTTAACTAATTAAAGCACAAATCAACCCAACATATAACAAAAGCACACTACAAGGAGAATAAAAAGTTTCTAACCCAAACACACCATGACCGACTGAATCTTGGAAACCAAAGTGGTAAATCATCAATGAACAACTCACAAAGGTACTAAACACAAAGGAATAGCCGACCTTCACAATCAGACTATCTGCAACATAACATTCCCAAAAAAAGGTGCTCTCAAGCTCAAAATAAAATTCTATGAACTCAACACACCCATAAAGCCCAACAGAACTACAAGGACTCAAAGAATATAATTAGTCTATAGGAAAAAAAAAAATATACAAAAAGAAGGCTACACAACCTAAAATGATCCAAGCTTCCCTATATGGCCTCTTGAGACCTATGATTGAAGGCTATGAGGAGCACAAAATAGTACACCACACTTTGCTTCTAAAGGTTGTTTCAAAGGAGTGGTGAATACCATGCACAAGTTAAACAACAATGGTACTCTAAACAACAATGAGGATCAAAATCAAACATCTCAACCTTAAACATTTCCTAAACTCTCTAGGAAAAAAAAAGGATTCAAGGTTTGCATAAGAAAAACCTTCTATAGCTTTAATGCTAAAAGAACTAGACCCAAAGAATGACTACAACAGTAATCATATTACTTGCAACTATGAATATAAGGCAACATATACAACAATAAAAACATTTCAACACATCATTCCCATGTAGCAATCAATTTTTATAGGAATACCATATGCAATTTACATTTGCCAAATGCTGCTCTAAGCAATCCTTCTACTCCATCTCTCATTTCTCGAATATCCTCTTTCACCTCTCACTAGCTTGCCATTACCCCCAAGCCGCTATCATGCAATCCTTCATAATGAATTCCTCCAATGTTATGAAAATATTTCCACCTTGAATGACATCGTCATAGAAGAAAAAGGATACTCACACCATGTTCCAACCATCAATCAGAGCAAACACTTGATTCTTAGGTGTTTTCCCAAACCCACTTCCAATTTACAAAAGTGCATAGGTTTCTTAATAATTATTAATCATATTATTAAGGTAACCTTAATAAAACATGATTATCCTTCTATTAATACTTTTGAAGAAGTATTAACAAGTAAAACATTCATCTATATTCTTACTTAATACTATTATCACTTATTAATGTTAGTATTACTAACATTTGTGCAATATAATAATAATAATAAAATTAATTACTCCTCTAGTTAATATTAAATGTTAATTTTAAAGATTAAAATTGATATCATATTTATACAAGTATTAATAATACTAACCTTATTATTAATACTTTATTAGATTAACCAATCAACCAAACAATTCCATGCTTCTAAACATAAGTAGTAAAATAAGCAACCAATATTTTCCTTAAGCAGGAGGCTTTATGATAACTATGATGCTATCTCCTACATACCAAGTATGTCTCTTTTGCTTAATGGTAATCTCCTTACCCAATTGTGCATTCAATCAAACATACATATATGCAATGTACCTATATGAAGGGGTTTTCGTTTTTACCCTTGAGTTATCGATAATAATGTCATCTATCATTTTCCTTTTTATCTAAACTCTACTGGTTGTCCTATACAAATCCACCTATAATAGTACTTAATTGTACAACCACATATTTTATCAGCAATACCATATCATAAAAATAGCATAATAAAAGCATAAAGTGCAACTATCAACACATCTTGATAACACAAAACACAATTATGCATTTTATATCGACACATCAATACATAAATTAAGTATCAAGAATAAGTCTTACCAAGGTAGGACATTATATACTTCCCCTTGTACTAAACATATTTGCCTATGTTTTCCTAAAAAAATAAAATATTTCATTCAAAAAAATATGGGGATTGTGTAACATCCCTCAAGATCATGTTATTAATTTGCTTATTATTTTCTATGGAATGAGATACTGTTGATGAGTTATGTGCTTGCAAGAAATAAAAATTTATCTTTGAAAAGAACAGTAGATCCTAGTGACCACCTACAGGGGGAATGAAAGAGGCATCTGCAAAAGGTAGATAGGACATAATGCATATAACTACTTGTGAGTACATGGACACTCATGGAGAATTCATATAGGACATTATGCCTGTTGCATCGTGCATGTTTGTTGATAATAGATGACTATATTTGATGATTCATGGTCTAATTGATAGATTTGTCATGATTTCATAAGATTAATAATGAATTAATATACATATAATTATTTTTAATATATATATATATATATATATATATATATATATATATATATATATATATATATATATAATAAAAATATACTATAGCAATAATAAAATAACTATAGAATCGATTGGTACAAACATGAGGGAAGAAAGTAGAGAGGGGAGGGCTCTGGTCCCTCCCCTGCTCCCCCTCCCATGGCTCCTGGTTCCTGCCCAGTTCCTGGCTCAACCCAGGTCATCCCTCCCGGGGAGTGGTTGTTTGCAGATGATCTCCTGGGGGAGATCCTTCTCCACTATCTGTGCCCCTCCCGGTCGGCTAGGGTTTCCTTGGTTGTTTTTTCGGACTGGTGCTTCCTAGGGATCCCTGTTTGGTTGGGGATCCCTTCCCTTTTTCCCTCAGGCTTCCCCCTGGGGTTTTTTGCAGGTTATTCGCATGGATCTGGTCACCTGCGTTTCTCGGTGCGGTGGAGGTGATGGTTTAGGGTTTGGACAACTTCCCCCTTTTTCTTGTGAATCCTCGGTAGGCTCTGTGCTTGGACGGGATTCTTGGTCCCTGCTGCTGGGATCCTCTTCTGTTTTCTCGGGGCGGGTTCTTTGTGGTGCAACTCTTTGGTCACTTCCTGATGGGCTGGATCCTCTCTGTGCTGGCTGTCGGCTTCCTGCAGGATGGCTCTCGCTGAACGGAATGTTTTCCCGGTGGGCGGGATGGTTTCTCCACAGGGCGGGATCTGCCAAATCCGCCAGTTTTCCTGCGAGGCGGGATCCTTTCTTTTTTGCTGGTTTCCCGGATGGCGGGATTTCCTTGTTGCTTCCCGCTAGGCGGGACTGTTTGTGGTGGTTTTGACTACTTCCCGCGAGGCGGGATTTTATTGTAACGGTTTTTCTTTGCTTCCTATTGGGCGGGATCTTCTCGATGGTGGTTTTTGGCTACTCCCCGCTGGGCGGGATCTCCAAAACTACTTTCTTTCTTATTTGTCTGTTTCCCGCTGACAGGGATTGTTTCATGCTTACTGTTACCGCTGGGCGGGATTTCTGTTTTGGTGTTCAGTTTCAAGGGATTGATGCCCTAGGCCCATTGCTTATGTAATCAGGTTTTTTTAGGGGTTACGTTTTCTGTAATAGGCTTATACATAAAGCCAGGAGGCATGATGCAAGGCTGATTTTGTACATAAGGTTTTGGGATCCTCTATAAAAACCCTTTTTTAATCTACTATAATAATTACCAAAAAAAAATAAAATAACTATAGAATCCACCCCTTGGTAAAGAAAAGCAGTATTATTTTGGTTGTCATTTGGCAATCCTTTTCTTTGCATGATAAAACAACGTAGAAAATGGTAAATATCGCCCTCATATTATATAAGAAATAGGATATCTTGAAATGAAGGGCATGGTTTTTTGGAATAAGGATTCGGGAGAAAAGTGTTCATCCTCAAGACACGGAGTTTGCCAATCATCCAAGTCCATTTTTCTCTTATTCTGTGTGAGAAAATAAAAAAAAGTTATTTTTATTTTGTTAAGTAAACATTATGAAGAAATCTGTGTTCTTTGGATATATCAATTTGATAGTATATGAGCACCTAATACATTTATGCATGTGTTGGGAGACTGTATTTATAACCGGATTATCTCTACAAAATATGTTCGAAAAATAAAGCTGTTGTAACTGTTTGTATATCCATCTTATCTTTGTATAGAATATCGGGTAAACAAGAATGTTGTAGAGATATATCATTAAGGAAAATCTAATTTATGTATGTTTGGAGGGAATGTTGTAATTATAACCGATTTATCTCTACATAGTATGTCCGAAAAGTAGGACTGTTGTGAAAATATATCATAAGGAACCACTACATTAGCATTACATGTTTTCTGTGAAGTTGAAAATAGAATTATTATGCTAAAATAGAGTATTTATGTTTGTGTTTTGTGAAATGTATGCATTAATATTGCATCTTGTATGGTAGTTGCATTCATGAATCCGTGCTGATCCCATGTTTTCTAAACCCTCTCTCCTTCCTCTACTGTCTCAGAGCTGTGATGCTAGCGGAAATGTTATATTTGGCCAGCATTAACAAGGAGGTGGATGGGCTCCATTTTATTTTTTTATTATAAAATAACAATAATAAAACTAAATGGTTTTTCTTACGATTATGCCAATGTTATGTGTTCCAAAAAGAGACAACTTTCAGAAGATGTTGTGCAGAAAAAACCAAATATAGTAGTAATTGTTTTCAAAAAAAATTATACCATTTATTATAGGAAAGGATACAGTGTTTAATTATTTATTTTTAAGCTAAGGCCAGATAGTTCAAAATTCAATTTATTATATTTTTTTAAAACTATATTTTATTAGATTATGAGAAATCTATGCCTTGTGTCGGTGAAGAGGTTTATGTACCAAGTTTTTTTTTTATCTGATTATTTTATGCTTTTCAGCATAAGAGCTCTAAGGCATTCATTCTGAAAGATTCAATTTGATTTATGCTATGGTTGGGTCATTTAAATTTTCATATAGAACATATTTATATTTCAACTAGCAATTCTAAATGTTTTATTTTAGTGTTTTTAATTTGAACATATAAATTTATAAAGGTATAAATGATGCAACCCACAAATTTCAAAGTTAGTATAATAATAAATTGTATAGTCTAAGGCATAAAAATATCATCTGGTTGTATTTTTTTCGTCAACCAAAAAGAACTATAAATTTATTGAGAAACCTGCCAAAATGGTTTCTAAAATCAAGCATGGTATTGTTAATCATGTCATAATCTATTACCATTAGTGGATTACGAAAGAAAGTTTACTACCTTGTTTTGAAATGGTATTAAAACGTTTGAAAATTTGGGAATAACATGAAATAAATTGGAGTCCATGAAATTCAGGGGTTTAAGTTCGTTATCTTCATAATTGAGTATTTATCTAGACTGTCATGTGACCACCTAAAACTAGGATATAGTTAAATGAGTATCTAAGTTCTATTAGGTTGAAAAAATTATCTTTTAGCAAAATAAAATATATAATGTAATTTATTAATGTGTAACTATACGAATGAGACCTATATAAGTGTATCCACATACGTGAGGAGCATTTATTGAGATTAGGAAAATGAAGTTAGAATGTTTATAAAATTTAAATATCGTGAAACTGTTCTTTGATATATGTTGAAAACTAGGTTATTATAGTATGATTTAATATTACGAAGACTTGATCGTTTTGCAAGGGCTCACTAGATAAGGTTAAATTTTAAATAATATCATTCTACATTTTGCCTTACAAGTTTTAACCTTTATTATTATAATTTAAATTAGTTTACCCAAGTTGTGTCAATTGGCTATGAGTGATTAAAACTTCTTATATATAAAATTTGAGGATATTTAACCTAACTTGTGTGAAATGTCAATTGGTTCTAAGTAGGGCATGCGTTTAGTATCAATTTGATTGGAAATTTTGATGGTTACTTAAATATCGTTACTATAAAATTCTAAACCTGTAGAATGTGTTAGAGTTGTTTGACTGATTTGGTTTCTCTATTTTGTTCAAAATTAGATGATTTTGAGTTTGTTTGAGATACTCTACTTTGTTGGAGGCATCGGTGATACCAAAATTTTTGTTTTCTTGGATATTCAGAGGCTAGTAATGTTGATTAGAGGAATTTTTAAAAATCTATGTGTTGATTGCATTTAATCATTTGATAAAATGCTAGTGAAAGTCCTCCGACAGTGCCCCATGGTAAAAACTATTGTCTTAAATGAATGTGTTTTTGTTGATGCATTTTTATGAGTGTTAGTGCCAATATTTTAAAATATGCATTTCTTATTTGTAATTGAAATTTACAGAGTTCCCATAAAAGGTTAACATAGTGTCGACTATTACATTTCAAAACCCAAATTAATGGATTAGGTTTGTGTGCTAGCTTTTATATTGATGAAAATTTTCTTAAAAAGACTTACTATTTACACCTTTATCAGACTAGATTGAATCACAACACTTATGGAAGAGGTAAATCCCTGGTCAGTTTGGCCTACTTTAGATAGTTGAGGGCCACACAAGCTATTTGTATGGTCTTGTTAAAATATATTTCCAATGAAGAACCAAACATAGTGGTGTCTTAGGCTATGTGTTGTTTTCTTACCAAAGGTTAGATATCATAGATGACTATGTTCTGATTACGCCCTCTCTTACCTCAAAACACATTGTAAAGTTGAAGTTGCTCATTTTGAGAGTCTTTTAAAGCTTCAAAGGAATACAATCTTTGGATTAATGAGTTTGGGCTATTTTATGTATTTGCGTATAGTTTTAGGATAGCCTCAAAGTTCGTGAAGACCATATGAATGTGTTTCTGCTATCATGGTATATAAGAATATTGGAAGTGAAAAACAAAGGTTTACATTGTGTGCACCTTGTTCTCAAGAAATAATAAATATTTTTTTCTTATTTTTGGGGTGTTGAAAATAATAGCTAGTATTTGTTCAAACAATATGGGAATATATTTTGTAAATATAAATTTGTGTTGATGAGTTTTCTTTGTGGAATAAGATTACTTTAATATTGATTTTTTAATAATATATTTTACTTCATGTGGTTTTTCGTTAAATGAATAAAATAGAATAAATTAATTTTTAGTTGGATAAAAGCTTAAAAATGAATTAAACATAATAATGTAGATTTTCGAAATGATATAAAATATTATAACAATTTAGCTTATAAAAATATAAAACAAAATTGATGTTTAGTAGCTTTTGAATATTATGTATTTCCTTTCATATGGATTAAAAGGAAATTTTTTTTAATAATATAATTTGATTTAAATTTGAATTAGTTAAAAAATTCACACTGTGTATTTTAAGTTATAAATTATTATAAAGATAACTAGTTGGTGTCATAAGTTTGTTTATTAAAAATTTAATAAACTTTTGATGTTTTGAAAAACCTCCAAAAATTGGACACTGAAAAAGATGGTATAAAGTCAATGAACCCATCCACAAAAAAAATCCTATCAAGAAGGATGTCAACCATTCTAAGAAATGAACCTATACTATAAATATGATGTCATAGTGGTGACTGGTGTGATTTGAGGATAACCGTTCTCTAGCAATATTATAAGGATCAGTGGATCCTATGCTATGAGTGTAACAAATGGTGGTATGGGATATCATTTTAGGTTATTGTAAGAGGTAGTATGTGAGAGTTATCATGATTCATAATCTGGTTGTGGAATAGCCAACGGTAACTCAATACTAGGGAGTTGGTCCTTGGGGTTGGAAGGTCTAGCAATAGATGGTATGGGTAACATTATCATCAACTAATATTTGATCTAAGATACCTAGATCCAATAGCCAAGGTGTTGTCAGGCCTTGTAATAATTCATAGAAGGATGAACTACTAATAGGCATTGACACAAATACGCTAACTCTAGCATGGAATTAAAAGCTTAATCAAGACAAAGATAAAGTCAGTGGACCATTTGGATGAAATAGGATCATAGACCAATGTCTTCCATGATACAAGATGGAGAAAATAATGCATCCACCCTTCTAGGTATTATGGGCCCTGTAAGGGCAACCCCTTTTCGAGTACCCAAAATTCGAGTTAGGAAAAGGTGGGTCTCATAAATGGTAGTCTATTACATGAAATTGGCCAGTCTTGACCACTCGTGATTTCATCTATAGTGGTATAAGATATTGAAGTGTGAACATATATGCCTAAGTACTAATACAAATTTGGGTGTGCATTCATCATATTGTGACAATTGTTTAAAAATAGATCAAAACTTTAAATTTATGTTTTTTACAACCAAGTGAGTAGACTTGTGTTGTGACAATTTGTATCAAAGTCTAGGTTGTGAAAATCCTAGGTTGCAAAAATATGATTTGTTGAATTGATGTAGCCCTCTTGTCGTCAAGTATAAATGGTAGGGATCTCCAAAATAAAAAATACTACTCTGCAAGAATATCTTGCAGAAGTTTTGATGAAGAGACTAAGAAAACTCTTGAGATATTCAAATCGTGTACAAACAATCGAAGAACATTGGCATATTTTGAGAAAATAAAAAGAACCTACAATAGGAAGAGCTGCAAAAAATGATGATAATATGGCTAGAATGATTCATTTGATGCTAGAATAGTTGAATCAATAGAAAGAACAAATAGAAATTTAGAGTGCTCAACACATGGAGCAACAATGAGCTCAACTAACTCAACAATAAGATATTATCACCCAATAATAGAAGGTGATTAAAAATATAACTAAGAATAAGGAGACGGAAAGAGTGTAGAGTGATTTCCCTAAAGGGTCTATAAGAAAGAAAGTCGGTGCTGAGTTGCAGAAGGAAATAAAAAAGTTAGATATCTCTAAATTCAATGGTAAGGATGATGGTAAAATAGTCAAAATTTGGCTAAGTGATGCTGAGGGGTACTTTGTCATTCAAACCCTATGTGCTGATAGCACACCTAGAAGGTCCTGCCAAGGATTGGTGGACCACATACAAGAAAATTAGCTAGAAGGGGACCTCTAACATTCCATGGGATATGTTTGAGAAGGAATTCAGAGATAGATTCCTTACCTCATAATTTTATATTGAGAAGTATGCTGAATTCACCAATCTTCATCAAGAAAATATATCAGTGATAAAGTAATAATAAATATTTATCCATCTACTAAAATATGCACTCGAATATGATAAGCATGAGGAGTTTAAAGCTCACAAATTTGTTTTAGGTTTACTATTGGATGGATCAAGCCAAATAATATAACAAAATATTTTGATTCTGCATGATATGAAGAATTAAGTTAGAAAAATAAGAAGACTTATTACCAGAGGTTCAAAAAAGATAAATATAGAAAAAGAAGAAATCTGAAACTAGTAAAAGGAAAAGACCAATAAACGAAATATAGAGATGAAAATTGTCATAGGGGAGACAACAAAAATAGAGGAAATTTTCTAAATAATGAAGGACAACATGAAAAGAGAAACTTTCCAGAAAGAGTTGTGACACCAAAATTAGGTAAGAATGATGTTAACTAAAATAAGGATGGGGGAAAAGGAAAGAAAAAAAGACCAAATGTGTGTTATATCTACGAAGAAAAATACCATTGTAGACACCTAAAACATGTCATGTTTAGGGGAGTTAATCACATAGGCACATTCATAAGATCATAGGACATAACCTTGGACTTTCCAAGCATCAAAAGTGGTTGTCACCACCCATTTAGGGTATTCTGAGCCCATCCAAGCTTAGCCGCTCAAGACTAGAGTGGCAAAATCTTACTTGATCAAGCTCAGAGTGACCAAACCTTAGCTGCTATAGACAATAGTGGCTAAATATTAGTCATTGCAGATGACAACGACTAAACCATAAAAAGCATTTTGTCAACAAACATGCCTAATCAAAGGTGGAAGGGGTAGTCTGCATGCAATAAAGGTTAATGGGGGTAGCTTTACATTCCCCTTCACAACTAGTTCACATAGAATACTTGAGTCTGAATTTAGACTTCGGTTAACTAGTCTTTAAACATAGAAAAGACAAAAAGCTTCTCATGCTAACATTCACTACGCATGAGGGATTCAATCCTAGGGTTTTGAGCATATATTAGGGTTTCACACACTTTAAAAGGTGTAAGCATAATATCACCAAACAAGATAGGACAGATCAAAGAGAATCAATCAATCCAGAGATACAAGAATGCATTAGATCATTGAGGAGAGCTTTCAAGACTTGGAGAGTTTCCCTTGGATATCACATTTACGGTGAAGCCCTAACAAATTGGAGAGCATAGCAACCCCCCATTTCAACATCGGATACAAGCTTTGATCCATATATTTGGAGCAAAGAGAACAAGATTCACTTTGGTGGCCGCTGTCATTGGAAAGTGGCTTGTAGGCCTAGCTTAGGGTTTTAGACATTAGTTTCATTATTCTATTTAGCATATCATTTTTTTGGTAGATAAGATACTATAGCATTAATATCGGGTTTTACAAGTTAACCCAAAACCTTTTACAAAAATTAGCCCAGGGTTGTTGATGAACATGTCCTTACTAAGGATCTTATATATGTAAAATCTACATGCCGACAAAGCCATTACATCTGGTAAGGTACATAGTATGTTATCAAAAAGCATATCATTAGCATAGCATCATTTCATTCATTCACATTCATAGCATTAGTTTAATTTGAACTTGATTTCATTTGAGTATATTCATTGCTAACAACCTCATCTGAGGAGGCAATCTCGGACATCTAAGCATGTGTTGTTGTTTCATTGCTTACAAAGCCACAAGTTCATCGGACGGAAGCTACAACATACGAGAGCAAGAAGATCCTTCTAGCAATAAGACCTAGAGAAGGAGGCATCTGTAAGCCCTCATATATTTTTGTGTGCGAAACTAGGAAGCTTGTGAAAGTGCACCACCCCTTGCTAGGGGAATTCTTCCTCACTTGTAATTCATTGTATCAAAATGGGTATCCCTAAGAGGGACCGACATGTAACCAAGTTGCAATACAAATAAAGATATACATCTTTGTTACTTCCATGTTATATAATTTTTCATGGTCTTTCATTTCATCTTGGGTATAATATTGCAAGTGGAGTAAAGTTGTGTGTGCGTCCCATGGTCACTATAGATGGCAATCACAGTGGGACCTCCACTAATTTTTCATTTTTCTACCTAGAAATTGACTTAGTTTTGTGTGTAAGTGTAGCCGCTCTGAGCTACAATGGCCAAAAAATAGCCGCTCTAATTTATAGTAGCCAGCAGTTAGCCGCTCCTGCTAACAATGGCCATAAACTAGCCGCTTTGGTAGACAAAGGCCACCACCGGAGTGCATCATAGGCTAGAACCTTGGTTATTTGAGCTGGACTAGAGGTTGGTATAGCTTTTCTGGTATTTTATGGTTTTTTATTACTTAGTATAATGCCCAAGGAGAGTCTAAAGTAGCCCATACCCATAGGCAAAGTCGTAGTCATATTGGACGACCTACCCGTAAGACTGTGAGACGTAGGTTTGTGAGCCTAAGGGTTGATAACACAACCCTTAGGGGTTCTCCTTGAGAAACCCCAAGTAAGGAACTACATCATGGAAAAATGTCACATAAACAAATAGAGGCTTCAAAGTCATCCTCATCAAGGAGACATGAGGGGACCTAAAATGCCTCCTCTAAACACACAAAAACTTCTCAAAGGCACGAAGAAGCTTTAAAGGCTTCATCTTCACATAGGCATAAATAAGGTTCTAAAGCTAAATATTCACATAAGGATGACAAGGTTGCTACATCTCCATTCTCATGGAGAGAGCATGTGACCACAAAGCCTTATTCATGAAGAAGTCACATAAGAGTTACAAATTATCAAGCTTCACAAGAAACATATGGAATAGGTCTGCCTACTAAAGGGCAAGAAACTAGAGAAACATTGAGTCATAGGCATCAAACAAAAAATACCATTCACACAAGAGGAAGGATTCCCATATACTATGACCTTATTGGATTGAATGGCATCCCACGGGATCAGCCATGGAAAATAAGACAATTGGATGAGTTGGATAAGTTTCATCAGAGGCCAACTAAAATAACCATAGTTATTGAGAACTCTACATCTGGAAGTTCATGAACTATGACTTATAAGAATACCTCTTAGTCTGGGGGTGCCTCAGAATGGCCCTGTGGTAAACATACAAAATCTGATCATGAAAACACTCAAACATACACTAAAAAAGTTACATTAGCTAGCAAGAGCAAAGAAATAGTAGAAACCTCCTCGAGGAATCTGTGCATTAGAACCACCAAAACTAGATCAAAAAAGGATGAGTTATCTATGACAACACATGTTGACCACATGCAACGGTTAGAGAATGCCTTGCACAAAGAGTGAGAGCTTGTGGAAGCTCTTGAACATGAAAAAAAAGAGAATAAATCTTATGCCAACATGAGCAGCGTTTAAGATATCAAGCTAAGCAACTAACTCACATAAACCATCAAAAAAATGGTAATTATCATTGAAGAGATCAATGCACTGACTCACCAAGAGAAAGGTGCATTAGACAAGAAAGTGACCCACACCAAAATCACCCTCCAAATCATGAGTGGAATCCAACTAGGGGGTAAATGGTAGACTTAATAAATCAGGATCAGGTGTATCCTGGATCCCCTCGTAGGAGGGACAAAAAAGGAACAACTCAAGTGGATAGGGGATCACCTCCATTGCCACCACGAGGGGGCCTACAATAAGAGGAAATCCTTGCCTCAAAGGCATTTCAAAAATATGAAGTCCTTTGAGAAACAAGAGATGGCTAAGAACCAACCAACATTGATCAAGATATATAATCAACCATTGTGCCCATCAGTTCCTAGGCCTGCATATCCTAAGCACTTTGAGATGCCTAGGTTGGAAAAGTTTAAGGGTGAAGAAGATGCACAAGAGCATGTCACCAATTTCATAAATTCATGTTTTCATATTGAAGATAATGATGCTCTTATACTAAGGACATTCATCATGACATTTTCGGGCACTGCCACTCAATGGTTCAACCAATTGCCCAAGCATAGCATAACCAACTTTGAACAACTAGTAAATGCTTTTCTAAAGCATTTCTCCTTTGGTGCTAAGAGAAAAGTGAACCTTTCAGACCTGGCCAATTTGAAATATTATGATGATGAGCCAGTAATGGATTATGAGAATAGATGGAGAAAGATCATGGCAAAAGTATCATTCTCCATCCCCATAGAAGATATTATTTGCATGTTCACCAAAATTTGTTCCAAACACATCTCCCTCTTTCTACAACTACAATAGTACCCCTCATTTGAGAAAGCTTTGGAATAGGCCAAACTCATTGAGGACATAAAAGTAGATGAGGGAACCATAAAACTCCAAAACAAGGAGTGGAATAATAATGACAAAAATGGTAAAAATAAGTAGAAGCAGGCAAACCTTGCCCCAATTAATCAAGTAGTGTTGGATGCACCTAAGGATGGGGTTGTGCAACAACCCAAGAATTATCAAGCACATCCTCCACCAACCAACTATGAACTATTAGGGAAGAAACAAAGAATGAAAATCCCCTCGTTACTTTACACCATTAACAAAATCAATGCAATCAATCTTCAACAAATTGAGCGAGGCAAGAAATATTAGATTCCCTAACATACCTCTTATATATCCCAACCATCCTAAGCCAAAAGGATATAGGGAAGATCAATTTTACCCTTATCATAGGATACTAGGGTATAACATTGAGGTTTGCAATGGTTTTAAGCACCAATTTCAAAACATGATTGAGCCAAGAGATTTCAAAGTGGACAACCCACTGTCCCTTGACAATAGAGATATGGGCATCTACAAAAACCTGTTGCCAAATCATGAGGTCCCTAGAGAGCAAGGGGTCCAAGTAAATTAGGTCTGAGTTGATATACCCACCCATGAATGTGTTGGGATGGTCAAAATTGTCAATATAGCAACTAGGAGTAGACGGTATGGTCAACCACAACCTCCTACGACACCCATTAATGTCCTAGCTACACATAGGTAAAGGCAGGGGCAAAACAACCCTCCAGGTCTACCAAATCGACCTATGGTAACTATCTAGAGTAGACTTGAGAAAAAATTACAAATTACTCTAGCTAAGCTATCCATTTATGAGCTCATACAATAGTCCCCAAAGAATAGGGAGACCTTGATGGATATTTTAAGGTCAATTGAGATCCAACCGCAAGACCCAAATGCCTTCACCTATTTTGTGGGACAAGTACAAGAATGTCAAGAACCTATAATTCAATTCTATGATTATGATATTAATATAGTACCTACTGCCTTACCAGACCCTCCACTGAATATTGTGGCATCAATAAACGATTTACCTTTCAAGAGGGTCTTGGTCGATATAGGTTCATAAATCAACATCATCACAACAACTACCATAGAACACCTAAAAATATCCAAGTCACATATCATTCTAGGAGCCTACACATTAAGAGCTTTCAATGATTCTTTATGCAATATTATGGGAATGATAGTCTTACCTATCAAGGTAGGGAATAAGACCATCCCCATGATGTGTCATGTCTTGGAAGGGTCCATGAAATACAACATCCTTTAGGGTGACCTTGGATAAGGGACATGAAATGTGTCCCTTCAATATTACACCAACGTGTCAAGTATGTGCATGATAACAAAGTCTATATGGTGTTGGACGATGATGAGCCATTCAATTATGTCCATCAGGTGGATTTTCCAAGAGATTTTGTGATCCCTTCTACCCACCTGTATGTAGGGCCTTCATCTCCAATTACACAATTGAAGGATAAAGACAAAGGGGTACAAAAAGACCCATCCACATTAACACCTCAACATGCACCCAACATGACTAATGCTTCTAAGAAACCATCAATATCTAAACCACAAGAAAATCAGAAGCTAAAGGTACCCTTAGTCAAGGAAATAAAGCCCATAGAAGCGCTAACCATATCCATTGAGGAAGGTCCAAGTACTATGGATGAAGAATATCTCCAAGATCAAGTCAAAGATGATGATTACCATCCAGCTTCACCAGTGTCATCCATGGGGTCATCCACATCACATGCAACCATACACTTGGCAATCATAGGGATAGGATAATACCTTGTGTATAACATAACATTCACACCTATCATAGAATTTGCACAAGACAAGGGAAAACCAAAATATTTGAGACCACCAGTGGGAATGGTGGTTCCACTTGGAATCCCTCCCAACCAGACAAACTTTGTCTATGATGGACTAGACTACACCTATAAGTCTACTAAAGAGGAAGAGGTAAACGATGAATTATTCATTGTTAATGTTTGTTACCTCTCTAATCATGAGTTTGTTCTAAGCTACTTTGAATGTTGCCATTGGTATTGTTACGATCTTGGTATTTATGAGCAGGGGTATAGGCGGCCACTCAAGCCATAATACTAGCTTCCTACTGATAGGTTTGGGGTAGGTTACCACATTAGATCTTAGGATGACTCTTTGGAAGTAGCTTTAGATAGATTGAGCTTGGGGTTAGGAGAGGACATCAATTTTATTCCTTATCACCCACTAAGTTCAAAACTTATGTGCAATAGACAAGTGGCTACAGTGAACATCCCGCTGCCTGAGACATATCATCCAAGACTCACAACTGATGCCATACCAATAGGATACAACTCATGGAATGATGATCAAGAAGAAAATAGATACGTGGCAAGTGATGATGATACACAATAGGGCTTGGCCTATCATGGGCCTCTCTATTTACAAAGCTTTACTTGGTCCATCCACAATGAGAGTGGATACATATCAGATGAAAGTAGCTATGAGTTAGAGGACTCGACAAAAATAGTCTACTTAGTACCAAGCCATTGACCCCATGGCATGGGGTAAGAAACTAATGCAAATGACATCTTCATAAGTGACGAGGAGTATGAGGATGATACATATATGGCCTACTTGAGGCCAAGATATGTGCCCTATATATTAGGGCTGCACACTAATGCTAGTGGATTCTTCATAAGTGATGAAGAATATGAAGATGAGACAAAGATGACCTACCTAGAGGCAAGGAATGAGTCCATTGTCCTAGGGCCACATACCAATGTTAATGGTTTCTAGATAAGAGATGACGATTTTGACTCCAAAACTGAGATGGCTTATCTTGGGCCTCACCACTTGCGGTAAGTTGGCATGCTGGTAGAGAGAGAGAGGTGGTACTTCATGCCATAAAACCTCATCTAAAGGTTTTGGGGAGACCTATTTATCTAGTTGCCATTCACCAAATTGTCAATCCCCATTTGCCTACATTCAGAGAGTGGTTAGAGCCCAATGATCCTATTATCCGCCCTACTCATGGGCTAGATCCAGAAATTCTCATTCCTCCAGAGCCTCATCATGAGTGTGGAATGGAAACCTTTGAGATAATATTGCACCCATGTGGTCCTGGAGATTTCATTTTATCCATCAACACAATATCCATTAATTTGACCACTCCACTTCATAATCCAGTCGATCCCATAAAACCTTTGTGTATTGATATAGAGGCAATTGATTGGGACCGCACTGATTCACCCATAGATCTTGAAGATATTTTCCCTAATGAAGAGATGTTATAACTATTTCATTTTGCATTAGGTTGTGCATATGATGTATTTCATGCTGGTTTGGATCCTGAGTCAGTAGGACCTATAATTCCTGCCGATGACATTCACTTGATACCCACACCTCATCAGCTAGAGGATGGATCACATATGACTATAGAAATGAATTTCAAGGTGGACATAAGTGATGATCCTACTCAACCAAAGAAATTCAAGTTTAGAGAAATTTTATCTCTAGAAGAACAAACCATCATAATTCCTCTCCTGAAAGAGAGGCCAAATATTTTTGTTTGGCCTTACAAAGACATTCCTGGGATAGATCCAAATTTAGTTGTTCATAACTTTTCACTAGATCCCATGAAGAAACCAATCAAGAAAAAGTTGAGGAAAATGCATCCCACCATCGCTTTGATGGTAAAGAACAAATTGCAAAAACTATTGGATGTAGTTTTCATAGTTCCTATTGACTACCCTGAGTGGGTTTCCAACATGGTTCCCATAGGGAAACCCGATGGAAGAATTCAAATTTGCATAGACTTTAGAGACTTAAATAGGGAAACTCCAAACGATTCGTTCTTGTTGCCAAACATAGATGCTCTTGTTGATGCCACCACAGGTCATG
This sequence comes from Wollemia nobilis, assembly GCA_028583015.1. Classification (NCBI taxonomy): domain Eukaryota; kingdom Viridiplantae; phylum Streptophyta; class Pinopsida; order Araucariales; family Araucariaceae; genus Wollemia; species Wollemia nobilis. Next base: position 2,852,920 of record JAQPPZ010016610.1, read on the forward strand.
AGATGCTTTCCCTAATGGATGGTTTTTTTGGATATAATAAAATCCAAATTAAAATCGAATACCAGCACAAGACTACTTTCATTACTCCATGGGGAACATTCTATTACAAATTGATGCCATTCAAGATCAATAATGTTGGTGCCACCTACCAACGAGCCATGAAATACATATTCCATGACTACATGCACAAGATCTTATAGGACTACATGGATGACTTACTCGCTAAGTATTTCCTACGGCAAGAGAAAGCTAAATCCCTTAGACAATTATTTAACCGCCTCATTGAGCATAATGTAAGATTGAATCTTAAGAAGTGTGTATTTGGCATAAATTCTGGTAATCTTTTGGGATTCATCATTTATAAGAGATGCATCGAGGTCGATCTGGCAAAAGTGAAGGCCATACTGGAAATGGCCACCCCTACCAACATTAGGTAATTAAGAAGCCTTAAAGGAAAGATAACATCCATAAAATGGTTCATTGCACAATTATTAAACAAATGTTGACCCATGAACCGGTTGCTATACAAGGATGTCCCATTTCATTGGGATGAAGAGTGCCAACAAACCTTTTCAGAGATCAAAATATACCTGGCCATGCTGCCAGTGTTGGCTCCACCAAGGCCAGACATTCCATATTTGCTTTACATATCAGCTACTGATTTTACTTTGGGCACCATGTTATCCCAAAAGAATATGCAAAACAAAGAGCAAGTTGTATATTACATTACTCACACCTTGGTAAATTATGAGTTGGGATATGTGTATATCAAAAATTTGTGTTTAGCAATGGTCTTTGCAACTCGAAAGTTGTGACACTACATGTTGAGCCATAAAACCTACGTTATATCCAAACAAAATCCTTTGTAGTACATGATGAACAAGACATATCATAATACTCATACTGCAAAGTGGATCATGCTACTGATATAATTTTATCTAGATTTCATAAGCCAAAAGTCCATCAAGGGACAAGTCATAGAAGATCAACTAGCAGAGGTGCCTCTTCAGGATAACAAGCCTCTCACCATAGATTTTTTTGATGATGCAGTCTTTGTGTTATCAAGTTCACCTAAAATTGAATAACCTGAGAAATAAAGAGACATGTCATTATTCTTTGATGGTTCAAAGTGTGAGCAAGGGGGCAGAGGAGGGATAGTATTTATCACATCATAGGACACACTGTTACCCTTATCATTCAAACTAGACTTACCTTGCACAAACAACAAAACATATTATGAGGCTTTGATATTGGGACTCCAAATAGCCGTAAAAATGGGTATTAAAATATTGAACATCTTTGGTGACTCCTTGCTCATAGTAAATCAAGTTAAAGGCCTATTCCAATACAAGTTCCCACTTTTGAAATCTTACAAGGAACTTGTTGACACCTACCTAGTCTGACTGGAATGGTATGCCATCAAGGCAATCCCTCGTACATCAAACATATTTGTAGACACCATGGCCTATATGGAATCCTTAATCCCTTAGAATTTTTCCGTTGATTTTACAACCGTTCATGTGAAAGTGTTCTCACACTCAACAATACAACATGAATATTTGGGCAATCAAGCATCAGTTAACATGATCAACATCGCTAATCGAACCTATCAGGATTGTTGGCCTCCTCCCAAATACACACACAACTCCTTTGTTTTTTTTCCCCCCCCACCGCCCGCCGGCGCGGCACACCACATTTTTTTTTCATTTTTTTCCCACTCCCCTCCCCCCCCCCCGCAGAAAAAAAACAAAATATTTTTTTCACAACAACGAAATATAATATTTAATTTAATTTTTTTTACATTCATATGCCCCCAGAACGCAACAACACCCCAAAAAACAAAACAAAAAAAAAAAAAAAAAAAAAAAAAAAAAAAAAAAGAAAAAAGACAAATAACAAAAAAAAAAAAAAAAAAAAAAAAAAAAAATAAAATTTACACATAATACACATAACCATCCATTGCATTTGCATATGTTATGATCAAATTCTAGCAAAATATGCCATAGTTTGTACCACAACCCAAAATCTCAAATCCACCTCCATCCATGCACTCATTTATATAACTGTGTTTGTCAACACAACCATTTCATGTTGCTATGCAAAATAGGCTAAGATTATCCTATTATTCAAACATGTCTAGTGGTCTTATCAGCTTTTGTAGAAGCCACCTTGATCAGTAGAAGGTAAGGTCTAGCTGTGATAATTACTTGGATATTCAATAGCCCGTCACTAATTGAAACACTAAAATCCTAGTTGGTATAAGGAAAAGCTGAAAGCTATGAAGCGGTCTAGGTTACCTTAAGAAAAAAGTATCTTCCTTGCTTATCCCCCTATGCGACCAGTTTAAAGGTGTTGAGAATTGTCAAAATGACAAGCTTTGCCCTATCCAAATCCCTTTCTTAAATAAAAATAAGAAAAATCCCAAAGCAAAGTATAAATTCAAAAAGCCAAGCATACATTCTAGATTTCAAAGCAATAATCCAATACACAAATCAGAGATTCTAAGAAACCTTGCTCAAAGAAAAATCAATCAAAAATAAATAGTGATTTTCATCACTATATATGAGCAAAATAAATAGTTATTATTATCACTACAATAATCCTCACTCAAAAAAAAAATCAATGAAAAATAAACAATGATTTTCATCACTACATATGAGCAAATATCCAAATCCAAAAGGAATAAAAGAAGGGAATGAAGATTGAATCCCTGGAATTCTCAGCATTGTATAAAACCAAAAGGATAAATACTTACGCATGATGATATGTCTACCACAATTGCTTCATGTATTTGTGTAGACCAATGTTTGAATGTGGGTGAGCTAGCTTAGGTAACCCAATATTGCCTAGTGGTATAGTCCAACTAAGTCCAACTTAGGATGAGATGAACACTTGAGAATCCCTAATCTTAGCAATGGGCTAAAAGAATCCCGCCTGACATCGGAGGAAATTCTTGAGTTCTATCTCAAAATATATAATCACTTGCACACATAGAGATCATGAAAATCCAGGTCCATGGTAAAAGCCTTACTTTTCAAAAGTCTAGAGTGGTCAGTAGACAACTATTGATAGGATAACTAGAGTGGTTGAGTTTCAGGAACAACCAAAATAATTCCTACATAAGCAAAAAACATATCACCAATCACACCAACAACTTTATTCATAAGCTTCTATAAATTAAGGGGTATTAATAAAATATATGAGATACTGATTATATGTCAGAAATGATATGTAGATGGCCACTGATTATTTAATATTTCTTAAATTATAGAATCTTATCTAGAAAATACTTTCATCCCACACCATTACATTGCACACATGGATGGAGTAAATGATCAATCCTCATGATTAGAATGATTATTAAAACAAAATCCATGATTGTTACACTTTATGTGGTATCACACATTAGATTATCAAAATCATAGCATATACATTCTTTGTGTTTTGAGTAATTAAAACATACAAGTTCATTCACATTAGATTACATATTACATTCACCATATACATAGCACATTGCACATTGCATTTACCATACCATAACATAAGTTAAGTGTGCACACTGAAATAAAAATCAGACATGCATTTAACATACCAACATCGCATCCATAAAAACACAAGTCATTAATCATCCATAATCACATTATAAAACACATCATAAAACATATAAGCAATATCCATTTGCATACAATCATAAATCCATCATCAAATCACTGCATAATACATCACATCATATTACAATAGGTAGATCATATCACATCTACATGAGCATCTATCTCAATATCCACATCACCACCAATATCATCTATCATCTATCATATATGTCAAATCATCATAATACCATCATCACATCTCATCATAAAATAAATAAAACAAAAACATGAGCAATAAATGATACACGTAATGAGTCGTAAACATAAAGATATCATATAAATGTGTGTCAAATATATGGGTATACAAAAATGCCCATAGGGCTACAGTCATATAGGTCAAGCCAACCTCAAAAATGATAAACTAAAAGCATCATCAATCAAATACAAGGCATGAACCTCCTGCACCACCTCTCCTAGTGCCACCTCCCCCTGTGGCGGTGTCACGGGGTCGAATGGTGTGAACCTCTTGGTCTCTCTATCTGAGTCCTGGTCCTCTGGCTAGAACGGGTGGAAGACTACCCTGAGATGGAGCGCCCATTGACCTATGGACCGCCTACACCTGGTGCCTCTTTGGGGATAAGCCCATGCATCTTGAGCTACATTTGGAGGGTGGTAATATGACCAACATGCCCATGGATCATCATATCATACTCCTCTAATAGTGACCTTAGGTGTAGAACCTCTAACCCTGAGTCTATCCCTATAGCACCCTGTGGAGTAGAGGGAGGTACAACAAATTTCATCCTAGTAGAACCACCCTTGATAGTAGACTGCAAAGCCTATATCTATAGTGTGATATACTCTATAGTGGCATCCCATTGTACAATGGTAGCATCTCGCTGCTCTACCTAGATCTTGGTTAACTGGATCTCAACCTCGACCTCGTGCAACTATGATCTCAGAGGATAATCTCTCTCCTCAAGCTCTAGCTCCTCCTCATCCTCTACAGGAGTACCTTGCTCCTTTGCTACCACCTGCTCTATTGGTTGGCCCTATACGTTAGTCCTAGATCAGACTCTATGTCCTATTGGATCTGTATCATCACCTCTGCCATCATCCTCGTGACCTAAGATACCATCACCACACCACATATGATCCCCCCACCATTGAGTGTATGCCTCTATAATACCACTAGTGACTCCTGGGTCAATTGTTGGGTCATCCTCATTAGCTAACAACTCTATGATCCATGGAAGGGGGAGATATCCCTCTACTATGATGCACCTATATACAAATGGAACCAAAGGCACATCTTGTTGTAGCCTGTACTGATGAAGAACTTGAAATTAGAATAAATACTCCTAGATGCCAACCTTAGAGTCGATGAGCCACCACTCACGTCACGTCCTCGCTATGAAACTAGCAATATCATCCCAAGCCAGGAACTCATGATATGGTCACCACATGACATCGCTGGACTTTAGCCCAGTAAAAGTAGCAGTGTAGTGGGTAAGCTACCCCGCATGATGGTGACTCTTGTACAACTCGCACTCTCGAGCCCATCTAGTAGCATATCACTACATCCACTCCTCCATAGCTATAATATGGGTAGGAAGCCCTCTAGGATGATCTACCTTGATGTGCTCCCATCCCCAGACCTGTAGAAACAAGCTGCAAGCAATTTTGATGCGACCTCACCAATAGATGTGGTACAACTCATCATAGCACTAAGGCAAAAAATATCTATCCCATGCATAGATGATAGGCTCTGCACTATCCAAAAAATCATGAACCATCACCAAAAGGTTCCATGAGAACCTCAAACCTGAGTAATCTAGAATCAAGATATTGTTGATGATTATCAACAACACTACATGCCTTGTAGAGAAGACATTCACCTCATACCACTGTGATATGGACACTCCCCCAAATTTGGTGTCCTTGAGAGCCTACGTAGAGCCCCCTCCAAACACCTGAGTGAAAATAATAGTCTGATCATTAGTGGTCGAAGAGACAATGGCCACTCCATAAAAGGGGATCTAGAATATCCTATACACATCTTTCGATGTGATGGTCATCTCATCGGTATGAAAGTGGAAGGTATTGGTGTGAGAGTCCCATAGATGGACCAAATCTATAAGGTAGGCATGATCTACCATAATGGTGGGTAGTCTGGTGACATACTAAAGCCCATGAGCTTTGAGACAAGCCCAATCATCAGTATCTAATAGGGGTAGAAGTGTATTCATGAGCTTCAGGTCCCGAGCTCGAGCAGTAAGAATCTAACAGCAAAAGAAAATGAATCATAACTAAAATGCATCTAAGGCATAATTCAAAATAAACATGAAAATGGTGCAAAATATGATAGGCTATTCTAAGTCTAAGAAAAGGTAAAAAATTGCACCTAATCAAACAAATCAAAAAAAAAAAAAGTTAAACCATAAAATGCACCAAAAATAAAAAAATTCACTAAGTGTTCTTGGCCGCTATCGCCTATAGCGGCTAAAAATCGATGGTCGAAGCTAACAGTGGCCAAGCCCCAATGATCAATTTTTTGATTTTTGGGATTCATATTGGCCACTGCCAGCGATAGTAGCCAAGTTGAAGGCCTTCTTGGCCACTCTTATCGATAGCGGCCAACGGGTAGCAAGGTAGACGGGTTGAGCCTAGGCCAAAAAATACCAAAATATATAACAAAAGCAACAAAAAAAAAATGGGGACAAGTCCACCACGTAAAAACCTAAACTAAGCCTAGCTATGGGTTTTGATTTGTTGCCAACAAGCTTAATGGATTTCAATTATCGATTACTTAATGTGGATCAGTTTTATCCAAAAAAAAAATAAACAAGCAGGGTTGTTAAGGTTTGAGGGAGTACTCGAGAAGCTCCAGCTCCTCCACTCGAAGATGCTTCACCTTGCATAGCCATGATCTTCCAAATTATAGAAGCACTCCAATTTGTAGAAGTCACTTTCACCTCAGAGCTCAAGAAAGTAGAATCGACAACTAGCAAAGTGAAAGGACAAAAACCCTAGGGTATCTTTTATATTGCTTTAGTCGCTTCTGACATTAGTGAACTACATCTTGTAGTCACCTGGGATGAGAGTGGCCACGGCCAGGCACTTGGTGGCTGCTGGACCTGATAGCGGCTGAGATCCTAAGCAAAAATAAGCTATTTTCCTCCAAGAGAAGCAACAAAAAACATCAAATAGTCATATTTTGGTGGTTCATAATCACCATAATGATCAAATTAACAAAAAAAATGCATAAAAATAAATTCCCAAGCAGACCTCATATTCAGTTACCTACTCTATCAACTTGGTGATTGCAGCGATTCACACTCCATGCAACTTGATAAGATGAGTAAGTCACCATAAGGCTACTTGGGGAAAAAACATTCATTTTGGAACCATGATGCATCATTTCAAATCCGAAGAAGACCAAAATGGTCGGACTACTCCATGGGTGCGATAAAATCATCCTTTTTCCCTTATGAAATCAAAAACATTGAGCCAAAGTGATACAATATGAGCATAAATAGAATCACTCATGCTAACTCCCTAAGAAGGCTCTTAATAGCCAAACCGCTCCTTGGGACAAGGATGGATGATTATCATAAACAGTTGGAGTCACACTTGGATGGGGGTTTGCCCATTGAAAGAAAAAATGTTAGAAAGAAACCAAGTTAGTCATATTGGTCAAGCGACTTATCGCTTTATTCATTGCCTTTTCCTCACCAATTCACTGTATGAGGAGGTAGTTCAAATATTCAAAATAATCATAGTCAAAATCAACAATAGATCACTCGATCATATCAAAATTGTGTTTGTCCTATGAATCATTGCATACAACAATCACATAATTTCCCTTGTTTGCTGGGAATGTAAGCAGACATGACATCTCCAATTTGTAGCTATCCTTCCGGTCGGATCTGATTGTAGCAACTGAAGCTACCCGATTGAGTTTGAGGAATGAGTGCAAATTGAATGTGCATAATCCACTTGGCTAAGTTAAGTCCTTTGAACATTGAGGCAATAATTCAAAGGATGTGCACCATCTTGCATGATTGGGCCATCAGGCGTTGGTCAGATCATTGACCATCATACACCTTACAAGCAGATCAGTCTACATTTTTTCTTAGCATTGTCTTTTCCACACAAGTGCATCGCAAAAAGGGGCATCTATAGACACCTAAAACGTGTCATGTTTATGGTAGCTACTCACATAGGTACATTCATAAGATCGTAGGACATAACCTTGGATTTTCCAAGCATAAAAAGTGGGTTTCACCATCCATTTGGGGCATTCTAAGCCCATCCAAGCTTAGCCGCTCAAGACCAGAGTGGCCATATCTTAGCCACTCAAGCTCAGAGCGACCAAACCTTAGCCACTACAGACGACAATGACCAAATATTAGTCATTGCAGACGACATCGGATAAACCATAAAAAATATTTTACCAACAAAGAGGCCTAATCAGAGGCGGAAGGGGCAGTCTGCATGCAATAAAGGTGAGTGGGGGTAGCTTTGCATTCCCCTTCACAACCAGTTCACATAGAAGACTTGAGTTTGAATTTAGAATTTAGTTAACTAGTATTTAAACATAGAAAAGACAAAAATATTCTCATGCTAACATTCACTACGCATGAGGGATTCAATCCTAGGGTTTTGAGCATAGAATTTAGGGTTTCACACACTTTAAAAGGTGCAAGCCTAAGAGCACTAGACAAGATAGGACAAATCAGAGAGAATCAATCAATCCAGAGATACAGGAACACATTAGATCATTGAGGAGAGCTTTCGAGACTTGGAGAGTTTTCCTCGAAGATCACATTTATAGTGAAGCCTTGGCAAATTGGAGAGCATAGCAACCCCCCATTTCAAAATCGGATACAAGCTTTGATCCATAGCTTTGGAGCAAAGATAACGAAATTCACTTTGGTAGCTGTTGTCATTGGATAGTGGCACGCAGGCCTAGCTTAGGGTTTTAGACATTAGTTTAATTATTCATGTTTAGCATATCATTAGCATAGCATCATTTCATTCATTCACATTCATAGCATTAGTTTCATTTGCACTTGTTTTCATTTGAGTATATTCATTGCTAACAACCTCATCCGGGGAGGCAATCTTGGACATCTAAGCGTGTGTTGTTGTTTCATTACTTACAGGGCCACAGGTTCATCGGATGGAAGCTAAAACATATGAGAGCAAGAGGATCCCTCTAGCAATCAGACCTAGATAAGGAGGCATCTGTAAGCCCTCATATATTTCCATGTGCAAAATCAGGAAGCTTGTGAAAGTGCACCACCTCTTGCTAGGGGACTTCTTCCTCACTTGTAATTCATTGTATCAAAATAGGTATCCCTAAGAGGGACCAACATGTAACCAATTTTCAATACAAATAAAGAGATCCATATTTGTTACTTCCATATTATATGCTTTTTCATGGTATTTAATTTCATCTTGGATATAATATTGCAAGTAGAGTAAAGCGGTGCATGCATCTCGGGGTCGCTACAACCATTATGCTAACCAATGCTCAGAAAGAGCAGAAAAAAAGAAAATAGTTAAAGATGTTTCCCTATAGGATTTAAGTAGTTATATGTAATTCCATCCTCTTACAAGAAAAGGATATACAAGTTTGTATTTTTTCATTATTAAATTCAGTGATAATTTTATTTACTAGCAATTGAGGACATGTTCGAAAAGTCTAGAATTATGTCCAATAGGTGGAATGTCGAGTATGAATCTAGTCCAACTTATTTAGTCAACCAATGTTTGTTGAATTCTACCTTAAAGGGAAATAGGACGGCACCTATAAAGAAGCTCCTTTACATATTTTGATAATGACTTCATTGTAGTTTGACTTTAGAGTCTAATAGATAGACCGAGAGGGTCAATTGATATGTTGTAGATTGATGGATAGACCAATAGGGTCATATATTATATACTCATGCCATGTTGGGAATAACTCTATTTAAAATCCTGTATGGGTGTAGGTGATGAACACTTTTGATTTGAGTTAATCTAGATGATCGAGCAATGATCGGACCAGATACTATGAAATGGAGGCCCAACTAAAAAAGAAATCCACCAGTGGTCTAAAAAAGCCATAAAATGACAAAAGAGCTATGTAGATCTTGAAAGATCATCTAGAGAATTTTCTATTGGTAAAAAGTATTCCTAAGAATAAAAGCTATTAATATGTCCATAAAGTCCACCAAAAAAAACTTAGCCCCAGATTTGTAGGACCATTTGGAACTATTGTCAAAAATCAGTCCTATAATTTTTAAAATTGGTCTTGCAACCTAGTTTTTCCAAAATCCACAATACATTCCAAGTGTCTCTCCTTTGAAAGTATATGGTTGAACCTTCGCACATTTTGTATGTTTCATATATTGAACCCACAACTCATTAAAGTTAATCCAATTAATATTCTAGTTTTCAAAAACCAAGCAGCTAAGAAAAAGAGCTATTAATCAATGTAGAGTCTAGTGGGATCTCTATTCTGAATAAAATGCTACATGTGAGGATGTGGCAACTATGAAAGAGCAGTTTATATTATTGTTTAAAAACTAATATTTAGATGATTATATATACATAGGTGTGTGTATATATTTAATTCATAATATATTTTTAGACAAATATTTTGATAAAATATATATATGATTTAGATAAATATTCTAATAAAATACATGTATGTTTTGATAAAATGTAACATGATGATGTTTATATGTATCAATTAGTATTTTCATGCAAAACTACTTTGTTTAACACAGGGACTGTATTTACTTCTAGTGGGAAAGAATGTAACATCCCTCAAGATCATGTTATTAATTTTCTTATTATTTCTTGTAGAATGAGATACTACTGATGAGTTTTGTGGTTGCAGGAAATAAAGATTTATCTTCAAAAAGAATAGTAGCTCATGGTGACCACCTACAAGTGGAAGGATAGAGGTGTCCACAAAAGGTAGGTGGGACATGATGCATATAACATCTTGTGAGTACATGGACACTCACATAGAATTCATATAAGATATTTTTCCTGTTGCATTCATGCATGTTTATTTCATAATAGATGACTATGTTTTGATGATTCATGGTCTAATGAATATATTTGTTATGATTTAATAATATTAATAATGGATTAATATACATATAAGTATTTTTTATAATAAATAAATAAAAATAAAATTATATATATAATAAAAATATATTATAGCAATAATAAAATAACTATAGAAGCCACCCTTGGTAAAGAAAAGAAATATTGTTTTGGTTTCCATTTGGAAATCCTTTTCTTTGCATGATAAAACAATGTGGCAAATGGTAAATATCGCCCTCATGTTATATAAGAAACAATATAGCTTGACATAGGGGCATGGTTTTTCGGAGTAAGGATTTGGGAGAAAAGTGTTCATCCTCAAGACATGGTGTTTTCCAATCATCCAGGTCCATTTTTTTCTTGTTCTGTGTGAGAAAATAAAAGAGTTTTTATTTTGTTAAGTAAACATTATGAAGAAATATTTGTGCTTTGGATATATCAATTTGATAGTAGATGAGCACCTAATAAATTAATTTATGCATGTGTTGGGATACTGTATTTATAACCGACTTATCTCTACAAAATATGTTCAGAAAATAAGATTGTTGTAATTGTTTGTATATCCATCGTCTCTGTATAGAATGTTTGGTAAACAAGAATTTTGTAGAGATATATCATTAAGGAAAAACTAATTTATGCATGTGTGGAAGGAATGTTGTAATTATAATCAGTTTATCTCTGCATAGTATGTCCATAAAATAGGATTTTTGTGAAAATATATCATAAGAAACCACTACATTAGCATTTACATGTTTTCTGTAAAGTTTAAAATATAATTATTGTGCTAAAATAGAGTATTTATGCTTGTGTTTTGTGAAATGTATGCATTAATATTGCATCTTGCATGGTAGTTGCATTCATGAAGCTGCGCTGATCCCATGTTTTCTAAACTCTATCTCCTTCCTTTGTTGTCTTGGAGCTATGATGCCAACGAAAAGACTAGATTTGGCCATCGTTAACAAGGAGATGGATGGGCTCCATTTTATATGTTTTATTTTAAAATACCAACAATATACAAAAATAAAATGGTTTTTCTTACGACTATGCTAATGTTATGTGTTCCAAAAAAAGATGATAACTTTTGGAGGATGCTGTGCAGATAAAACCAAATATAATAGTATTTATTTAAAAACAATTATACCATTTATTATAGGAAAGGATGTAGTGTTTAATTATTTATTATTAATCTAAGGCCAAAAAGTTCAACCATGTTCGACCGTATTACAACAGATGGTCATATAAATTCAATTTATTATATTTTTTAAAACTATGTTTTATTATATTATGAGAAAGCTATATACCTTGTGTCGGTGAAGAGGTTTAAGTACCAAGTTTTCTTTTATCTCATTGTTTTAAGCTTTGTGGCATAGGATCTGTAAGGTATTCATTCTGAAAGGATTCAATTTGCTTTATGCTATGGTTGGATCATTTAAATTTTCATATAGAACAATTGTATTTCAGCTAGCAATTCTAAGTGTTTTTTTTTAGTGATTTTCATTTAAACATATAAATTTAATAAGTTATAAATGATGTAACCCATAAATTTTGAAGTTGGTATAATAATAAATTGTAGATTCTAGGGCAAAAAAATATCATCTAGTTGTGCTTTTGTCCGTCAACCAAAAAGAACTATTAAGTTATTGAGAAAACTACAAAAATGGTTTCTAAAATCAAGTAGGGTATTATTAATCGTGTCATAAGCTATTACCATTAGTGGTTTACGAAAGAAAGTTTACTACCTTGTTATGAAATGGTATTAAAATTTTTAAAATTTTGGAATAACATGAAATAAATGTGGAGTCCATGAAAGCTAGAGGTAGCTGGAGGTTTAAGTTCATTATCTTTGCAATTGGGTATTAATTTGGAATGTCATGTGACCACCTAAAACTAGGAGATAGTTAAATGAGTGTCCAAGTTTTGTTAGGTTGAAAACATTATATTTTATATTTAAAAAATCAATAGCAAAATGAAATATATGATGTAATTTTTTAATGTGTAACTGTATGAATCGGACCTATATATCCACATTCATGAGGAGCATTTATTGAGATTAGGAGAAAGAAGTTAGAATGTTTATAAAATTTAAATATTATGAAATTGTTCTTTGATATATGCTGAAAACTACGTTATTATAGTACGATTTTATATTGCAAAGACTTGATTGTTTTGTAAGGGTTCACCAGCTAAGGTTAAATTTTAAATAATATTATTTTACATTTTTCCTTGCGAGTTTTAACCTTTATTCTTATAATTTAAAATAGTTTACCCAAGTTTTGTCAGTTGGCTATGAGTGATTAAAACATATTTATTATGTATAAAATTTGAGGATATTTAACCTAACTTGTGTGAAATTTCAATTGGTTCTAAGTAGGGTGTGTTTTTAGTATCAATTTGATCGAAAATTTTTATGGCTACTTAAATATCATTACAATAAAATTCTAAACTTGTATAATGTGTTAGAGTTTCTCAACATACCAATTTGGTTTCTCTATTTTGTTCAAAATTAGATGATTCTAAGCTCATTTGAGATAGTTTGATTCGTTGGAGGTGCCGATACCAAAATTTTTATTTTCCTCGACATTCGAATGCCAACAATGTTGGTTAGAGGAATTGTTAAAAATCTATGTGTTGATTGTGTTTAATAATTTGACAAAATGCTAGTGAAAGTCCTTCGATAATACCCCGTGGTGAAAACTATTGTCTTAAATGAATGTATTGTTGTTGATGCATTTTTATGAGTGTTAGTGCCAATATATTAAAAAATGTATTCCTTATTTTCAATTGAACTTTATCGAGTTCCCATAAAAGGTTGACATAGTATCGGCCATTAGATTTTAAAACCTAAAATAATGGATTAGGATTGTGTCCTAGCTTTTAGATCGATGAAAATTTTCTTAAAAATACTTACTATTTACACTTTTGTCAAACTAGATTGAATCACAATGCTTACAGAAGAGGTAAAGCCCTAGTCAGTTTGGCTTGCTTCAGATAGTTGAGGACCATGCAAGGTATTTGTATGGTCTTGTTAAAATATATTAATGAAGAACTGAACATAGTGGTATCATGGGCTATGTGTTGTTTTTCTATCAAAGGTTAGATATCATAGATGGCTATGTTATGATTATGCCCTCTCTCTTACCTTGAAACACGTTGTAAAGCTAAAGCTACTCATTTTGAGAGCTTTTTAAAGCGTCAAAGCAAGACAATCTTTCGATTAATAATTTTGGGTTGTTTTATGTATCCGCATACAGTTTTAGGGTAGCCACAAAGTTTATGAAGACCATATAAATGTGTTTCTCCTATCGTGGTATATAATAATCTCTAAAGTGAACAAACAAAGGTTTATATTGTGTGCACCTTGTTATCAAGAAATAATAAACATTTGTTTCTTATTTTCGAGGTGTTGAAAAGAATAACTAGTATTTTTTCGAACAAAATAGGAATATATTTTGTATATATAAATTTATGTTGATGAGTTTTCTTTGTGGAATAAGATTACATTAATATTTATTTGTTAAGAAGAGATTTTACTTCATGTGGCTTTTCTTTGAATGAATAAAATAGAATAAATTAATTTTTAGTTGGATAAAATCTTACTAATGAATTAAAAAAAATAATACAAATTTTAGAAATAATATAAACATTATAACAATTTAGCTTATAAAAATGTAAAACAAAATTGATGTTTAGTAGCTTTTGAATATTATGTATTTCCTTCCATATGGCTTAAAATAAAAACTTGTTTAATAATATATTTTGCTTTAAAGTTGAATTAGTTAATAAATTCACATTGTGTATTTTAAGTTATAAATTATTATAAAAATCACTTGTTGGTGTCATAAGTTTATTTATTAAAAATTTAATAAAATTTTAATGTTTTGAAAAACCTCCAAAACTTGGACATTGAAAAGGATGGTATAAATTCAATGAACCCATCCAAAAAAAAAACATCCTATCAAAAAGGATATCAACCATTCTAAGAAATGAGCCTATACTATAAATATGATGCCATCAAGAAGGATGACATCTACCCAACTCCGATAGCTCATAGTGGCGGTTGTTGTGATTCGAGGATAACCGTTCTCTAGCAAGATTATAAGGATCATTGGACCCTATGCTATGAGAGTAACAAATGGTGATATGAGATATCATTTTAGGTTATCGTATGAGGTAGTATGTGAGAGTTCTCACGATTCATAATCTAATTGTGGAATAGCCAACAGTAACTCAAAACTAGGGATTTGGTCCTTGGGGTTGGAAGGTCTAGCAATAGATGGTATGGGTAACATTATCATCAACCGAGATTTGATTTGAGATATCTGGATCCAATAGCCAAGGTGTTGGCAGTCCCTATAAGTGTTCATAGAAGGATGAACTACTAACAGACACTAGCATAAATATGCTAACTCTAGCATAGGCTTAAAATATTAATCAATACAAATATAAGATCAGTGGACCATTTGGATGAAAATAGGGTCATAGACCAATGTCCTTCATGCTACGAGATGAGAAAAAATAATGCATCCACCCTTCCAGGTGTTATAGGCCCTGTAATGGCAACCCCTTGTCGAGTATCCAAAATTTAAGTCAAAAAAATGTGGGTCTCATAAATGGTAGTTGATTGCAAGAAATTGACCAGTCCCAAGCACTCGTGATTTCATCTACAGTGGTATAATATCTCAGAGTGTGAACATATATGCCTCAGTACTAATACAAAGTTGGGTGTGCATTCATCAGATTGTGATAATTGTTTAAAAATAAATCAAAATTTTGAATTTGTGTTTTCACAACTAGGTGAGTAGACTTGGGTTGTGACAGATTGCTTTCTCATTTCCTCAATATCTTCCCAAGTTGCATAATTTTTAGAATAATGGTCCCATTGGACCTTACATTGATCTAGGGTTCATTTCCTCAAGATCTTAGAATGAAACCCTAGAATCCTTACTATTCGTACCTGAATGGCTGAGGGATATACCATCTACAATTTTAAAATATTCCAAACATGAGAAGGATCAACAACATACTTCCTAAGTAGGGATATGTGAAATGTATCATAGATCTTCAATAGGTTGGGTGGCAAGGTGAGCATATAGTCTACTAGACTAATCTTATCAATTCTCTCAAAAGGCCCAACCAAATGAGGATCCAACTTAGTTGACTTGATGACACTTTTCATGGGTCTTACCCTCAATAATACTTTATCTTCCATAGAGAGTTCTCTTTATGATATTTTTAGATTATTACAACTCTTCTAGAGATCATTTGTTTCCTTGAGCCTTTGTTGAATTACTCTAAGTTTCTCCATCTCTTTAATAGTGTCTGGTCTAATCACCACCTAATATTTTCAATTATACCACAATAGAGGTGTTCTAAACCTTGTACCATACATGGTCTCAAATAGAGTCATTCCTAAGGATACATGGTATCCATTATTATATGTAAATTAAACTAGATTTAAAAAGTCTTCCCACTTAGACTTTTGATCCATGCAATACATGCAAAGCATATATTTTAGGACTTGGTTCACCCTCTTTTTTTGTCCATCAATTTTTGGATGACACACAAAATTGATATTCAATTTAGTGTCCACTATAAGATGAAGAGCCTATTACAATTCTAACATAAACCTAGAATCTCTATCTAATATAATCACCTTAAGAAAACCATGTAACCTAAATATTTCCTTAGAAAACATATTTGTTACAATTGATGCATCATCCCTGATATTATTTGATATAAAATGTGCAACTTTAGTCAATGTACCTACCACCACAAGTATTGCGTCATGTTGGTACCTTGTCTTAGGTAAACCCAAAATAAAACCCATAGATATAACCTACCACTTATGAGTAGGTATATCATATGGATATAAGTTTCCTATTGGATGCTGATATTTTTCCTTTACCTTATGGTATTTTGAACATCTAGTAATGAAATTATTAATATCATGTTTCATCCTTAACCAAAATAAGACCTTTTTCATATTTTCTCTCATATTTGTACCTCTTGGATGAGTAGAATATGGATAACTATGTGCCTCTTTCATAATAATTTTCCATAAATTTATAGCTCTAGATATGAAAACCCTATCTTTGAAACATAAAAGCTCATGTTTTATATTAAAATCCTTATTTTCCTCAAAATATTTCTTAATTTTAGCCCAAATTTCAATGCAATAATGATCTTGAACCAGAGCCATGTGGACCACCAGATAGCCACTGCCATAAATCTATCCAGAAGGTTCACTTATCCAAGGATGATTGGCCAAGATGGGATGTGGTCCCAAAGCATGTCATATACAAAATAAAGCAATTACCAAATAATTATTGAGAGTAACTATCAATATAGATCTTGTGGGAGTTTTTTCAGTACTCTGCTATGTGTGTCTGTAGCTTTTTATTTCTCCACTGTTTCAAGGAAGGGATCTGTGTCTATTTCTTTTTTGTAATTATGATGCAGGTGTATTTTCTTAGGGTATACCCAAAATGTTGTATGGGAAGTTTCTTTTTGATAACAAGCTATGTGCCTTACTAGATGTAATGGCTTTGGCGACATGTAGATTTTACATATATAGGATCCTTAGTAAGGACATGTTCATCAACAGCCCTGGGCTGATTTTTGTAAAAGGTTTTGGGTCAACCTGTAAAACCCGATATTAATGCTATAGTATATTATCTATAAAAAAACTACTGATATTGCATCTGAATTTACTTGACATTTTCCACCAAGTCTACATGACTCCACGTCAATGTTGATATATGCCTTCTCCTACTCAAGGCATTAACAACCTTGTTTTATTTTCCTTTGATATACTATATACCAAATTCATATTCAAATAGAAACTATAACCACCTTCTTTGCCTTGCATTCAAAATAGGTTGGGTATGAAGAACACAAGTTTATACTAAGAGGGGGGTGAACAATATAAGATAAAAAATTTTACTTTTCAATCCAAATGATAACAAAAATAATATCAATGTAGTAAATGAAACAATGTAAAAATCATCACATAAATGAGAGATACATATTTAATGTGGTTCACCCAATGTGGGCTACATCCATGGAGAAATATTGCTTATAAATTTCTCAAAAAAATTCTTATTAAAATGTTTATGGGCCCCAACCCATAGGAGATACCAATCCAATCTTTCTCTGGTTCATGGACCTCTATCCACAGGAGACACCAATCCCCTCTACTCTAGTTTGTGGACCTCTATCAATAGGAGACACCAATCTCCTCTGCTCTAGTCTACTCCAATAACTTCTTATAAATCTGATTAAATATGCTCAACAAAAATTGCTTTAAACCTGCTCACATTTACTTACAAAACCTGCTCAAATTTACTTACAACTCAGCTCAAATATACTCACAAAACCTACTCAAACCTACTCATAATTTTGCTCAATATTTCTCACAACTCTGCTCAAATCTACTCACAAAACCTTGCATACAAACAATGCTCATCTATACCCAAAACTAAATATAACAATCCATAAATATGCCATGCTCATCTACTCCTAAATTCAATCATACACAATGCACAACTTTTGCTTTCAAATATGTTCTATAACCCTTTCACATTTACTCCCAATATCAATCAAAACCAATGCACAACTTTGCTCTCAAAACTGATCTATAACTCTCATCAATTTATTTTCAATTTCAAGCAAAAACCAATATACATCCAATAATTTCTTATACCTCCAAACTTATGACAACAAAATATTTTCCTTAAACACAACCACCTTGAGAAAGGAATTAAATCACCATACCTCTAAATCTACCATAATGATGATAATCTTCTTTTGCATGTGTTTTCCAAACCTGTTTTGTAAAAAATAATTTTCCTTTGTTTTGCCACTACAAAAAATAGATTAGCAAATATCTTTTTTCCCTTCTTAAATAAATTTCAAATCATTCACTCAACAACCCTTATCAAAATATAAACAATAAAGCTCTAGAAATAATTCCTTATATCTCCCTTATTAAAACTTAATATAAAGCTTTAATACTATCAAAATAACCTCTTATTTCTTTCTTTTATAATATACAAAATACAAATTTAAATTGCCAATGCTACACCTTATAACTCCAACTTATAACATTCAATAATCAAGAAATACACCTTATATTTCCAACTGAAACATACAAAATATAATAAACATAAATTACACCTTATTTCTCCAATATTATAGTATACAAAATACAATAATCAATGTCACACCTTATAACTCCTATATTAATAAAAAATATTTTTCATACCTTGCACAACAAAATATTTAACTGCCACAAAGGGGGTTTGACCCCTAGACCTTCCAAAGCATAACACCTTGCCAAAATCTCTTTGATCAGCTGGGCTAGCCCAATGGGTAACACCAAAATGGGGTGTTGCTTTATTTAAATCTCTTATACACTTTCGCCCAACAAAACACCATGATGTCTTCCAAAAAAAACTATCACAACGGGTTTCGATCCTCAGACCTCACTTACAGTAGCACCTTAATGTAGCCTAGCCAACCGGCTGGGCTGCTCCAACCCTTGGAACCAAAAAGGGAATTCATTGTCCTTTGTTCCTATTCTGAAATTCTACCACACATCACAATATTTTTTGTCCTTTTTCAAATTAACACATGTCCGAAAATAGCACACACATTAGAAATTATTTCATTAGCATTCACATGGATAATCAAATGAAATATTTTACCTCCATATATATATGTTTTTTTTCACTTTGGGAGGTCGGCTCATAGTCTTATTTGTGATTTTAAATTTGCTCTCCAAGTACTTTGGCACCTTTGCTTGTAACCCAACCTTATATTATAATATTTTAAATCCTTTATTTAAACATTATAATATTTATATTTTTTAACCTTTGCCCTTCTTTTATAATATTTAAAATATTTTGTCCCAAGCACTTTTAAACCTTTGTCCTTTGCTTGTAATATTTAATTATTTTTGTCCCAAGCAACTTTTAAACCTTTCTATCTCAAGCCTTCAAACTTCTCTTTATAATATTTAAATTGGATATTTAAATATTATAATCCTTTACTTTAAAAAATATTTTCCTTGCTTTACAATAAAATTTCCTTGAATAATTGTCCAACCTTATAAACTTTTCACCCTTGAAGAATATTTCTGCCTTGAATACCATGCACCCTTTGACATCAACGACAACTCAATATTTCCAACAGGGTAAAGATATACCTTAGACTTTGGTGGTTTGTTCTTACCTCAAAAGGTTTCCCCAACAAATAGTTCCTCTAGACCTTAAGAGCATGCAAAACTACTGCTAACTCTAGGTCATTTGAAGCATTATTCAACTCATGCTTTTTGAGTTTCATAGATTCATATGCTACTGTAATATTAGCTTTTTATGAGTATATGAAATAGGAAATGCAACCACAAGATGTATTATAAAATCTAACATGATTGTATGATAATGACACTATAATATGCAAGAAAATAAATAGATAAACTTCTGCAATAACTCAGAAATATGGCATTAATTAAATCTCACAAAAATAGTACAATGCAGTATAATGGAGGACATGAACACTCCATAAACTATTTTAAGGAACTACATTGTACTCCACTACCAATCTATACTATGCACTCTCTATATTCTCTACTCCCTGATTTCACTCACTATAAGGCCTATATATAGGAATATAAGTTCCTTGGACCTTACTCTACCTTTGAATCTATCCTATGAATTATGTACATGTGGACTACATGCACATTTACATAATTGCACATTCTAACACTTGTGCATTTATTACATTGCTTGAAGTAACTAATTAACTTTACTGTAAAGTAAACTCCTACTCTAGTAATGTACTAAAGATGGTAAATTGACATGTACCCAATAATGTAATATATTCTAACATCCCCGTGTATTACATTATTTGGGTATTGAAGACTTTAGTCTTCAATATGGATCTTCGTCTTGGTTCTGGATTTCAATTCTTCTCTCCTACTTCCTTCATTGTCTTATTTTTTTAAATTTGGATGAGTATCTTTATTTTTTTTAGGTTCTTCTTCTTCTTCTTATTTAGTTTATAGATGGAAAAATAGCGCATAGTTTTGTTGTCCTCTCATTATTTTAATTTTGAACTTTCTATTTCTTCTTCTGCTTTTATGATATATAGGTTCTTCATTCTCTCCAATTTGTTCCTTAGAAAATGCATTAGTATTATTTTGAAACACAACAATATCTTGTGAAGTTTTGATAGAATCTAGAGCATATATATTTCTATGGATTGATCCAGTAGCTTCAATATCATTTTGATTTATAATGAGACACATATTAATTCCATTTATGTATCTAAAATCAACTATCCTTTTGCTCTCTACTATATTCACTAATAAAATAAGATTATATTTTAGTATAGAAACATACATTATATTATGTAGTAGAAAATTTGAAAATTATTTACTAGGTGTTACACACCCATTTCCATGTATGTGATAGAATTTTCCATTTGCAATTTTCAGCCTATAATTGTTAGTGACTTCAAGACAATCAAACCATTGTATATTTCCTATCATGTGATGACTTGCACCAGAATCAATATACAAAATATCCTTTTAATTTTGACCTATGAATTTGTTTGATTTTAAAGTGATTTTGCATATTTAATATGGTATATTGGATGGATTCTAATCTTGAGTCCTTTTGTAGTGTGCATTATGATGAAATGTCCCTCTTATTATTTTTTCCATTGTAGTATATGATAGGATTCTTTTAGCTCTTTAGTATTTTAAGAACACTTTTGATAGATCCTTTGTAGTAGACTACCTTATGACTCCCTACTTTTAAAGTATATGAACTTACTTGATAAAACCTTTTTCAAGACTTAGGTTTTGTAGGATTCTTATGTCTCCCTAGTGATTAGAGTATACTCTAATCTTGATAAAGTGCTTAACAATTATTAGTTCACCTTTTGAGTTGATATTGTAATATTTTGAGAATTATAATAATCAACTCCTATTTCACCTTATTTCTCCTATTGAACTATGCACTTATCAATTTGATGAAGCTCTCTGTGATTGGATTTCTTTTGTCCGTATAATGTGACTATGAGATTAGTATAAGCAATAAAGTTCAACTCTTTTAAAGCAAGCAATAATTTTGCTTCTCTATCCTTAAATTTTGAATGGTTCAATTTTCTAAATTTTGATAGACTAAAATTTGATGTACCACTCCTTATATATCCCTAATTTAGAATTATAAAAATTGATGATATTTGCAATAATAATAATTTGGTTTACCAAGCAAAAACCCTTATATCTCCTATGATATTAATTGCAAATATTATTATGCTTGTATTTCAACTAATGTGTTTTGAAATACTATTTAAGGATATAAAATACTTTTAATTTGCTTTCAAGTTTACTAAGGTTGATTTTGCTTCTATATTTAATGATAATAATTTCAATCTTATATACTACTCTTTATCACTCCTTAATGAAATCAAATATTAATCTAAGTTGAAACTATACATTTGTAATGCTTTTCTTTGACTTCTATCTCCAAGATAGGCACTGTATCTTTATGGATTATAATAGTAAGCTTGTTGGTTAATGGACATCCTCTTTAATGCACCTTTGAATTATCATTTCAACCCTTTACTGCATGCCTTAAATTCTCTCTACATGGACCCACAAATTCTTAATCCGATCTCTTACTTTCTATTAAATTTTGAGAGCTAATTGGTGTTGGTCTAGACTTTGACATGCTATATTTTGGCATTATAATTTCTCCTTATGATATGATCATTCAATGCTATTCTTCAAATGATGCTCTTCTACAATGGTCTCTTGTTCCTTTTAATGCTATTTGACTACTGCACTCAAGTTTTACTAGAAATATGCTTCTTCTATACACAGTCTTTCTAGTGGCATCTATTAATATGCACTCCTTGAACCAAGTGCCAAGTGCTAATTTTATGTTTCTTAATACCTCTCCTTAGATGGTGGTGCCCTATTATTAACCCTACAAAATGTGACTCCACACAGTGTAGGTTTAAAAGACATTAGCTAAGGTATTGAGCATTGAGGTAATAATGTGGGTGTTACTCCTCTTGAGCTCTCATTGATGTCTCTTACAAGAGTTAGAATAGTTGTTGCCTCTTCTTTTTTGTGTGCCAAGTGGCACAAGATGCCTTACTCCTTTAGGAAAAATGTAGGTGCTCTTTTGCATGTGCTCAAGCTACTAAAATGTCTCTTATTCCATTGATGCTCTTTCAATTCTATTGCAGATGTATCAAACCTTTTCCAGTGTGCATCTAAATCATTCTTGCTCTTTAACATAAGGTGTTTATTCCTTCACAAATGTGGATCCAAAAATGGTGTATCCATGATGTTTCAATGTTTTTCCCTTAGCTAGTGATATTATCCCAATGACGATAGCTCTAGCTAGCCATTCATTTCCAATGATGGTGGCTTTTGAGTTCTTGCTACGTTGGATGGTAGCTTGCTTTAGTGAAGGTAATTCTTCCAATATTATTTTATGGTAATATTCCTCCTTGATTTTTTTATTTTTGGCCATGTATGTTATGTAACCTATGTTTTTTCCTTGTTCTTACTTGCACTTTTTGTAATGACATTATATTACATAGACTTTCTTGAACCAATTTAGGTTTGTTCCTTGTGCACTATGTAGGCACTAAATCTGGTTGTGTTGGCACTATTATGGATGTCTTTTGCTACTAAAGCTCCTTATTTAGACTATGTAAAACAAACACTTTCATGGCTAAAATATGGGTATGCAGTCTCCTTTCTAGTGCACCTTTATCTTGATGATGCAACCTCTTGTAGACTATAATAGGTTTGCTATAGTAGTGTCATTAGACACTCTAGCTTATAAACTTGATTTGCTACATAAAGTAGGGTGCAATTATGTAGATAAATTTACCTTGACATGCACCAAAACTTGAGACTTTTACAATCTCTTTTTGAAGTTTTCTTGCTTCTTTGATAAGTCAATTTTTTTAGAGGGGGAAAACTACCCTACCATGTACAATTCTCAAAAAATATTAACTCTTCAAACTTTAAAAATCAATTTTAGACTTAAATCCTAGTAGAAATCCTTATTTCTCCAAAAATTAAATAAATTAAAATATTTTAAAATAACTTTTAAAAATAAATTTCAAACTAGAGAAACCTTATAAATCCCTCCTAAAATTTAAATTCCATTCTATTTAATTTTCCCTCCAATGTGAAGGGTCATAAGTCATATCTTTCCTTCAGCACACTCAAAATTAAAATATCTTTAATGCCTTCTAAATTTGTAACGTATACCTGCAAGCTATTATGAATTCATATTTAATGCTCATGTCAACCTACCATATTGTAACTACTACACTTGTAACACTTGATTAACACTTTGGTTAGGTTTGTAATATGACACTTTATGCTTTTGGACGATTCTCTATGCAATTCTCAAGTTTCTTTAGCTCAAATCTCTAGCACATTTGATATCCATTGAATGTATGGTGCTCAATTTCCATTGGATTTTATTTTGTAGAATAGTACTTAGGTGAATTTTTAGATTGTTCTTTGATAGCACTATTCTTTTCTTGACTATGCCTTGTTATTTAGAATTTTGGGTTGCATTCTATTAATGCTTATATCTCTGGTAGCTAGCACTCTAAATGCACTCGATTCAAGATAGTGTTTAGCTATTATGGCTTATATATGGTTAGCAATTTTGGACAACACTTAAATAGCTCTTTGATAAGCACTTTTAAATAGTGCTCGTAAGGCTCTATGATTAGTGCTTTTGAACAGTGCTCATATGGCCTTCTGTATAGTACTTTTGTAGTGCTTATGGATCTTCTAATTAGTACTTCTAATAAATATTCATATAGCCTTCTATATAGCACTCTACTAGTTCTTATGGATCTTTGATTAGTGCTTCTGGTCACTACTCATTTAGTCTTTTGGACAATGTTATTAGATAGAATTTCTATCTTCTACTCTGATAGTTTTTTTGGATAACACCCTTGATAGTGCTTACTCACTGGTCACCTTTGAATAATAGTATTCTTAATACAACTTTTAAATGTTCTCATTTTATTATATGTCAAGTAGATGCTCTTATAAATCCTTAAAAATATTCCTCGTGACCAAGACTAAAATGCTATAAGAGTTTTAGTTAGCCTGATACTTTTGGTTTTCTGATTAACAAAAACTTCAACTTCTATCTAAGCCTTTATATTTTCTTATCTCTGGAGAATTTTTATTTGTACTTATTTATACTTTTCTTCTCTCTTATCTATTCTCAGGAAGCATAGATGCTTCTCTATCCTTGGAAGCCTAGATACTTCTCTATCCTTGGAAGCTTTGATGCTTCTCAATCTTTTGTAATCTATCTCTAATGTCTTAGGTCAAACCTAAAAATAAAATTGTTTTCCTCTTTTCTAGAGAATCCAACTATTATCATGGTGACTTTTCTCTATCCACTCATGTATAACTTTATTTTTAGTTGGCCCTTAATCAATTCTGGTTGAGTCCTAGTCTTCACTGGTTTTCTTTGAACCAAGTGGATAGACCCTAGCATCCAAATCAAGGTGACTTTTACTTGTCCCCTCAATATCTACTCAATTAGACCTTTAAAATAGATTCCAAGTCTTCACTGCTTTTAAAGTGGATAGACTCCAATATTATGGTGGCTCTGAAATATAACTATATCAAAAATAATAGAGATAAGTGGTACCTCTCATACCATTGTTGGATTTTAATCCAAACTATCTCAAACTATCTTAGGTTCCAATATAATCAAGTAACAATATCGTAGGTCATAATATGAACAAGCAAGAGAAAAATTAAATATATGAGCAACCAAATATATATGCCAATATAATAAAATAACATTCACTATAATATCAAATATTAATGTAAATATCCAAAATCATTCATGTACAGGCATGAATAAAACTTACAATAAAATTACTCAAAATTTGTATCCAAGATTTATTATGAATGCTTGCCATGGTGATCGCTACAAACCATTTTTACTTAAATTATTTGGAGCTTTCTCTCCATAGTATAGAAATAGAAATGTGACTCTTCAAAACTTGTCTATTGCACTTCTCACATATCCGAGAGATGCAACCTTTCCTATTCTTGAACTTTGGCTTCTCATATTACCACTTGTATACTACACTTTTCACTCTATTCTTACATGCATACTTTAAATATATGACACTTTCACATTTCTACATGACTCTTACTCTTCTACATGCACTCCTAATACAAGACACTTGTGCACATCCTCAATATATATTTGCACACTTACATACATGACACTTGTAAACATTCTCTCAATACACACTTGCACTTTATATGACATGACACTTGTGCATATCCTACACATTAGATACTTACATAAATGGAAAATATACATCACTCATCTAAACATTAGATACTTACATAAAGGGAAAATATACATCACTCATCTAAACTATATACACAAACCTAAATTTATTACATATTTACATTTGTATCATAAAGGTACCATGGGGGTACATTAGCATGTACCAATAATGTAATATTCTCCAACACATGTGAAGTTTGTATTATGTATGGAATAGGAAAAATTACAAATCTAGAATGTGTGAGGAGTGCAATTGTCAAGTATTGAAGAGTAACTTTTCTAAGGCTATATAATGGAGATAAAGCTCCATGAAATGTATGTAAAATTGAAGATTATATTCAAGCATTAATATTAAAGCTTATATGCATATTTTGAGCAATTCTATTGTAAGTTTTCTTCATGTTATTGCATGAATGATATTGGTCATTTATATTCATATTATTGTCATTGATGTGGATGATGTTAAGTATGATGCCAAGAAATCTGTTACTTATGATATTGTTGAGGATAAAAGTGAGGATGAGATCAAGGAAGAATCTAAGGATACCAAATTTGAAGTTGAAGAGGAGGCTTAGTGGTTTTCTGGTTCATGATTGGTTTTTGTTCTAGGACATCATTATGCTCTGACCTTCCTCTTCTCCTCTTGTTCATTTTTATATTCCATTATGTGGTACTTTTTCTCCTCCTTTTTCTCCTTCTTGTTCTATTCTCAGCTTCCTGATGCTGATGTAATAAGGTTTTGGGAGCCTGTCAAAAACTGCATTAATTAAATTTTTAAATTATTAAAAAAATATTATTGTCATTTTCATGAATATTATTGTTAATTATTTTGGCCATTTAATATATTTATTGCTCTTATATTTGAGACTACTCAAGATATAGAATATTGGGATCTAAGATAATCTAGCTAAAAAACCAACAATCATGGAACTCCCTACCTTTTCCTAGAGTAGCTAGGCTAGCATATGCTTGTCGAAAACTAGAAAAATTCTTTACAAATTAGCTTCACACTTGATTTCCACATTTCTTGATACTTTTTTATAACCTCATCAAAAAACTATTTTAGGAATTACCTACATTCAATGCAATCCATGATACTTTATTCCACTATGCATGCTCTAAAAAATTTTCCATTACGCCTAAATAACCCCATAAAGCCCATACTCAACCAAAAAAAACAAGAGGTAACAAATCAATTAAAAAATTTATCAAACACTTCCCACACAACCTTCAAATTATTGCATTTAGCATACATGTCTATAAGGGTATTTCCAACAAAAACAGCATTTTGAAAATCACTTATAATTATCTCTTCATGAATATGCTTTCCCATTTCTATAGCCACATTCCTTTCATCCATTTGCTAAAAGACCTTCAGGGCCTCAATAACATACCCAAACTATGAATTCCCTCTTTCTAAAGTAGCTAGGTTGGCACAAGCTTACAAAACACTCATAAAAGCCATTGTATTTGGATTCACACTAGACTACTTTATTTCTTCAAAAATATTTCTAGCCTCAATAAAAAATATATTCTATACAAACCTTACACTCATGGTGATCCATGACACTTTATTATACTCATGCATTCTCTAAAATAATATCTATACCCCCTTGAAAGATCCAATACGCCCATACACCACAAGCAGTAAAATCCATGCTACAACCAAAAAATTAAACAAATTATTAAACACTTTTCACATATGCTTTATGAAAAATGGACATGAACCCCAAAGAAACTAAAATGAAATCCCCTTATAATAATGATCTCATGAACCACCTTCCCCTACTGAAGAGATCCTAAAATAACATGTGCTAGAAAAATACATGCAAATGATTTTGAGTTTGATTTTACACCTCTTAGATGTCATTGTGAAAATATTTTTAGAGCCTCATAAAAGAACATATTTTAGGCAAACCCAGAGAACATCTCAACCCAAGGAATAAGGTTTTTTTATATATTTATTGAAATAGTTTCTAGGCATCATCTAAAATTTGATATTGCACAAACCCAAAAAATAATCTTCCACAAAACCACAAACCATTCATCCATCTACTAAATGGACTTTAGGGACTCAATTGTGAGCCCATTTCGAGCAACATTTCCATTATCATGGTCTAATAAACCATGATTCTCAATAGCATTTTGATAAACCCTAGACTATCATCCTTAAATATTTTACACAAACCAAGCAAGCCCATAAGCACATTCTCCATGAAGAGAAAATACTAAAACCCACTCCTAAATAAGATACAAAGGATCTCCCTACCTTTTTCTTAGAGTGACTAAGCTAGAACATGCTTGTAGAATACTGGTGTATTCAAAATTTTGAATACATTCACAATCCTAAAAGTGCACTAGAGTTGTCAAATATTTTGTTCCAAAAGTTGGAGAAACAATATGTACTTGCTATTTTTATAATTTTACATGTTTTGACTAATGAAGATTTAATAACCTTCATGTCAAATCCTAAAAGAATGTTTTTGGGCTAAAAATTTTGATCAACAATTGTTTTTTAGATCTAGACCTCTAAATGACAACAAGTTCAAACCTCCTTTACACTTTCTAGATGAAGCTATATGGGAAGTTTCTAGCAACAATGTCAGCCAACCTCTCTTGAGGTTCCAACATAATTATACTAGACACAAAAGAAGTTTGGGAAAGTAAAATAATGTAAGGAAACCTCTTAGACTATGCATATTAAGATTCTAAATGTGCTTAACACCATCATTCTTATCAAGAAAAGTGATCTAGAAGAAACTAAAGCTTCAACAATGTCCATAACTTAAATGTTTTAGCTTAAGAGGACATCTGGCTTACTAGAAAGAAGTGTTAGACGTGTTAGATCTAGAAAGTGATAGCCATATCCATAAAGCATTCTTGAAAGTTCTACTATCACAACCAATTAAAATCTAATAAGAAAATGCTAAGTGGTAGCAGCCTAACCTAGGATCATGCCCATAATTTTTTTAAATTTTTTGTGTAATAATTAGTTTTGTTTCAAATAGTAGCTATATAAGGAGCAGAGCTCCTCATTTGTAAATCTCAAAAACTTTATTTTTTACCTTTTTGTAAGCTAATACGCTAGGATATGCTAATAAGATCAACATTTTTTGGCTTCTTTTTGTCTTAATTCATGTAATATTTTTTAGTACTAAGTTACACTTTCAGTTTTCCATTTCTACTTTAATAATAAATTCTATTAGGCTCAATGTTGTTTGTATTATTTCAACTAAGACTAGAGTAATGTTGTTAGGTTTTAAGTTGTTTGTATTATTGCTCTTAAGAGTGTTTTGGATTTTGAATGTTGTAATAATTACACTCTTGATCCTTTTGTTATTTTTAGCTGATCCAATTTTGTTAGGCAAAATAGTTCTTTGGATTATTTAGTAGAATGTTTGGAATATATGATGTTGTAATTCCTATGCTTAACTTGCATGAGATTTGATAGGAGGAAATTCTATTAGGTCTTTGATTGCAATAGACAATATATGTTCTTTTAGCTTACATTCTTGTTGTTAATTGAACTCCATCCACTCAAATCTTGTTTATACTTCCTTCTCCCCTATTTTTCTTTCCCTTTTATTTTTTTATTTAAAGAAGTTACAAGAAGTCAAATTTCTCTAGAGGTTGATTTGAGAGCTAGTAGAATAGTTTAATATGTACTTTGTCTAATGCATGTCGCATTAATTAATCCATGTAGGGTTATGGAGATCATGACACTTGTCATAATATCATATAGGATCTCATACCTATATATTTACTCATTTTTATGAATCGTATAGAATATACTTAGCCTGGAATATGGAGATCTTATCATGCTATTGCCACATTTCTATGCCTACACAATAGTGAAGGAGGCCCAAATTAATCATTTCAATTTTTTTGCATAATTTCTCTTATAGAAGCCTTATTCCATATATGTCATCACCTGTAATGAGAAGGTAATCCACATACAATATCACCAAAATGATTTGGTTTCTCAAAAATTTCACATAGATTAGATTCTACTATAGATCTAGTGAAATAGCGGTTGATGAAATAAGAATAATTTTTTCCATACCAAGCTCTTGGTGGCTACTCCAACCCATATATAGCTTTCTTAAATCTAAGGACTTTATTTTCTTGGCCTTTTACTATGTATCTTGGTGGTTGATCAACATATACTTCTTTCAATGTACCATTGAAGAAGGTATTTTTTACATCCATTTGATACATAGGCCAATGTTTCTAAGTGTCTAAAGCAATAACAATGCATATTGTAGTTATTATTACCATAGGAGAAAAGGTCTCCTCATAATCAATTCCTTAATGTTTCTTATAGCCTTTAGCTACTAGGCGGGTCTTGTAGCAATATAATGAGCCATCTAATTTGTACTTTACCTTGTACATCCATTTTGTGCCAATGATGGATTTTATTGGGGGTAAATCAACTAAATACCATGTGTGAATTCATTTAATAAAATTAAACTCTTATTCCATGGAAATATTCCATTTAGGATCACCAAATGCTTCTTTTACATTAGAAGGTTTTTGTTGGCTCAATACTTTGGTCATGATAGTATAGTTCACTTGGTGTCTTACAACATAAGGTCTTTTACTTGTATAGGTGGGCAAGTGGCTTTGGGCTACATCTATGGTAGATGAAATTCACTTAGGTAAAGGATTTGATGATGTGACAATATCATTAGATGGAGGTAAAGTAGGAGGGGAAGAAGTACAAGGATCATGAGTGGGGAGGTCCTCATGTTGAGGAAGGCTTTGACTTGTGATGGATGAGGAAGGATTAGGTGAGGGAGTGGATGCCAAGGGAGTAATTTTTTTCTTATTTGGTTGAAATTAAGGGGCCATAGGAGAAGGATTTTTTTGGGAGTAATAATTGAAGGTAATATTTCTAGATAGAAAAAACCTCTTATAAATAGGCTTTGGCACTTTCACTATAGTCAACAAAGATGCATTTTTAGCTCTTATCATCAAATTTATTCCTTTTTTAATAAGGTATGTGAGCATAAGCATCACATCCAAAGACTCTGAAATTGCCTACATAGGTTGTGTTTCCACTCCATAATTCCTTTGGTGTTACATCGTGCAAAGCCTTAGTGTAGAATATTTTGGTCAAATATGCAGTAGTAATAACTACTTCTCTCCAAAATTTGTTTGATAATTAAGTAGAAACCAACATAGATTTACCCTTATTTGTGATGGTCTAATTCATCCTCTCAACTAATCCATTTTTCTAAGGTGTATAAGGAGTTTTGAACTACCTCCTTATCCCATGACTCTTACAAAGACTAAAAAAATATTTGGAGATGTATTCTCCACCATTATCTATCCTCAAGATGGAGATTTGATAGCCACTTTCTCTTTCAACAAGTGCCATAAATTACTTGAATGTATCAAGGGCTTTCCATTAGTACTAAATGAGATAGATTCAAATTCTCTTGCTATAATCATAAATTAAAGTGATGTAATATCTAGCTCTAGTATAAGAGGAAACAAACATTATCCCACAAATGTTTGAATGCACTAGTTGTAGTGGCATGTTGGCTCTCAAAGACTTTCCTAACTAAAATATATATCTATGGCATTTTGCAACAGTACATGGTTTAAAAAATATTTAGACTCCTTTAAGTGAGGAAGTTCTTTGACCAAACCCATTCTTTCCATCATTTGAAGATTATGAAAGTTTAAGTGTCCCATTATTTCATGTCACATATACTCTAACGAGAAATTAGTAGTTGTATGCAAAGATTGTGTAGTTACAAATTGGGTAAGTAGGTAATAGACACCTTCATTTTTGGCTCCCATGTATTTTATAGATCTATTTGGTTCTTGAATGTAGCACTTACATTTTCCAAAAAATATAGTATAACCCTTATATGTAAGTTATCCAATAGAAAGAAGACTCCTTTTGAGGCTAGTTACATACAACACATATTTGGTAGGTATATATTTCCTACTGTATAAAGCAAGTGGTGTTCATCCTAAAACTTCAATGGAAAGAGCTCATTTATCTCCAAAAGTAATTAACTAGTTATGGGCAAGTTGAATCTTGGTCAACCAATCCTATCTTCCTGTCATGTGTTTAGTTTCTCCTAAGTCTATATACCAACAATTTTTATCTTCAATATTGACTTGATTTTTTAGAAAGTATTAAGATTTTTGTATTTTCTATCCCTTTTATTTTTACATCTAATTGATAGAAATATTTTGCAGAATAACCCCATATTCCAAAATAGTCACACTATTACAACCCTAATATAGCTAGTCGGCTATATTTCTTTCACCATTATTTGTCATTGATTTAATATTAAATAGGGTAGATTGATTTATATTTTTTTATCCATCATAATTCATTTTTCATTTGTGTTTTGAAAGGACTAAGCCCTCCTTAGTGGTGAAATACTTAGACCTCCTAAAGTGGAATTAATCAATTAATTTTCCTTATCAAAATATTTCCTTGCATTGTTCATTGAATTGTTATGTTCCATGTGGTATCAGAGCCATCGATCCAAAAGTGCATAATTTTTTTTTAGGTGATCATTCATAGAAATAGAAGACATTGATTCCAGAATTTAGTGCACATAATAGGAAGCTACTACAAAAATCTGTGTCAAGTGATTTAGAATGAAAGCATAATCAGCATGATAAGGAATCAGAGGCCTCACACTAACACCAAAATATATTCGAACAAACAATTTAATTTGAATGTAATAAAGAAGATTGCTCAATATCATTAATTGCACTTTTGCAACAATGCATAGATTTTTAGGTCCGTAGGAATTTTTTTACAATGAACACATATAATATTAAACTATCTCAAAGGTTCGCATGTAATCCAATTGAAAATCACCATGTGTAAGCTAAACAAGATTAGCTTTGTAGGATTATGGTCTTCCTATTTTGCCCTTCAGGAAAACGGACAATCGTGATCAACTTTTGGACAATGAAATTCTTTCTCAAGGAAGAAATATGACAGTTTCGATGTAGCAAACAAAAAATATGTCACAATTCATTTTTTTTTATGGTTTGGGAGATTAAAAGAGTCAAAATTTTGGTAGCCCTAATCCATGTGGAATAGCCTCATTGTATTTCAAAAGGATGATAGTGCATTTTAATTAAATACTACATTTTATAAAAGACCAGCGGGTGAAATTGAATCCATGAGCACTACTAAAGCATGCCAAAATTTGTATACCAATTCAATTTCCTAGTGAAGAGTTTGCAAAATTTAGAAATTTTTATCACGCCATTCATGGAGAATAGAAGAACCATAATTTAAAAGAAAGAGACATGTGAATCATCCCATACGAATGAAGCATTCATAGATCATCCAATAAAAAGATGTTGAATCAACATGGAAAATGAAAAAATATTTTACATCCTAAGGTTCATAGATCGTCCAATAAAAACACTATGATTCAACATGGAAAATATAAATCTTTTGCATCCTAAGGTTTCTGCCAGGTTAGTAGGTTATAATTTTTTTTAAAAGGGTCTTTATCCCACATTGAGTGGACGAAGATAGAGTAACTAGTTTATAAGGGCCAACACACCATAAAACAAATGTGACTTCGGTCACACACAATCCCCTTTTGCATAGCCTTTCAAGCGTCCATTATTGCCACATTTGCACACCTCTTAAGCATCTTTTCTTCCACGTGTGATATTATGTATTGCATCTATTTTAATATCCACCAGTCATAGCTACATTAGTATGATGTGTCTCGTCTATCCGTTTGAATTCACACAACACCCTTGGTATGACCTATTCTGTCCCTTTTCCTGTAACAAATGGTTTATCGATTATCTAGTAGTAAAGTTTCATGTTGTATTAAATGCATCCCATACTTTGTCCTAGAGTAAGCATCATATCATCATGTAGTAGTCGTAGTAGTCATCATATCCACTATCATAGTAGTCATCGTTTCCACTGTCGTAGTAGTCATCGTGTCCATTGTAGAAATATAGAGTCATATTTTGCATTACAAGTGTGATGTGTCTCCCTCCCATCTAGATCCACCACATCATCTCCTCTCAAGCCTTTGTCTAAATCACTACGTCGGATCTTCCATTGTGTATTGTAATCACATGTCCTAACGTCCTCCGTCGTATCTAAGGTAGAAAAAAAAAAGAGTCATATCTAAAGTATCCATTAACATTAAAAAAGAGGAACTAGCCATTGGAAGAAAAGAGGAACTAGCCATTGGAAGAAACTAGCCATTGACATCCCAATTCAAATCCACATCGTAGTTGGAACGACAACTAGGCAGAAAACAAACCAAATTTTTGGTAAATTTAACAATTTTTTTGTAGGAATTAAGAATCATTTGGAAGATAATTTACAGCCAAATTAGTGATAACTTTCAAAAAATTTTGTAAACTTGTATAAAGCAAGTGCATGAGTGGCAGGTGGAATAAAGGACCAAACGGGTGATTATCAAGCACAAATATTACAAACGAAGGACTCCTAAGATCACCAAGAAGACCTCCACGGAATAAAGATACACAATATAACTCCCATTTATGCATTAATAGTTTTAATCCCAACCATCCTACTATCAATCCCATGGCACCTTCCAACTCTTCCCATGAAAATATTGCACATGAGGAAATGGAAAATACCAATGCCAGTAACCAAGATTTCTAGTCATATATATCTAACCTAATTATTGGTATGAGCACCTTGACTTCAATGTTTCAACAATTATTGAATAAACCAAACCAATAATCCCCTCATTCCCCACATAACTACCATATAAGGCATACTAGTGAGGAAAATAATACAAAGGAATATTATCAACAAAAATATGACCTACAGGTGTTAATATCCCACATGTTGATATGCCTACATTTGAGGGTGGTGATCCACGTGGTTGGATAGCTAGAATGGAAAGCATTTTAGAACAATATCGGGTTCCTAAATATGAAAAAGTTTCTTATGCTTCATCCAAATTAGGTACAAAATCTTACCAATGGTTTTCTTGGCAAAAATGTTAGTATAGTCGACCCATCATATGGCTTTAGTTCAAGAAGAGTTTGATCAAAATATTTGATGAAGGAATTTAATCCTCATACATGGTTCATTTGTTAGCACTTAAACAAACTTTTTCAGTAAGATATTATATTTTAGAATTCACTAGTCTTATCTCTTATATAGGAAACTTACCATCTGATGTAGTGGTATAAGCTTCTAGACATGGTTTAAAAAAGAATATTCAAATTGAAGTGGGCCTACATGATCCATACTCTTTAGATGATAATATAAATATTGCTAAGTTGGTTGAGAAAAATGTGTAAAATTAGACACTCTTCATACATGACTCCTATAATTGTCCTCAATATAACAACAATTCCTTCCATAGGTGGTGAGCAGAAATTCATGTCCCGAAAAACATTCATTTCTCTTTCATAAATTATCAATCCGGTAAGTTCGTAAACTTATGAGTGTCACGCATAGTATATGCCTGCAGTGTTGGGGAACAAATCTGGTTGTACCTTATTTAGTTTGGTGGGGAGGTTTGTGTAATTGGATTCCAGCCAAACCAAATAAACTAAGTGCGGGAAATGAAATAAATAAATTATTAAACAAAAAGTAAAGTGCTGGAAATAAAATGCGAGGAAATAAACACACACAACTGAAATTAAATAAAGCAGTAAATAAAGAATTAAACTAATCTACAGAAAGCAAATGCACAAATTAAACGAGGGAGGACTACTGCGGGGAGTGGGCCCAAGCTCCCATGAGATAGTCCGCCCGGCTAGCTACGTAGAGCTTGCTCGAATAAGAGGAGTTGCACTCTTAATTAATTAAACAATAAAATAAAATAAGTTCTGTGTAAAATTAATCATTGATCTCTGATCCCCTCTGTTCATATGGCCTGCGTCTTTATATAAAGCGCAGCCGGATCTCATTACAATAACAAATCGGTCTATTTTAATCACGTGATGTGATTTAGTTACAATTGATTCTACACATATTTTATTCTTCTATTTTAAAGAATGTTCATTCGCCGAAGGATAAATATAAATATCCTTAGGTGTACGTAACAACAAATCCTAAACTAATGCATCCTAAAAATAATAATATGCTTTAAGAGCTTTACAAGGTCAACCGGCCAATCGGTTGATAATAATAACAAACACTTTATTCTATTTAATAAATGCATGATTAAAATAGATCTCCTTTGTCTTCACGTGCAACCTCCTCCATAGTCCTTGGTCAACCAGTCAAAGTTGACTTGGTAAATCTTGCAAAGTATGAAGGCATGGAGGCGCCTTCCGGTTGTAGGGAGGCGCTCTTCTTCCGTTGGTGCCTTCCTGTTGTAGGGAGGCGCTTGTCTTTCATTGGCGCCTTTCGGTTGTAGGGAGGCGCTCATCTTCTGTGGGTGCCTTTCGGTTGTAGGGAGGCGCTCATTTTCTATCGGTGCCTTTCGGTTGTAGGGAGGCGCTCTTCTTTCGTTGGTGCCTTTCGGTTGTAGGGAGGCGCTCGTCTTCCATTGGCGCCTTTCGGTTGTAGGGAGGCGCTCGTCTTCCGTGGATGCCTTCCGGTTGTAGGAAGGTGCCTACTTCTATTGGGCGCCTTCCTTGAAGAGGAAGGTGCCTACTCTCTTGCCTTAGTCTCTGTAAGCAGAAGTATGTCGGGTCCAAGTGGATGTAGACTGGAAAACACCATATTAGTACCAATACCTGCATTTATACACATTTCCCACTAAAAACACCAATCAAGCATAATACCGGATTTTCTATCAATTATATGCATAAGTTATATAAAATACATTTCATATGCTAATTGAACCGGTGATAATTCTTCTTAACCGTGTATATAAAATGAGCATTTTTGGTGCTCATCATCCCCCCATGCCTAACATGTGCCACGCCCTCGTGGCACCAAAAGGTGAAGTTATCCCTCTCGCAGGATGACCATGCCAAAAAGTTTGTCATGTCTTCGTGACAACAACCCCTGGGATATATATTTTATTTTTTTCTTTTTTTTTTTTTAATGGCCTTCAGCATCTCTGTTTCTCTGCCGCTGAGTGCTGCTATTTTTTCCATTCAGCACTACTATTTTTTTTCTCAGTACTATTTTTTTTTATTCAGCACTATGTGTTTTTTTTTTCATTGAGTGCTGCTATTCTTCATCCATAGAGCGATGCGGCACCAGCAGAAGTCGAAACACTTCCTGACTAATCATTGCGGATAAATAGTTAAATCGTGACCACACTTTTTAGGGCAAATTACCACTGCACTAATGTTGGCATTTTCCAGTGTTGCACATTAGTCAGATTTGGTGAGACCAAATTTGTTTAAAACAAGTGCAATCACCAACTACTACTTTTACCCACATCTGAAACATATTTGACATCTCCAGAACCTCCTTTGTGGTAGAGAGTAGCATCATTTATATGTGTTCGCTCAAGATGACTACCATTGTAAGGAGGCGGCAATGAAAATGATGCCAAATTTATTCATGTAGATGCCATAGCCTCTCTCTCTCTTTTTTTTTCAATTATATATATTTTTTTAAGGCACATCATGTGTTTGAATTCTAATGGGAGATTTTGAAAAACTGTGGAGGCGTCGACTGGTATTAGCATAGAAATGATTTTAAAATAACTATACACATAATTAATAAGAAAATCAGTACATACCCGGTTGAATTTCGTAGAATCTGATATATATGATGTCGGTGGTGTGAGACGTCTTCACGTTGGTGCTCCTGGAGATTTTATTTATTTATTTATATGTATCTTTATCCGTTACGCCATGAACAGAACAGATCTTGACTCTCTTTTTTTTTCTTTTCTTTTTTTCTTTTTTTCTTCTTTTTTTTTCTTTTTTTTTTTTTCATCCTCTGCATCAAAGAACAGAGTCAATCCGCAACAACTGAGCTGGTGACTCTAAACTTTGAAATACCCAGCTTTTTCTCAATAGCACACAAAATATTTTAATCCTGCATTGACGTATCTCTCTCCGAATGCATTTACAGGATGAATATTAAAATTTATACCTGACACGTGTGCGTCCAAAATGATCTCCCCTCTGAATTATTTCTTTTGCATGCATAATTGGAACAACACTGCATTCCTTTGTTTTCTGGAGTGAGGAAAAATAGTATTTCTTTCATTATTCACGGCATCTGTCAGGTGCATTGCTGAGATGTATGTGTTGTATGTGTTGGCGTTGGTAGGATGTTCTCATCCGTTGGTGCGATCCCCAAATTAACCTACATGTCGTAGAGTTGGAACTGCACCAATTTTTGTTGCCCACATCGTGCTTGTCTAGTCAACGGGCGAAGAACAGGGGCGCCTTCCCTCTGAGGAAGGCGCTTGCCTTCTAGTGGCACCTTCCTGTTGGTGCCTTCCTGTGGCACCTTCCTGTTGGTGCCTTCCTGTGGCACCTTCCTGTCGGTGCCTTCCTGTGGCGCCTTCCTGTGGGTGCCTTCCTGTGGCGCCTTCCTATCGGTGCCTTCCTGTGAGAGGAAGGCGCTTGCCTTCCTGTGGCACCTTCCTATCGGTGCCTTCCTAGTGGCGCCTTCCTGTTGGTGCCTTCCTGTGGCACCTTCCTGTCGGTGCCTTCCTGTGGCGCCTTCCTGTTGGTGCCTTCCTGTGGCACCTTCCTGTCGGTGCCTTCCTGTGGCGCCTTCCTGTGGCACCTTCCTGTCGATGCCTTCCGGTGAGAGGAAGGCGCTTGCATTCTTTTGGTGCCTTCCTGGAAGAGGAAGGCGCTGGCCTCCTATTGGCGCCTTCCTGGAAAAGGAAGGCGCTTATATTTTCTTGGTGCCTTCCTGGAAGAGGAAGGCACTGGCCTTCTATTGGCGCCTTCCTGGAAGAGGAAGGTGCCTACTTACCATGCGTTGATTTCGAAGGAAATAGATATTTGACATCTATTTTTTTTTCAAACTCCTCCCCCATTTTATTTAGCTACCAGTTGGAGATTTCTCATTTCCCTTCGGGACCAGGCTAGTCCTCGGGAAAGAGGATACTCTCTTCCAATGGGCAGTGAAAATAAAACTTTGCTTCTGATTTGCATTTCATCGTGGAGCTATTTCAACACAAGGTGGTTTTTTTTTTTTTTTTTCATAGGAGTAAGTTAGGCATCGACAATAAGGCGTCTTTCCCCCCATGTCTAAAAATTGTCACGTCCTCGTGACAACAGCCTTCCGAACTCCCCTTTTTTTTTTTTTTTTTTTATGGGAGGTTCTGATTCACCCGCATCTTCCCCCACTTAAATTGGTGATGCCCTTATCGCCAGCAACAGGTCCCTCTGCACAACAGGTCTGCAGCCCTCCAAACGTCAGGTCCCACACTGAACAACAGGTATCCCCATCCAAGGGAGAAGAAAATTGCTTATTGGTGCCTTCCTCCAGGTGGAAAAAGGCACTACTGTATTGGGCTGATTGTAGGCACTCTCTTCCTAGTGGGAAGTAAGTGCCTTTTCTGCTTCACCGCACTCCTAATTGTAGGGCACAAAATGTCACATCTGTTAGGCCTAGTTTAAGCCGGCTCCACCTACAGATCATGCTCATGGTTGTGTACTGCGAAACTACACCTACAAAAACTGCACACACGAAAGCAGTAAAATAGGAGTCATGACTCCGTGCCTATTAGGCCCTGGCTCTCAGGATGCCTGCAGCTTGCATTCGGTTCATGATTTCCTGCAAAGCAATAAGAAAGCAATTTTTATGCTAAGCAGGACATGTTCTATGTTTTTTTTTTCACTAGGAGGATTCGCATATATATATATATATATATATATATATATATATATATATATATATATATATATATATATATATTGGTGGAAGGCGTCTTCAATGTATGGTGCCTTCTTGATGCGGAAGGCGCCTCCAATGTGTGGCGCCTTCTTCCTATGGAAGGCGCCTCCAATGTATGACGCCTTCTTGATGCGGAAGGTGCCCCTAATGTATGGCGCCTTCTTCATGCGAAAGGCACCTCTAATGTATGGCACCTTCTTCCTGTGGAAGGCGCCTCCAATGTATGGCGCCTTCTTGATGCGGAAGGCGCCTTCTTGATAAACAAGGCGTCTTTCACTTCATTTTTTTTTTTACGTATCCTCCCTCTCTTCTTTTTTTTTCTTTCTCTCTCTCTTTTTTTTTCTTTTTCTTTCTCTTTTTTTTTTTCTTCTTCCTTTTTTTTTTTTTTTCGACGAATGTTTGAACATTCGTCCAAGCTACTGGTATGGTATGGGGTCTCCCCCATGCCGATGTCTGATCCACTCTTGTGAATGTGAGGCAGTGGTTAATGGAGCTCGTTGACCGTTACTTGAACGTTGTCTCGAAACTCTTCTCTTGCACTTGGTGTAGCATATCTGACTTTGTTTATCATCCAGGCTATAACAGTCATGCACTTTCCAACAAAATTTTCCCCCAAATTCCACAAGCACCTTGGGCTGGAAGCCTTTCGCTTGATCAGGGTTACTTAGCCTGCCTTCAAGTGCCAATGTTTCCAAGGCAAAACTTTGCTGGCTTTCACCTGTTAGATTGGATGCTATACGATCGAGTACCGAGACAGTTCGTATAGTGCTATTACGAACTCCATGTATGAATCTCAATTCATGAGATCTTCACAGACACCTCCTTATTTTTCTACTTCGCACTTCACGTTGTCCTGCAAAACATAAAAGAAAAATCTAAACTAAAGACGTTAAAATAAAATTCTAACTAATTTTTTTCTCTGTTTTTTTTTTTTTTGTATTTTTTTTGGTCTATTCTGCCTTGACCAGAACAGATCTTGGATTATCATTTTTTTTTTCATCATCTGCATCAAAGAATAGGATGTCTACTTCAACCATTTGAGCTGGTGATTTTCACATCTGGAGGTTTGTCAATGATCCATCCTAAGAATTTGGCAAAATGTACCATGTCTTGAAACATCTTTGCCCTCACACTTTTTGTGAAAAGCAGATTTCTCCATGGTTTCAGATCCTCTCAAAGTTGATGTTATCTTCCACCATAGTGAGATTCTGCCTCTCTTTTGTATATTTTTTTCATATGACAACCAACAACTCACATTTTTGAAACACCAAGCTCCTCCTCAATTAGCACATAAAAAAAAATGTTAATCCTGTGGCCTTTGTGCGGACATTTGAAATCTGATCTCCTCCAAGATTTTTCCTTGTTTTATTTAGCTACCGGTTGGAGATTTCTCATTTCCCTTCTGGACAAAGTTGGTCCTCGGGAAAGAGGATACTCTCTTTCAACAAGCAGCAAAATAAAACTCTATTTTTGAATTGCTTCATTAACTTGGAGCCTTTTCAGTAGATGATTTATTTTTTCTCTTTTTTTTTCTTTTTTTTTCATGAACACTATAAATAGCGTTCATTGTGCTGTTGGCGGCATTTGATGAAGGTGGGGTCTCCCCCATGCCTACATCTGAACTAGTCTTCTCGAAATTTTTTTTTTTTTTTCAACTAGTCTGATATGTTGTAGCATGAGAAGAGTATTTTCCTTCATGGCCTCGCAACCAAACTTCTTTCAACGTAATGGCAAAGTGTGCAGGCCAGCAAATGACTATCCATGAGTTAGCAACCTGAAGAAAACATGGCATAGCAGTCTGTTAAAAACACATGCTAGTTTTTGATTCACCAGGTCGCCGTAAGCGCAAGTGAAGAGCATACTCCATAACAAGGCGTTCTCTTTAAATTATGCTCTGTCATTTTCCATGCATTATTAATTTCATCATAAAAAAAACATTTACCAATACGTTGCAAAAATTTCAAGCCTGTAAAAATTTTTAATTTAAAACCAAGCTTCTAGAGGCACAATTTTTCAATGGTTTCTGTATAAAAACATGTCCCTAAAAATTTTCAATCAGACTTGGGTTGTGCTTTTTCTTTTGATTTCTTGAAACCATTTAGAACATGATGGAAATCCTTCAATGCCAGATTTTTTTTTTAATTTTTTTCAACAACACATTTTATTCC
Source organism: Wollemia nobilis (assembly GCA_028583015.1). Taxonomy (NCBI): domain Eukaryota; kingdom Viridiplantae; phylum Streptophyta; class Pinopsida; order Araucariales; family Araucariaceae; genus Wollemia; species Wollemia nobilis. The sequence continues at coordinate 2,894,942 of JAQPPZ010016610.1, forward strand.
TACTTCTACACTTAATTTGGTACATCAGGTTCATTCCCACGTTTATCTGAGAAGCTATAAAATGCAAAAAGTTGCCAATGGAATTTAGCTATGACTGTGCCGGCAACTATTTTTGGCCTTATAAAAAGGCCCATGGTGGACTCACACTTCTCGGGTAAAATATCTACGGGTAATTTTAAATAGACTTTTTATCTGACCTGTAAATCAGAACACTACAGTTTAGACACTCCCCGACAACGGTGCCAAAATGGTGAGCAGAAATTCATGTCCCGAAAAACATTCATTTCTCTTCCATAAATTATCAATCCGGTAAGTTCGTAAACTTATGAGTGTCACGCACAGTATATGCCTGCAGTGTTGGGGAACAAATCTGGTTGTACCTTATTTAGTTTGGTGGGGAGGTTTGTGTAATTGGATTCCAGCCAAACCAAATAAACTAAGTGCGGGAAATGAAATAAATAAATTATTAAACAAAAAGTAAAGTGCTGGAAATAAAATGCTGAAAATAAACACACACAACTGAAATTAAATAAAGCGATAAACTAATCTACAGAAAGAAAATGAACATAATTAAATAGGGGAGGACTACTGCAGGGAGTGGGCCCAAGCTCCCATAGATAGTCCGCCCGGCTAGCTACGTAGAGCTTGCTCGAATAAGAGGAGTTGCACTCTTAATTAATTAAACAATAAAATAAAATAAGTTCTGTGTAAAATTAATCATTGATCTTCGATCTCCTCTGTTCATCTGGCCTGCGTCTTTATATAAAGCGCAACCAGATCTCATTACAATAACAAATCGGTCTATTTTAATCACGTGATGTGATTTAGTTACAATTGATTCTACACATATTTTATTCTTCTATTTTAAAGTATGTTCGTTCACCAAAGGATAATATAAACATCCTTAGGTGTACGTAACAACAAATCCTAAACTAATGCATCCTAAAAATAATAATATGCTTTAAGAGCTTTACAAGGTCAACCGGCCAATCGGTTGATAATAATAACAAACACTTTATTCTATTTAATAAATGCATGATTAAAATAGATCTCCTTTGTCTTCACGTGCAACCTCCTCCATAGTCCTTGGTCAACCAGTCAAAGTTGACTTGGTAAATCTTGCAAAGTATGAAGGCATGGAGGCGCCTTCCGGTTGTAGGGAGGCGCTCTTCTTCCATTGGTGCCTTCCTGTTGTAGGGAGGCACTTGTCTTTCATTGGTGCCTTCCGGTTGTAGGGAGGCGCTCATCTTCTGTGGGTGCCTTTCGGTTGTAGGGAGGCGCTCATTTTCTATCGGTGCCTTTCGGTTGTAGGGAGGCGCTCTTCTTTCGTTGGTGCCTTTCGGTTGCAGGGAGGCGCTCGTCTTCCGTTGGCGCCTTCCGGTTGTAGGGAGGCGCTCGTCTTCCGTGGGTGCCTTTCGGTTGTAGGAAGGTGCCTACTTCTGTTGGGTGCCTTCCTTGAAGAGGAAGGCGCCTACTCTCTTGCCTTAGTCTCTGTAAGCAGAAGTATGCCGGGTCCAAGTGGATGTAGACTGGAAAACACCATATTAGTACCAATACCTGCATTTATACACATTTCCCACTAAAAACACCAATCAAGCATAATACCGGATTTTCTATCAATTATATGCATAAGTTATATAAAATACATTTCATATGCTAATTGAACCAGTGATAATTCTTCTTAACCGTGTATATAAAATGAGCATTTTTGGTGCTCATCAATAGGAATGAGAAACCATTCGAGATGTTACTACTATAAATGTTACAATCACCATCCAAAAGATCAAGCATGTGTACCAAGACAAAACTTCCAAATGGAATATGATAATAGGGAAGACAAAGAAGAAGAAGAGGATATCATTTCACATGAATCTTTTGTGCCTGAAGAACAGAATGAGCAAATGAAGCAACATGTGACAAAGACATTTTGGTTATCTTAGTACATGCTCTTATGGGATTAACAACTCACCATACAATCAAGGTACCAGGATTCATTTTAAAAAAGAGGATAAATGTATTAATTGATTTAGGTAGTACTCATAACTTTATTGACATAAAAACTGTAAAGGCATTGAACTTATACATTCACTCTAATCAAGATAAGTTTCAAGTTTTAGTTGCAAATGGAGAAAATAATCAATGTAGTGGTAGAAAATATTAGTTTTGATACAAATGGGAAGTTATACTTGGTAGGGAACTCTTTTTGTTATAATTTTAGGAAACTTAGAGGTTATTTTAGGAGTTGAATGGTTAGAAAAATTGGATACGATCAATTTTAATTTCAGAAAATAATATGTGGAATGGAAATAAAATGGTACGACTATTCACCTTCAAGGAATTACAAATCCTCCATTAAAGGTAGTGATTTATCACAACATGGAGAAAATATTAAGGAAAGGAAGCTATGAATTCATAGCTCAAATCAATTGTTTGGAAAAGCAAGCATAGGTTATCCCTGAAATTCACTCAAAAAATCTTGAGGATATTGTGGCCAACCATGATGATATTTTCCAAGAACCAAAAGGACTACCCCCCAAAATATCTCATGACCATGCCATACACCTGGTTCCAAGAACTCTACCTCTTAATGTCCATCCTTATCATTACCCTCAATCTCAAAAAATAGAAATTAAGAAAATTATCCAAGAAATTTTAGAACATGGAGTCATTCGTCATAGCACTAGTCCTTATTCTTCACTAGTGGTTTTGGCCCATCGTAAGGATAATTCTTGGCATATGTGTCCTAATTTTTGTCCTCTCAAAAAAATCACCATCAAGGATAAATTCCCTATTCCTATAATTTATGATTTATTAGAAAAATTACATGGTGCAATTTTTTTACAAAATTGGATCTACGCTCTGATTTTCACCAAATTCAAGTTAGGGATGAGGACATTCCTAAAACTGCCTTTAGTACTCATGAAGGTCACTATGAATTCCTGGTCATGCCTTTTGGTATCACTAATGCCCCATACACATTCCAAAGTCTCATGAACCATGTGTTTCGTCCATTCCTTCACAAATTTATCTTAGTCTTCTTTGATGACATTCTCATATATAGTAAAACATGGAATGATCACTTGATGCATGTGGGAAAGGTTCTTCATATATTACACAAGGAAAATATTTTTGTCAAACGTTCTAAATGCTCTTTTGGTGTTCAAAAATTTGATTATTTGGGTCATATATTTTTCATGAAGGTGTTAAAGTGGATCCTAATAAGATTAAGGCCATTCAAGATTGACATTTACCTAAAACCATCAAGAAACTTCATGGTTTTTTGGGTCATACTGGATACTATCACAAGTTTATATGTAACTATGGAAAAATTGTAGCCCCTCTCACAACTCTCACAAAAAAAGATGTTTTTCATTGGTCGGAAGTAGCCACTCAAGCCTTCAAGGCTCTCAAAGAAGCAATGTGTACTACTCCAGTTTTGGTAACCCCAAATTTTCACAAACCATTTGTGATTGAATGTGACGCTTCAGGAACATGTATTGGGTCTATCCTAATGCAGGAAGAGCATCCCTTAGCATTCAAAAGTAAACAACTTTCGGGTAAAAATTTGGGAAGATCCACATATGAGAAAGAAATTTTGGCTATTCTACATGCGGTGGAGAAATGGAGACACTACTTAATCATTAGCCGCTTTATTATTAAAACATATCATAGTAGTCTCAAGAATTTTCTAGAACAACTATTTTCTTATCCAGGGTAAAACAAATGGTTATAAAATTACTGGAATATAATTTTATTATCGAGTATAAGAAAGGGAAAGAAAATGTGGCAGTAGATGCATTATCATGAAAATATTAAGATGAAGTGGTTATCAATTCTATTTCAAGTCCTTGTTCCCATTGGGTTTTATAGCTCCAAGAGGAATGGTTGTCAAATATAGAAACTACTCAAATAATTTAGGAATTTTTGTTAGGATCATTCAAGAATCCTCTTTTTTCCTATGATGACAAGATATTAAGAATAAAGAATTGCATTTACATTCCACACAATTCTACCATCAAATCCAGGATTATGGAAAAATCACATGCTTCCCCATCAGTAGGACATTCAGGTTTTTTGAAGACATATATGCAGGTAAAACAATCATTTTATTGGAAAGGATTAAAATCCAAGGTTAAAACATGGGTGGTGGAATTCAAAGTATGTCAGCGTAATAAGGGTGAAATAATCAAATCGTAAGGATTGCTTCAACCACTACCTATTCCAAATCACCAATGGGAACATATTTCAATGGATTTTATTGAAGGTATCCTTAAATAAGAAGGCAAAATTGTAATTTTTGTGGTAGTGGATTGCCTCTCTAAATATTCTCACTTCCATGCTCTACAACATCCATTCTCAGCAAGCAAAGTGGCCAAGGTATTTATGGACTCAATTTTCAAATTGCATGGAATGCCAAAAAATATTGTAAGTGATTGTGATCCCATTTTTACTAGAATTTTTTGGAAAGAATTATTTCAGCTTAGTGGTACCAAGTTGAATATATCTTCTGCATACCATCCTCAAAAATATGGCCAAACTAATATAGTTAACAAATGTCTGGGTACCTATCTAAGATGTTTCATACAAGAAAAACAGTATCAACGGAATCATTGTATTTCCTTGGAAGAATGGTGGTAAAACACTTAGTACCATTATTCCATCAAGATGTATCCATTTGAAGAATTTTATGGAGTCAAACCACCAGCAATAGCAAATTATGTTTTAGGTTCTTCCAAAGTGGCCCAAGTAGACGATTGGTTCCAACACCAACAGTCAATGCTCAACATTCTCAAAGATAACTTGGTCCAAGCACAAAATTGCATGAAGTAGCAACAAGACACACACCATTCTGAAAGATAATTTAATATAGGTGATATGGTGTTCCTGCATTTGCAACCCTACAAACAATTGTCATTTAAGATCAAGACCAGTTAGAAGTTGGCTCCATGATTTTATGGTCCTTACAAAATAGTGCACCACATTGGAAAAATGGCATATCAACAAGATCTTCTTCCCTCATCTCGTATACATCTAGTATTTCATGTTTCCTATCTCAAAAATGTGATTGGACAAAAAGTACATTCTTAGTAAGAATTACCAATTTTTGATGAACAAGGATGTATATATCTCTAGCTTGAAGCAATTTTATAAAGTAGGGCATATATGTTGAGATCCTGTCACATCAAATAATTTCTCATCAAATAACAGGACCTACCAGAAGAAGATACTACATGGGAACCAAAAAGTATTTTACAGTCATTTCCATATTTGAGGATAAAGCTTTCTAAGGAGGGGATCCATGTTGCAACCCTAATATAGCTAGTCAACTATATTGCTTTCACCATTATTTGTTATTGATTTAATACTAAATAGGGTAGATTTATTTATATTTGTTTATCTATCGTCATTCATTTTTAATTTGCGTTTCGTAAGGACTTAGCCCTCCTAAAGTGGCGAAGGACTTAGCCCTCCTAAAGTGGCATTAATCAATTCATTTTCCTTATCAAAATATTTCCTTGCATTGTTCATTGAATTATTATGTTCCACACACCCTTGTTGGTTTTTGGGTTGATTTTTTTGTTGTTGAGGCCTATAATTTTGAGGTCTTCTATTTTGAAAACCCTCTTGTTGAGGTCTTGATTTCCATCTTGGTTTTTGTTGTGGTTACTGATGGTATTGTTGTGGTTGTTGATGGTATTGTTGTGGTTTTTGATGTTGCTAACATGGCTGACACCTATGTTTTCCTCTTTGATTCTTCTAATTTGGATCCCTATTGGGTCTATGCTAAAAATTTGCCTTGGTGGAAAAGGTTGATGTAGAATCAATATCTTCATCTTTGATGAGTGCTTACTCATGTTGCTTAAGGAGAACTTCAATCTCCTCAAATGGAGCACTCAATTTTTTACTAGTTAAGTTTAACATGGTAGCATATGCATAAAATTTAGAAGGGAGGCCATGTAACATGATGGGAACCAACTCAGTATTAGGGAGAGTTGAACTAGTAGCTAAACAATAATTTTTAATAGACTTCACTTCCATGAGTTAATTGGTAAGTGAGACTTTATTATGCAACTTATGTTTCAAATACAATATTTTATCTTGAATAGGTCTATCGAATAGTCTCATTAATGCATCCTAAGATTATTTTGGTGTAGTAGAAACCCTTACTATTTTTCTATATGGAATTCTAGTAGATAGCTTGATTAAGCTTAATGTTATATTAATTTTTTTTTTAAATAAATATCTAGCTACAAAATCTATTGGTGGAGTTAATGGTGGTTCAATTTTTTGTCTATCTCTCATATAATTCCACATATTATTCATCATTAGTATGGATTCCATTTCAAATTTTCAATTTGCAAATGAATCAGATCCTTCAAGTTTTTATGTGAGACCACTAAGGAGATTTGTTGTTGCCATGATTTGAAAAATGGAGGGAGCTCAACCAAGGAGGTAATTAGAAATAGAAGTACCAATAAAGAGACCATCAAAAGAGTCTAAGGTCACTGCTTAAAATCCATTATGTGTGGAGGGTTTATTTAGCTCTTCCACTCTGAATCAACAAGTGTTTCCAATAGTGGGAGGAATCTTGAGCACAAATGACCTATTCCAACTTAGGAGAGAAGAAGTGGGGGTTGAAATATTTGTTGTTACAAGGGTGCTTGCTTGCTTAAGAAATAAATTTCATAATTTTATGTGCCAAATAGAAATTCAAGTGTGTATATGTAAATGGAAACTACACTTGATTACAATGTGAAATAAACCCAAAATAAAAGTGGGGGTAAAGAAATATTAGACTTAAAAAATCAAGCACAAGTGATATGTATGCATAAAAGTGGGGGTAAAGAAATATTAGACTTAAAAAATCAGGCACAAGTGATATGTATGCACAATATGGATGAGACAATGCCACAAGAAATAACTCCAAAAGCAAGAGGTAAAGGACCCTAAAACACCCCTTTCATTGATGATTTTATTGAGAAAATAGTTGAAAAATAGGCTCAAGTAATACCTCCAACAGTGGTACAATTTCAATGCCTCAATGACAAAAAATTACCTCCAAATTGGTGAAGTGCATTGACCTAAAAATCCCCTAAGACCATTAGGATAGTGTTGTTGCAAATGTGGCACTATTTTTTTTAAAGAGTTTCTGATACTATCGATATTGCACTCTATTTTACAATATGAACTTCAAGGCAGAAATAAGCATACCAAATGATCACAAAACTAGAAAATAACAACACTAATATGTCTAGCTCAAATTTTTTTCCAATGATTATATATAAGGCTACACTTGTGAAAGTATACATGCCCAAAAAATATGAAAAAATCAATGTCCTCTAGATAGGAAAAATTAAGTGCAATCTTTTTCAAACAGGAAATATTCCCTCCTTTGAATAGAATATTCTATTTTATAAATGGTTGCATGTTGCATATAATTAACAAAATAATAGACCCCTATTTCCTAAAGAAATATTTCAAAAATGTATTTTTTTTAAATTCTCCTTCTCTCTTTTAAAAAAGTTAATAAATGCATGTTAAAATACAATCAAAGAGCACCAATGTAAGTGCTCCGGTCAAAGCAACAATAAGAGCCATTAGTGAAACACTAGGGGGGGTCCATGTGGAGGTGCATATGGGGTCACATGGAGGGAATTTGTGCAATCAGGGCCACACAACTATGGTGGCATCCCTAGTGTATGGGGCTAGGAGGATTGTTTGTCAAAATTGTGGAAGCTTGTACAATATTTTAGTTGCTTAAAAATAAAATAAAAATAAACATAGATGAAACCTCATGTATTAAAACAATTACACCACACACTTGGGTACAATGAGAAAATATAGGTGGCCCACAATGCTTCCACTACATGCCACTTCCCATACCTTTGGCCGAATTCAACTACAACATGATCTAAGTAAGCATCCACAAGCGATCTCAACAATGATGACTTTGATATAAGTGATCGTAGCAATGGAAAAACTAGAGGGTTGCTGATCATGATAGCATTTCAAATATTGGTGAGTAACTTACCATTTGGAAAGCTCAACATGGAGTATATAACAACTATAAATAGCCTCATATGCAACATGGTGCAACAAATCAAAAAGGGTTTATGGAAAGGTCCTAATTACCATCGAGGACAACCAATGGGGTATTATTTTGACCAAAGGCATAGGATCACCATCATGTTATCAATATGCTAATTTGCTTGAAGTCCAATGGGTGAATCACCTGGTCATTGATATAATTTAGGATGTAGCACAACTACTGGTGGGTATTTGAAGTCAAACAATAGCAATTCATAGCAAATGAAGAAGCAACATCACACTTCAATGGAAACTATTGGTAGGTCTATGATTTCTAGATAAGGATTCCAAGACCTTCACAACGGTTCACTACTCTTCCATGATACAAACCCTAACATGAAAAATACAAAGTCGAAGCCTTGAATATGAGATTATCATATCCAAAGTGTCTAGCCACAGGTGTTAGTATGAAGAAACTAGCTACCCTACATGATTTTTAGCATTGCTAGTATTTCCATAAAAACTAGCAGAGCCTCTTGGATCCAGATAAAAATACACAAATGACTACGAATTAGAAAGATATGGATGTGCAACAGGGGGGTATAGATGGGAAAAAATATGAAACTTAAGTTCACATTAGGAAAAATTAAGTATTACAATAGCTTATATAGGTATAAATGTCGCTAACTGCTACACTAACAAATAGGAAATACAAAGAGAAGTAAAAACTAACTTCTCCTCTAAACTACCAACCATAAACTATCGACTATCTATATTTCGACTATCCTAAACCTATATGCTAACATTCTTCCCCTTAAAGTTTAGAGGGCTAACTAGACAATCTCTCAGCTTTATATATTGAGATTTAGCAATGCCTTTGGTGAAGATGTATACCATGTTGTCCAAAGTGTTGCAATGTTGAAGCTCAACTACCTGTTTCTCCACCATCTCTCGAATGAAGTGATACTTCATATCAAAGTGTTTTGACCTACTATGATGGATGGGATTATGTGCCAATTTGATGACACTCATATTGTCACAGTACAATCTTGTAGGACCACTTTGTTGCTCTCCAATATCTTTAAGAATTTTTCTCAACCATAGAGCTTGAGTACTAGCATGTGTGATTGCTATATACTCAGCCTCAGTAGAAGACAATGCTACAACAGTCTGCTTTTTGGAACTCCATATAATTAGTCCTGACCCAAGACTAAAATAGTTCCCTAATGTAGATTGTCTATCATATATATTGCTGCACCAATCACTATCACTAAAGCCAACTAATTTTACAGAATTACATTGATGGTAATGGATCCCAAAATCCAATGTACCCTTTACATATCTCAAAATTCTCTTAGTTACTTGAAAACGTAGTTCTGATGGATCAACCATAAACCTTGAAACAAGAGAAAAAACATACTGAATATCAGGCCTTGTGTTGGTGAGAAACATCATACTCCCAACCATGCTCCTGTAAGTGGTCATGTCAAATTTTGGTGCTCCATCATCTTTGCTCAATTGGATCCCATGACCCATTGGAGTTGCAACATATTTGCATTGCTCCATGGAAAATTTCTTAATCATATCTTGAAAATATTTGTGTTGACATATGAAGATCCCTTTATCTACTTGATGAACTTCCATGAAAATTTCTTAATAAATGCATGTTAAAATACAATCAAAGAGCACCAATGTAAGTGCTCCGGTCAAAGCAACAATAAGAGCCATTAGTGAAACACTAGGGGGGGTCCATGTGGAGGTGCATATGGGGTCACATGGAGGGAATTTGTGCAATCAGGGCCACACAACTATGGTGGCATCCCTAGTGTATGGGGCTAGGAGGATTGTTTGTCAAAATTGTGGAAGCTTGTACAATATTTTAGTTGCTTAAAAATAAAATAAAAATAAACATAGATGAAACCTCATGTATTAAAACAATTACACCACACACTTGGGTACAATGAGAAAATATAGGTGGCCCACAATGCTTCCACTACATGCCACTTCCCATACCTTTGGCCGAATTCAACTACAACATGATCTAAGTAAGCATCCACAAGCGATCTCAACAATGATGACTTTGATATAAGTGATCGTAGCAATGGAAAAACTAGAGGGTTGCTGATCATGATAGCATTTCAAATATTGGTGAGTAACTTACCATTTGGAAAGCTCAACATGGAGTATATAACAACTATAAATAGCCTCATATGCAACATGGTGCAACAAATCAAAAAGGGTTTATGGAAAGGTCCTAATTACCATCGAGGACAACCAATGGGGTATTATTTTGACCAAAGGCATAGGATCACCATCATGTTATCAATATGCTAATTTGCTTGAAGTCCAATGGGTGAATCACCTGGTCATTGATATAATTTAGGATGTAGCACAACTACTGGTGGGTATTTGAAGTCAAACAATAGCAATTCATAGCAAATGAAGAAGCAACATCACACTTCAATGGAAACTATTGGTAGGTCTATGATTTCTAGATAAGGATTCCAAGACCTTCACAACGGTTCACTACTCTTCCATGATACAAACCCTAACATGAAAAATACAAAGTCGAAGCCTTGAATATGAGATTATCATATCCAAAGTGTCTAGCCACAGGTGTTAGTATGAAGAAACTGGCTACCCTACATGATTTTTAGCATTGCTAGTATTTCCATAAAAACTAGCAGAGCCTCTTGGATCCAGATAAAAATACACAAATGACTACGAATTAGAAAGATATGGATGTGCAACAGGGGGGTATAGATGGGAAAAAATATGAAACTTAAGTTCACATTAGGGAAAAATAAGTATTACAATAGCTTATATAGGTAGAAATGTCACTAACTGCTGCACTAACAAATAGGAAATGCAAAGAGAAGTAAAAACTAACTTCTCCTCTAAACTGTCGACCATAAACTGCCGACTATCTATATGCCGACTATCCTAAACCTATATGCTAACATTCTCCCCCTTAAAGTTGAGAGGGCTGACAAGACAGTCTCTCAACTTTATATATTGAGCTTTAGCAATGCCTTTGGTGAAGATGTCTGCCATGTTGTCCAAAGTGCTGCAATGTTGAAGCTCAACTACCTGTTTCTCCACCATGTCTCGAATGAAGTGATACTTCATATCAAAGTGTTTTGACCTGCTATGGTGGATGGGATTATGTGCCAATTGGATGGCACTCATATTGTCACAGTACAATCTTGTAGGACCACTTTGTTGCTCTCCAATATCTTCAAGGACTTTTCTCAACCATAGAGCTTGAGTACTAGCATGTGTGATTGCTATATACTCAGCCTCAATAGAAGACAATGCTACAACAGTCTGCTTTTTGGAACTCCATGTAATTAGTCCTGACCCAAGACTAAAATAGTTCCCTGATGTAGATTTTCTATCATCTATATTGCTGCCCCAATCACTATCACTAAAGCCAACTAATTTTACAGAATTACATCGGTGGTAATGGATCCCAAAATCCAATGTACCCTTTACATATCTCAAAATTCTCTTAGTTGCTTGAAAATGTAGTTCTGATGGATCAACCATAAACCTTGAAACAAGAGAAACAACATACTGAATATCAGGCCTTGTGTTGGTGAGAAACATCAGACTCCCAACCATGCTCCTGTAAGTGGTCATGTCAACTTTTGGTGCTCCATCATCTTTGCTCAATTGGATCCCATGACCCGTTGGAGTTGCAACATATTTGCATTGCTCCATGGAAAATTTCTTAATCATATCTTGAGCATATTTGTGTTGACATATGAAGATTCCTTTATCTATTTGATGAACTTCCATGCCTAGGAAGTAATGCATTAAGCCTAGATCTTTCATTTCAAATTCTTTCATCATGGAGTGTTTGAACTCCTTATTCATCTTGTCACTACTACCCATGAATATTAGATCATCCACATATAAACATACTATGAGAATATCTTTACCTTGCTTTAGGTAGTAGAGAGTAGGTTCACTTTTGCTCCGAGTGAATCCATACTCCTTAAAGTAGCCATCAATGCGAGAGTACCATGCCCTTGGTGCTTGCTTGAGGCCATATAGTGATTTTTTCAGTTTGTAGACAAGGTTCTCCTTACCTTGTTCTTTAAAACCTTGAGGTTGTTGCACAAAAACCTCTTCATTCAAGTACCCATTGAGAAAGGCACTCTTTACATCCATGTGCTGAATTTTCCACCCTTTGTGGGCAGCCAAGGAAAGTATTGATCTGATAGTCTCCTGTCTAGCAATAGGAGCAAAGGTCTCCTCATAGTCAATGCCATATTTTTGAGTGAAGCCCTTTGCTACAAGTCTTGCCTTGTGTCTTTCAATGCTTCCATAAGCATTGAATTTGGTCTTGTAGACCCATTTGCATCCAACACATTTTTTACCCTTAGGAAGCTTCACTAGCTCCCAAGTATCATTCTTTTTTATAGAGGTTATTTCCTCTTCCATGGCTTGCTGCCATACATCATGAGTGCATGCTTTCTCATAGCTAGATGGCTCTAGCTCTGCACTAGTCATTAAAGCATAATTGACTACATCTCCCTTAGGCTCTTGGGAGTCATCATCACCATACATATGCATATTTTCAAGTCTTTTTAAAACTGCATTCATTTCACTAGCTTGACTTCTAGTGTATCTTTTCTGGAAATTCTTATCCAACATTTGAACAGATGGATGGTGCTGAAGAATTCTTTTACCTCTAGATGGAGAATCAATATCCATAGGTGAAGAACTTACTGATATTTGTGGAGAAGGACTTGGAGTAGCATCTGGTGTACTCATACTTGGGCTTGGAGGACTTCCTTTGCTATTTTTGGGCAGCACTTGCCACTTGTTGCACTTGAGAGGAACTTGCATCATGAGATCCATCATCAAAAAAAGTTTTTTATGACCCCATTCTCCCCCTTCATCAAAAATTACATCCCTGGAAAGTACAATTTTATGTGTTTTGGGATTGTAGAGTCTATATGCTTTGGTAGACTCACAATATCCAACAAAAATACATGCTTGACTTTTGGGGTCAAGTTTCTTTCTTTTTTCATCGGGAATGTGGGCATATGCAAGACAACCAAAAATCTTAAAGTGTTTTACATTTGGCTTTTTGCCATTCCATCCTTCATAAGGAGTGATCCCATCTAGACTAGAAGTAGGACTCCTATTCAAAATGTAAACACTAGTTCTAACAACATCGGCCCAATACATGTTACTGAGATGCTTAGTTTGAAGCATCGATCTAGCCATTTCTACTATGGTGTGGTTCTTTCTTTCAGCCACACCATTTTGTTGTGGGGTGTAGGCAGTTGTGAATTACCTTTTGATTCCACAATATTTACAATATTTTAGAAATGCATTTGAAGAATACTCTCCTCCTCTATCAGTCCTTAGACTCTTTACAACAAACTCACTTTGTTTCTCTACATTATTTTTGAAATCTATGAAACAATCAAAAGCTTCATCTTTAGTTTTCAAAAAATAGATCCAACACATCCTAGAGAAATCATCAATGAAAGTGAGAAAGTAAGAATTGTTACCAATGCTTTTGGTTTGCATTGGACCACAAATGTCCGAATGCACCAATTGGAGTGGATAGCTAGCTCTCCATGCTTGTCCTTTTGGAAACTTGGATCTAGAGTGCTTTCCCAAAGCACACCCTTCACAGACCTCCTTGTGTTCATCAACTTTTGGAAGTCCACACACCATAGCTTGAGAAGTTAACAATTTCAAGCTTGCAGAATTTAGGTGACCATATCTCAAGTGCCAAAGTACACTTGGATTTGCTATAGCAATACTAGCAAGTTGAGCACCCCCATTTTCCCCAAACTTAAGAGGAAACAACCTATTCTGTGTCATAGGTACTTGGGTAACAACTCTATTACAATTGTTCTTATCAAAAATTACACATTTGCCTTCATCAAAAACAAGTCTATAATTTTTCTCCATCATTTTTCCAACACTAAGCAAGTTATGTTGGAGTTTGGGGGTGTAATAGATGTCATTTACCTTCTTGGTGCCTTCTTTTGTTGGAACCTCCATGGCTCCAATACCTTCAACTTGTAGAGATTTGTCATCTCCCAACTTGATTCTTGATTTGTAGGTGGAATCCATTGTAGCAAAGAGCTCTTCCTTGCCACTCATGTGATTGGAACAACCAGTATCCAAAATCCAAGTGTCATTTAGACTTTGATCTGATTTTCCATAAGTAAGAAATAGATTTGAAGTTCCTTCTTCTTCACCATAGTTGCCATATTGACCTCTTCCATCTTGAGAAGTCTTGGACCAACAATCTCGAGCAAAATGACCAGGCTTGCCACAATTGAAACAAGCTTTCTTTGTTTTGTCACCTCCTCTTCCTTGATTTCCACTCCTTCCTTGATTGCCACCTCTTCCTTGATTTCCACCTCTACCTTGATTTCCACCTCTTGAGTTGCTTCTTCCTCTACCTCTTCTTTGTCCTCTGCCTTGGCCTCTTCCTTGGCCTCTACCTACACCTTCATTTGATGAGAAAGCTTTATCATCACCTCCATAGCTTGTTGAAGTAGACCCCTGTAATATTTCTTCATGAGACATCAAGGAACCTATTAGTGCATCAAAAGTTAGAGTAGAAAGATCTTTAGATTCCTCAATGATGATAGCAATATGGTTCCATTTATGAAGAAGTGTTCTCAACACTTTCTTCACCACCACTTCAGGTTTTATGTCTTCTCCAAGGGTCTCCATTTTGTTGACAATGGCTTTCACTCTAATGCAATAGTCACCAACTTTCTCATCATTTTGCATTTTGAAGTTCTCAAAATTCCTTTTCAAGGTTTGAAGCCTCACTTGCTTCACCTGATCACTCCCTTGATAACCTTATTTCAAAGCTTTCCATGCATCTTGGGTTGATAAACAAGAAGCAATTCTGGGAAAGATGCTCTTCTCCAAGGCTGCTTGGAGATGGTAGAGGGTGAGATGAGTTCTTCTTTTGGGCATCTTTATTAGTCTTCTTATCTGTTGCACTCAAGGTTGTCCAATATTGAGGTTCATTGTAGCCTTCCTCAACTATATCCCACAAACCTTTGCCAATGAGTAGGGTCTTCATCTTGATAGACCAATACTCATAATCTAACCCATGAAACTCAGGTATGGGTAGATTATTATTTGATGCCATAGCTTTTGAAATAAACTAGAAAAACTTTCTTTTATTTCTCAATACAAATAGTGAACTATGCTTTGCAAAGGAAAAATTATAGATTTAAATCAAATCTTACATGGTTGATTATGATCATGTTCTACCTGCATAGGTTCTCCTATCACTTGATTGACAAAGTTGTCAGCAACTGAATCACTGTCGTCACTAACAATGATGACTTCAGGTGAATGTGGTTTTGGCTCCACGATTTCAACTGAGTCACTGTCACTCAGATAAATGATCTCAGGTTCCTGTGGTGCAATTTCAATAGGAACTGACTCTTCAGATCTGCTATCAATGGAATGGTTGTCTTCAGAATCACCATCGTATCCAAGGTCCGGTGCTCTTAGGTTTGCTATTACAACATTGTGAAGCTGACTGAAGACAGTGTTCAGTCCATATATTCACACCTTTTCATCAAAGGATTCAGGGGTCTCTCTGGCTAGAAGAGATTGTAGGGCAAAGTAGCTTCCAGTTGCCCTTAACATTAATGGTTGCAAAATTTCCCCTTTGTTGCAAAAATATTCCCCCTTTAAAGCAGAAAATCAACACTTTTATGCTCCCTTTTTCTTGTTACAAAGATTGCCTCTTAGGCAATGGTGCGAATCACTTACAAAAATTTTTACCACAAAAAATTTCCCCCTTAGTGCTAGGATGGAATAAAATTGAGAATAATCCCCCTTTGGTTGTTTAAAGGTAATTTGCAAGTTTTTTTTTATTTTTATTGCATAAATAAAAACCTTATCAAAGGTTTAACTAATAAAATTTTAATTTTAACTAAAAAAGAACATTTAATTAAATAAAATGTTTTTTTTAATTAAATTAAAATTAAATTATTAAAAAACTATTTGATAAAATTAATATAAACTATGCAAAAAAAAATTATAACCTTTTTGGTGGGTCGGAGGGTTTCGAACCCTCGACCTTATGGCCCTGGGCCTTACCGCTCGGCCTTCAACCACCGTGGTAGCTCACCTACCATGAGCTAAGGTGAGGCCTCCTCACCTTAAAGAGCCCAAGCAATAAAATTTTTTAAAACTTTAAGCCCCGACGGGACTCGATCCATGCTCGATCATGGATGAGCGCCCTAGACTGGCAGGCTCTGTCAGTCGGGCTACGGTACCCAATGGGTACCAAAGGGAACAAGGTTCCCTTTCTACCTTTGTCCATCCGGGAAAAGTAAAAAAAAATTGGGACTTTTAGTCCCACATTGCCCCTACGACAATGCTTGGGTGATTTAAAAGCAAAAACATGCCCTGATAAAATTTTTCGCCCAAAAAATCAATCAAACTCCACCAACTCAGCAGCCAATCAAACTCCGCCAACTCAGCAGCCAATGAAATAGTGCCACGTGTGTCTAGGTTCCCGTGCCCAATCAGCGCTAGGTGTCCACCACGTCAGCTTCTACCTCGGGAGTTGTGTCATCTGCATCCACCACATCAACTTGCCATTCACCATGTCAACTCTACCATGTCATCTCCTGCCTCATGAGTTGTGCCATCCACCATGTCATCTCCACCATGTCAGCTCCTCGATCTGCATGCGATGTCGATGCTTGTGCTGCGGGCCAGTTCTAGCTCTACGAGCCACTCCTCGGGATGCATGCTTAGGGCTACCATGCCAGCTATGCAGGCTCCTCTATAGGCCACTCCTCGGGATGCATGCTTGAGGATGCCAAATCCCTTACCCTAACCTGGTTGCTCTGATACCAATTATGAAACTTAAGTTCACATTAGGGAAAAATAAGTATTACAATAGCTTATATAGGTAGAAATGTCGCTAACTGTTGCACTAACAAATAGGAAATGCAAAGAGAAGTAAAAACTAACTTCTCCTCTAAACTGCCAACCATAAACTATCGACTATCTATATGTCGACTATCCTAAACCTATATGCTAAAAAAAAGTCCTTTTTTTTTTAAATAAATTGGTTGGGAAGGGATTTCCAGTTAGTGATTTCAAGCCACAAAAGAAGGGGAAAAACTATAAAGGGTGAATTCCAAAAAAATGCAAAAAATTGCAAATGATTTAAAAATTACTCCTAAACAAGGGTTGTAATGGATTCGAAGGGTGTTAGGAATAGAAGGTTGTAGAACAACCAGTGTGTTGGAAGACTTTGCCAATCATCATGCATCAATATTGTAATATGGGATCTATGGGGGAGTCAAGCTTGTAATGTTTGATTGGTTGGATCTCAACAATATGTATAACTACACTCATGTAACTGATCTTAGCCACCACCAGTACATGATTTTCTCATAAGAATATTTGTCGTGTTGCACAATGAAGGTCAATAAGATGAATCATAAGATAAGGAAATTGTAACTTTTTTCTTGATGCTCCATGATATGATACCCTGATCCAAATGAATGCCATAACCAATTGTTGATCTTCTAGTTTTAGCACAACTAGACCAATTTGAATATGTGTACCAAATCAATAAAAAAATATTACATATTGTGTACATAAGACCATGATGAGGGGTCCCCTTGAGGAATATCAAAATCCTTGTAGTGGCTATCCAATGACTCTTCTTGGGATCATGGATGAACCAAGAAACAAGGGCCATTAAATAGGTGATGTCTAGTCTAGTTGAAGTCAAGTAGATCAAACTTCCAACTAGTTGCTTGTAAAGGGTTTCATCAACCCTTTCTTCATCATCATTATTAATCAATTTCAATCAGGTTTCCATGGGAGTGGGGTATGGTTTACACTATTGCATGTGAAACATTTTAAATAGAGATTGAATATATTTAGCCTAGGAGATGAATATCTTGCTAGGTTGTTGCCATACTTCTATGCTTAAGTAGTAGTTAAGGAGATCCAAATAAATCATTTTGAAATTTTTGCATAAGTCCTCTTTGAGAAACCTTTTTCTATCTGTGTCATCACCTATAATCAGAAGATCATCCACATACAATATCACCAAAATTATGTGGTTCCTCCAATTTTTCACATAGAGAGTAGATTTTACTATAGATCTAATGAAACCAAGGATTATGAAATAAGAATCAATTTTAGCATACCAATATCTTGGTGCTTTCTTCAACCCATATAGAGCTTTAATAAATCTAAGGACTTTTTTTTCTTGGCCTTTGACTATGTACCTTGGTATTTTTTCAACATACACTTCTTCTTCTAATGCACCATTGAGGAAGGCACTTTTTAAATCCATTTGATACATAGGCCAATGTTCTTGAGAGTCTAAAGAAATAACAGTGTGGTTTGTTGTCATTTTTGCCATAGGAGCAAAGGTCTCCTTATAATCAATCCTTTTTCATCACTTATAGATATTTGCTACTAGGTAAGCCTTGTAGCGATCTAATGAACCATCTAATTTGTACTTTACCTTGTACACCCATTTTGTGCAAATGGTGTATTTGCCTAGGGGTAAATCAACTAACTCCTATGTGTGATTTCATTCAATGAAATCCAATTCTTGTTCCATAGGATGATTTCATTTAGGATCACCAAGTGCTTCTTTGATATTAGAAGGTTTTATTTGGCTTAGGACTTTGGCTATGAGAGTATAGTTCTCTTGGTTTCTTAGGGAAAAAGGTCATTTACTTGTATAAGTAGGAAGGTAGTGGGATGCATCTATTGTAGGTTGAACCCACTTAGATAAATGATTTAATGATGTGGCAATATCATTAGATGAAGGTAAACTAGGAGGAGAATATTAACAAGGATCATGAGTGGGGAGGTCCTCATTATGAGGAAGGCTTTGACTTGTGATGGAAGAGGAAAGATTATGTAAGGGAGTGGATGCCAAGGGAGCAAATGTTTCCTAATTTGGTTGAAAATAAAGGGCCATGGGAGAAGGATTTGGTGGAGAATAGTTATTTTTTCCATAGGAGCAAAGGTATCCTCATAATCAATCCCTTCTCATTGCTTATAGCTCTTTGCTACTAGGTGAGCCTTTCAATAATCTAATGAGTCATCTAATGTGTACTTTATCTTATGCATGTCACATGGATTGATCCATGTAGGGTTATGGAGATCATGACACTTTTCATAATCTCATATAGGCTCT
This sequence comes from Wollemia nobilis, assembly GCA_028583015.1. NCBI lineage: Eukaryota > Viridiplantae > Streptophyta > Pinopsida > Araucariales > Araucariaceae > Wollemia > Wollemia nobilis. The sequence goes on from JAQPPZ010016610.1 coordinate 2,914,170, forward strand.
CATGTCTATATATGTACTCATTTCTATAAATCATATAGTTCATCTCTTTATAGTCCCAACATTTGGTTTCAGAGCAGGACCCCTTTCAAACTGAAGGCTTGAGGGGGGTATTGGCTCTATTGCAATTCTATGCTCCCCTATTGATGATGCACCTCCTTTACTTCCTTCTCCAAAAGCTTAGGGAGTATGTTCTCCACTTTCTAAGTGGATCAAAAACTAGAAAGTCAATGGAAAGGAATTCATGGCTGCCATTGAAGCTTCAATGCTTAGAGCCATGAATTTTACCAAGTTTTGGTTTAGAAATTTTTATTAAAAAAAGGGGGTATAAAAACTAGGGCTTCCTAGGAAGTCACCCATCCCATTCCTACTCCAGTCCATCATGCTTAACTATGGAGTCTTAATGGGATCTACTACTAGACATGCAGTCAAAAAATTGGTTGCAAAAGTAGTGGACAAAACTCAGACCCCTATCCCTATTTATTGACATTGATGTACAGTTGTACAAAATATGGTTGTTATCCTTGGTCGACTATGATCTTCCATGACCACTCACTATAACCTAATTCTTTGTAATCCCTTCATCCCTGATGAAGAAGAGTCATTATGCTTTTTAACATTTTAGATCTACTCTGAAACCTTACCCTGACATGGAGAAGAGCCAACCTGTAAGTGAAGAAGAGCCACTTAGGTAGAGCAACTGAGTTTTTCCACTAGCATACATAATCAAAGTGGAGGGGTTGATCATATTTTTATGGTGAAAAATAGTGTTTGCATGGATCAAATGTGAGGTGTTCACACATATTTAATGGCATACCAACCAAAAGTTTTCAAATTCATCCTAGAACCAGTTATTTTAAGTAGAAAATAGTGTAGGAATGGTCGACAATGTTGAGCAAATTGAGAGCAACACTGCTACCCATAGACATTGAAAATTAACAATTTTTTTTTGATAATATAATAAATTAAAAATAAAAATACATAAACAAGCCTTAAAAAATCACAAATGATCTAAATTCCCTAAGAATGACTAATAAAACCTTAGAAAGCACCACAAGCATTAAAATAAATAAATAATTAATTAAATTTTGCAAACATTCCCCATATCCACAAAAATATCAAAGATAATAAAAATGTAAAAAAAATAAAATAACATCCCTACTCATTTCCGTACATCGTTAATAATTATTTAAACCTATATTAGGCTAATTAAATGTAATTAATATCATGATCATGATCCCTATTTATTACCCCTCCCACATAGAAAATGCCATAAATAACTAAAATAATAGCAAATGAAATTAACATTAAATAAATACATTATTAAAACTCCCTTTTTTCTAATTAATCAAGGTTAAATAAAGTTCTAGGCAAGGCATTTAATAAAAAATCTCTAGATGCCTAGAAAATATGCCCCTCCCAAATCTCTAAAAATCCCCTAATTAATATGCCACCTCACATGCACTTTCCCTCCATGCCACAAATAGAAATTTAAAATTTAAAATAATACCAAGTTAAAATATGTATTTGCACTTTTTTTTAAAAAACTTATTTTTTAATATTGTTACAAATTGAGGAGAAGCTAGGGTTTGAGAAGTTTGGAGGTTCCTGAGAGGATATCTGAGGAATCGAACTAGAGTTTCAAAAGCTAGGGTAGAGGTCTATCAATAGTAAGGATCATGACCAAGAATGGGGGACATAGGTACTTCGGTACCAAATCCTCCAAACAAAGGAATCTCATTTTTGGATAAGTTATGTGGAACCCAAGATAACTTCAACAATTGTAAAAAACAAGCAAAGAAAATCATAAAAACCATGGGAAAGTAGCAAAATGAGGATTCTCTTCTTGGGAGGGTGAACGAATGTCTACCACAAGAAAAAGAAATATCGATATTGGAAATAGTTGAGGACTGGATAGTTGAGGATATTGGTTATAAGTCAAAACACAACCTGCTAGGCAAATTCATGGGTTTCAGACCGTCCGTGCACTTCCTCCACACATGGATAAGGAAATAATGGCATCTGGAAGGAGAATACAAAATTCTAACTCTCCCAAATGGGTATTTTTTGTAGAGTTCACATCGATGGTAGATCGAAAAAAAGTATTTAAGGGAGGGTCATATCATCACAGACCAATAGGATTATTCTTACAACCATGGAATATGGGATTCAACCCAAAGGATGGATCTGACTATAGTACCAATATGGGTAAGATTATTTTCCCTTCCCCTTGAATTTTGGAAAGAGGAGGTACTCAAAGCAATAGGCAACTTACTAGGGTATTATCAACATAGATCAAGAGAATCGACAATGTTTGCTAGGGTTTGTGTAGAAATGGACCTCAACAAACCTCTTCGAACATAGATAGACCTAAAGATGAGGGATTTTTTTTGGAACCAACAATTGGATTATGAGGCTATTTCATTCATATTTTGAGTGTGCCAAGCTCATGGAAATCTAGCTAGAATGTACCCAATAGTTAAGGGTCATCAATCTAGAGGGGACAAAAGCAAATATTAACATGGCAAGTCAATCTCTTCAACAAAATGGAAATCAGAAGGAAGGGAAAGGCCCAAAAAAAATTGAGGGCTTTCAAAATGTAATGTGAAGGCTAAACAAAATAAATCAGTACAGTAACCAGATACAAGGAGAAAGAGCAATAAGAACAAAAAACATATATTAGATGTTCAAACAACTAGGCAACTTAGAAATAGAAGGGGATGTTCAAATGGAAGGGATATAGGAGGATATTAGCAAGTCACATTAGTTGATTAGGAATAATATTCCAATCTAGTGTCAGGGAATAAGCAAGGAGCATAACCAAATACAACCTCTCTCATGGAAGAGGAGATTCAACCCACAAGGGAGACCATAGGAGGGGAAATAGAGTAGAGGATAATTTTTACGTAGGAAATAGATATGAAAGAAGGAAATAAGAATAAATAAATCCCTACTATAGGGATTCATAAAGTGGATAAGAAACAAAAACCAAACCAATTTGTAGGGAGGAAGTCAAACAAGGAAAATATGGAGGAATAGGAAAGAGATTTGAGCTAAAATGGAAAGGTAAAATCGATGGCTGATTTTTTCTCTCCTAATTCTCAATGATATTAATCACTTGGAATGTGAGGGGTTTAGGCAGTCACCCCAAATAAAATGCAATAAAAATATTATCATAGATATGATTCCAGATATGATTTTGTTACAGGAAACCAAAATACAAGGAGAAAACTTATAAAAAATAAACAAGAGGATATGGCAAAAAGGAGAGATCCTTAATCAATCAGCATAGGGAAAATCATGTGGATTGGCCACTATGTGAAATCACCAAATATTCCTAGAGATAGAGGGAGGCTCTTTGAGATGGGTGTTGATGGTCTGGTTACAAAATAGGGAAACTAAGAAAATTTGGACTATAGTTAATTTTTATGGAGCACAGAAAATTAGATTACAGAGAGATCAATGGGTAGCCATACAAAATTTTAAAGAAAACTACCTTAAGGACCAATGGATTGTGGAAGGAGACTTCAATGCAAAACTTAAAATAGAGGAATAATAAGGAGATAGAGCCATTTTGAAGGAAAAGTATAGGTTTTTTTTTAGTAATAACATATCAAATGAATCTAATATATATCCCTACTGTGGATAGCTCCATGACATGGAAAAATAGAAGAAAGGAATGGGAGATTGTCAAATCTTGCTTGGATCATTTCTTCATGGGGGAGGAATTATATTTGTATACAAATCATCAAGCGAGGGTCATGGATATGATTTCTTCAGATATTTTTTTAGTAAGCCTAACCATAGAAGAAGATAATCATAAAGCTATAGGAAATTTTAAATTTGAGCTATGGTGGTTGAAAGATGAGGAGTTGGGGGACCACATAAAGGAATGGTGGAAATTAGGGAAACCAAGATTTGGGATAGCCCAATTCAAACTCCACAAACAACTAAAATATGTAAGTACCCAACTAAAGGAGTGGAGTAAATAGAAGAAGTAAATAACTAGAATCCAAAAGAATGAAATCAAGGATAAAAAGGAGAATATTGCTAGGAGATAAGACAAGGAACTATTATGGAATAAATGTTGTAATGTGAGGAAAAAAATATTAGGAGAGAGGAATCTTTGAAGGAACAAGAAGAGATCTATTGGAGACAAAGGAATAGAGTTACATGGTTAAAGGAGGGGGATTAAAACACAACATTATTTCATAAGAAAACAACATCCAAGAGATAACAAAATAGAATTATAGGTCTTACAAATATGATGGATCAGGTAAAAACCAGTGGAAGTGAAATGAAAAATATAGCAAATCAATACTTCCATACTATTTTTAGCAGCAATTAAAATTTGAATGCAATATGGCAAGAGAAGATACTAGAGGTAATTCCATAATCAATCAAACCTGAACATAATAAATTATTAATGGAGGAAATTTCTTTGGAAGAAACCTCATAGATCGTACAAAAAATGCAAACAGGAAATACTCCAGGACTAGACGGATTCCCCATCGAATTTTATCAAAATTTCTAGGGAATTGTGGGACAAGCAGTGGTGGAGGCACTGGAGGAAATCAAATAGAGTAAGCAAATGTTAAAAGCCTTAAATTATACTTTTATCAATTTGATTCCTAAGGGCCCACCTAGTGAGATAATTGATAATTATAGGTCTATTTCACTATGTAATGTAGTATACAAGATATTAACAAAGCTTATGGTATAAAGGTTAAAACATTTTTTACCAAATCTGATTTCAAGTGAGCAAGGTGTTTTTTTTTAAGGTAGACAAATTCTAGATGGAATAGTAGTGGCCTAGGAGGTGATACAAACAATATCAAAACAAAAGGACCCAAGTATTTTTATTAAATTAGATTTTTTAAAGAAAAATGGGCTTTGTAGAGGGGTGGAGAGATTGAGTAAAAGCATGTACATAGACTACATCATTCTTAGTTTTGGTAAATGGAAATACCTCTCCTATGTTCATAATAGGAAGGGGGTTGAGGCAAGGGGATCCTCTCTCCCATTACATTTTTATCCTTTACACAGAGGATTTTGGGAAACTATTAAAAAAATGGAGACAAGAGGGGAGGCTAAGGGGCCTGAAAATAAGTTCTCAAATTGAGATAAATCACCTCTAGTTTGTGGATGATACTACTCTTATTATTCAAGCCAATATCATAGTAGAAATAAACATAAAAGAATTTTTAGATGGGTATACTCAAGCTACTGGGCAAACTTTTAATGAAAAAATCTCAAATTGTTTCTTTTTAAAACAACGAAGAGGGTGAGAGATAAAATTATACAATTTTTGAATTTCATGGAAACTCATTTACCCATATAGTATTTAGGAGTACCTTTATCTACAAATAAAACAACAAGCAAGGAGTGGAAAGGGTTGCTGGATAGACTTCAAGGTAATCTGAGCAACTGGACTCACAAATGGCTAAGCTTGGGAGGAAGGCTTACAATGATTAGAGTTGTGCTACAAGCTCTCCAAGTTTATAATTTTTTTGTACTTTGGGATCCAAAGAGAATTCTAAAATATATTGATAAACACACAAGAAATATTTTGTGGTCATGTGCAAGGGAAGAACAAAAAATAACACTGGTGGGTTGGGAGAAGATATGCCAACCAAAAAAACAAGGAATGAGGATAACATCAACATCACACAACATCAAGGTACTAGGTAGGAAGCTATATTATATATGGATTACAAATATCTAGAGTTTATGGAGTAGACTCTTACAAGCTAAATATTACCCAGGAGTGGCTGAGAAAAACATTCTAAGACACAGAGTGGAAGGAGAGGGATCTACAATATGGAGGACAATGTTAGCAGGCTAGGAGTTAATAAAGCCATACCTATATTGGAAGTTAGGGGATGGAAAGGATGCTCTATTTTGAGAGGATTAATGGAATCAATCTCAACCAATTATTCAGACATTCCTAGAGATGGAGAGTTGGAAATCAGAGCTCTAAAAAGTAGGGTGATGGAAAGCCTCTTACTATATGAAATCATGGAATCAACAAGTTCCAAAATTACTACATTGGAAACATCCTTGAGAATGGCTAGTGAGGGGATAGAGGAACTAATGGAAAAACTATGGAGAATATCCAAAGACACCCAATTCAAGATGGTTCTAAGAGGGATATACTTGGATGGGGAGGAAGTAAGTTGGAAATTTATAAGGTAAAGGAGTGATACAAGGTAGTTTTTGGATATGAGATTATCCAGCACCACTTCCATGGATATTTGTTTGGAAAAAGTAAGGATGGCCAAAAATTAACATTTTCTCATGGATGATTAACCACAAAAAGTGCTTGACATTTGATAATTTGATAAAAAGAGGTTTCTTTGGGCCTTCCAAATGTGTTTTGTGTGAAAATGTAGAGGAGACCTTGAATCACCTCTTTTTTGGATGTTATTTTTCTAAAGATATATGGATCAATTAGTGGATATTGGTCAAAAACATTGGTTAGTTTTCTACGTTTATATTCATTACCTCATTTAATTTTTCAACCCGGGGTAGCTTGTAAACTTGTGAGCAACCTTGCATAAAATGTGCTTGTAATTCCTTCCAATGAGATGAGTCCCTTATATTTATGGTTTGGTGGGTGTTGGTATTTCATTGGAGTTATGATTTAGTTTCCAAACCACTAATCTATCCTACACTATCAAATATATGACTAAATTATATTCAGAAATTGAAACTGCACATTTGCTGGAAATTACAGCAAAACATGGGAAATAATATAAATTAAAATTAAGCTAAAGGAAATAAAATAGAATTGAAAAATATAAAAAATAGGGAAAAGGTAAGGGAAGAACATTGTTGAGAGTGGGCCCATGCTTCCAAAAGGTTTTGCTTGCATTAATCATTCACCGAACGCAAGTTGATTTAATCAAAAATGACTTAGAAATATTTTATTGAAATTATAGCTAGACAGGTACAAGAAAAATCTATGATCACGTTTTCAGGGGTGGCCTACATATTTATAAGATATGTAGTCATCCCTATTATAGATTGGAAATAAATCTAATGTTTGATTCTATTTTACAATATTATGCATGAATAAAGGAAATCAAGTAAAATATCAAGCTATTTAGACTATTTCAACATATTCTATATTATCAAAATATGTGTAATATTTGCTTTACTTGATTTACATATATTTTTTACATAACATCTAAAAAATAGATAGTTGATCATCTTTGAAATTGTCCCTAGTCTGGATTCAATGCTAAGAATCCATCTGCATCCTTTGTTGAAATCACATTCTATTTTTTTGATAATAGGGTCATGCTGGAATTTGACTTTAATGAGAATTAGACACCTTATCTATAGAAGTCAAGAAGAAGATACAAAAATGGGATTTAGGCACCTAACAAAAATCAAACACCCGATATTCAAGTACCAAATGGGAATCAGACATCCATCAGTCAAGCACCAAATGGGAATTAGGTGCTTCAAAGGGAATTAGGTGCCTGACTTAGTTCTTCACACCGATGTACTGTAGATATTTTGCCTTTACTTTTACCCTCATGAAACTGAAAGTTCTAGGTCTGAGTGGGACCTCGATGTAAACATACTAACACATAGCAAATTCTACAAAATCTACACAAAAATACACTCAAAAACAAATATTAAATATCATGTAAAATAAATTGTTAAACATTTAAAAATTATCATAAAAAATATATATCTATAGAAAAAAGTTTCACAGTTCATAGGGAAAGTAGTACAAAATATGGGCATATACAAAGCTCATCATTCCTCCATGCTTAAGGGTTAGCACGCCCTTGTGCTAATTTTAATTGGTAATTACCAGTTTCATTTACGACCTTCTAGTAAGCCCTAACTATTTATTTCCTCTTCTTTGTAGCGGCCTTAGCTTTTTTATTATATCTGAGCTTTCACCCTTTTGTTGCTTTGGGAGTGGTTGCCTCCTATTCCCGTTGTGTCTGGTGCATGCTGCATCAAACTGGCTGACTTGGACCTACTATTTTACCTAGTTATTCCCTTGTCTAGGCTACCTTTCCTTTCTCAAATTTTAAGTAGTAACCAGTAAAAATGGTGGTATCCTTCTGGAATGTGGGCTTAGCCATCTTCCATGATACATGGTAAACGGGTAAAGGTTTTCCCACTAGTATTGTAGACTCACCACAAAATGGGATGCTGGACTTCTCAACAACCTTGGTTGTGGGTAGATTGGCCCTTTTTGGGTCGAATTTAACATTATCCTTAGACTATGTTTCTTCCATCAGAGGAATTTTTCTGCTTATTGTTTGATCTGTAGGTGGTACGAAACCTAAAAATCTCATATTCATGAAATATGCCTTCATATTTGAAGGTTGATTACCTATTGACCTATACAAGTCCCAGAACTGCACTGGTTGGGTAACCTCAATTTTTGGTTGAGGAATTTTGGATACCTCTCTGGCCTCTTTTCTGGTTTCCTTGGCCACTCTCTTAGAGTATTTCTTACACTCATTTTTATTTTTTTTGATATCCACCTTGACCTATTTGAACTTTAGTCTCTACTTATCAAACAAATTCAAGGTCTTTGCCCATTCCTCATCGAAATTCATGCCTAATATTTTATCAAAATTCATACCCGATTCCTTTAATTGTGTAGTTCTTGCTTTGGTTTTGGGTCTTCGTTAAGGTTCCCTTACTACCCTTCTCTTCAGTCTCAGATTTTTGGACTATCTTTTAGGGTATGATGGTGTTGCTTGTGCTTCCTATTTTTTAGCAGATATAGGCTGTTGATTTTCCTCTACCTGTCTTGAAGGTATGGGCTTAGGTGACTTCTCAATTTTTTTGTGTAGCGGATTGCTACTCTGCTAGAATTACCTTTTCCTCCTGAGGTTTTTTGGCCCCTGCATCTACTTGAGAACATTGTGGCTTAACCCCTGTATCCTGGTTAGGTTTTTGATATACCGAATGGGTAGACTCTTAAGGCTTTTCAACCTCCAAATTCCCTTCTTCATCCTTGTTTGAAATATGAGGCTCTTCAGCCTCCACTTCATCCTTCTTTTTATCTTCTTTTTCTACATATTTTTCTGAATTCTAAGGTTCTTCAACATCAACTTCATATTCCTGAGTTACTTGTTTTCCATAGTGATATGATGAATAGGGCTGCTCCACTTCCATTGCAACATCCATCCCTTGCTCATTTTCTATGTGAGAGTGCAAGGAAGTACTTTCAATTATAATTATGGGGGACCTCTTTTGAGATTGAGGGCTCCCATATTTAGACAAATTTTGAACAAAAGTCATAGAGTGGTCTCCTAGCTCAGCATCTTAGACAACATTTTTGGCATATGACCTCCAAGCGTCAAATGATATCACCTTATCTTTAGAATCTGTGTAGGTAGTGGGCACATCCATTGCCCAATCAGTATGAACCATTGCATCTACTTTAGCTAGTTGCTCAACTTTTTCCAGCTTGCTTTGTAGTTGTAATTCTCCTATTTGCCCCTATAGCTGCTGAATTATTTGATACAATTAATGCATTTTCAGTGTAACTACTTTCCTTGACTCTTGAAATAGAGTCTGTTATTCCTTAAATTTGGCCTCCTAAGTGGAATACTATTCTTTTAATAATTGCAACTATTACTGCAAATCCTCCCATTGGTCCTTCTGTTGTAAATCTTCTGTCTGCACCTCCTGTTGAGGAGTATGCCCCCTAGAAATGTCCTATAAAATATGGGCCAAATACTCTTCCTGGTTCATCTCATCAATTATTGCTTCATCATCTAATGAGCTAGAAACCACTCATTGAGTGTTAATTTCACCCAATTGTGAAATTGCAATATTCCTTAGGGTTTGGATTCCATAACCCTCTCTTGCAAAGAAGTTAAACAAATAACTTCTCTAAGGTCTCCGCTATATTAGCATTTGCATATGTGTATTAGTAATCTCAAATACAATATATCAATTTAATGCTTGGAACACCTTAGTGATTGCAAGTAATTGTAAACAAGGGGCATGTGTTGGTTTATTTTACCATGCTACTTTAATGAATGTTAATGAAACCAAATAAAAAGTAAATGTGAATTGGCCCTCATATGATCATTATGTAGTGCCTTAATTCATTTTATCTTGAGGGTTTTAAGACATATTTTATCTTTCCTAATTAAGTGGATTTTAATCAAGTTTTACCTTGCATTAAATCTTACTTTAAAGCATGAAAGTAAAGATAAAATCTATTTATGAATATAAATCTAAAATGATGAATATGATCCTCAAATATAGCTTCTTATCATGGAGATTAAGATAGCCTTTAATATGATGGATAAACCATTCCTTTGGTGAAATTAATTTTCACAAAGAGATGATAATTTATTGCCTTGAAGTAGAGGCTTCAAAATGTCACTTCAAATTATCCCTCTTAAATGAAATCAATTTTTCACAAAGATGAATAATTTAGTGCTTTGAAATAATGATCTTCAAAGTAGTGCAGAAATTACCCCTCTTTCATAAAATCAGAATTTTTATAAAGAGAAGGTAATTTAGGACACAAAATGGTAATTTATGAAAAGCCATAAAACATTACCCCTTCAATGAAATTGAAATTTTCATGAAGGATATGTCATCATAGGCTTGCAAATAACGTATGAAGCTAAAAAAATCCGATTTGGCTTCAAAATAAAAAATATATGAATTTTTGAAATTATAAAAATCTGCATCAAACAGTCATTTTCAAAAATTCATATAAAATCAAAATGATCTCGGAATGAGTTCGAATCTGTTGCGTATGATAGATTTTACATCATTCTTCACAACCATATAATTATTTTTATCATTTTATTTTTTTATGATTTTTATTTTAATGCCTGAAGTTTAAAAAAAATGCAAAATGAAAATTTTGAAAACAGAAAATAAAATCTAAAAATAAATTTAAATGCTGAAAACAGACATATGCAAAGCATTTCCAGTTTGATGGCATCCCGTCCTGCAAAACCGAAGCTGTGAGAAACTCTTACATGCAACCTATTATATTCCAACCTGCATTCACACAATCAAAATAAAATAGGTGCTAAGGTACAAACATAAATTTTAGAATCGAGGGAGAATCGAGGGAGTCATCAAGGTAACTTGATGATTGAAGGTGATTCTATGAACATCATCAACCTGTTAACCAATGGCAAAAAACCTCCATGGAGAATCGACGGAGTCATCCATGAAATGAGGATCCTTTTTGCAACAAGATAGAACAGTAGGGCTCGTCACATGTACTATGAGGCTAACAGGTCAGCTGACAAATTAGCCAACATAGGTGTTGATGTCGATAGTTTGGTGACATGGACACAAGGTGTGCCACGTGAAGTGGAAAACATTATTAGTCATGAAAAGAAACCTACCCGTTAAGGAGAAAGATGAATGTGTGTTCTTTCCCCATGGAGCTGGTAATAACTATGGGGTTTCCCTCTAAATCATACCAAATTGGAAATGAAGGTAACGAGGTGTAAGCCTTGGAAGATTCCGACAGAGATTAGGAAATGGGCAAGCAACAGGTTTCGAAGTGAAAAGTTCCAAACTTCAATTCCCGTCAATGTAAGTAATGTTTACGATTATGTTTAGGTATGGGTGTGCTTTGTTAGTAAGGTGTTGTAGGGGATTCAACACAATTTCTGGTAAGAAAGTTTCAAGGATGAATAGGATCTACAATCTCAGCAGAAGGCTGGATATTGTAATAGGTTTTGGGTTAACCTGCAAAACCCGGTAATTAATGAAGACTTTTATTTACCAAAAAAAATAAATTTCAGATCCCAAATATTCGCCTAATGCAACCCCAAAAAAATGGCATTAGCATTATCTATAAATTCGAAATCTGAAAACAAAAAAATAAGACAATGAAAATCCAGCATGCAGAAAATTTTCTCCTCCTATTTTGACAAACAAAATCCAAATTTCTGAAAAGGCTTTTGCATTAAAAATATCCTCTGTTACATTCCGGCAACATATGGCCTTCAAAAAGGTTCAAAAAGATCCAGCCATGAAAAGAAAAACAGCTCAACAAAAACAAATCCAGAGTACTCCTGGAATCTTGTTTTCAAAAAACCATTTTCCAACACCGTCTCCTTCATTTCGTGGCATATTTGAAAACCCATGTATTTTTCCATTTTTTTTTGTCTTGGTTGTTCGTTTCCTATTTTCGTTTTGTTTCCAATGGCTTGCTGGTGCGTTTCAGTTTGAAAGGCCTTTCCATTTCCCTCCCCATGCAAACATTTTCACTTCACTTTGTTTGGACTTTCAAAACGTTTCAATGCCTTTATTTTCGTTTTTATTTCAAATAATGCTTTTTTTTTTTTTTTAACGCTTCGTTTCTTGTGGGATTCCCATGTTATTTTTATTACAATCCAACTAAAGCCCTTTAAGGTAAGGCACTTTATTTTATATCACCATCCCCCATGCATATACATGGCATTGTCCAACATAAATTTTAACTAAATATAAGTATGGGCTTCGATCAATAACCCTTATGGACTAGGATTCCCATCATACCATGTAAACACCTTCACATGCCTCACCATCAAACGTGATTACACCACTCTGTCTTTGTCTTTTAGTGCAGGAGGATTGGTGCCTTCGTGGACATTCATAGTTTTCATAACATGAGATTCTCAACCATTGTATATGACCTAACAACTTACGTAGTCGGCCATTTTTATGTGCATTTATCCGTTATGAATAATAAATTGGCAATGAAAGTTATAACCTGGGGAGAAGAGTATCACCCTTGAGTTTGAGAAGCATCAAATCTTTGCAATCCATGCATGCTGAAACAGGCGTTGTCCTGGGTAACGTCTAAAACGTTTCCGTCAGCTGCGGATACCTGCCACTCTTCACATATGTCACCAGCAACACTGAATTCACAATCTCTTCACACCCACTGCGCTGTTTACAATCCCATATGACTCATCTGTCACGGGCGTTAGTCCAATTTTATTTTAGTATTACTTTTTATACACATCTACTATTAAGATTTGAACCTGATCATATCACCAATAATATAATTGATATCCTTGCCAATAAACCACACTCACAGGGATTATCTGCTTCCTTGCTGCACCTTACCACTGTTTGCTAAAATCTACCGAACAACTCCGACGACTTCAATGTCGCGTTACGATGCTATCGAGTCATCACCGATCCCTGGGTTTCGAACTGTTAAACTTCATCTTCTTCGAACTTGGGCAACCTCAAATCTGTCTGTGACTAACATTGGGAACATGTCCTCATCATCTGCACTTTTCTTTCAAGCATAGCACTGCAGCCTGAGTATCTTACGAAATTATACATTGCTGTCACTAACATGCCGCCATGAATACCGTGAATCTCTGCACGGTCATCGGCACTCTCACCATTTAAACCTTCCGTTTAGTGTCGCGCCAGCTGGATTAACCTACGTCGCTCCACCATAGCCGCGCCCACTTGCAAACCTGCACATGAGAAAACACAACAAATTAATCATTAACCATAAAGCCCTAAGCAATATTTGGCATTATATATTATTCTCATATATATCGTATTATATATATTATATATGTTATAATATGTATTATATATTATAATATATATTGTATATTAATCCTTATTACAATATATAATATATATAACCTATATATATATACCCTATGACATCGTTTTCATCATATTTTTTTTAACATATATTTTATATAATCATTATTATTGTTATTATTATTAATAATAATAACTATATATATACTAAATTATTTTCATTTAGTGATTATATATATAATATATGTAAACATGTATTATATATATAATAACTATTTTAATTTTAATTTTTTAATTTTTAATTTTTAATTTTTTTTTTTAAACTTTTATATAGATATAAAAGTTTAGTTTATTTGGATTGATTTTCTTTTATTGTCTTTTTTTATTACTTTATAAATTTATGTATATAAAAATATACATAAATTTCTAATTTATGTTATTTCAAAAGTTTGGATTATTGAAGCTTCAAATGAAATAATAGAGACACATTGAAGACCAGGTTTGAAACCCAAATCATAAACATTGTGACACCAATTTAACAAGGACACTCAACATCGCCCAAGTCTACCATGCTGCACAAAGACTACGAAGCAAACTCATAGTTATGGTCATCATTACAACATGGTGATTTGAGACATCAATCCCACATCAAGGTTCGCATGCGAAGGATATTGATCAAGAATCCTATATGAACTTTGTGAAAAGTACTTGCAAACCGACACTCAAACCAAACTTCCAGCCAAACTTGAAGCAAAAAGGTGGGTCCCCAAATTTTGGGGCTAGTTGTGGAGCAACCACAACACCACCATAGACACCTTCGTCCTTCTGCTTCTAGTTCTGTTGGAAACTGGCATGAAAGTAGGGTTTGGTGGATCATGCCCTACCTCATCATAAAATTGAGGATAAGTAGGAGACAAAGCCTATCTTGCTTCCTCATCAAATTGGGAAAAATAGGAAATGAGGCTTGTCGTACTTCCTGTGTATTTTCCTCAAGCGAGGATGCAAACACTATCTCTGCTTGCTCTATCACCTTATTAGTTGATTGATCCATCTGTTATAGTATTTCTACTTCTTCCTCTACCCTCAGAATTGCATTATTACCCTCATCTTCCTCAATCATCACATTTCTATGTGACTCTGCATATCGCACCAAGGCTAAAATTAGGCCATGGTGAGCAAAGGTGGATGTTGTTCCTGCTTGGTACTATCTAGTCTCATATTTGATTTCACATGCAATGTAATGGGGGACATTGATCTTATCCCCATGCAGTATATGATTTAAAAACTGAAAATGATTTGAATTCAGCTTGGATTACCTACCATAACAGGTAAAGAACCGTATGATCTACTCAAAAATTGCCCTCCAGAGCTTGGGAATGTGCTACTTGGACAAACCAGTGTGCATTAGGTTCTCTTTCAAAATTCCAAATAATATCTATGCAGTTGCACAGAGAGCTAGGTTATCTTCTTTGTACATGCACTCCCCTATTAGGGGAAGGTACATCATTATAGCAATGTATTCTTCGATGATTTGAATTTCCAGTCCTCACATATGAACAATCCCATCCCTCATGGATGCTGTAAATTCATTATCTACCTCTGCATATTGGCTTTGGATGACCAGTTAACAGTACTCCATCCAACCTGTAGCATCAAATTGTGTTTAGACAATTGTGGAAATACTTGAGTAGTCGGTAGGTTCACTTTTATTTAAATTGTGGTTCTTAGAATTTCCTCCATATATTTGAGCATATATTTCTCCTCGGCTCAATATTGATTACAATTATTTCACACTCTGGTTCTTCTGGGTTACGACACTCTGTAAACTCCCTCCTTACATGGTAATTGTTTGGTAAATAGTTTCTAAAACTAGTTGCTTCCTTGGACGTGGGTGGTTAACTACCGTAATCAAAAGTAATTAAGTTTATCCATGTAAAATTTCCTTAGAACGTGTTTCGGATCTTGCATAGGTGATAACCATAAGTGTTTTACCAATCAGAGCTATGACACATGGAAAAGTGCCAAGTGGAACAATACGGGTGGCTAGGACTACAATGGGGGTTGTGCTGGCACTTTTTCATAGACACACATGCGTATGAAAATAATATATACATAAAACAAAAAATTTAATCATGTACCTAAATTTGTTCCGTGGGTGTACCATGCGCAAATATCTATGGTGCATTGTTATTGGTTGGTAGATGATGACTAGGCAAACCACAATAAAAAAATAATGGTCATATTTCCCATGCGGTGAATTTATCTATGTGTGATTGGTTCTTGATAACTGCAATATGATACATTTGAGACATCCTACAAGGTTTCAAAACAAAGGTTAGAAAAACATATCTTCATGGGATGACAAACATCCCCTCCTCAAAAGTTGTTTGCTGACAACTTTTCTCTTTGGTATGTGCACAATCTCTTTAAAGGATAAAATTAAAATAATTTCATCCATGATAGATTTGACTTTGTACGTGAGTGGAGTGCTGACATGGCTCAAGCAACTTTCCAATGCTGAAGTTTATTTTTATGAGGCAAAAACACCTATGAAAATAGAAAGAAGGTGTCTTTTTCTTTTTTAAAATCAGGTGCCTTCTTTCGAATCAAGGGACACAGGTACCTATAAAATAGAAAGCAAGTGCTTTAGAAATCGAGCATCGTGCTTAACATGGAAAATAGGTACATTTTGCTACCAATCGAGTACTGTACTTAAATCAAACTTTATAAAAATCTCAAAATTTATATACAACTCTTTTTTTTATGATATGTTTAGGAGATTAGGTGTTGCTTTCCCAAAATATGGAAGTCAGATGCCATCTCCTTGGAAAAACTAGGAATCAGACATCAGTTTGCCAGAAATGGGACATAGGTGCCATCTCTTTGACAAACCAGGAGTCAGGCACCTTGTATCGTACAAACAAGAATCAAGAACTACCTTCCCAAAATATAAGAATTAGGTGCTTTCTTTTGTAAAATGAGAATTGGATGTCATTTTATCTAAAAACTGGGAATTAGATGTCTTTTTCATCAGAAAATAAAAATTAGGCGCTCCTTTATTTCAATGTCTGCTTGATATGCCCACTTATATATAGTTAAGGTTGATCAGGCATTTATTACTCTGGTTGAAGAATAGGGATAAAATCAACATCCATTACTTGAACCAGTAGTTGGGTATTTTATTGTCCATAAAGACCAATCCAAACACTCTTGTACATATTTAAGTATAGTATTCCACTTTCTAAGTGGGGACAAACTGCTCCTACTACAAAAAATTCTTCTAGAAAGCTGATAAGGTGCAGGTTCATGGATATTGTGCTTGTTAGGCCTAGGTTTCCTAGGTTGCCTAACAGCTGCACTTAGGGCATCGTTCCTACAAAACAAAAATACAACTAAAAAAAAGAAAAATTTGAAAGAATAATTATTTTTGGGACTATGTGGACTACGTCCACATATTACTGACTCAATTTGAAATTAGAATCAACTGGGGTCTCCCCCATACCTAATCTGGACTTCATCACGTACATTTTAGACACATGATATGGATGCAAGTGGTGACCATTGACTATTAATGTAATGTTGTTGTTATCAAATTTTTTGATCCTAACAGCTCCATTGTTGATGACTTCAGCTATTTCATATGGCCCCATATAGCACTACATGAGATTACCTTTACTTTCTTGTAACTGGGAGTCATATAGTAATACCCATTCTCCCACTTTGAGCTATTTTGGTTTGGTGTGGTGGTCATGCCACTTGGCCTTTTATTTTTGGATGACCTATGTTCTTTGCAGATAAGTAAGGCGATATTCATCCAGCTGGTTAAGCTAGTGAATTTGTTCTTTCTATGCATCATCTAGGTTTATATTCAACTCTACTACAGTTCTAAGTATTTTTACTTAAAACTATAAAGGCATCATAACATTCTTCCCATATACTAGCTAGAATGGTGTGAAACCAGTAGTAGTCTTCTAGGTGGTCCTGTAGGTCCACACTGCTTCTGGTAATCTAGTGGCCCAGTCCTTCCTATGTTGTACTATATTTTCCAAGATATTATCCAACTTTATTTTGGTTACCTCAACTTACCCATTTGCCTATGGATGGTAGGAAGTGGTTTTGTTATGCCTGATTTTATATTGCTAGATGAGTTCCTGAATCATATTTGAAGTAAATTGAGATCCTTGATCAGTTTTGATCTCCCTTGTAACCCCAAACCTTATGAAAATAGATGAGTACAATAAGTCTACTACAGTCTTCTCATTTGAATCATGCAATGCTTGCACTTCAACCCACTTTGTCACATATTCAGTACAAAATAAGATATACCTCTTACCTGTTGACTGTGTATTAATGGGTCCTATGAAGTCCATCCCCCATTTATCAAATGGCTCTAAGTGAACATGTGGCTGAAATGGCATTTCATCTCTGAGAGTAGGTTTTCCCATCCTCTGACATTGATCACACTAACTCACATGCTTGGCTATATCTTTGAATAGTGTAGGACATTAATAGCCAACATGCAACACTTTGTAGCAGTTCTTTTTCATGCAAAATGACCACCATAAGGTTCATCATGGCAAGCCTTCAATATTTATATTATCTCATTTTCAACAACACACCTTCTCATGATCTGATTAGGCCCTGTTTTAAATAGGCACCCATAAATCCATGAGAAATCTATAATTTTCTCAATTAAAGTTTTTTTTTCACGTGGTGAAAGTGTAGGGGATACTTTACCAGTGGCTAAATAATTAGCCATATCTACGTACCATGGTATATTTTCATTCAAAGTAAACAAATGCTCATTTAGAAATTTTTCATCTGTAGCTGCATGATCTGGATGTGTCAACCTAGTTAAGAAATCATACACCACATTATTTTTATATAGTTTATCTACTATTGTCACATAAAACTCCTACAAAAGCAATAACCATATAATAATTCTGCTACTAATCCTAGGTTTTTTTGTCAAATATCTGATAGTTGAGTGATCAGTATGTACATAAACTTGATATCCTATGATATAATGATGAAATTTGTTAAGAGCATGTATAACTGCAAGAAATTCCTTTTCTATGATCGTATAATTGAATTCAGCACCTATGAGGTGTTTACTAACATAATAGATGCCATAGAAGTCATCACCATCCTTCTTTCCCAACACTAACCCTATTGCATTATTAGATGCATCAACATATATGTGAAAATATATGGTCCAATTTGGACCTCTCAATACTGGGACAATAATCAATTTATATTTTAAGGTGTTAAATGCTTATTCACATTCCTCTATCCAGATAAACTTTATGTCCTTTGATAACAATGTGCTCAGGGGTTTAGCAATTTTGCTAAAATTTGCTATAAATATCCTATGGTAACCAACTGATCCCAGGAAACTATGGATATCCTTCTGTGTTTTGGGAGTATGCAGGTTTTGGATAACTTCTATATTCTTCCTATCTGCTTTGATCCCATCTGTAGAAATGTAATGTCCTAAAACTATTCCTTATTGCATTAGCATATAACATTTCTCATTACTTAGGGACATGTTAGTTTCCTCACATTGCTTAAGTGTTTTCTCCAAATTTTCTATGGCTATTTCAAAATTTTCACCATATACAATGAAATCATCCATGTATACCTCCACAGTTTCTCCAATCATGTCAGAGAAGATGCTTAAAACTACCCTCTAAAATGTGGTGGGTGCATTGCACAGACTAAAAGGTAAAACTCATAAGAAAAATTCCTCCAAGGGTAAGTAAATGTGGTCTTATCTTGATCTTCTTCCCCTATTTGAATCTAATTATATCCATTGAACCCATCCAAGAAATAAAAACACTTCTTACCTGATAAGGTGTTAAGGACTTGATCTATGAAGGGTAAGGGTAAGTGGTCTTTCTTAGTTACTTTGTTCAGCAACCTATAATCCACACAAATTCACCATTTACCATTTTTCTTAGGCACCACTAGCTAAGGTGATAACCATTCACTATCTGAAATGGGGTAAATGAACCCAACTATGAGGAGTTTCTACAATTCAGTCTTGATAATTTCCTTCATAATTGGATTAATTCTTCTTTATGGTTGGCTTACTAGTTTAACCTGGTCTTTTAGATATATCCTACGAGTACAATTTTCAGGAGCTATTCCTCTCATGTCTAAATACTCCCAAGCAAAGACATCTTGATATTTTACTATTTTTTCTTTTAGTTTGATTTGCTATTTAGCTGTCAACTTGTCATCTATGTTCAACACTCTACCAGGTGCAACCTCTATTTGCTGAATATGGTGGTCTTTTCCTACCATTAATGGTAACTCAAGAGGACAGGAGGGTTCTCCTTGAAAAAATTTTGCTACTACCTTATACTCATCACTCTCATCTTCCAATTCATCAAGTGTCATGATAGATTGGATCATTGATAGACTACGAATGTTTTGATATTTATTTTTAGGTTTTCCTAATAATTCTGCAAATTGTGCAAGTGGATGGATGATCAAGTTTTTAATGTTATGACATTAAAAAATGGTCATTTGGCCATATCTACAGCTTATGTAAGCATCATATGTTTCCATCCAAGGTGTACCTAATATTAATGGATATCCACCCAATCCAAACTTGGATTGTAACACTAATAAATCTACTAGATACTCCCATGAATCCACTATAATAGTGATATCCTCTAGCATTCCCTCTGGGAGCACTGTAGACGTATCTACCAACGACAAAATAGTCTTGGTTGGCTTCAGGTTAGATAGTTTAAGCTTTTGCAAGGTTTATTTGGGCATGACATTAATGGCAACCCCTAAATCTACTAATGTATTGGGTAAAATGCAGCCCTCTATTTGTACAATTAGGACAGGGCTTCTTGGATCTGAGTATTTTTGGTTGTAGGTGTTCCCTAACATAAGATCAGCTAACTGACCCACCAAACTGATTGAATTTGCAATATTTATTCTTGATTTCTTCAGGAACACTTCTCTTATGGACTTGCCATAGATATGAATATCTTTGATGGCCTAAAAGAGAGGGATTGTGACTGTTAGGTTCTTTATACTAGAGAGAATATCAAATTTTGATTGTACTGGATTTTTGTGTTTCTGTAACCTTTTTGGAAAATGTGGAACCTCTTCTCTGTTATTTATAGGTTTTGAATCTTCTTCTACTTCTACTATAAGAGGTGATTCCTCTTTTCTTAATTCTATGTTTTCCTCCTCTTCTACTAGAGGAGTGATTTATACACCTACTCGTTTCCCTTATTTTAATTGTATTGGACTACAATATACTTTAATATTGTAGATGGGGTACATCTCATTCTCCATTTGATAATTTGACTATTGTTTGTTATTTGGATTGGCTATAGGTTGTGCTGGAAGTTGAGCAAACCTGAAAGTAGGAGGAGCTGGTAGGATCGGCTGTAGTGGAACTGGAGTATCCTACTATGGGTTTTGATTCCAAGCATTTTGGTTCCTCCACTACTACCTAGGATGCTAGTATTGCATCCATGGATAGGGATTGTAAGGGTTTTCTCCTTGGATATATTGATTCCAAGGTTGTTGTCCCTACTAGCCCATGTTGTGTGGTTGAGATTGACCTTGAAACTAAAAATTGCTACCCCATAAGATGGAATTCCTGCTGGCATGTTGTTTCCCATAGGATACTGCTACCAGTTTCTTCTATTATCCACAAAGTATACCTCTACTACCTCTCTAGGTTTTTATAATTGTGGACACAATTTTGTTTTGTGATCCTTTGAACATACAACACACGCTCGAACTTTATTTTTAGGATATTCATTTCTAGGGTGTTTTCCATCATTTGGGATAAAAGTAAGCCAATGCTGCCTCATTTTCCTGCTTATTTTTCTAAAGCAAAAGGATGTCCATTTGACGAGCTAGATATGATAACATATCGCTCTTGATATCTTCAAGAATATTGTTTATTTTTGTTTTAGTGATAGTGGTTTATTATTTGATATTTTTAGGGGTCAACTTACCTCCTTAAAAAATTTTGACACAAATATCGAATATCATCCATCTGATGTTGATAAATATCCCCTCCAAAAATCATGTTTAAGGCTTCCATAGGTTCATTTGTAAGTCCCTTTAAGAAAATGCTTCTTAAGGACCTGTCTCCTAGTTTTGAATGGGATGATATTTACAAATTAAATTTGAACCTATCCCAATATTCCTCCATAGATTCTCCTTCCCTTTGTGTCATATCTAGTACTTCTTCCCTTACATCATGTGCTCTGCCAAAATCCTAGTACTGATCTAGGAAAAGTTTCTTCAATTCTTCCTAGGTAGTTATCTATTTATTCCCCAAACTAATGAACCAGCGTAAAGCTGAATCATCAAGAGTGGAAGGGAATAATTTTAGTTTTTGGGCATCAACTGTATAATCCATTGATTTGCATAGGACATAAAATTTAAACAAAAATAGATCTGGATATTTTTTTGGTAGTCCTCTAAATATTGGAAGGTGGACAGAGGAGATATGTTTCATTTTGTGGTCTTCTTGTGCCTCTCCTATGGGAAAATTAAAACTAGTGGATGCTTCCTCTACATCAACCATCTTATCTATGAACAGGGTATCTACACCAACTACATTCAAAGTAGCTTTCAAGGCTTCTAGTTCATTTCTCTTATCCTGCAAAAGGATTACTAAATTTGTGTTTGATATAATTCCTTCTCTCACTACTTTCCAACATTGAAATTTCAATAAGTCTTCCTCATACTGAACTCTACTTATCTTCGATCCTTCTCTAAGATTTTACTGATTTGTTTCAAAATATTCTTGTACAAATACTGGATGTTCAAGCCAATGCCCAGGTGGATATTATGGAGAAGAGGTTTCAATATTAGGATTAGGTACAGCTGAAGTAGAATATTTTTGATAAACATATTTATTTTTAACAAAATGATCATCCGGTCCTCTATTCTTAGGTGGAATCATACAAAGCTAAAATGGAGGTTCTGTAGGTAGCAAACTAAACTACTACTAACATGCTTTCTTAAAAATAAGAAATTACAATAGGCTACTCCCCAAAAATGATGCCAAAATGTTGGGCAAAAACATTGGTTAGTTTTCTACATTCAGATTCATTACCTCATTTAATTTGTCAAACCGAGGTATGATGGGTTGTCGTTAAGCACACCATTAATTCTCAATGAATTTGTCAATCCAGGGTGGTGTCCAAGGCTATTTACGAGAGAAAGTTCAAGCAGGGTTGTAGTTCAGTTCATTTGGAAGCAGCAGGTCTTATTGGTGGAATTGATTGTGTGGGGGTTTTGTGTCACTTCTACCCCTAAATTGCATAAATTGAACTTTAATCTATTTGCAAGAATGAAAACTAATTGCTAATTGCATAAATGAAACCCTAGTTACAGTTGCAAGAATGAAATCTAATTAAATTGCAGAATTGAAACTCTAGTTATAGTTGCAGAATTGAAAGTCTATTTAATCTTGCAATAATTGAAATGAAGCATAAAAACTAGATCCTGTCAATGCTCTGTAACAGAAGGTCGTCAATCTTCGTGCAGGGGTTTTGACAGCAAAAACAAGAATGCAGGGAAATTACAGAAAACTTGTAAATTGCTGGAAATGGAAATTTGCAGTGAATTGGAAAGTTGTTGGGAATGAAAAGAATAACCAGATCTACCACTAATCATATCACAAAAACATTATGAACAAGAATTAAACAACTAGGAATGTTAGCTGTGCAAAAGAATGAAAATGACAAGTTCACAACTTATTCTGCTATAGCAAAATCAGAATAAAACCTGTCTGTCAGTCCTCCTCCTAGGTCTGGAAGTGGCCAGCCTCCTTTCTCAGAAGAAGGTTTGAATTCTTCTTTAAGTCTTACTCACACTCGGACATAACAAAATAAATGGAATGAAACCGCACTTTTATTGCTTCAGAAACATAATTACAATTCTCGCTGAAATCATTACAGGTCTGAAATCACTATTCTATTATCTCCCTATTTATTTTCTATCTCCTCTATCTAATCTAATATATCTAATAGCTCAACCTGGATGGGAGCTATCTTTTATAGATGCCTAAAATCTAATTACAAACAGAAAATATGTTGTTCCTGATATCCTGCAGAATTTCCTGGGTTTATCCTAGAAGAGGATCAATTTGATCTTTTCCATAAATGGTGGCTTTGGATGGCAAGGACGGCAAAGTTAGATGGGAGATATTTTCCCTTAACTTTCTCAACCTTCTTATCCCCTTTTCCACCGCCAAAAGTCAGTCAACAAGTCAAAAAGTACATTCTGTTTTCATTTCAAAGATAAGTGGCTCATTTCGAAGATCCGCTCATTTCGAAGATACTGCAATTCTCATTCCGAAGATCCACTCATTCTAAAGACACTATGTTTTCTCATTCCAAAGATATCTGTTCATTTCGAAGACATTGTGTTCATTTCGAAGACACTGTGTTCATTCCGAAGACACTGTGTTCATTTCGAAGATCTTTAGAATGACCAACTGTGTTGACTCCAAATGGTTTTGGCTGCATTTCTCAGGTGTATTAGACCTCAGGATCAGATTGCAATAGTCTTCATTCTTCCTTGGATGTGAATTCCATGCCTTGCCATTCATTGGCAATGGCTGGAATTTATATGGAAAAACCAGTTTTCTACTGCATAGTAATAAGTCTTTGTACTATTTGCTGAATTTAGAGAAACTAATGCTTAATGATCATCAAAATAAGACTAGTGAAGTGCTGCTGTCAACCTAAGCATGACAAGATAACATAAAACTATACAAGAACTGTTAAAAATCAGAATATAATGTCCTTAACACTTCAATCATGCAAACAGTTAATACACAACATATTAAATCAACTTAACTAGCATATAAGATAATTCACAAGAGTTTTAGGCAGTTTTAACTATTTAAAACATGCTATAAATGAGGCTTATCCAGGCCTCATCATTCCCCCCAACTTATATTAATGCATGCCCTCATGCATTGCAGTAGGCTATGGAGTCACAAATGTCCATACTCATATTCCATGTTTCATAGAACAATTTAGTGCCTGTGTAATTTCTCATGAAGGTTTCTGAGTCATTATTCAAACTGATCATCCGGTTGGGAATCCTCTTCAAAATAGGAGGGAACCAGAGTAATGATGGTTGGAGGCCTGAATCTGAGACCTACCCAATAATGTTGCATAAAGGTATTTCTCTGGATTGAGAAGGCAATGCCTTATAATGGAAGGGCACTGCTTCAAAGTGGAGGGGCACTACTTCAGAATGAGCACCTATGTCTTCATATTCCCTAGATAATCCAAGTAGTAACTGAACCAAATCCTCCTCTTTATCTGATGTAGTTGATTGTTCTTCAACTTGTGACAACCTCTTTTTAGTTTCTCCACTTTTTGCTATAATTCTCTAATTTTCTTTTCATGTTTTTCAATAACATCTTTTCTTTCCTCAATCCATCTCATTTGTATTTTTATAACACTCTTGGCTGCTCTCGGTTGTTTTGTGATGTCCACCTCCTCTTCTTCGTTTGAATCAGAACCTAATACTGACAAATCAACTACAGTTTGTTGCTCAACAATGATCTCATCCTCTGCTTCAGACCCCTACTCCTGTACAGGAGGTTCCATGAAATTATCTATGATTACATCCAAATTCTCAGTGGCTTGTTGCACTTCTATGACATCAGGGCTATCCTGTCTGGTCTTCTCTTCAATCATTTGTTCTTTTATCTCTTTTTGTTGGAGTCTTGCAGACCTCCTAGTCCTTAATGTATATTTTCTCTTCTTGCCCTATTTTCTTGTGGTAACAGGGGCTGTAGGGATAGCTTCAGGCTCTTCACTGGGAACTTCACTCTCCTATTCTGACAGATAAATAACATCTTTAGAAAAATGAACCCTCTTCTATTTTATTTTTCTGTTGTCAATTTTAGCCCTTCTCTTCTTAGTCTGTGAGGTTGATGGTTCTAGAGAAAAATGCTTTGTTGCTTTTGCTTGGTGTGTTTCCTTCTCTACAATAGCATTTTTTTTAGCCTTTTCTTCTTCCTCTAGCATATTTTTTATAGCAACATCTGTATCCTCTTCTCCTTCATCTTCTTCTTCAAAAACTACATTAGTCAGGGTAGAATAAAACCTATTAAAGCTTCTAGGGTTTCCCATAAAATGATGTTGGCACACCTGTTTAATAAGACCATGATGATGAGGGCTCCTTTTTTCCTCTTGATAATGTTTTGCCATGCTCTGTAGTTCTCTGCGTATGCTAGAAAATTCACTCTAAATTTAGGTTGTTGCCTACCATGCCTGAGGTGGTTTAAAATTTTGAAATGATGCCCTGACAAAATTACATACTACCCTTCACAAGTTGAAAAATCTGGTAACCCATGTGGTTACGTTATTCCAGGGTTCTTGTAGGCTGGCCCTTTTTTCATTTTTCACTTCATTTCTCTGTTCTGATGTTGAGAAGACTGCTCTCTTCTACTGCTAGGTCACTGATTTCTGGTTTCTACAGAATTACAGGGTTTGCTCTTGTTCTTCTTCAGAAAGAACTTTTAATTTTTTTACTTTTCCTTGTAATCATTAGCAAATATGTCTTCAGAAAGAAAATATGGCACACTTCCTTATTATGTGCTCTGAACACCTGGCCATCAATCATTGGACATCCTTGCCATCAAATTTTCTTTACTATTTTTAGCTCGTCCATTCTGCATGCAAATTTTCCCACATGAGTGGTTATTAGCAATGAATGGTGGTGGCATGTTTGTTGGTTATTTTCCTTGTGATTCTCGTACTTCCTCGATGGGTGCAAAATATGAGATGAATCTAACCGCAAGCCAGCTGACATGTGTCAATGATCACATGGAGTAAAACAATTCTACTGACTATGTCTTTTTCTCCCTCCTTGGATGCCACATGGAAACAGACTGTTAAATCTTCATTCTGAAGATTATGTTTCATTCTGAAGACTAAGTTGGGCATTTAATTCAAAGATAACCTCATTTCAAAGATAAACCTTCATTCCAAGACAAACCTTCATTCTAAAGACAAACCTTCATTCTGAAGACAAACCTTCATTCCGAAGACAAAGGCTTCATTCCGAAGATACCACGGTTATTGAAGATACAACAGTCATTCTGAAGACATAGAAACCAACATTTTTCTCTTTCTCCAAGCATGTTTTGTTTATGCCAACTCTTATGAACACTTTTATACTAATGGTTAATTGTCATATACTATATATCAAATATTTACAATGAGAAAAGTGCAAGAAACATATATACCTGGTTAAAACAAGTTAATGCAAGTTTTGAAAGATGACTGCTTCTGTTGATATTCTGCTGAGGCTTCCTGCAACACTTCAAAAACAAGTGCAGTTGGTGAATTTGTACAATGGTGACTCAGAAATTTCAAGGTTATGCATGCCAGAAAACTGGTTTTCATGCATACCAACTCAGTAGTGCCTTAGAAAAGGTTTTCACTGCTGAGTTATTCATTTTTCTCTCTTTTTTTCTTGGTTTCCTTTTTTTTCCTCTCCTTTTCTCTCTTTTTTTCTTGATTCTGATTATGCCCATGAAGGATTTCATGATTTCCCTGAAATCATGCCCATGAAGGAATTCATAATCAGAATTTATTCATCTTTTTGTTTTCTACTTTTTCTGATTTTTTTTTTATTTTTCTTTTAAGATTCAAAGATATGATCATTTGGAATCTTCATCAGAAGAAGAAGCCTCTTCTGTCAAATGTAACTGTGTGAAATACCGAGCAAATTCCACCTTTGTTAGTGGTTTATGGTACAACTGTAAAAGATGTCCATTCACCACTAATATCCTCCTTAAATCATCAACTAAAGAAAGTTGAACAACTTCATTCTCAAACTCCCCTGGTTCATCCTTGCTGCTCTTAATGTGATCATCATGCCACATTTTCCATTTTTGTTGAGTGAACTCTATTTGGTGAAGTGCTTCCAACCAAAGTTCATCAAATGCATTCAACTGCAAAATTTGTTTTTTTGTACCTGCAACAACTCAATGCCAACTGCTAAAGATGCATAAAATGTTAGTAAAGCATTAGGATGTTGCACCAATATATCAAACAAATTTGCTCCCTGGTTTTTAGTCAACCAACTATTGTTGTTCAAAGGTTGTTTTGGTTGTATTTCAGTTTGTTTTGTACCAGGCTGATTTGAATTGGTTCTTGGAGAAACATTTTTATTTACAACAATGGAGGCCAAAACTAAAGTATTCTTTTCATTTTCCTTATGTGTTCTAAGAAACTGTGGGCTTTCTGTACAATCATACTTAGGTGTAATAAGTTTACCCGAAAGCAAGTTAACTAATTTTCCACCTTTTTGTATGGTTTTAGGATATACTTTCTTCTTTTTTCTTGGTTTGCTAAAACACATTTCTTGAACAATCCTATTAATGATTGGTACAACTTGAGGTAAAGGGATTGTAACAGTTAAATGTTCTAATTCCTTTATCAAATCTGATTGTGAAGATGTTATTTTTGATATCTCAGACTGTTCAAAATATGATACTTTATTTGATGAGGTATCTTGTTCTTCTTGATGTTGTTTTAGTGTGGATTTGTTTTCATGTTCATTCTTTTTAACTTCACTTTCTACACTGATAAGTGGAATAGGTTCAAGCAGTGGTTCACCTGAACACAACTGAGTTTTAACACGATCACTAACATTTATTAGGGCTATATTTTTTGATTCAACCACAGAGACAAGGGTTACCTGTTTAACATGATTTGTACTGACCACAGATTGAGTTGAAAATAGAGGTTGTTTTAATTTTTGTTGTTGTTTTCCATGATAGAAATTATGGATATAATTAGGCAACAAATTTGATTTTTGTTTTTGACAATGTTGCTGCCCTTTGTACAGATTTTGATGTTGTACCCATTGATATCCCTGTAATTTTGGTTGCAACCATGGTGGATGTTGTTGATTCCATTGTTGTTGCATCCATCCATGTTGAGACCATGCTTGGGAGTATGCCCATGGTGGTTGACTCCAACATTGTTGAAGTGGACCTGAAGCAGACCATGGCATATACCAAGGATTATTTCCCCAATGTGCAGGAAATTGAGAAGCATTCTGATATGGAAATTTATGAAAATTATTCCCTTGTCCTTGTCCTACAAAATTGATTTTTTTCATAGGTTGAGACTGTTTTTCAAAGACACTTTTAAGTTCGGCAATAAACTACACCGATCTGTGGGGTGTCCTAATTGACAAATGCTACATGTAGCAGGTATAAATATTTTGTTCAAAGGACAATCATGAAGAGAGTGTTGCTTTTTACATTCTGAACAATAGATGGCTGAAGATTCAGTAGATTCATTTTTTTCATCTAATGTTCTATCATGTACTAAAATATCAGCCTCTTTCATGCATTCTTTCAAATCATGTTTTTCATTACCAATTCTGTGTTTTCTATGCCTTGAATGAGAGTAATTTTTATAGAGTTTAATAATTTCCTGAAATTTAAGTGCATTTGTATCTCCTCTTCCCAAGATATCCAATGCATCCCTAGATTCATCTTGTAGTCCCCTTAAGAATATGACTTTGCAAATTTTAGGTTCAACACTTCCACATCTCTTATGAACAAAAGAAAATCTGTCTATATAATCTTCTAAGATTTCATTTTCCTCTTGTTTCATTGTAAGAATTTCATCATTTTGATTCTTGACTTGACAATATTCTTGGTATCTCTCCAAGAATATGTTTTCCATCTCATCCCAAGTTCTAATTGAGTCAGGTGCTAAGGTGATAAACCATCGTAGAGCTAACTCTTTAAGAGTGGAAGGAAATAGTTTGAGCTTTTGATTGTCATTAGTGTAATCATGAGCTTGACATACAATTTTAAACTCAAACAAAAACATATCAGGATCTTCGGATGTAATTCCCTTGAAAGTTGGTAATACTGCAGGTGAAATGACCTTCATGGGAGCATTTTGATTAAGATCTAGTTGGATGGGATTTTGAAAAGTTCTGGCAGGTGCACTAGTTGCACTAGGGTGGAGCACATTGTTGGCTCTACCTTGATTCTCTTGTGAGCCTTCCATTGTAGGTTCCCAAAAACAATTATAAATCTTGTCAAATTTTCCTGATTGTATGGATTTGTCAAGAGAAAATGGTGTTGAACTACTTAATTTTCCTCCTTGTAATGATTTCTCAAAGGATCTTATGGTGTTGGAAGTGGATGATTGGGATTCTTTGAAAATTCCAACATTTTTGGAAATAAAAAATTTAGACATTTTTGACATAATTTCAACCTCTTGTGAAATTTTTCTTCTTGTGGTTTCTTGCTTATTTCCTAAATGGACTGAAATACAATTTACCAATAACAATTACTTATACCAGTCATTACATTCAGATTTTACTCTAAAATTCACAACTTAGCATATTTAATAATTATTGGACTACTTTTCACCTTCTAACAACACCGTGTTCCCCGAAAACGATGCCAAAATGATGGGTTGTCATTAAGCACATCATTAATTCTCAATGAATTTATCAATCCAGGGTGGTGTCCAAGGCTATTTACGAGAGAAAGTTCAAGCGGGGTTGTAGTTCAGTTCATTTGGAAGCAAGCAGGTCTTATTGGTGGAATTGATTGTGTGGGGGTTTTGTGTCACTTCTACCCCTAAATTGCATAAATTGAACTTTAATCTATTTGCAAGAATGAAAACTAATTGCTAATTGCAGAAATGAAACCCTAGTTACAGTTGCAAGAATGAAATCTAATTAAATTGCAGAATTGAAACTCTAGTTATAGTTGCAGAATTGAAAGTCTATTTAATCTTGCAATAATTGAAATGAAGCATAAAAACTAGATCCTGTCAATGCTCTGTAATAGAAGGTCGTCAATCTTCTGTGTAGGGTTTTGACAGCAAAAACAAGAATGCAGGGAAATTACAGAAAACTTGTAAATTGCTGGAAATGGAAATTTGTAGTGAATTGGAAAGTTGTTGGGAATGAAAAGAATAACCAGATCTACCACTAATCATATCACAAAAACATTATGAACAAGAATTAAACAACTAGGAATGTTAGTTGTGCAAAAGAATGAAAATGACAAGTTCACAACTTATTCTTGCTGCAACAAAATCAGAATAAAACCTGTCTGTCAGTCCTCCTCCTAGGTCCGGAAGTGGCCAGCCTCCTTTCTCAGAAGAAGGTTTGAATTCTTCTTTAAGTCTTACTCACACTCAGACATAACAAAATAAATGGAATGAAACTGCACTTTTATTGCTTCAGAAACATAATTACAATTCTGCTGAAATCTGTTATAGGTCTGAAATCACTATTCTATTATCTCCCTATTTATTTTCTATCTCCTCTATCTAATCTAATATAATATCTAATAGCTCAACCTGGATGGGAGCTATCTTTTATAGATGCCTAAAATCTAATTACAAACAGAAAATATGTTGTTCCTGATATCCTACAGAATTTCCTAGGTTTATCCTAGAAGAGGATCAATTTGATCTTTTCCATAAATGGTGGCTTTGGATGGCAAGGACGGCAAAGTTAGATGGGAGATATTTTCCCTTAACTTTATCAACCTTCTTATCCCATTTTCCACCGCCAAAAGTCAGTCAACAAGTCAAAAAGTACATTCTATTTTCATTTCGAAGATAAGTGGCTCATTTCGAAGATACTGCAATTCTCATTCCGAAGATCCGCTCATTTCGAAGATACTGCAATTCTCATTTCGAAGATCCGCTCATTCTGAAGATACTACAATTCTCATTTCGAAGATATCTGTTCATTTCGAAGACATTGTGTTTTCTCATTTCGAAGACACTGTGTTCATTTCGAAGACACTGTGTTCATTTCGAAGATCTTTAGAATGACCAACTGTGTTGACTCCAAATGGTTTTGGCTGCATTTCTCAGGTGGATTAGCCCTCAGGATCAGATTGCAATAGTCTTCATTCTTCCTTGGATGTGAATTCCATGCCTTGCCATTCATTGGCAGCTTGCTGGAATTTATATGGAAAAACCAGTTTTCTATTGCACAGTAATAAGTCTTTGTACTATTTGCTGAATTTAGAGAAACTAATGCTTAATGATCATCAAAATAAGACTACTGAAGTGTTGTTGTCAACCTAAGCATGACAAGATAACATAAAACTATACAAGAACTGTTAAAAATCAGAATATAATGTCCTTAACACTTCAATCATGCAAACAGTTAATACACAACATATTAAATCAACTTAACTAGCATATAAGATAATTCACAAGAGTTTTAGGCAGTTTTAACTATTTAAAACATGCTATAAATGAGGCTTATCCAGGCCTCATCAGGGTAAATCGTAGACTTATGAGCAATATTGCACAATATATGCTTGTAATTCCCTCCATTGAGATGAGTCCCTCAAATTTATGGTTTGGGTGTGTTGGTGTTTCATTGGAGTTCTAATTTAGTTTCCAAACCACTAATCTATCCTACACTATCAAAGACATGACTAAATTATATTCATAAACTAAAGCTACACATTTGATGGAAATTAAAGCAAAACAGGGGAAATAATAGAAATTAAAATTAAACTATAGGAAAAAAGAATTGAAAAAAATAGAGAATAGGGAAAAGGTAAGGGAATAACACTATTGAGAGTGGGACCATGCTTCCAGTAGGTTTTTCTCACATTAATAATTCACCAAACGCAAATTGATTTAATCAGAAATGACTCAAAAATATTTTATTAAAATTGCAGCAGGATAGGTACAAGAAAAATTTGGGATCATGTTTTCAGGGGTGGCCTCCACATTTATAATATATGCAACCATACCTATTACATATTGGAAACAAATCAAATATTTGATTTTATTTTACAATAGTATGCATGAATAAAGGGAATCGAGTAAAATATCAAGCTCTTTAGACTATTTTAGTGTATTCTATTTTATCAAAATATATTTGATATTTGTTTTACTTGATTTACATAGTTTTTTTACATAACAACTAAAAAATAGATAGTTTATCATCTTTGACACTGTCCCTAATATGGATTCAACGCTAAGACTCCATTTTCATAATTTGCTAAAATCACGTTCTTTTTTGCCGACAACAGGGTTGTGCTGGAATTTGACTTTAATAGGAATCAGAAACCTTATCTGTAGAAGTAAAAAAGTAGGCACAAAAATGGAATTCAAGCACCTAATGGGAAATAGGTGTCTGATAGTCAAGCACCAAATACGAATCGGGCACCTGTCAGTCAAGCACCAAACGGGAATCAGGCGCTTCAAAGGGAACATGCACCTAACTTAGTGCTTCACACTAGTGTACTCTAGACATTTTGCCTTTAATTTTACCATCATGAAATTAAAAGTGCAAGGTCTTAGTGGGACCTTGACATAAACATACTAACACATAGAAAATTCTATGAAATCTACACAAAAATACACTCAAAAACAAATATTAAATATCATGCAAAATAAATTGTTAAACATATATAAAATTCTTATAAAACATATATATCTATAGAAATAAGTGTTGTAGTTCATAGGGAAAGTAGTACAAAAAATGAGCATATACATAACTTATCAATGGAGGCAAATGAGACAACAATGGAAAGTTTTTGAGATCCAGGAAAGCTTTTATGAGAATGGAAATAGTGTAGCTTTAAGACTAAAATAATGAAAATGGCATTGAAACTAGGACCTAGCTTCATATGGTGGTAGTTATGGCTGGAATAAAATACACGCATATTTAGATCAGAGCATAAAACAAGGGAGCAAGTATGGGATAGTATTATGAGCAAGATAATAGAAACACTATCTATCATATTATAGGAGAAAATAGACATAAAAATGGAGGAAGGGATTATTATACGAAGCCTTGGAATAGCTATAACAGAGAAACAACTTAGGGATGGATACATAGGTGAGATCCCATTGAATAACATAGAGTGGATACCGCCTCCCACAAAGTGGGTGAAGGCAAACACAAATGGGGCCTCTACTAAAAACCTTGGGAAAGCTAGTTTTGGTATTATCATGCAAATTTGGAAAGGAGAACAGGTGTACTGGAGAGCAGAAGGTATAGAGAGGCAAAAAATAATGAAGCATAAGGGTAGGTGATCTTGTCAACACTAGTGATAGTTGCAAATCTATAGTTAAATAAGTTGTGGATAAAGACAAACTCTTAGGTACGGGATAGAATTTTGGATCCAGGAATTGGAAAGAGAAAGAAGGTGGAAGCAGTTCAGAATATTTGGAAAACATTTCAAGATATTTTATTACACATATCAAGCAAGAGGGAAATAGGATGGTAGACTATTTAGAAAAATGGAGAAAAGATTTGGATGAAGGGCAATATGTGGACTCTCAGTTAGAAAATCAGAGAAGTTGGTTCCTAAGAATCCAGGGGATACAGGAGATGATGCAAGTAAATAGTAGAACAAGAAGAGTATACAATGAGTCTAATGATTCTATCATAGTTAGGCCACAAAGCAACACAACATGAATATAAATGGATGGTTTACAAAATTTAGATAAATTACATAAATTGGAATTCAACTATGGTAGTGTTGAGGTGTATGGATATTTGCATTATGTATGGTAATATTCTATGGGTAATTTTGAGTCAGGGTGGACTGGAGAAGGATATTATTTCTCCCTTGATGCCTATCCAGCTCAAAAAAAATGTATTTACTCCACTTGTCCAAAGTACAACCACCTCATAAATCCATACATTTTTTAATGCATTTCACACACCCCCATGGACCTTGGAAAACTAATTTAAAATTAGTTTCCACTTTTACTAAGCCACCCATTCCCAAGGAAATTTAATAACCCCACCCATATCCCTTCCACCTCATCACTCTCTAGATCCTTCCCCCACCTACCCTACCCATGTGGAAGCAATGTGGAGCCTATGTGGTATTCCATACCAACCTAGGCGATCACACACACTCACCTTACGAGGTCTTGTACCTTTTTGAGGTGGTTTTTTGCTCCCACAACCATCTTGACCAATATGGTCTCGCTTGCACACCCATTTTCTTCTTCACCACCTCCCTTGATGCATCCTATTACCTTTTTAGACTAGGCTTTTACATTCCCATGACATTGCTTTACACTTTACATGCCTCCTTGGGCACCCTTTTTCACACCTCTTCCTTAGGCACCTCTTTTACACTCACCCTTTGGTCTCTCCCCATTTTTGCATGCCTCCTTAGGCTACACGGCTTTTTTTGACATTTTTTTTACTATTTTTTATAATATCCATGGTGTCCATGCTTGTTCAGGTCTGTCATTCCATGGTCGCATCTACTTTCCCTCCTATCCATCTACATTCATTCTTCCTCCTCTCCAAGATTCTAAATACCACTCCCTTCCCTTCCACCCATAACCGATCCCTTTCAAAAAATTTCCCCCGTAATCACACCTTCCCACCCCACACTCCCTTCCTACCCTTTTTCCCTTTCCATTTTCCTACCTTGACTTCCCTCACTAATCACCTTAAATCACCACTTCCCATTCCCCTTATCCAATTTTTTCAAGTGGCTTATCCTTGGCCTCATGACCTCACCTACACACTCACCACTTGAGGGGGTTGCCAAGTATACTCCCATGGGGATAATCATCTCATTGGGGAAAATAAACATAAAAAATTTTGACAGACATTTTTGCACTATGTTATTTTTTTACAAACACATTACAAAAAGGGGCATTTGTAGCATCGTAAAATTAACAATTTTTTCTATTAATATAATAAATTAGAAATAAAAATACCTAAACAAGCATTACAAAATCACAAATAATCTAAATTCCCTAAGAATGCCTAATAAAACTTTAGAAAGCACCACAAGCATTAAAATAAATAAATAATAAATTAAATTTTGAAAACATTCCCCATATCCACAAAAATGTTAAAAATAATAAAAATGTAAATAAAATAAAATAATAAATCCCTACCCATTTCCCTACACCATTAATAATTAATTAAACCTAGATTAGGCTAATTAAATGTAATTAATATCACCATCATGATCCCTATTTATTACCCCTCCCACATAGAAAATGACATAAATAAATAAAATAATAGCAAAGATAATTAACATTAATTAAATACATTAATAAATCTCCCTTTTTGCTAATTAATCAAGGTTAAAATAATTTCTAGGCAAGACATTTAATAAAAAATTTCTAGATGCCTAGAAAATATGCCCCTCCCAAATCTCTAAAAATCCCCTAATTAATATGCCACCTCACATGCACTTTCCCTCCATGCCACAAATAGAAATTTTAAATTTAAAATAATGCCAAGTCAAAATTTGTATTTATTCCACCTGGCCAAAGGACAACCACCTCATAAATCCATGCAATTTTTAATTCATTTCACACTCCCCCATGGCCCTTGGGAAACTAATTTAAAATTAGTTTCTCATTTCCCTAAGCCACCCATTTTCAAGGTAAATTAATAATCCCACCCATCTCCCTTCCACCTCACCACTCTCTAGACCCTTCCCCACCTACCCTGCCCATGTGGAAGCCATGTTGAGCCTATGTGGCATCCCATACCAAATCGTAATCAAACCCTAACCCACCCAAACTGTACTTCCTTGTTTTTAATTCATCCCCCACTTAACCACTCACCCTCACTAAAACTCTAATCCTAAATTTTTTTCCTTATCCCTTCCATTAATTAAATAACTAATTAAATTAATTAATTAATTATTTAATTAATTTCCCCTTACCTTCTCATCACCTTCCTCCGGACTCCTTTTCTCTCTCCATTCCCCATTGATTAACTAGTTGATTATTTAATTAAATAACTAATAATTCATTCATTACATCAAATTCACTTATGCCATAACCTTTTTTTTTACCCCACAACATTCCCTTACAAAACCAAAAATAAATACATAAATTTACAATCCAGGTTTCAACCACTTACCGGTTGTCTCCTACATGTAGCCGCACCTCCCACCGCTGCCCCTCTACCCTCGCTTGTTCTTGCCCTACTCATTTATGCCATTTACTTACTCTCTTCTATATTCCTCTCATCCTCCACAACTGCAAAAATACCCCTCATGACTGCACATTGCATTTTTAAAACCTTCGTGTGAGACCACTCGAGGTAGTCATGCGACCAGTGTAAGTGATCATGTGCACTTGCCTTAGGAGATATCATGCTCGTCTGAGGTTTTTTTATACTCCCACAACTATCTAGGCCAAGATGGTCTCACCTACACACCCATTTTCTTCTCCACCACCTCCCTTGATGCACCCTGTTACCTTTTTAGACCCAACTTTTACATCCCCATAACATTGCTTTACACTTTACATGCCTCCTTGGTCACATCTTAGGCACCTATTTTACACTCACCTCCTTGGGCTCTCCCCATTTTCATACACCTCCTTAGGCTACACACCTTTTTTGCCTTTTTTACTCTTTTTTGTAATGTTCGTGGCGTCCATGCTTTTTTGGGTTTGTCTTTCTTCCATGGTCGCATCTCCTTTTCCTCATGTCCATATGCATTCATTCGTCCCCCTCTCTAAGATTCCAAATACCACTCCCTTACCTTCCACCCATAACCAATCTCTTTCAACAAATTTCCCCCATAATCACATCCTCCCACCCCCACCCTCCCTCCCTACACTTTTTCCCTTTCCATTTCCCTACCCTAACTTCCCTCACTAATCACCTTCAATCACCACTTCCCATTCCCCTTATCCAATTTTTCAAGTGGATCATCCTTGGCCTTGTGATCTCACCTCGCACTCACCACTTGAGGGGGTTGCCAAGTATACTCCCACATGGATAATCATCTCACTGGGTCAAATAAACATCAAAATTTTGACAAATGTTTTTACACAATGTTATTTTTTTACAAAAAAAATATTGCAAAAAGGGGCATCTGTAAACATCGTAAAATTAACAATTTTTTTTCTAATATAATAAATTAAAAATAAAAATACCTAAACAAGCCTTACAAAATCACAAATAATCTAAATTCCCTAAGAATGCCTAATAAAACCTTATAAATCACCACAAGAATTAAATAAAATAAATAATTAATTAAATTTTGCAAACATTCCCCATATCCACAAAAATGTCAAAGATAATAAAAATGTAAACAAAATAAAATAACAAATCCCTACCTATTTACCTACACCGTTAATAATTAATTAAAACTAGATTAGGCTAATTAAATGTAATTAATATCACCATCATGACCCCTCCCACAATGACATAAATAAATAAAATAATAGCAAAGGCAATTAAAATTAATTAAATACATTATTAAAACTCCCTTCTTGCTAATTAATCAAGGTTAAACAAAGTTCTAGGCAAGGCATTTAATAAAAAAATTCTAGATGCCTAGAAAATATGCCCCTCCCAAATATCTAAAAAAATCCCCTAATTAATATGCCATCTCACATGCACTTTCTCTCCATGCCACAACTAGAAATTATAAATTTAAAATAGTGCCAAGTCAAAATCTGTATTTACTCCACTTGGCAAAAGGAGAACCACCTCATAAATCCATGCAATATTTAATTCATTTCACACTCCCCCATGGCCCTTGGGAAACTAATTTAAAATTAGTTTCCCTTTCCCTAAGCCACCCCTTCCCAAGGCAATTTAATAACCCCACCCATCTCCCTTCCACCTCACCACTCTCTAGACCCTTCCCCACCTAACCTACCCATGTGGAAGCCATGTGGAGCCTATGTGGCATCCCACTCACCTAGCCCTAAAAACTCTATAAATACCCTTGGCCATGGCCAAGGGAAGGGAGCCCATTTTATGCTAAGTATATGCTTCCAAAATCTCTACTCACCACTTACCTAAGCCTACTTGACCACTACCCACAACCTTAAATCACGTTCTAAGACCCCCGTAACTCCATTATTCCCCTTTTCAAGCTCTCAGATTTAATAGTTTTTAGTTTACATTCACTATCCCGAGATGCCTCCCCTGAGATGATCCCGACCACTACCTACCGCCTCTCCAAATATAGTATCACCTCTATTACAAAACATCTACAACAAAATATCTCCGATGACATTTCAACACAAAAAGGTATAATATTTGGTTTTCTATACTCTGGTTTACATAGCAACAGAGTTCTTGTTATTTACTATGGTTTTTATCTTATATGAACAAAGGACCAACTTAGATGGGCCCATTTAACTATTAACATCTTTCTTGTTGGTTGTGTGCAGGTATATTAGTCATCTTTAGCAACCCTTGGAAGATTCTACACCCTCACACGTACTCATACAGTTTCTCCTAATCACATTTATTTGTGGGAAAGAAACATATACACCATTTTTGTAAAAGCCCTTTGGACTAATTTGTAATTGTAAAATATAAAGAGCTTTATTTTGTATTGTAAAATCATATATTTGTAATAAAATTCATTGTATATCTTGTTCTCTTTGTCTTGATATTTAGCTTGTTGATGGTGGTTTCTCCTCTGTAAAAAGTGGCATGCCTGGTGGGACCATTCCCATGACAAGCACCTTATCTCTATTTCATTCTATTTTATGTCAATAAAAGGATAAAATGAAGTCTCTTATTTATGCATTATTGTTACTATTTTCAACCACAGTTGTGCTATTTCACTAATTTTTGTCATTTTTTATTGTTTTATAGGTAACAATTGAGACTGTTTGGGTAGATTATGCAGAGATGTTTTATCTCCAAAGACATAGACTAACAAAAATTGTGTAGGCTTCAAGGTAAGTCCCTCTCTTTCTACTCTCCTCACTTTTAACAGTATAATATTGGATTTTTTAGCATATACAATCTTCCTTAGACCTCCTTTAGTCTAGATTACCCCTATGGGCATCCTTCCACACACACATTTAGCATAGTTTGTCCTTTTGGATTTTAGTTTAGCTTTTGTCCCCTTTGGGCTCTTTTGCACACTCTACACACACTTCACCAAGCCTCCTTGGGCTATTTTATTTTTCTTTTAGTATAGCTTGCTTTCTTAAGCTCCTTTATTACACAAGCACTTCACAAGCCTCCTTAGGCTTACCTTTTTACCACATACAAGCCTCCTTAGGCTTCCTTCTTAGTATATTTTGCCCCCTTGGGCTTCACCTTTCACACACACACCACAACCCCTTTTAGGCTTGCTTTTATTTAGCTAGAATAGTTAGCTTTAGTTGTTTATTTTACTTTTTAGTACTTTTATTTACTTTGTAGCTTTAAATAAGTTTAGTTTTAGCCAATATTTCTTTAGTTTTTAGTTTTAGCTTAGATTTCAATTTATGTTGCAAATAGGTCTGTTAATAGTAGTCCTTATCTTGCATCGCTTTTACTTTTACTTGTCATTTCACAAATAGGACCCTCAAATTTTGAGGACTATCTTTATTTTTATTGAAGATTGCCTACCTAAAGGTAGTACTACATTATT
Source organism: Wollemia nobilis (assembly GCA_028583015.1). Taxonomy (NCBI): domain Eukaryota; kingdom Viridiplantae; phylum Streptophyta; class Pinopsida; order Araucariales; family Araucariaceae; genus Wollemia; species Wollemia nobilis. The sequence goes on from JAQPPZ010016610.1 coordinate 2,954,083, forward strand.
TTGTCGTACCTATATTTCTACCTTTACTTTCTATGTTCTAAAATATGACCTCCTCCCTAGAGACGGTCTAGTCAATCTACACACACTACATAGGATACAGTCTAGATCTGTTCTGCCTACTAAAACCTACTACTATATTGCCTCCTCAAATATGGTGCCACACTGTCCTACTACCTCCTTGAAGGTGTTCTTTCTTATAAACTATTTTATATTGTTTGCTTTCTATTTTTGCATTACCAGTTGTACCGTCCCCTAGAAGATGGTCTTACCTATCTGTAACCACCTCCCTGAAGGCAGTCCTCCTAATCATTTATTTTGGTTATCTACTATCTATTTGTTATTGCTTGTTATACCTATCTTTGTGAATACGGTCTCACTTCCTATAATCGTCTCCTTGCAAATGGTCTCTCTTGCATACAAAATTTTGATAGAAAAATGTATTTTTAGTTACATAGTTGTTAGAATAGCATTAGTTCTAGCCTCTACATAGACATTTTGCTTATTTTTTGCTTAGTGTAGATTTCACACACACTCACAATGCATGTTCCACATTCCATATTCTCATATATACATTTGAGTGCAATGATAACCTCCTTGGTGACTTTGGATTTCACTACCAACCATCGAGAGCCCTAGAATTGCCATAGTTAGTATGATAGTCTCTTGGATTTCATCATCAAGAGGCATGTTACGCTTGGGACTAGCTTGGGGTAATAATTAGGTTAGATTCCCTTTAGCCATGAGGCTTAATAATTGGTGAAATACATCTATCACTTTTGTCCAAGCCCGTCCGAGGGTGAAGCGAACGCCTGTGGGGTTTTACCTTAGGTATTAGGGAAGTAGCAAGACTTAGACAGTGTGACTTTTCTCGTAGAGGTATTTTTGTCCGCTTAGGCTACCCTATGACTACCCTTCATCCTAGAAAGCCACTTTCATGCTAGCACACTTTTGTAGATACCACTTCACCTCCATATTTTGTAGATACCACTTCACATCCACCTTTTGTAGTCTAGGGTAGGCTTTACATAAAACACACAAAAAAACCCTATCTATATATATTTGTGTGGTTATATATATATATATATAACCACACAAAACTAACCTACGATGGACCCTACCCAATAATTTTCCATCACACATATCTTACCACCTTTGAGTGGATAATTATTCACTTAATCTACCTCTTTGCTACGACATAATCCTTTACCCCAAATACACATCACAATTATGACCTTTACCCCATTATTACTACCATGGCCCATGTTTAGACCACTTCTTTAGATACCTCTAGTGAAGGCTAGTTTTACTTGACATCAACAATTCCCCTTACCTTTTGATCCATCAACCTCTACCTTACCTTTGATCATCATTACCCAACCCCCATCCATTATCGCTACCATTCCCGACCTTTTATCCCAACCCCTTATCGATTATCCCACTTCCTAAAACCTTACCCAATATCCTACTTTTGTACCACCCCCACTCCAACAACTAATATCTCAACCCCAAATTAATGTAGTTAACCATTTTGTTACCCCTCCCTCTACCTCGAACTTTGTAACTACTAATGTTAGACCCTCCCAACTGTCCTCTTCCACACTCCCTCCTCAATCCAATTTCACCACTACCCCACCATATACTATGGTATATGGTATGCCAATTCATGAACTTAGTATTTGTATGCCTAATATTCCACCTCCAACCAACCCTCTCTTAACTTTAGCCTTAGAATATTCTACTAGTGCTAATCCTCCACTTCAATCTATTTTTCTCAATGTCCAACCCCCAAATCAAATACAAATATCATCTAATCCCTCTATTCCTCCTCAATCCCCCTCTCTTACTCAACAACATGTACCCTCACCCCAATCCCAAAATCAATCCTTTATACCACCTCAACAATCCCCCTCCAATCCTCCTGTTCAACCTTCTTATATCCAATACCAAGCCATCCCACAAAAACCACCCCAGTCATATCAATAGCCTCAACAACCCTCTCAACCCAACCCTCAAACATTATACCCATACCCTCAAAATCAATACACATCATATCAAGTCCCTCAACATCCTATCCAACCTCAATATACCTCATCCCAAATTTCCCAATACACTCATCCACTAGTTCCTCAACAACTCTCTCAACCTAACCCTAAAAATTTACCCACATATCCTCAACATCAATACATGCCATCCCAAATTTCTCAACCCACTCTGCCACAAGTTCCTTCATCTCCTCCACAACCACAACCGAACTCTTCACACCCAAGTCCCTCTTTTTATCCACCTCATGATGCCTATCAATATTACCCTCAATATCCATAATACACCTCTTACCCTTCATAACAATTGTCACCTCAACATAACACCCAAACATACTCTCTCCAACTCCAAAATTAACCTCCCAACCTCCCACCTATACTCCTACACCTCATAATCCCACTTACAATCCAACTCTCACCCTACCTATGTTGCAGTCCTCTTAACAGGATGAGATACAATGACTTATTAGTTATATGAATGCACTACAACTTCAAATCATATGCGTAGGCTACCAAAAGTCTACTCTTAGTCAAAATTACACATAAACTATACATTTATCCATACCTGCCCTAATTTACCCTTACCAATTTGAGATACCCAAATTTAACCCTAAATTTGAGCTACCAAAAGACTTTTTGAGCAGGTATCTTAAAGCATATTTTCTCATTAGTAGTATTGACCACGTCCTCCTTTGTATCTTTAGCATATACCTAAGTGGAATTCCTCTCAAATGATATATTTCTCTACCACATCATAGCATCTACTATTTTTAGCAATTTACCAACCTCTTCCTTGAGAGATTTTCCTTCTTAATAAAAAAGAAAGCTAACCTCACTGACCTCTATAACCTTAAACAATTCAAAGATAAATCTGACTTATATTATGGAGCTCGATGGCAAGCAATGATTAATGAATTACCATTTTCCTTACCCATCACTGATTTGACTTGTCTCTTCACTCATAGTTGCAACAAACACATTTCTTTACTCTTGTAATTACAATAATACAAGACATTTGAAGAGGAATTGGCCCAAGCTAAGGTCATTGAGGATATTAAAATCCAAGAGGGTGTCATATAACTTAAAAATAAAGAGTGTAACAATAAATATCAAAATGGTAATGTCACTTCTTCCAAATCCCCCAAAATAAACCAAATTATCCTTCCTACACTCCCTACTATCCCCACTTCCCAATATCCCACACAACCCTAACCTAAACCAACACCCCAACTATCCTCAACCCAACCCTTAGCCTCCACTTCCATAGCCCAGCCTTTGATCAAGCCTCATCAAGAACTATAGGCTAAAAATAGGTACATTCATACTTAGCCAAAATTTGACTAAGTATGAAGAAGAAATGCAAAAGCGCTAAAAATCAGCCAAAACAAAGAAACGTTAAATTCAGCCCAAAATTGAGATGTCTAGCAAAGTTGCGTTTCTCTATTCCCTTTGTATTTACTGTGCAAATGTGAATGATGTTTTAAATAGAAAAACACCTTGAGGAGGTAAAAATAAATAAGAATTGATAGGCTAATTTGAACAAAAGATAAATCACACTAAAAATAGGGTGCAATAAAGAAGTCAAAAAAGTCGTGCTTCTCTACCATTTTTGCAATTACCGTGCAAAAAAAAAAGTTCTAAAAAGGGAGTAGAATAGAGAATATCCAAAACTCGTCCAAATCACAAAAAATTCAGTGAGTATTGCTCTCATTTTTTCTTTGTATCCAACACGTAAAATTGAAAAGCACAAAGACAACACCAAAAGCTAAGAAACTCGACAAAGTACAAAGTTGTGTTTCTCAGACACCTTTTTTGAGAGCACACAAAACTAAAAAGTGTATAAGAACATGTTAGAAATATTGAGTTTATCATTGATGTCAAAGGAGTTGTCATTGATGTCATAGGTGCATGGTATTCAAGGCAAAAATATTCTTCAAAGGTGATAAGTTTAGAAGGGTGGACAATTTCAAGAGAAGCAAGGCAAAGTATATTTAAAAGCAAGGTATTATAATATTTAAATATCAAATTTAAATATTATAAAGAGAAGGACATTATAAATTGATGTGACAAGGCTTGACATATTTAAATCAAAGGATTTAAATATATGAAAGTTTAATAGTCCAATATTATAATATTTTTAAATATTATAATATAAGAAAATGGACCGACATCCTTGAAGGTAAATATTAACACAAATTAATGGGTCAACCTCCTTGGAAAAATTGATAAAAGGGGAGCATATATATATGAGGTAAAATTTTATTTTTAAAGGTGTGTTGATGAGAGCAATTCGAAAAACGTGCGCAAAGAGAGGTGCAACCTACAACGAATAGGAGAGGAGAAGCATAGGAGGACGTGCGATGGTGAAGAGAAATCTAAAGGTAGAGTTAAATATTGGTTGACGTCCTTTTGGTCTCAACCACTAGGGTAGCCCAGTCGATCATCTGGCCCGTGTTAGGGTGTTGTAGTGTAGTAGGTTCAGAGATCAAATCCCTATGGTGCCAAATTTTTTGTGCAAAGGAAATACAAGGTATGAAGGTTTAAATATTAGTTGTTGCCTTTTTATTCTTAGATAGTGGAGCAGCCCAACCGGTTGGCTAGGTCATGCTAGGGCACTGTGGAGCAAGAGATCCAAAGTTCAAATCCCTTCGAGGGAGGTTTTTGCTATGCAATTGTTGATTGGAGGTGCAACAAAGGTTTAAATATTTGTTGAGTGCCTTTTGGTTTCATGTGTTGTGGTAGCACAACTGGTCACGAGTGCTTGTGAGAGCATTGCGCTTCTAGAGGATAGGGGATCAAATCCTATCACGGCTATGCAAGGTATTTAAAGTTTTATTAAATTCAATAAAGGGATATATAAGGGTAATGGTGCTAGTGTAGAGTTTTATTTTTGCATATTAAGTAAAAGGGAGATATAAGGATTATGATGTTAGAATAAGGTTTCATTTTTGAAAATTAATAAAAGGAGATATAAGGGTTTTAGTAGTTAATAAAGCTTAATATTGTGAATTTCAAAAAGGGAGATATAAGAAGTTATTTTTAAGCTTTATTGTGTATGTTTTGACAAGGATTTTTAAAGTGGATGATTTGATATTTAATCAAGAAAAGAAAAAGAGAATTTCTAACCATATTTTGAAGGGACAAACAAAAGGAAAATTATTTTTGTCAAGACAGGTTTGGAAAGCTCATGCAAAAGAAGATCATCATCATTGAGGCAGATTTAGAGGTATGGTGATTTAATTCCTTTCTCAAAATGGTTTTGTTTGAGGAAAATATTTTTGTTGTCATATAGTGGGAGATATAAGGAATTATTGGATGTGCATTATTTTTTATTGAAATTGGAAGAAAATGTGCAAAGGTTATAGATCATATTTGTGAGCAAACTTGTGCATTATTTTTTATTGAAATTGGGAGTAAATGTGCAAGAGTTATAGATCATATTTGAGATTAAATTTGTGCATTGTTCATGATTTATTTTGGGAGTAGATGAGAAGGATAAATTTATGCATTGTGATTGGTTTTTAAGTGAATGTGGAAATAAGAAAAATAGTATAGTCTCACACAAATAGAAGGGTTATTATAAAGCAAGTCAAAGTGTCACATAGTGCAAGGATAGTGTGAAAGGATTCAATTGAAAAGAAGGACATTTTTAGCTATCCACTAAAGGGAAGGAAAGGTGCAAATCAGCAATTACCAAGTCAGTTATCAAGTGCTAGACTAAAGATACCTTTTAAATATAATAAATATGAGACATGTGGAAGCAACAGACTTAATGAATGTGAAGAACATATTGAGCATTTTTTAGTGCATATCATTCTCTATATGTTCATGAAGATAAAATAATTATGGGTAGAATATGTCTAAATTGCTTTAGTTGAGAAAAACACATTGAATAATAGGTGAAGAACCTGATGACATCAGTATGCAATATTTGGGAATAGATGAGCATTGTTTGGATCATATTTGAGCAGGATTTTGGAGCAGATTTGAGCAGGTTTTGTGAACAAGTTTTGGAGTAGATTTGAGCAGGTTTTGTGAACAAGTTTTGGAGTAGATTTGAGCAGGTTTTGTGAATAGGTTTTGGAGCAAATTTGAGCAGGTTTTAGAGTATATTTGAGTAGGTTTTATGAACAAGTTTTGGAGCAATTTTGAATAGGTTTTGTGAGCAGGTTTTGGATAAGAATTAAGCAGTGTTTATGAGTAGGTTTGGGAGCAGGTTTTGGATAAGAATTAAGCAATGTTTATGAGTAGGTTTGGGAGCAATATTTGAGGATAGACCTTAGTAGAGTGTTGACTAGAGTAAAAGAGATTGGTATCTCCTATGGATTGGTGTCCATGAACTAGAGTATATGGGATTGGTGTCTCATGTGGATTGGTGTCCAAGAACTAGAGCAAAGGATATTGGTGTCCAAAAACTAAATAAGAGGGGATTGGTGTCTCCTATGGGTTTGTTACCATGAACCAGCAGAGGGGATTGGTGTCTCATATGGATTGGTTTCCATAAACTTGAGAGGTGACTAGTGTACCCTATGGGTTGGTGCCCACAAATAAGTAGAGGGTATTGGTATCTCTTGTGGATTGGTGTCCATGAACTTAAGAGGGGATTGAAGTCCATGAAAATTTTAGTAGGGTATTGGTGTCTCTTATGGTTTTGTGCCCACAAAATTTATTAAGAAATTTATAAGAAATATTTCTCCATGGATGTAGCCCATATTGGGTGAACAACGTTAAATCTATGTCTCTCATATATGTGATTATTTGTGCATTGTTTCATTATTGCATTAATATTATTATTGTTATTATTTGGATTGAAAAGGGAAAATATTTTATCTTATATTGTTCACCCCCCTCTCAGTATAAGCTTGTGTTCTTCAATTGGTATACGAGTGGATTCCTTCATGAAAGTCTAACAACTTGAAGGAATATCTTCCATGAATAGAAATGGCTCATCAGGAAGGGTTTTAATCAAATAGAATTCCATTGTTTTATAGGACTAACTATGCTTTCTGGAGTATGAGTATGAAGACTTATTTGATGACACATTGCTATGATATATGGCAATCCATTGAGGATGGGTTCACAACATCTAAAACTCCTCCCACAGATGCAAATGGTAAGAAACTATATGAAAATAATGTCAGGCCAATGAATGCAATCTTAAGTGGATTACGTGAATAAAATTTTATGAAATTCATGCAAGGAACTTCATAAAAATAAATATGGGATAAGTTACATAGAACTTATGAAGGAGATGAAAAGATTTAAATGGCAAAAATTTCAAACCCATAGGAGGAAGTTTGAAGACTTGAATATGAAATATGAGGAAGATATTGCTAGGTATCTACTTCATGTTGATGAGGTTGTAAACACTATTCATGGACTTGGATAAAGTATTGAAGACTCTAAGATTGTTCAAAAAATATTGAGGTCACTTCCAATGAGGTTTGATGCAAAGGTTTTAGCAATTGAATAAATGAAGAATCTCAAAACATTACGCATGGATGAGCTACATGGGATTTTCATAGCCTATGATATGATGATATAAAAATATCAAACATACAAATGATAAGATAATTCAAAGCTTCAAATAAGACAAATAATAAAGAACCAGAATAAATTAAAGAATCAAACAGTGGAGAAGAATCTAACTTTGTGTGAAGGAATAAGAAGGGTCCCAAAAAAAACCAAAATATGCACTCTATGAAATACTTTAATTGTGGTAAGTTTGATCACTATGCATCTAATTGTCCAAAATATGGGAGTAGTAGAAGTGAAGAAGAAAAGGAATACAAGAAAAAGAAAGAAATAAAATTTTATCATGAAAATAAAAATAGGTATGGTCAAGGCAAGCATAATAAGAAGATCTTTCAAAGCCACAAGAATATTTTTTATGTTGAAGAAGCAAGATGTGCTTCCAACGGTAGTGATGAAAGCCTCTTCGATAGTGAAAGAGAAGAAATCTTATTTTTGGCCATAAAAGAAAAAGAAGATGATCCTTTTGTTGAAGACAAATAAGAAGATAAGGATTCAGAAGATGAAGAGGAATCCACAGTTAACATAGAATAGGAACTTATTTTTGCTCTTGAAGAGTTGAAGAGGGTTATAAATAAGAACTCAAAATTTAAAGGCTCAAGTACAAGAGGATGGGAAAACAAAGACAAAGCTTCTACAAGATCTCACCCACTTAAAAGAAAAGATTGAAGAGGCAAGAAAAATTGAAGAAGGTATGGTTGAATAGTTAAAGGTAAAATAACTAGAGTGTGAAAGACTAGAACATGAAGCTATCATTCTAAGGAAGGGACTTGAAAATTTTAATGATAAGATATATCAGTTTAGGAAAATATCAAAAAACTTGGATGATATTATCAAAGCACAAAGATCTACATTTATGAATATTGGACTTGGTTTAGAAGAAGGTCAAAAATAAACAAAAGGAGTCAAGCTCAAAATAAATAGAAGCATCAAAGAAAGTAATTGAAGAAGAGCCCAAGACCTATATTGATATGTTGAAAGGTGGAAGCATCAATAAGGAAGAAAACAATATACCATCAAGGAATAAGGACCATAATAGAAATAACAAAGAGAGAACCATGAAGAATATCCTTGAGGCAATTATCTAGGTTTCAATATCTCTTTCACGGTTATTGTTTCTCATGTAACCATTTTTGTCATAAAGTTATAAATTGTAAAAATCAGTGCTATGAAATAATTTAGCTTCACCAAGAGGAAATTTAATTTATTTGCACCTCCTATGGACTACAACATCATATGTTACAAATGTAACAATTTTGGGCATATAGCTAGATGGTGTAGAATAGTGTTCCCTAAATTTCCGAAGTCAAGCAAAAAGGAGAATGGTCAAAATTTTCAAAAGGGTATGATCTCAAAAGTTTGGAGAAAGAAAATGAAACAAGAAGAGGAGCATAGTAACTTGGGAGTTTCACTCCCATCCCATAATTAAAGTCTCAAAAAGATTAGGTGGTGAGGGGGTTGTGTTTAGTGTCTTATCTTACAAGCCCCAAGGAGCCTTTTACCATTGATGTCAAAGGGGGAGAATTTTAGTAAGGGGGGGAAGCTTGTCATGGGAGCAAATTGTAAATCCAATTATGGTAAAAGAAATTTTTTTGTAGGGTTGCCATCAATGACAAAGCGGGAGATTGTTAGAAATATTGATTTATCATTGATGTCAAAGAAGTTGTTATTGATGTCACAGGTGTATGGTATTCAAGGCAAAAATATTCTTCAAAGGTGATAAGTTTAGAAGGGTGGACAATTTCAAGAGAATCAAGGTAAATTATATTTTGAAGAATACAAGCTTATATTGAGAGGGGGGTGAACAATATAAGATCAAATTTTACTTTTCTTTCCCAAATAATATTATCTAATGTTATCAATTGCAATAACAATAGAAGTAATAAAAGCAATGCATAAATCATCACACACATGAGACACAAATTTAATGTGGTTCACCCAATGTGGGTTACATCCACGGAGAAAATATTTCTTCTAAATTTTCTCAACAAATCTCTTGAGAATCAATTATTTATTACAATATTTATGGACCTTTGTCTAAAGGATATCTCAATCCTCAATACTTTGGTTTGTGGATCTCTCTCCATAAGAGAACTCTATCCCATTTTCTCTGGTTTTTGGATCTCTCTCCATAGGAGAACTCTATCTCCTTTGCTCCATTTTTTGGATCTCTTTCCATAGGAGAACTCTATCCCCTCTACTTTGGTTTGTGGATCTCTCTCCATAAGAGAAATCTATCCCATTTTCTCTAGTTCATGATCTCTCTCCATAGGAGAAATCTATCTCCTTTTATCTAGTTCATGGATCTCTCTCCATAGGAGAACTCTATCCCCTCTGCTTTAGTTTATGGATCTCTCTCCATAGGATAATTCTATCCCCTTTGTTCTGGTTCGTGGATCTCTCTCCACAAGAGAAATCTATCCCATATGCTCATAAATATATCTCAATTTTATTTCAAGTCTTCTCAAGACTTGCTCAAATCTACCTCAAAGTTGCTCCAAGTCTTCTCACAAGACTTGTTCAAATCTACCACAAAGCCGCTCCAAGTATTCTCACAAGACTTGATAAAATATGCCTCAAAGCTACCCCAAGTATTCTCACAATACTTGCTCAAATTTGTCTTCAAGCCTTTTCAAAAGACTTGCTCAAACCCACCAATCCTTCTCAAAATACTTGCTTAAATTTGTCTCAATACTGCTCATAGAACCTACTCAAATATTTCCAAATCTTACATACAAATAAAGCTTAAATATTTTTTAGAAATACATTCTTCAAATAGACAATATTCTGTTTAGAATTTGTTTATCCTCTAGAACATATAGAGAATGATATGCACTATAAAAATCCCAATATGTTCTTCATGTTCACAAATATTGCATTCAACTAATCCAATCTCTATCTCATGCAAAATTACTTTCAAATAAAATAAAAACAATGTATAACTTGCTTCACAAAACGGATCTATATTTCTTGCAAATTTGCTCTCAAAGATCAATCACACTAATGCACAAATTTTTCTCACAAGATTGATCTCAAACACTTTCATAATTGCTTTCAATATCTCTCAAACCAATGCTCAAAAGGTTTCACAATGATGCACAAACTTGTATTCAAACCTAGCATAAGTAGTTCACAATATCTAGCATAAATATCTCAATCTCTTTCAACAATGGAAGCACAAATTGTTCTCAAAATTTATCCTAAATGTTTCCAAAATCATTCAACAATGAAGCACAAAAAGATTTCAAAATCTAATGCAATTGTTTCAACTTTTTCTCAATAATTGATACACATATAGGTCTCAAACCTTAACTCATAAATTTTCAATAATGCATACCAAACAACCCTTTTATCTCCACCTTATATTCCAGAAACATTTACTCAAAAAACCACCTTAAACAAGGAATGATATGCCCATACCTCTTATTTTATCTGATGAATATATGTCCTAAAAAACCTATCTCACAAACAACTGATCTTTCTTGTGCCACTTCAAGGGTTAGATAGCAAAACATTCCTTAAGTCATTTTTCATGAAAAGCCTCCACAAAAGATGTGCATAGCAAAGCTGAAAATAATACTTTATTATTTTATTTTTATCTTCACAATAATGCAACTTATAGAACCCTTAAACTTTTTCTCAAGATGTGCAAAGATTACAAAGTACAATGAACTCACATACACCCTTTTCTCTCCTTTCTTGAAAGTAATTATTTCAACTCTCAACTATTACCCAAAGCACATAGAAGTCACTTTTATTTCAATCAAATGTTACACAGACATATCAGACTCTAAACACCTTATGACTCCCTCTAATGTAATTTCCACATGTGCTATTTCTTTCACAACACAACCTTATTACTCCTATACACAACAATACACTCTAAAGCACACTCAAAAATAACTCTTCAATCCAGCCAATTTTAACCTTACAAAAATTAATCAAATCAACATTATCTTTCCCAAAAATATTGGTGCTCAATGAGAAACAAGTACCTCTTATGTTGTAATAGTTTGAACCCTGGCAATGCACACAATAGCATCCTCCATGGTGCTCAACATCCAGTTGTGACACCACAACTTTGGAGCTCAAAATGGTGATCTATGATTTAGCCCAACACTACCTTGCATCAACGAAAAACTCCTGCCTAGGAAATCATGCAACCTTTCTACCCAAAATACTGTCAAGGAGATTTGACCCCAAGACATATTTTATCCTATGCTCTAGCTCTCAACCAACAACCAACTATGCTACACTAGCCAACGTGTCACTAATCAAATTTATTTCAACCTTATCTCCACATTTGGCACCGAACTAAATCGTTGTATCTGTCATTCACTATCACTCACCTGAATAGGAATCAATGTGCTCAAGTGATCATTGTCCTAAGGTTCAACCTTAGGTTTATATACATTTTCCTTCAATGCTTGGATGACATCGATGCTCATTTAATTTATGGAGTGTCTTCTTTTACCTTGGTCTATGTCGACGCTCGAGTATATAAACCTTTGATAATATTTTTAATTAAAATATTTAAATATTTAAATAATTTAAACATTTAAATTAATTAAATCCTTCTTGGAATATATCTGCCTTATGAACTTTTGACATTAATCCTTTGATGGTATTTGCCTTGAAGATAAATCTCACTTTTGACATCAATATACTTTTGTCATCAAACCTTTGACAATAATGACATCTCAATAAGCTTTGCTTTACCACCATTGAATAATATTTCTTTTACCACTATTGAATAATATTTCTGCCTTGCCCATTATGCACCTTTGACATCAATGACAACTCAATATGCTCAAATTTCCAACATATTTAAAAGCAAGGTATTATAATATTTAAATATTATAAAGAGGACATTATAAATTGATGTGAAAAAGCTTGACAAATTTAAATCAAAGGATTTAAATATAGAAAATTTTAATAATCCAATATTATAATATTTTTAAGTATTAAAATATAATAAAATGGACCGACATCCTTGAAAGCAAATATTAACAAAAAATAATAGGTTGACCTCCTTGGGAAAATCGATAAAATGGGAGCATTTATATGAGGTAAAAATTTATTTTTAAAGGTGTGTTGATGAGAGCAATTCGAAAAACATGCACAAAGAGAGGTGCAACCTACAGTGAATAGGAGAGGAGAAGCACAGGAGGATGTGTGATAGCGAAGAGCAATCCAAAGGTAGAGTTAAATATTGGTTGACATCCTTTTGTTCTTAACCACTAGGGTAGCCCAGTTTATTGTCTAGTCTATGTTAGGGCATTGGAGTGCAGTAGGTTTAGATATCGAATCCTTGCGGTGTCAGTTTTGCTATGCAAAGGAAATACAAGGTATGAAGGTTTAAATATTAGTTGATTCCTTTTTATTCTCAAATGGTGGAGCATCCCAGTCGGTTGGCTAGGCCATGCTAGGGTGTTGTGGAGTAAGATATATGAAGTTTGAATCCCTTCAGGGGAGGTTTTTGCTATGAAATTGTTGATTGGAGGTGCAACAAAGGTTTAAATATTTTCTAAGTGCCTTTTGGTTTCATGTGTTTTGGTAGCATAGTTGGTCATGAGTGCTTGTGAGAGCACCGCACTTCTAGAGGACGGGGGATCGAATCCCATCATGACTGTGCAAGGTATTTAAAGTTTTATTAAATTCAATAAAGGGAGATATAAGGGTAATGGTGCTAGTGTAGAGTTTTATTTTTGCATATTAAGTAAAAGGGAGATATAAGGATTATGATGTTAGAATAAGGTTTCATTTTTTGAAAATTAATAAAAGGAGATATAAGGGTTTTAGTAGTTAATAAAACTTAATATTGTGAATTTCAAAAAGAGAGATATAATAAATTATTTTTAAGCTTTATTGTGTATGTTTTGAAAAGTATTTTTAAAGTGGATGATTTTATATTTAATCAAGAAAATAAAAAGAGAATTGCTAACCATATTTTGAAGGGACAAACAAAAGGAGAATTATTTTTTTCAATATAGGTTTGGAAAGCTCATGCAAGAGAAGATCATCATCATTGAGGTAGATTTAGAGGTATGTTGATTTTTTTTTGGTAATTATTATAATATATTAACAGTGGGTTTTTATAGAGGATCCCAAAACCTTATGTACAAAATTAGCCAACTTTCTAATGATGCATCATACCTCTTGGCTGTAACAATAAACCTAAATGAAAATAAAACCATCCTAATGCTGCAGACTTGAAAACAACAAAAAGGGCTTTTAGGCCTGGAGACCCAACAACAAAAAGAAAATAGGACAGACCCGAGAGAAACCCAAAGAGAGGCCACAAACAAAGAGACAGACACCATGGACAGCTAATCACGATCCTCCTGTCCTTCCGAATTTGGGCGCTGCTGGTTCTGCTTCAGGATAGAAATCATGGAGTTGATAGAAGTAAGAATGGAAGCAGCCAGGTCCAGGCCTTCCAAAAATGCCATGCCACCCCAAAACACGTCGGAATGGGCCTTCCAAAAATTGTGCAAGGAAAACATCAGGAAGGGATGTCTACCCTAGCCAACCTTTCCACCTCGGATGGGAAGCGAGACCGCCACACAACCGGGCATGTGGTCACGAGCCCTTTATTGGCCATGTGGTCAGCCACGCGATTTCCTTCTCTCAAAATATGATTTGCTTTCCATCTACCACGATAGGAGAGAAGAGATCTAGCCTCGAGGATGATGTTGTAGACTTTCCAAGATGGATTTTTGGTGCCAAGAAGGTAATTCACGATGTTGAGCGAGTCACCCTCAATGATAAGAGGTCGGGGATCCTCAAAGAGAATCCGAATACCATTCAGAGCGCCTCGGGCTTCAGCATAATGATTCGTCTAGGAGCCCAAATCTTCACAATAGGCCATCATAATATTCCCGTCATGATCACGGACAACCCCACCAGCGCCAGCGGGCCCAGGATTCCCCTTAGCCGCTCCATCAAAGTTTAATTTAATCCACCCCACGGGGGGTTTGGTCCACACAACATTCCTTCGACAGGGCCCTTTAACAACCTCCAGAAATGGCCAGAGATTCATCATTTTGAGAATAGCTTCTTCGCTCGAAATATGGGGACGGGGACTAGGAACAACAATAGAATTCTCAATGGCGTAAGATAACGCCCTTTGAGCAACAGAAGGGGGCCCTCTAGGAGCTCTGCCAAAGATTCTGGCATTCCTCTCTAACCAAATTTGCCAAATTAAATGGTGGAAGGAGGCCTCGAGGAGGAAGCGGAGCTTGGGATTCTTGAAAGGATTAGGCCATTGGTGAAAAGCATCTCTAAGGGATCGAGGAGAGCACCAGAGGATCTGGAAGGAGGATAGGACAATGCTCAAAACAGAGTGGGAAAATGGGCAATGCAAGAATAAATGATCCCTCATCTCACAATCTGCTAAACACAAGTAACACCTATTGGGGAAGGCAAAACCTCTCTTGTGAAGGTTGTCAATAGTTAAGGCTTTATTGTGGAAAGCAATCCACGCAAAGAAGTTGATTTTAGGAACAACTCCTTTCCTCCAAATAGTATTCCACCTGTAGTCCAGAGCAGTCTTGGTGGTGAGGAGCTCATAAGCTGATTTAACAGAGAAATGCCCATCCTCCATACCACTCCAGATGATCCTATCATTTCTCCTAGCAGAAGGAATTAAAATCGACTGAAGGATATTATCAAGGAAGGTAACCTCATTATTAAACCCCTCCACAACAGGAAGCTTCCATCGAGGGAAATGGGTGCTCCGATCTATGAAACCCGCCACCCTGAGCTGGGAGTTAGGGTCGGTCAGGCTTCTCAGCCCAGCGAGGTCCACCCTCGACCCAAGGGCTTCTTCAGTCGCCCACCTGTCCTTCCAAAAGGAAATGCAGTTGCCATCACCCAGAATCCAGCGGGCTCCCAGACTGATCAAATGTCGGGTTTGGAGCACAAATTTCCAAAAGATCGATGCCACGGAGGATGTTTCAGCATCCAAGAAGGGAGTGGGGCCAAGATACTTCATTTTAACCAACGAAACCCACTCCACCGGGTCGTTAGACATAATCCTCCAAGCGTGCTTCACGATCAGAGCCAAATTCATAAGTCTTGATCTTCTCAACCCTAGGCCGCCTTGATCAATCCTCGAACACACCTTGTCCCAGGCTACAAGGGGAAGTCTAGATTTCTCTTCGTTACCAGACCAAAGAAAGGTCCTCTGAATCTTCTCAATCTTGGAGTGAACTGCACTCGGAAGCATGAACACCGACATGAAGTAGGTCGGGATCCCCTGAAGACAGGCTTTGGTAAGGGTGGCTTTCCCAGCTTGTGATAGGAGTTTGCCCTTCCAAGTGTCGAGTTTCCTATGAAGGTGCTCAAGAATCGAGTTCCACATGTCCCCACTGGCCCGCCCGCTATAAGATAGAGGCAACCCCAGATAGGACGTAGGCAGGGAATCAATAGTGCACTCGAGAATTCTAGCAATCCGAATTTGTCTGCGTAGAGGAGTGTTAATAAAGTAAATTTTGCTCTTGATGTAATTGACCTTTTGCCCTGCAGCTTGCTCATAACGGAACAGGATCCTCTTGAGCGACTTGGCTTGAGCAACGAACGCCCTAGTGGAGATGAGGGTGTCATCCACAAATTGTTGATGAGTGACAGGATTAAATCTAGAAGTCGACAAGATGCCAAAAATCTTGTTCTGCCGAAGAGCCTCTTTCATGGACCAACTCAGAACCTCCGCCAGAAGAATGAACAGGATGGGAGAAAGAGGATCGCCCTGTCTGAGGCCTCTGGAACTTTGGAAATACCCAGCTGGGGACCCATTGACCAAGACAAAAAAAAAGGGAGTGGATATACAACTGTAGACAAGGTCAATCCAATGGGGATGAAAGCCGAACTTGAGGAGGACTGCACACAAAAAATTTTGGTCGACACGGTCGAAGGCTTTGTTCATGTCAAGCTTAAGAAAAAGAGCAGCATTCTTAGAGCGGTAAGCGGAATGAAGGGTCTCATGAACAGTGATAACACCATCAAGAATGTTTCTGCCTTTGACAGTGCTTCCCTGACAAGGATCAATCAGGAGGGGGAGGACTGTTTTGAGTCTATTGGCTATAGACTTGGTAAGGATCTTGTAAAAAACATTGCACAGGCTAATGGGCCGATAGTTAGAGAAAATTTTGCAGGAAGGAGACTTAGGAATGAGGGCAAGAAAGGTGGAATTGAGTTTCGGGTGGATAGATCTGGACGCTTGGATAACCCGAATAGCATCACACACATCCGGGCCCATGACTTCCCACATGACTTGGAAGAATCGGGGGGGGAAACCATCGGGCCCAGGGGCCTTATCTGGTTGCATGGAGAACAATGCTTCCTTAATCTCAGATGAGGAAAAAGGTTCCAGAAGTTTCATGCTTACCTCATGGGGAACTTTAGTCGAAAAGTTGGCGAGCATAGATTTCTGGACCTGGAGGTTGCTATCCGGAGGAGTGCCAAGCAAATCCTGAAAGAAATTAACCGCTTCGCTCCTGATTTCCTCAATCTCCCTGGTAATGTGCCCATCCTTACAAGTCACTTCTCTGATCTTGTTGGCCCCCCTATGCCTCATAGTAGACGCGTGAAAAAATCTCGTGTTGGAGTCTCCATTCTTCAACCACAGGTCATGAGATTTCTGGCACCAGAACGTTTCCTCCCTAGCGAGAATAGAATGAAATTCCACCAAAAGGCTTCGCTCTTCCTCCCTGAGACCCTCAGTGTAACCTTCGATAGCCATCCTTTCCTCCACAACCTTCAGGTTCTCAACGATGGATTTTTTGGACTCAAAAATGTTGCCGAACACCTCTTTGTTCCAAATCTTCAATTTTTCTTTGACCATTTTGAGCTTTAAAGCCACCCTCTTAGGAGCGCTTCCTTCCACCTTCGATTGCCACCACGCTGAAACCAATCCTTTGAAGTCTTTGTGGGAAATCCACATGGATTCGAATCCGAAAGGGGTCATAAAAATAGGCCCATCGTTCGCCTCCAAGAAAATAGGGTTATGGTCAGACCCAATCCTTGGAAGAGCCGAAAGGATAGCCCCACCAAGGATGGGAATGGCTTCTGGGGAAATGAAGAATCTATCAAGTTTGACTTGAATCAAACCGCCCCCAATCCTTCTGTTACTCCATGTGAAGGAAGCCCCTTTGAGTTCGATGTCAAGCAGGCCATTAGCAGAGACAAAATCTCTGAAATCTTCCAAGCTACGGCTGGAGTGGTCAGACCCTCCTTTTTTCTTCGAAGGATGAAGGGGACAATTGAAGTCACCCCCTAAAACCCAAGGAAAGTTGCTAAAATTCTCCCTCATCAGAGAGATAGCTTTCCACATTTTTGCTCTCTCTGTGGCAGAATTTGAAGCATAAACGTTGGACAGAATCCAGGAAAAATTGGATGTTTTGGACTGGAACAGTACATTGATGATTATGTTGGAAGTTGACAGCGAGCTGCCCTCAAACCTCGAAGGGTCCCACAGAACCATGAGTCCTCCCGCTGTTCCCACTGCAGGGTTGGACAAACAATTTGCCTTGGCCCAAATGGCCTTCACCACTTTGTCAGAGGAGATAGCATCAAGCTTGGTCTCTTGCAAAATAAGGATAGAAGGGTTAATCCTCCTACGAAGATCAGCCACTAACCTTCGCTTGGTTGCACCATTCAGTCCTCTCACATTCCATGAGAGGACTTTCATCTGGACAGTTTGAAGTTTTTCTTGCCTCCCCTTCCTTGTTGAGGGGGAGGTTTTGATGCATGTGCTTCGTCCGACTGTGAGTCACAGTCATCCAGAACCAACAAACGCTGGGTTCCATTTGCAACGTCAGTTGCAGTCTCTTTGTCTCACCTTTCCTTGTTAGGAGGACGGCCCTACTTCCTCTCACTACCAAAATCCACACTTTGCTTTTGGCTCCTTGTATTCCGGGGGCTAATGTGACCGGACTATTCACCCCTCCTTCCTAAGAGGTAATCTTCTAGCAGCGTCTGCGACTGACTAAAATCGGGAAGACCCGTATCTTGGAGCAGAGGAACAGCCTTAGGCAAAACTTGGGAAGGGGTACGTTCCATCTCTTCCTGCGATACACTTTCCAAGTGGGAGTCTGATGCAGGAGCATCCGGTGACAGTATGAGCAATCTTGCATCCTTCAAAATTTTCTTTAAGTGCCTGTATTTTGAAGTATTTTGGTTCTTTTCCAAGGGGGGGATTGTTGTAAAGCAGAAGGAGAAGTTGTTAGAAGAGCTAAGGCAAAGGTTGGAGAGAGGTCGCGAAATCGCGACCTCAATAGCTGCGGCAAAGGCAGGGCGAGTTTCGTCGCGATATCGCGACGTCGCGATATCGCGATGGTTTTGTTGGCCGAGGCAAAGGTTGCGGAGGGGTCGCGATATCGCGACGATTTTATAAGCTATGGCAGAGGGCGGAGGTGGGGTCACGAAATCGTGACATGTCACGATTTCGCGACCTCAAAGGCAGTGACAAGTGCAGGGGCGTGTTTTGTCGCGACGTCGCGATATCGTGACATTGTTCAAAGTTGAGAGCAGGGCGACAGTTGGGTCACGATATCGTGACATGTCGCGATATCGCGGCCCGAAAGAAGATGGCCAAGGTGGACACGCGGTCGGCCCGACAAGGCCAGAATTGACACGTGGCTTCCATGTGTATTAAGGCAACTCAGCCAATAAAAGAAAAGGGCCAAAAATGGACACGCAGGCTACCGCATAAATTTAAATGGAGTTGATAGCCACGTGTGTTCAAATTAGAGGCAACCATCACAGCAGTTCGAGGGATGGATATTTGATTGAGACAACGGTGCAGAAGAGCGGTCTGACCAAGGCGGTGGTTGCAGGATAAAGGAAGCCATTAATGCAAGCTTCTTAGTAGATCGGGCAGTTGCCCATTTATGACAGAGAAATTTGGAAGTTCGACGAAGGGGGAAATTCGAATTTGAAATTTTTGTTAGGTGAAGGCATTAATTGCCTAGAGGATCGAGGCCTCGATAAAAACTCAAAATTTGTAAGGGAAAGGGATGGTGAGTTCGGGATTGTGGGAGAAGAAGTATGCCTGGAAATTGTAACAGAAGACTGTATTAAGCAATTTTACTGCAAATTAATGAGAAGTTTGTTGTTTGAATCTCGACCTTGCCATCAAGTGGTATCAGAGCGGGAGCTCCTGAGCGTGTGACAGATCGCCGGAGAGAGGCAGTTACACCAGGATCTGTGGAAGGATTTGAATCAAAAAAAATAATATATATATATATAATGCCTCCACGAAGAAACCGTGGCGGAGTAGGAAATGTGGTGCCGGCCGAAGACTTCCGAGCCTTGCAGAGACAAGTTCAAGCCCTGCAAGCAGAGTTACGTAGAAGGCACGAGCCCGGAAGGGATGAGGAAAGTGAAGACGAAGTTGAAGAAGAAGACCAATCTGAGGAAGAAGAAGAGGTTGTGGATCCTGCACAAGCCAGGTTGTACAAGGCCATCTCTCAGATTGGAAAGCAACCAAAAATGGAGGTTTCTACATACTCGGGAAACCTAAATCCAGAAGAAGTGATTGACTGGATAAATGATTTAGAAGAGTATTTCGAATACGAGGAGGTTGAAGACCCTAATCGGGTCAGATTTGCTAAGACCAAGTTGAAGGGTCATGCCAGCATTTGGTGGAGGGGAATACAGTTGGAGAGGAACAGAAGAGGGAAGGAGAGAATAACAAGATGGGATAGAATGGTGGAGAAGCTGAAAAGATAGTTCATCCCGACAGATTACGAGTTGGATCTGCTAAGAAAAATGCAGAGTTTGAGACAGACAAACAAAACTGTCCAAGAGTACACCGAGGAGTTTTACAAGATCTCCATTAGAACTGGGCATTTAGAGGCAAACAAAGAAAAGGTAGCCCATTATATCAATGGGTTGAGACTCGGTATCCAGGAAGAACTGAGCCTGGTTCGGATAAGCACCATTGAGGATGCTTACCAATTTGCCTTAAAGGTGGAAGAAAAACTGAACAGGCGGTTTGAAGGCAAGCAAAGAGGAAGGGGCCATGGTGGAAGAACTGGTGGGAGAACCAGTGGAGAAAAGTATAAAGACCCGAAGAAGACTGGTGAAGCCAGTAGTAACCAGGATCAAAGGGAAGAGGATGTTTATCAGCCCCGAGATCGTAACAGCTACCCAAGAGGACGGGGTGGATCTGGACGAGGATTTGGAAGAGGAGTATTTCGTGGGACATGTTTCCACTGTGGTGAAGAAGGACATCGGGCATTTGAGTGTCCACAACACCGAGAAAGGGTGAACAAGAGGCCTGAGGGTCCAGCCAGGGCTGCTGTGGCAGAGGAAGAAGCTGAGTCTGAGCATTTCGAAGAAGCGGAGAGAGGGGAAGCAATGATTGTAAGAAGAGTCCTGTTGAATGAGGAGAAGGACACAGATCAGAGAAGAAGTTTATTCCGCACAAGATGTAAGTGTGCGGGCAAAGTTTGCAACATTATTATTGATAATGGTAGCACGGATAACCTGGTTTCGAAAGAAATGGTTACAAAGCTACAGTTGGAGAGGAAGAAGCACCCGCATCCATACCGGGTCGCATGGTTACAGAAGGACCACAGAGCTTTGGTCAATGAACAGTGCTCCGTTAAATTTAATATTGGAAATTATTGTGATGAGGTCCTGTGTGACATCCTGCCTATGGATGCTTGCCATATGTTGCTGGGGAGACCCTGGCAATTCGATCGGAGTGCAGTGCATGATGGTCGTGCCAACACCTACTCATTGACAAAGAATGGTGTACGCCATAAACTAAAGCCCTTAAAGGATGCGGATGAAAAGGTATGTAACAATTCCAGAATCTGTTTAGTTGAGGGGAGAAAGTTCCTGGACGGGTTGAAGCATGAACATTTATGTTATGCAATAATCCCTAGAGTTAGGGGGAAGGAATGCCAGGATACCCCAGCAGAAGTCCTAGATCTGTTGGAGGAATTTCCAGATATTGTGTCTGATAATGTGCCTGAGGGTTTACCCCCAGTAAGGAAAATTAGCCACCATATAGATTTGGTACCGGGATCAAGCTTGCCAAATAAAGCTGCACACAGAATGACACCTGTAGAAACTGAGGAGTTAAACAGGCAGGTCCAGGAGTTGCTGGAGAAGGGATTGATTAGGGAGAGTCTTAGCCCGTGTGCAGTGCCAGCAGTACTAGCACCCAAGAAGGATGGGGAGTGGAGAATGTGCACAGACTCTCGGGCAATCAATAAAATCACTATCAAATACAGATTCCCATTGCCAAGGATGGATGATATAATGGACTGTTTAAGTGGGGCTGAGTACTTCACGAAGATTGACCTAAAAAGTGGCTATCATCAGATCCGTATCCGAGAGGGAGATGAGTGGAAGACAACCTTCAAGACAAGAGAAGGCTTGTATGAGTGGTTGGTCATGCCATTTGGGCTGTCCAATGCACCAAGTACCTTCATGCGGCTGATGAATGAAGTACTGAAAGAATTTCTGGGAAAGTTTGTCATTGTTTATTTAGATGATATATTGATATTCAGCAGAACCCTGGAGGAACACCTGATGCACATCAGGAGGGTTTTTGAGAAGCTACGGGAAGAGCAGTTATTAATAAATCTGAAAAAGTGTAATTTTGTCAAGAAGGAGTTAGTATACCTGGGGTTTGTAATCTCAGCAGAAGGTCTGAAAATGGACCCCGAGAAGGTGAGAGCCATCATCGAATGGCCTACCCCAAGAAGCACAATAGAAGTAAGATCATTTCATGGTCTAGCCAGCTTTTACAGGAAGTTCATAAAGAACTTCAGCAACATTTGTGCACCTCTCACAGAAACAATGAGGGGGGATAAAAAAGAGTTCAAGTGGACATTAGGGGCTGAAAGGAGCTTTGATGCATTAAAGAAAAAGGTCACGGAACAGCCTGTTTTGGCACTCCCAGACTTTGACAAGGTATTTCAGGTGGACTGTGATGCCAGTGGCAGTGCAATAGGGGCTGTACTGAGTCAAGGAGGCAGACCAGTTGCTTATTTCAGTGAGAAGTTAAATGATGCTCGAAAAAAGTATTCAGTTTATGACCAAGAATTTTATGCTATAGTTCAGGCTCTAAAAAAGTGGAGACACTATTTATTGCCAAAGGAGTTTGTTCTATTTATTGACCATCAGGCTTTACAGTACATTAACAGTCAAACAAAACTGAATCAAAGGCACATGAAGTGGGTGGAGTTCCTCCAAAGTTATACCTTTGTGCTGAAGCACAGAAGCGGGAAATCAAACAGAGTTGCAGATGCCTTGAGTAGAAGGCAGACTTTACTGATTAAAATGACAGTGGAAGTAGTGGGATTTGAAGAACTGAAGGGTTTGTACCCTGAAGATCCGGATTTTGCAGAAGCCTGGACGGCTTGCTTGATACCTGTTACTGTGGACAGGACAAAATGGTTGGATTTCCTAATCCAAGACGGAATGCTGTTCAAGGGAAGTAAATTATGCATTCCAAGAAGTTCCATGCGGGAAAACTTAATCAAAGAAAAGCACAGCGGAGGACTGGCTGGGCATTTTGGTCGGGATAAGACCATTGCCCTGGTGGAGGAAAATTACTACTGGCCACAACTTCAGCAAGATGTGCGGAAGTTTGTGCAAGGTTGCAGAATATGCCAGATGGCAAAAGGTGTAAGGCAAAACACAGGACTGTACCAGCCATTACCTGTACCTGAGAGGCCATGGGAGGACATAAGCATGGATTTTATTCTTGGATTACCGAGAACACAGAGGGGAAATGACTTGTATTTGTGGTGGTTGACCGATTCTCCAAAATGGCACATTTTATTCCCTGCCAGAAGACAAGTGATGCAGTTCACATTGCAGGGTTATTCTTCAAGGAAGTGGTACGACTTCACGGTCTACCAAGAAGCATAGTTTCTGACAGAGATACAAAGTTTGTTGGGTATTTCCGGAGAACTTTGTGGAAGAAGTTGAAGACAGATCTGAAATTCAGTTCGCATACCACCCACAGACTGACGGATAGACAGAGGTGGTGAATAGAAGCCTAGGTAATTTGCTGAGATGCTTGATAGTAGATCAACCCAAGGGATGGGATTTAGTTTTACCGCAGGCGGAGTTTGCGTATAACAGTTCAGTCAATAAGAGCACCAATAAATCTCCATTCCAGATAATATACGGGAACAGCCCAAGAAATGTGTCTGAACTGAGAAAGTTGGACAAGAGAGAAAAGTGCAGTGTCGAGGCAGAAGAATTTGCGGAGCATATGAAAAGTCTGCATGAAGAAGTAAGGAAACAAATTATAAAAATGAATACTCAATATAAGACAAGGGCAGACCAGAAGCGGCGGTTCAAGGAGTTCAAAGTAGGAGATGAGGTCATGGTGCATCTCAGGAAGGAGAGATTTCCTGCCAAGACTTATAACAAATTGAAGATGAAGAAATTTGGGCCATGCAGAATACTGGAAAAACGGGAGTCAGGAAATGCATATGAAGTGGAATTGCCAAATTGGCTTGATATTTCACCTGTTTTTAATATTTCAGATTTAGTGGAATATCATGAGGGAGAGAGTACAGAGGTACCAAGTGCAGAATTATGGCAAATTCCAGCATCTACTCCAACCACAGACGAGGTCGAGGAAATATTGGACACTCGTGAAGGCAGAAGCACCAGAAACAAGCAGTATTCTGAGTATTTGATAAAGTGGAAGGGCAGGCCTGTTGAAGATGCAACTTGGTTGTCGAAGATGGAGGTTGACCGCCTGGGTCTTCCCCCAACAAAACAGAAGTGAGGATCACTTCTAATCTACCCCGGGTGTCTGATGCAGGAGCATCCGGTGACAGTATGAGCAATCTTGCATCCTTCAAAAATTTTCTTTAAGTTCTTGTATTTTGAAGTATTTTGGTTCTTTTCCAAGGGGAGGAAATGTTGTAAAGCAGAAGGGGAAGTTGTTAGAAGAGCTAAGGCAAGGGTTGGAGTGAGGTCGCGAAATCGTGACATGTCACGAAATCGTGACCTCAATAGCTGCGGCAAAGGCAGGGCGAGTTTCGTCGCGATATCGCGACGTCGCGATATCACGACGGTTTTGTTGGCCGAGGCAAAGGTTGCGGAGGGGTCGCGATATCGCGACGTCGCGATATCGCGACGGTTTTATAAGCTATGGCAGAGGGCGGAGGTGGGGTCGCGAAATCGTGACATGTCACGATTTCGTGACCTCAAAGGCAGTGACAAGTGCAGGGGCATGTTTTGTCGTGATATCGCGACGTCGCGATATCGTGACATTGTTCAAAGTTGAGAGCAGGGCGACAGTTGGGTCGCGATATCGTGACATGTCACGATATCGCGGCCAGAAGAAGATGACCAAGGTGGACACGCGGTCGGCCCGACAAGGCCAGTTTTGACACGTGGCTTCCACGTGTATTAAGGCAACTCTGCCAATAAAAGAAAAGGGCCAGAAATGGACACGAAAGATAAATTTAAATGGAGTTGACAGCCGCGTGTGTTCAAATTAGAGGCAACCATCACAGCAGTTCGAGGGATGGATATTTGATTGAGACAACGGTGCAGAAGAGCGGTCTGACCAAGGCGACGGTTGCAGGATAAAGGAAGCCATTAATGCAAACTCTTAGTAGATCGGGCAGTTGCCCATTTATGACAGAGAAATTTGAAAGTTCAAAGAGGGGGAAATTCGAATTTGAATTTTTGTTAGGTGAAGGCATTGATTGCCTAGAGGATCGAGGCCTCGATAAAAACTCAAAATTTGTAAGGGAAAGGGATGGTGAGTTCGGGATTGTGGGAGAAGAAGTATGCCTGGAAATTGTAACAGAAGACTGTATTAAGCAATTTTACTGCAAATTAATGAGAAGTTTGTTGTTTGAATCTCGACCTTGCCATCGAGTCTGATCCTCATTGGTTGTCAGCCTCAAGATGCTTGAGGTCCGATTGGAGAGAGGGATTCTCTTCAGGCTATGAGATTCTGCCACAGTCTCTAGAGGGGCCTGGGGATCCATGGCCCTTCACGTCTGGAAGATTTGGTTGCTTTGCCTGGTCTTCCTTGTGCTCTAGGGGGTTGCCATTTTCATGTTTCTATTTTCCTAGTTTTTGAAGAGGACACTAGGACTGGAGGTGCCCTTGGGACCGACACTGGGTGCAGAAAGTTGGTCTATTTTCATAGACAATAGTTTGTTTATGAAGAAAGGTACCTCCAGACCAAAGAGTGAAGGAAGTTGGGATTTCAGCATCCAAATCTTCCAAAATGCAAAATCGGGCCTAGAAAAACCTTGTTCGAGCTCGGGTGGGAGGGTCGATGGTGACAAACTCCCTAATGGAACATGCAATACCTCTTATGAAATTTTCATGCCAGCCAAATAGGGCAAGATTCAAGAGCCTAACCCATACTGGGGCAATGTTGATGTTCTGGGTCTCAGGACTGAAATCCATGTCCCACCTCCTGAGAAATAAACTTCTGTGGCCCAAAAACCATGGCCCACCAGCCATAATTTTACAATAATCCTCCTTATTGTTCAATCTAATGGTAAAAAAACCCCGGGATAGGGGCGCCAACTCCAAATGGCCAAAAGTCCTCCATTTGCTTGTTGCCCATTTTTGAATAGTTTCCATGTCGGGACGACCTTCAATGAATTTACCTATTAGGATAAATTTCTCAAACTCCATGAATCTTGAAAGAACTTCCGTCGAGATGTCCAGCTCATCCCCAACCGAAAACAATTCTTTGGTAAAAAACCTATTTAGGGTTTCTGAGGCCGCTGCCTGGGCATAAGACTTTTGAGCCCCACCACCCCTTTTGTCTGGTGGGTCCTTACCTCGACCAATATCGTTGCTAGCCCGATCATTTTCAATGGGCCCAGGTGTTTTCGCTCCTTCAAAATCTTGATGCCCTCTGATTGTTCCGTTGCATCCAAGGACCGAACCACCATCGCTCCCGATCTCCCCTGCAGACTTCCCACCCATCGACATCCTCCTCCTCCCAGTCCTTCAATCTCAAGAATATTCTATTTTGACCTATGGATCCTCTATTGGATAGTTTTAATCATCCTATGGACTCCACAAAGGTGATCAACTATATCATTAGCTATTTAGTATTATTGTTGAGGCATTGGGGAGAGCTTTCTCAAAAGCAAACATGGAAGAAAAAATCAAATATCAGAGGTATGGTGATTTAATTCCTTTCTCAAAATGGTTTTGTTTGAGGAAATTTTTTTTATTGTAATATAGTGGGATATATAAGGAATTATTGGATGTGCATTGTTTTTGATTGAAATTGGAATAAAATGTGTAAAGGTTATAGATCAGTTTTGTGAGCAAACTTGTGCATTATTTTTTATTGAAATTGGGAGTAAATGTGCAAGAGTTATAGATCATATTTGAGAAAAAATTTGTGCATTGTTCATGATTGATTTTGGGAGTAGATGAGAAGGACAAATTTATGCATTGTGATTGGTTTTGAAGTGAATGTGAAAATAATAAAAATAGTATAGTCTCACACAAATAGAAGGGTTATTATAAATTAAGTCAAAGTGTCACATAGTCCAAGGATAGTGTGAAAGGATTCAATTAAAAAGAAGGACATTTTAAGCTATCCACTAAAGGGAAGAAAATATATAAATCATCAATTACTAGTTTAATTATCAAGTGCTAGACTAAAGCTACATTTTAAATATAATAAATGTGAGACATGTGGAAGAAACAAACTTAATAAATGTGAAAAACATATTGAGGATTTGTTAGTGCATATAATTCTCTATATGTTCATGAAGATAAAAGAATTATAGGTAGAATATATCTAAATTGCTTTAGTTGAGGAAAGTACATTGAAGAATAGGTTAAGAACCTGACGACATCAGTATGCAAGATTTGGGAATAGATGAGATTGTTTGGATCAGATTTGAGCAAGATTTTGGAGTATGTTTGAGTAGGTTTTGTAAATAGGTTTTGGAGTAGATTTGAGAAGGTTTTGTGAACATATTTTGGAACATATTTGAGCAGGTTTTAGAGCAGATTTGAGTAGGTTTTATAAACAGGTTTTGGATAAAATTTGAGAAAGTTTTGTGAACATGTTTTGGAGCAGATTTGAGTAGGTTTTGGAGTAAAATTAAGTAGTGTTTGTGAGCATATTTGTGAGCAATAATTGAGGATAGACCTGAGAAGAGTTTTAACTAGAGCAGAGGGGATTTGTGTCTCCTATGGATTAGTGTCCATGAACCAGAGTAGAGGGGATTGGTTTCTTCTATGGATTGATGTCCATGAACCAGAGTAGAGGGGATTGGTTTCTTCTATGGATTTATGGGGATTGGTATCCACAAACTAGCGCATAGGGGATTGGTGTCTCTTGTGGGTTGGTGTCCATGAACCAGCAGAAGGGATTGATGTCTCCTATGGATTGGTTTCCATGAACTTGATAAGGTATTGGTATCTCCTGTGGGTTGGTGCCCACGAACCAGTAGAGGAGATTGGTGTCTCCTATGGATTGGTGTCCAAAAACTTGAGAGGGGATTGGTTTATCATGTGGATTAGTGTCCATGAAATTTGTAATAGGGGATTGACATCTCCTATGGCTTGGTGCCCATGAAATTTTTTGAGAAATTTATAAGCAATATTTCTTCGTGGATGTAGCCCATATTGGGTAAACCACATTAAATGTGGGTCTCTCATATATGTGACGATTTGTGCATTGTTTCATTATTGCATTAATATTATTGATATTATTATTTGAATTGAAAAGAGAAAATTTTTATATTATACTATTCACCCCCCCCTCAGTATAAGCTTGTGTTATTTAGAACAAATTTTCTCTAGAAAGTGTTAGAAGAGAGAAAAAGTTATCAAGAGGCAAAAGGCCATGATTATCTATTTCCTTCATTACCATCATTCAAAAGTGAAGCAGTGCCACATATTTTCAATTAAAGTCATTTGATAGTTATATCTATGATGGATATTAAATCCATGTCTTCCATGTATATTTTTGATAAAATTTCATGTGCATAATTCAAATAACGGAGAAAATTTGAAATTGATGCCATAGAAGCTGAATCAAAGTGGTTACATTCCATAACCTCCTAATGAACCAAATTTAGTTGCAAGATCAACGAATAAGTATGGATTGCAATAACCACTGATGGAAATGATGAGCTCAACCAGAAAGCAGTTGTAACATAATCAATATGATGCAACTGGCAAGCACTATGAACTATAGAGTGACCAAGAAGATCAAGAAAGAAATAAAATTCCTTGTAATGCTTAGAGATAAATATGATTGTAAAAAATCTATAAATAAGGGCAGCAACCTCCTTCCAAATGGTTGGCTCTGGAGTGTTTGCTTGCACTACTATGTAATTTTCTGCAAATTGATGAATGAAGCATTACAAGGGATGTTTACCTTGGATTTGTGCTTGTGTTGAATGGTGGACATAATTATTAGAAATCATATCCTTTGTTGCTATGGTTAGTCTATTCTATTAATGAAAAGTGGACTTAGATTAAATTGAGATAATCATTTTTGCATACATATTTTTTGAGAATTCTATTTTTGTTAATCAAGGCATTGATATTATTCTATTAATTTAGATAATTAATGCTTTAGATGTTTGGAATAATTCTGTGAACTTTTAAAACCATTAATATTGTAACTGCATAAGTTTTGAATGATGTTAGTCCCAAAAGCTGTTAGAGTAAATATTCCATCATTTGGATATTTTACCCTTTCCCTACATTAGGTAGATTTTATTTACTGCATGGTAAAAAGTAGCTTGGTAATTTTTACCACTAGTAGTTACTTTTACTAGTTACCTAGGTTAGTGACTTACCTTACCATCATTTCCCTATGGACGACAGATATTATGGATGGCAGGTTAGTCGGTAGGTTAGTTGTCGTAATTAATTTTATTACGTTTACTATTTCTATTTAACCTTTGATTATTAATAATATTTCTAATGCTTCACATTCTAACATTGGCATCAGAGCCATGGCTACGATCACGGAGTAGTCAAACCCTGGACAAGACGAGAGTCTCTCATTCTAGGAGCACCCTGGACAAGGCGAGAGAAAGTCTCTCGTTCCGGGTGCACATTGGACAAGTGGAGGCAGGAAGCCTCTCACTATCCGACGGACAAGACTTGTTGGCAATAGTTGACCGATAAGAGGGTAGGAGCATCCTTCTTTTTTTTCGGTGACTGGCCATACTAGGTCCTATCGGCAACCGTCTACTAGTAATTAAGGGCGAAGCACCCTCTACCGGTTCCAGAGACATTACTTCGATGAGTTGCTGACCACCAACCACTCATCGGTAGGCAACAAGCATGCCTTCTAAAGTTGAGGCTGACGACCGGGTCTGGTGACTGGGATTCGTGAGGGTAGGAGCGCCCTCTGATCTTTGGCGATCGGTGACCAAGGGCAAACTGACTTGCATGGTAGTTGGTGGTTCCTCGATTTGACCGACCCCATGGCTAGGGGTCCCCACACAGTGGGCAGGAGGCCGACGTGCGAACCCCCATCCCACCAGACGGGATGGTCGCTGTCAATCGAAGAGGAGCCTTTGACAATCGATAACACAACCCAAGGGCAGGAGCACCCTCGGGTCCACCCGACTTTGACCATATCCTTAATAGGGGGCCACCCTATCAGATACACCTGACAAACTACACAGTCTCTATAGGATTAGACCGATAAACGAGGGTAGGCATGCCCTTTTTTGGATCTGCCAACCACACAGGACATGAGGCAGATCCACCAATCGCATAAGACATAAGGCAAAATCAGGACACGAAGATCTAGACTGGTAAACCTAGATAGACATCTAATTTGGCATGACTCTCGATGAACTACTGTTGATGTGGATCCGACTGGGCACCAAGGGGTGATTGGGCTAACATGGTAGGACAACTGACCTGGCTAACTGCTGACATGGACTAGATGGACTAAATCCAACACATGGTGACATGTGGCGGACTGGCCATGTGGCACCCGATGTGGACTAGCCATGTGGCACCCGACGTGGACTAGAAACGTGGTGGACAACTACATGTGCCATCGAACATGTGGACCCCTCCGACTGCACCATGTGGGTGGTGGCAAAAGGGGTCTGACTAGACCATGATTGCCCACAAACAATCAAAGAGCACTAGGTGCTCTATTGCTTTTAAGAAACTTCAGATCGCCCGCAGGGGCGATGTGGGATAAATCCCACTAAATTCCCCGCTAGTCGATGGGGAAGCCTTCAAGGAGAAGGCAATGGGCTACTCCTCCCATCGGGCTAGCTAGCCCGACTGGAGAGAGGGCCAGCACTAAGGTGCTGCCCGACGGGAGGTTGGGAGTTTGACTCCTATCGGGGCCATGACGGTTATATTATTTTTTTTAATTTGTTATTATTTAAATTTCAAAGTTTTATTTTTTTAAATGTTTTTACTAATATAAATATAAATTATATAAAATGATTATTTTAAATAATATATGATTTTATTTTTATTATTAATTTCATTTTTAAAGCTTAAACTTTTTATTTAAATTTTGCACATTAAATTTAAAAAAAAAAAAAAACACGAGGGACCTATTTTTTTTGCAACACACATAAAATTATGCTTTTGTTTTCTCCTCAAGGGGGGATATAAGACTTTTAATAGCACCAATTTTCTTGCAAATTAGGAGCCCTCCATTCTTCTCAACCTTGTTAATTTAGCATACAAGAAAGGATCACACTTGAATTCTTTTTGCAAATTAGACAACAAGGAGACTGAAATTTTTGTAAGATTCAAAGACAAAGTGTGCATTTGTTTTCTCCAAGAAGGGACATAAGACATAACATTGCACATTATTTTTGCAAAATTGAGAAGAAATTGAAGACCTTGGGTCCACTCAAACCAAGTCGTTTGTCGACTGGTTCTGGAAGCCTTTCAAATGTGGGTCGTGTGTCGACTTGTCTTGAAAGGAGTGCTCATATTGTTAATTTTGCAACATAAAAGGGGGAAGACAACATTGTACTTCTTTTGCAAAATTGTAAAACAAAGTAGGAGACATAAAAATATCATTTTTTTGCACAACACAAATCCACATTTTGTTGCAAAAATTAAAAGGTGCATTTTTGATTTTACTCAACACCTTTATTGGCAAATTAGGTGCATTTTCGTTTGCATCCGACACCTAGGTGATAATAATTTTGTGGGCATTCTTGTTTGATTATTGCATTATTTATTTTGAAATTATAAGTCATAGAATGAAGAACACACTAAACCCCAAAATTTCATAAATTTGTGTAAATCCTTACACAGATTTAAAGCCAAAATTCACTTGATATTCTCTCCTAAATCAACAAAACCCCTAATTCACTCTTATTTGTTTGGCTTAATTTCCTCAAACTTTTCATCCTTCTTGAAGGGAGTTAAGGCAAGTGCCATTAAATATTTGTTTGAGTGAATTATATTTTGGTACTCTTTTAGGGTAATCAAAAGAAAGAACAAGTTTTTGAAAATAAGGAACCTTAAAAAGTTGCAATCCTTTGCACTAAGGGGGGATAATTCCTTTCTTCCTTCAAAACACAGATTTTTGACAAGAGGGAAATAAAACTTGTAAATTCAATCATATAAGTAGAAGTCATAAAAAATTATACCTTTTATTTTAGACTTCATAATAGCAATCATGCTTGAAATTCTTACAATAAGGAAGGATGATTTGGTGACCTTTTTGATAAAATTGCCTAGAAAGCATAGTTTTGCACAAATTGTAAAAATGACAACCATGACACCATTCAGTGTTGGTTTCAAAACAAGAAAAACTAAAATGGCAAAGGCACATCATAGAAGCCATCTTTCTAGTGAAGTGTCTCATTCTGATTTTGATTCTGGTTCAAAGAGAGCACATAGAGTGCTCATGGCTAAAACAATATTGTAGAGGGAAAACACATGTGTCACCTTGGGCAAAAGCACCATTTTCTCTCTCTCCTCTTTTTGGCTTCATAAATAGCATAAGTATTTTGTTTGAATATCTTGCAATAAGGGGTGCTTGTACCTCTTTTAGGCTTCATAAATTGCAAATTATAGGTGTTTGAAGCACTTGTAACAAGAGGTGCGATTTTTTGTGATGTAAAATTGTCTAGGAGGCAATATTTGTAAAATCCTTCACAACACTCTTGCGTTGCACACTTTTTGCAATTGAGGGGGGATATAAATTTCTTTTCTTCACAATTTTTGTAAATAGGGAAGAAGGCTTATAAGGGTGCATTTTCGGCTTCGATCGACGCCTTAGTCACACTTCCTTCAGAAATTGAATACACTATGTTTTGCAACGAGAAGGGGGGAACTTATAAGGGTGCATTTTCAGCAGTGACCGACACCTTAGCTACCTTATATTTTGCAAATTCATATTGTAAATGAATGAACCTTGTATGAAGTGATATATTCTACTACACCTCGCGATTGCAGCGGCTGGTTACCCATGCAATTCGGTTGGATGATGTGATTACCATAAGGACATTCGTTGGCATGAATACAAAGTGAGGAATGACCCACTTTTTGTAGAGGAGTAGCTAGAGCACTGTGACAGAGCAAAGAACCAGTAGATCAAAACATCTTCTTCACTGTATTGGTACCCAAATATTGTTGTATTAGAGGATATGTATGTATTAGCCAAATAATGTAATAATGGGGGATGTTAGAGTAAATATTCCATCATTTGGATAATTTACCCTTTCCCTACATTAGGTAGATTTTATTTACTGCATGGTAAAAAGTAGCTTGTTACTTTTTACCACTAGTAGTTACTTTTACTAGTTACCTAGGTTAGTGACTTACCTTACCGTCATTTCCCTATGGACGATAGATATTATGGACGATATGTTAGTAGGTAGGTTAGTTGTTGTAATCAATTTGATTACATTTACTATTTCTATTTAACCTTTGATTATTAATAATATTTCTAATGCTTCACATTCTAACAAAAACTTCTTCTAGAATATAATTTTTTAGAGATACTATGTGGATTTCTATGTTGTTAGCTTCACCCATCCATTCTATATTCATACATTTCTAACCCTATCATTTCTATCCCTAAGATTTTACTATTTGAGCTAAATAGAGTCAACATTCATTAAGTTGACAAGGTATGCCAACCTTCTTTGAAGGTTGAATCAAAGCAATTTGATTCTTCCAATGTTTAGTCTAGGTTGTTATTAGCGAGTGTTCACCTTCAAATTCCAAAATATGATAATCATAGTTCTAACATTGGCTAGATGAAAAACTAGACTACAATATTTTTTGGCACACCTGATGGGACCATTCCACCATACATATCTACTATGTTTTACCCCGAGGAATCAAAATTTAGTAAATTATTTTGACCTCATGTGTGGAGAGATTAAATTCACTTGGTGACTCCCTGAGAATAATATCGAATAGTCCTAACCTTTAGATTTTCATGTTTACGAGAGCTACAACTAAGAAATGTGATCAACATGCAAATTTCTACGAGCTATTCTCAAAATCTAGGCATTTGAGATATCCTTAGTTTGAAACTTTCATAGAAGAAACCCCAAAAAAATTCTCTTCTTCAGATTCTTTCTAGTACCTAAGCTAATATGGCTGAAGAATGGGATGAAGTTCAAAATAATTATCCATATTGGAATGCTCCAATCCCATTGTCATTTCAAGCCTTGCACGATATCCCCCAACCTGCTATTAAAGCCTTTTATACCTATGATGGTACTGGGAGGACATCATATGGGTATTTTAAAGATGTTTTATTAGTGGAAGCCATTCACAACATCAGGCATGAAGATATCATTGTAAAGTTGTTGGTTCTTTCCTTCAGAGGTAAAATATTTTACTGGTTCAAAACTTTAAAAAATGGTTCCATAAGAAATTGGACCAATTTAGTGGGTCCTTTTGTAGAGGAATTTAATGAATCTACAGATCCATTCTTGCCCTTGACTTAGTTTATAGTCATTCAAAGATATCCTCAAGAATCGGTTTTATATTTCAATCTCATATTTAGTAGAACTTAGAAAAGAATCCCAATGATTTCATACCAACTTCTCCCTTAGCTTATAGATATTACATTAGAGCTTTATGACCAGATATTATCTTGCAAACTCAGCAATCTGGGATCGCCATATTCCCTAATGTTTATCAAATAGTGGTTCATATTGAAGATATCTTAATTTTAGTAGTAATATTACCTTCCAAACATGTTACCCATACACCCAAAAATCACACAGCAGCCCCTAGCCTCATCCTTTCCCACCATGAATCATATTCCTCTTGCAACTCATATTCCTATAGTGAATCCACCTCCTAAGTTACCCACCATTGTACCTTTTCCCCCTCTTCCATCACAACCATCCCAAGAATCCTTAGTATTTCTTGACGTTCAGAATTCTTTAAAAACTATTGGCAATAAGGTCAATACTATAGAAAAAATAGAAGTTGAAAGATCTCACTAGAGGATATTTCCCTAAATTAATAAAGATCAAAATCCTAGTTTGAGCAATAATGCAAGGCCAAGGATCAACACTAATCAATAATAATATGATTCAAGTCCTGAGATAGCTTTAGTTGATGTCTGGTGCTTGGTTTATAATGATCCACATGATCCTAATTCCTGTTACATGTATCAACATCATATCCAACACACTATGGAACAAGCAGAAAGGAATCAAAAAGGAAGAATTAATATGTTGTTGGAGGGTGAAAAAAAAGAGGATAAGCTTAGATTTTTCGAACCATAAAAAAATTCTTGTAACAATATCAGCCAAGCTCTCATGAGGTTTTGGCACAATAGTAGAAAAAACAAAAGAAGTATGTGAAAGAAAATAAATTAAAGCAACATCTTAAACTATACATATTAATACTCTATATGTGTCTTACACCATTATGCTTGTTAGGAAAAGTGACCCAAAAATACTAAAGCATCAACAATGTCCTTGAATTTAAGTTTTTAGCTTAAGAGGACATCTAGCTTCCCAACAATAAGTGGTTAGATGTGTCAAATCCAAAAATTGATGGCCATCTCCACGAAGCATTTTAATTTTTTTCTATCATAGCAAATCAAAACCTAACAATAAAATGCCAAGTGGCAATAGCCTAAACTATGATTATGCCTAATAATTTTATCCAAAATTTATTTGTTATAATTTTTTTTGTTTCAAACAACTATATGAGAAGTAGATATCCTAATTTCTAAATCTTAGGAACTTTATTGTTTTCCTTTTTGTGAGTTAAGGCTCTAGGATATGCTAATAAGATTAATATTGTTTGGATTCCTTCTATCTCAATTCATGTAATATTTTTTAGTAATACATTACACTTTAGCATTCTATTTTTGCTTTAATAGTAGTGAATTTTGTTAGGCTCAATGTTGTTTTCCTTATTTCAACTCAAATTGGAGTAAATGTTGTTAGGCTTGAAGTTGTTTGGATTATTGCTCTTAGAGCATTTTGGATGTTGAATGCTATAATAATTACACTCTTGATATTTTTGTTAGTTTTAGCTAGGTCAATAATTTTAGCTAAAATAACTACTTGAATTATTCAATAGAATGTTTGGAATATAGGATGCTATAATTCCTATGCTTAACTTACATGAACTTTGATATGAGAAAATTTTGTTAGGTCTTTTATTGCAATACCCATTATATATTTTTTAGCTTGCATTCTTACTGTTAGTTGAACTCTAACCACCTCCTATTTATACTTCCTTATCCCCTATTTCCCTTTTCCTTTTATTTTTTCTTTTAAAGTACTTACAAGGAGTTGTCTTTCTCTAGAAGTTTATCTGAGAGTAATCTTAGGTTGTACAATCTTGACTCTAGCTTAGTGTCAACTGGACTATCAAGAACTAAAAATTCTTTGCATTTGGATTCACATTTTATTGCCATATTCCCTCATATAGTTTCATAGCCTCAGTAAAAAATATATTCTATGCATTCTCTATAACAAACAATTCGATAATACTTCATTCTAATCATGCATACTCTAAAATAATTCCCATCTCCCCTCAGTAATCCCAACAAGTACAAAATTTACAGTCAAAAAAATCCATGATATGATAATTTGAATAGATAAAATGTCAAACACTACCACACAACCCTCATGTTGTTATATTTTGCATACAAGTCTAAAAGATACATCCTAATAAAAGCAACACTTTGAAATCCACTACTAATTCTTTATTTATGAATACGCTTACCCTTTTCCAAATCCAAAAACCATTCACCCATTTGCTAAAATACCTTATCTTTTCTTTTTACTAAATTTTCTTTTTATTTACTATTTACATTAAGTTACATGACTCGATGTACTTTTTATGCTAAATGTTTCAAAAGTTACCCGTTCACTAGAAATGGTAAATTTCAACCTCCATATATAGACAACTCAAAAGTGTTGCATTCCTAAACTCCAGTGATCTAGTATGGGCCTAACCAAAGTAAGTCAATTTTTTGGTGTTTTCTAGGCTTGGCTTTGTCCTCATCCCACTTTAGCACCAGATATTTAATTTCTAAATACTAAGGAGAGGCCTTTTTATCAAACTAATGTTTGACTATTTTTTGATGTTGTTTGAAATTGTTATATGCCTTTTTTCTTTGCTATTATAATAGCATTAATTTAGCCATCCTTGCTTCCATACTAATTTTGGATAATCATAGGTGTTTAGGAACTTAACAGCTAGGATATTTAGGTGTAGGCAACATAGCTCTTTTTCCATAAACTATAGAGTATAGAGATGTTTTTAATGCTCCTTTTTATATGATCTGGTTGGCCCATAATGCTTGGTTTAACATTAATTTCCAAATTTTTTGGTTCTCTCCAACCATTTTCTTTATTATTAATTTAAAATTTATGTTTGTAGATTCTACTAAAAAATTACCTTATGGATGGTAATTTAATGAAGCCTTTATGTAGATACCATATTTAGTAGTG
Organism: Wollemia nobilis; assembly: GCA_028583015.1. NCBI lineage: Eukaryota > Viridiplantae > Streptophyta > Pinopsida > Araucariales > Araucariaceae > Wollemia > Wollemia nobilis. Next base: position 2,991,551 of record JAQPPZ010016610.1, read on the forward strand.
AAGTATAGGATCCTAGAACCTAAAAATATAGGTCTATTATCCATTATGATTGTCTCTAGAATATCAAACTTGGTAATTAAATTTTCTATAAATTTGGCCATCACTTATTGGCCTACCTTTTTTGTAGTGACTACTTTAGACCACCTTGTAAAATAAAATTTATTGTAGTTAGAATGGATTTATGCCTAAAAAGTGAATTTGGGGTTATAACCCCAATGAAATCAATATCCCACAATTAAAATGACTCATTCATTGTTATTGGATTGATATGAAGAGTTATGTTTCTTCTTTTTCCAACAAATATTTGGCAAACTTGATAATACTTTGTAATTATAAAAGGATCCTCAAAAATGGTTGGCCAATAAAATCTAGCTTGTAGGATTTTTATTGTTGTGGTTTGGCTGAAATAGTACCCTCCAGAGAAGCCTAAATGAAATTCATTTAGCATTGCTTTTGCTTTTTCCAAATGAATGAAATGAAGAACTCCATAAAATTTCTTCTAGTATAGACTTTCCTCAATCATGAGAAAGTTTTAAGCTTGAATCCTATACCTCCTTATTTATAAAGGGTTCAATTTTTTTGGACACTTACCTATTCTAAAATATTTGATTAGGTTTGATACCCAATCCTTTTGCTCATCTAGTTCTTGTTTTAATTTTGGATCATGGGACTCTTATAATAGTAGATTCTATTTAGATCCTATGGAATTGGCAAGTTTTTCACACAAAGCTCTTCCGCATACTAATTTGGTTAGTTTGATTTATGTATCATATTCTTAGATTTTAGTGATCTAGCATGTTCTCTTATCACTAAGTTTTCCTTGTAATATAGTATTCCAAACATTTGGATGCACAACACATATAGTGGTTTTCCTTTTTGATATATAATGCCTTAGTGTTTTCAAGGACTTATTAGGAGAAAATACCAATTTTTCAATAAATTTGTACCACTCCTCATAATTGTGTAGTGTTCGGATGAGGGGGGAAATTGGGCGCTCATTATGATCTTCATCCTTCTTTGTAAACACCATTGCTATGATTTCTTCAACACCACACACACACACACACACATATAATGAAATCCTTCTAATAGTTTAGATTTATCAAATGTAGAGCACTTGCTATAGCTTGCTTGACTTTTTTGAAAGCCTCTCTCCTTTCTATAGATGCCCAATTTTGATACAAGTAATGACATTAACCCTAACCAAAGGCACTAGGCATCATACCAATAATAAAACATCTCAACCTAAGAAATATGGACATCTAATAAATTCATTTACATAAATACCACAAGCTATCAAAAGTGTTTGTGAATCTTATGAAAATCACTCATTTTGGTCATTTAACCAATCGACCTAACCATTGATCAAGGTAGCCAATCAGGTCCAAAATTACTAGTGGCACTTTTTTTTAGATGTGGCACTTTTTTTCAACATGAGTAGAATCTTTGTGGCATAAACTAAAGGTATGCAAATTACTTCATCTGACTACCTCCTATGATTTTGCATACTTAAACCTTAAACCAAGCCTACAAAATTCATATTGGTCTTGTGCCATAATGGCATCTTGGATCTTTTTTCCCTCCTCAATTTCCCTCCAAAAATATATAAATGCATCTCTTTGGGTGAGAATTTCATAACACAATTTGCATTAGCATTACTTTACCCAAAATTTCCTCTAGCTTCTCTCATTTGCATTCTCTCATTTTCTCTCATTTGGAGCATTCTTCATCAAACATTTTGGCAAGTAAATCAAGAAGGGGCAAGGAGGTCATATTGGAGCAAGAAGTAGCTCTTTCTAGGCTATATACTCCCTAGCTTATCTTTCTTTCCATTTCCTTGCTCTTGTTTTATGCATTTTCCTCTTTATTTAGCCTTGCTAACTTGAGTTTTTCATTGTTTTGGTCACTAATAACTATTTTTATTGTTTCTTCTTTACATCTAACATCCATTTTGCATCTAACATCTATTTTTTAGGCTTCTAATAAGCGTATTATATTTTATTATATGATTTACAACTTATTTTTTAATTCCTAATCATTTACATGCTTATTTCATTCCATTTGGCATAATAAATCTTTATTTTCTCTTTCATTTTAGCATTCTAGTCACTAATCCTTGTTATTTGTAGGCATATCTTCTAATTTGTTCCACTTGTAGTCTTATTTATATTATATTATCATTTATATGATCATATTTACCTTATTTGCAGGATTCTATGTTCATGTTGACTCTTTATTTTCATGCTTTTACATATTTTCATTAAGTTTTCATTATAATATCATGTTAGTTTTCATTTTCATGCTATTATTCTACTTTTAATCTCATGCTAACATCATTGCAGGTATATTAATATTCTATTTACCTTGTCAAATCATTTACTTTATGTGACATACTTCATAGCATTCCTTCTAGTTCAAAAGCATCTCCAATTTATGTTGTCAAACTTTCTTGATTTATAACAATAGCATATCATTTTGATTTTTATTAAATCTCCATTCATGTAATCTTATTCACTATATCATGGGATTTAATTGGTTTTTTAATCTACTTAACATCTTTTATAAACATTTTAAGGCATTTTCTTATACTTTTATGCATCTATCCATATTGATTTAAGAATATTTTAGCATCTAATTAACCATATATCCTCCCCCCACCATACTTAAATAATATTGCAAGTTTTGTAAAATTTTTAACTCATTTAATAGAATTTTGTAAATATCCATGTAATGGGCATGAGGTATCAGGATTTATAACCCCATTCTCTAATTTTGAATCAATTAGACCTACTTAGCCTAAAAATTCCCCTAAAAACTCATCCATCCTCTATTGTAAAATAGATTTTACACAACCTACACATTAGTGCTTTCACTTCTCTATTTTTACACAATCAACCCTTGATAAAAATGCCAATGGTTCTTTTGTCCAGTTGTGGCACTTTTGAAACACTAAATTTTACTTCTAAATCCAAGGATCATACTCAATTTTTATTTTATAAATGAGGGTATGATCAACTACGAAGATATTTTATCACCTCATTGCACTCAAACAAGCCCCCAAAAACAAACTTGACTTTTTTGCTTTCAAATTATTAGATTCTAAAAGCATGAATTAGATTCAAAAGTGCTAATGGTGCTTCTATCAACTTGTGTAACTTTTGTTTAAGCTTTGGAGCAGGTAAATATACCACTTGGAACCATCTATTTATTGATTTTTTTATCATTTCTTGCTTTCTAATTTCTATCTATGAAACTATTTCCTCCAAATCACATTTATTTTGGAAAATTAAGGAATCCTTTGTGATAGTTAAAAAATATTTTACAAAACATAAGTAGGAAAGATATAAAATTCATTTAGTTGAATTTTAGGCTAATTTGGTTGATGCATAATCCCTTTGTTTTCCCTTGAAAATAAAAATCTCTTTTAGCATAGTTCATCATTCAAATTCAAAAGGCATACTAGGCTAGACAACTTTTTTTCTTGCATTGTTGTTTGATTGCATTTAGCATACAATCTTAGGTGGTCTTTATTTCAAGTTTAATTAAATTTTATCTTGATAAGGATCTAAAAAATATTGGATAAAGATAAAAACTTAGGTGTTTTTTGAGTTAACCCATATAATGTTGCATGATCTTGAACATAAACACAACAAATTTATAGACTTGAGGTAGAGCCTACTCATGTGAAGAGTGTTTTTTAAAGGCCTCCTCTAGAAAGAGGTCCCTTGCAGAGAAGCATGGATCCTAGTGGGTCCCATTACTACATGCATGTTAGGTTTTGAATATACATTTTGGTGAACTCAACATGAACACTCTCTTTTGACTTAACAAGATAAAAATTATACAAACTTAAACAAGAACATCTAAAATTTTTGCATAGTTTAAATCATATTAATCCAATATAACAAGAACATAACCAAACTATTAGTCCTACTAGGGTAAGGATAATGACTCCTTGAGTAAAGAAACATACAAACCTTGGGAAATATCTATCTTGGCTAGTATATTATGGTATGCTAATAGGAGTCATAATGCAGGTTATTTTCCAAGGTGACATAAATATTTTAAAACATCTCTTCTTTGCTATAAATACTCTGGAAACAAAAAAATATCAACATTAACTCCACTTCCTTTAAAAAATCTTAATATATATCTCAAAATACTTACAATACCTGAATATATAGTTTAGCATCATCATATTATGAAATATTTACACATGAACATGAAGAAAAACTAGAAAACCCTTGGCAAGACCATGAATTTAGAGAGGAAGAGCATATTCTAGAAGTAACCTTTAATTATCTAATACAGATTAAGGATTATTTTAGATGGAATAAGGATATCTTCTTAGGTGTTATTAGAGAGGAAATTGAATTACAAAATACGAAGAACCTTATACACCCCATGAAAATCTTAAATATCAAATGGACAATCCACTATTGCACAAATGAATAAAAATTGAAATGATATTGCTAGTCTTAATGTGGCTATGGTACATACAACTAATTCTACAAATTCCCCAACCATGTATATAGGTGTACCTATTATGGGTATACAAATTTCAACATGATATCCTAGTATTAAAATACCTATTCCAAATCTCAATTATATAAATTCCTTCTTCTCACATGACTTAGGGGTTAATTATACACCTCCACCTACAACATCTAACCATGTTACTCAATATATTGTAAATTTACCTTTTATATCTCAATATTAAACTCAAACCCCACTAATTTTTCCTACTCTACCAAAACCACCAAATAATGACTTTCAAAAAATCCTTTTCAAACTTGAACACCTTGAAAAGAGGGATTCTAATTTTGAAGAACTAGAATGTCAAATTGCTTCTCTTCAAGGATCATCATGGAGAAATTATTAATTTTATGAATTTTATAATGAACCATTAGATCCTATAATATTTAATTATCATTTTACACTAAATTTTGAAACTCCTAAATTTTCAATGTATAACAAAAAATAAGATCCCATTAATCACCTAAGGCTATTTCAAACAATATGTAGTGATGTAAATCATGATGCAAAAAATATTCCTTAGGTTATTCCCTAAAATACTTAGTGTAGTAGCCTTAAAATGTTATTTCCAAATACCTCACCACTCCATTAAAGGTTTCAAATAACATATAGAGGCATTTGTTAAATAATTTTTAGTTTACATAGAAGAAAAGGTTACTATAGATGACCTATACCAACTCAAACAAGCCAAAAATGAACAATTCTAAGATTTCTTAGCCAAATGGAGGGCCTTTGTAGGAATACTTCAATATATCACTCCCCCTAAGAAAATTTTAAAAATATTTATAAGGAACCTTCATGAATAGTTATCTATCCCTCGAAAATGACCAACATTGCTTCTTTTGAAGAAGTTGTAGACATGTCCAAATAGGTAGAAGCTATCTTTATAATATGGGGACAACTTAGCTACAAGAAATATAATAAATATTCTAAAAAAGTACAATATAAAATATATGTTTTAAGGGATGGTGTAACTAATTTCCATCAAAATAATAATGTAAATGCAAATCAAAATGCTCCTCAAAAGCTAATAGTATCAAGACAAGATAAATCTAAGCAAAAAATTGCAAATACTATACAAACCCAAAATGCCATATTAAAAATATTCCTTGATTAAAATATGGTAATTATCCTACCTATTAGATCTTGAGGTACTTCAAATAAGTTACCTAATTGGTATAAACATGATGAACATTGTGACTACCATTGTGTAGAGGGTCATAAAATTGATAAGTGTATCACTTTGAGGAATCTCATTGAAGATATCATAGAATAAGGAAATATAGTTTTAAATCATCAAGATACTCCTAATAATAATTTAGGAATATTTAAAAAGCCTCAACCATCCCATGACCAAAATGTTGTTAATTTTATAGGCATAATTCTTTTTTTAAAACTATCCTATGCAATAACTGGACAACAAGCTAAAAATTAATCTTTAGAACCATATACACAACCATCCTTGGTCATAATTTTCATACTAAGGTTAATGTTTCTAATAAATAACCTTTAGTCCTTGCACCTCTTAAAAATATCCTACATTCTTTTAATATTTGACAACAATTAGAAAATATACCAGCTAAATTCTCTTCTAGAATTGCTAAAAACGTCACTTGCCCATAAGGAAATATTGGTTAAACTCTTAAGTGAGAAAGAAGTACCTCAAGACATATATCTTAATTATATTTCCAATATAGTAGGATTCACTAGGGTTAACAATGTTATTTTAGCATTTCATGAGATATATACACCTCTTGAAACCATATCAAGAGATTCACCTCTTTATATAATAGCCCAAATAGGGGATAAACATATCAAGAGAGTTTTAGTTGACAATTGGGCAGCCCTTCATGTTTGAAATGTCCAAATTTTATAAAATTTTGTTTAAATAAAAAATACTTGTAAATGTTTAACCTCATTATTAGATTTTGATAATGAAGAATTAGAGGTCATAGGTACCATAACCTTACCTTTAAAAGTAGGACCACATGTCCTTATATCATATTTTATGTTATATCATGTTATGTAACATATAATATGTTACTTGGTAGACCTTGAATACATACTATGAAGGCACTACCATCCTCGTTACATCAATGTTTAAAATATTAATATCAAGGAAGGATTGTCCATATTCCTAGAGATCTAGATCCTTTTGCCTTATGCCACTTATTGGAAATTCAACAAAAAGAATTCAATATTTGTATTACTCCAATCAACATTACCATCAACTTCTTATTAATCAAGTAAATGTTAAGATATATTAGAAGAACCTCTCATTCACTTAGGATATGACCCTTGATATTCTTCAAAAGAATAAATTAAGCTAATCCATCCAAATCTAGATCCTTTTGTAGATTTATTTATCCTTTTCCTTTCCCCTCATATCATAGTCCTACCTAATATAAAAGCCTTAAAATTTCAAATAGGAACTTGTGGATTCATCTATGGTGAAACCACTTTTGATGAGAAAATTAAATGTGGTAACTTAATCCCAAATGAACGAACATATGCATCATGTTACTTATCACCTATATTTTTGTATCTAAATAAATTTTAGTCAATATAGGATATCAATAAAAATATTTAGGTTGATTCAAACAAGGCATTGAATAACCTTTAGAAGTTGAGACCTGCCTAAGATGTTGTGGGATAGGATATATTCCTAATAAGAATGAACCATCACATTTACTAGAAGGTAATGATGAAGACAATTATACCAAATCTTTGTATGGCTCCAAATGGGGTGATGAAGATGATAAATAACTATGGTCACTTATCAATATGACACCTCATATTTTACTAGCATCAACAATTTAACAATTGTTCATACAAAATTTATATAAAATAAGGAAGAAGAAGACCTTAAATATTCTTATGATCAAGATCACATTGAAAAAATCCTTAAGAAAATATTCAATCTAGACTCTAATCAACTACCCAAATAAAGATAAATGACATTATATCCACATGAATTTGAGGACTTAGGACTATTAACTACCCCTAAATTTGAGGATGAACAATAGACATCAACATTGGCACTAAGGAAAGCTCTCAAACCCTAAAATTAGGAAATGTCTTGACACAAAATGAACAAATAGAATACACCAACCTCTTAAAATATTTCAAATATATTTTCACCTAAACATATGCCAACATGTATGGACTTTTTCCACCCTTAGTTATGCATCTATATGCCAAACCTATTAAACAAATATTAAGAAAAATGCATCCCAAAGTCACCTTTCCAGTTAAGGACAAACTTAAAAAAAAAAATAGATGTTGGTTTCATCAAAGCCATAGATTATTCAAAATGAATTTCTAACATTATACAATTTGTAAACAAATAATGATCCATTTGAATGTACATATATTTTAGAGATATAAACAAAACATGTCACAAGGATGATTTCCCCTTATCAAACATAGACATGGTAGTAGAATCCACTATAGGATATGAAACATTGTCTTTTATGAATTTATTTTTAGGATATAATCAAATAAAATCCATCCCTAAAGGCCAATACAAAATGGCTTCATAACCCCTTGGGGCACATTTTTCTACAAATTCATGTCCTTTGGCTTAAATAATGGTGGAGCAACCTATAAAAGAGCTATGACATATATTTTCCATGACTTTAGGCATGATATTGTAGAAGACTATGTAGATGAATTCTTAGGTAAATATTGAAAATGAGATCACATTTGATACCTAAGATGCATCTTTAATAGATTGTGAGAATACAAAGTCTAGTTAAAACCCTCAAATTACATCTTTGGGGTAACATTGGAAAAATTATTAGGATTTATCATATCCCATCATAGAATTTATGTGAATCCTACTAAAATTGTAGTAATAACAAACATGCCACCACCAAAAAATCTAACCAAACTTCATAGTCTTAAAGACAAGATACAAGCCATTCGATGATTTATCTTGTAATTAGCAAATAAATGTCAACCATTTTCTAAATTGTTGAATACAGACACCGAGTTTTATTGGGATAATGAATACCAAAAAAAAATTGAAGCCTTGAAAAATTATCTTTTGGCACCACCTATTTTAATACCACCCAATCCAACTCAATTTTTACTTCTTTACATAGCTACTACTATATAAGCAGAACATTGGTGAGTTATGAAACTCATTATACACAATTGGAAAAACTATGTTTAGTAGTTGTCTTTTTCTCACTCAAATTAATACATTACATTCTTAGCCAAAATATATATGTCATAGCAAGAGTAGATCCCCTAAGATACCTAATGTTGAAACCTTACCTTTTAGGGTGAACTATCAAGTGGGTCATCACCCTTAGTGAATTTGATCTAATTGCTCAATATTTAAGCTTAACCTTGTTAGATGAGTCTGTGCCTAGGGTAGTCAACCGCAGAGCCAATATTAAGTGGTCTCCACCTCCTACGGGTTGGTTTAAGCTTAATTTTGATGGAGCATCTAAGGACAATCTTGGCAGAGCAAGCGTTGATGGCATTGTGCGAGATCATAATGGTAATATGATGCTTGCATTTTCCAAATATTTGGGAACAAGGACGAACAACGAAGCTGAAGCTAGAGCTATGTGGAGAGGCCTTCAAATGACTCAAGACTTAGAAGGAAATTTGATCGTAGAAGGAGAATCTATGCATGTTATAAATCTCCTCAATAATTGGAAAACACCTCCTTGGGATATTTAAGCTTAACCTTTTTATATGAGTCTGTGCCTAGGGTAGTCAACCCTAGAGCCAATGTTAAGTGGTCTCCACCTCCTATGGGTTGGTTTAAGCTTAATTTTTATGGAGCAACTAAGGACAATTCTGGCAGAGCAAGAACTGGTAGCATTGTGCGAGATCATAATGGGAATATGATGCTTGTGTTTTTTGAATATTTGGGAACAAGGACGAAAAACAAATCTAAAGCTAGAGTTATGTGGAGAGGCCTTCAAATGACTCAAGACTTAGAAGGCAATTTGATCGTAGAAGGAGACTCTATGCATGTTATAAATATTCTAAATAATTGGAAAACACCTCCTTGGAGGATTAAAACAATTGTTGAAGATGCTAGGATCCTTTTCCAGGGAAGACAGGACATAAAATCCCAACATGTCTTTCGGGAAGCTAACAAAATTGCTGATAAGTTGGCCAATTTGGGTGTCGATGGTGACAGACTTTTAAAATGGGAACACGATGTCTCGAGTGAAGTAGAGGAGCTTATTAAACAAGAATTCCAAGAATTATAGTCGAATTTACCAATAGGGAAGACACTGTAAGTTTGAAGGCTAGGATTATTCCCATCTCTTTTTTGAATTGGACTCACAATAAAAATTATCCGAGTTGTCAATCTTCGTGGATGCTGCTTGGAAATACCACAAAGACTAATGGGGATAGTCACATGTCAGATAACATGGCTCCTAGTTGTATTAGTAATTTGAGGTTGATTGATAATCATAGGGAAGGAAAGAAATGACAATATAAGACTTTGAACCAAAGCCATGTGGACCACCAAATAGCCACCGCCATAAATCTAGCCAACAGGTTCACTTCTCCAAGGCTGATTGGCCAAGATAGTATGTGGTACCAAAGCATGTTATATATGAAATAAAGCAATTACCAAAGAATTATTAAGAGTACTGTCAATACAGAGCTTGTGGGAGTTTTTTTCAATACTCTGCTATGTGTGTCTGCAGCTTTTTGTTTCTCCATTGTCTCAAGGAAGGGATCTGTATCTGTTTTTTTTTGTAATTATGATGAATGTGTGTTTTCTCGAGGTATACCCAACATGTTGTATGGGAAGTTTTTTTTTTATAATAGGCTATGTGCCTTACCGGATGTAATGGCTTTGGCGGCATGTAGATTTTACATATATAGGATCCTTAGTAAGGATATGTTCATCAACAACCCTGGGCTGATTTTTGTAAAAGGTTTTGGGTCAACCTGTAAAACCCGATATTAATGCTATAGTATCTTATCTACCAAAAAAAAATCACTAAAAGGACAAGTAATCATGGATCAACTAGTCACAATACCTTTAGAATCAAAGCATCCTTTAGACATATGCTTCCTTGATGAAATAATTCTAACTACGAAATCCCAAGAGCTTGAATCATAGACTTTATATTTGGATGGATTTGGATGCATTAAAGGCGTGGAGACAAGAATTGTCCTAATTACCCCATAATAGAAAATAATACCATTATTCTTTAAACTACTATTCTCATACACTAATAAGATAGAAGAAAATTAGGCACTTATATTGGGACTTTGATCCACATGAAATATAAAAATCAAGACCTTAATAGTATTTGATGATTCATAATTAGTTATTAACCAAATTAATGGTATTTACCAAAGCAAATATGAAAAATTAAAACCTTACAATGACTTTGTAGACAATTTAATTACTAGTTTTAACAATATCACAATAGAAGCCATTCTACGATCTAGTAATCACCATGTAGATGTTATATATATACTAGCATCTATCATACCCTTAGAATTAGAGGATAAAAAATTCTACATTGTCATACAATCAATAAAAGAACCCACAATATTAAAATCATGTCAAAAACATTTAAATATTTGTGCCATTGAATCAACTTCACCTCAAAAGACTTGCTACCAATATATCTTCAACTTTCTAAAAGATGGCACATTGCCTAAAGGATTAAATTACCTAAAGCACACATATTTTAAACAAAGATCTTGCAAATATGTCATCATAGGAGATATTTTATATTGACACTCCTTTGACGATATATTTCTTAGATGCATAAACTTAGAAGAAGCGCAAACAATAATTAAAGAAACCCATGATGGATTATGTGGAGGACACTTTAGTGGATTAAAAATAGCTAGAAAAATCCTTAGATTATGTTATTATTGGCCATGCATGGAAAAGGGCACATGCAATTATGTCAATAAATGTGATAAATTCAAACATTATGATAACCTTGTCAATGCTCCTTCACAAAAATTATAACCAATTACATCATTGTGGCCTTTCTCCACTTGGGATTAAACATAATAAATAAAAATAACCATCAATAATTAGATGAACATAAATTCATTAACATAAATGCTAAGTATTTTACTAAGTGGGTTGAAGCCATGTCTTTATTCTTTGCAATAGGAATTCAAGTTTCCAAATTCCTTGTTAATCAAATCATAAACTACTAAGGCACACCATCTATCTTAAATGTAGATAATGGTATTCTATTTAAGAACAAATAAGTCTATAAGATCTATGAAAAATATAAAATTTAAAAATAATGGTCAACACCTTACTATCCTCAAGAAAATGGCCAAGCAAAATATTCCAACAAGACATTAATCAAAATCCTTAAGAACTTGGTCAATAAGAATGATCAAGACTAGAAATTATAATTATATTCATCCTGATGGGCATATCATACTAGTGTACAAACCCATATAAGCACAAAAAATTATGCCTTAGTTTATGGTATTGAGGCAGTCTTTCCTTTTGAACTTGAAATCCCTTATTTTAGAGTCTTACTACAAGACTCTTCAGTTGATGATGAATATCATCTAGGCCATCTATAACAACCTCAACAACTGACAAACCTGAGAGAGATTTTTTTTGAAGTGAATAAGGTTCACACTACACTAAAAAGGCTTTTAAGTATGGCTAAAATACGATAGTTTATTACGGTGGCTAAAATACAATAGTTTATTATGGTGGCTAAAATACAATATTTTTTTATGGTGGTAAAAAATAGCCCTAATAGACCCTAAGAGGGCAGTTTTAAACTACCCTTATAAAAAAAAGCTTTTAACAGTGCCTAAAAGATGACAATTTTTTACAAGGGTAAAACTACCCTAATAGACCTAAGAGGGCTATTTTAAACTACCCTTTTAGGATCAAGAGGACAATTTTAAACTGCCCTATTACACCACCCTCATAGGGTCTAAGATGGTAATTTTAAAACTATCCTTTTAAACCCTAATAGGGTGGTTTAAAATCATCCTCTTAGACCCTAAGAAGGTGGTTTAAAATCACCCTCTAAGGGTGGGTCTAAGAGGGATGTTTTAAACCACCATCTTAGACCCACCCTAAGAGGGCAGTTTTAGGTCTTAGAACCACCCTAAGAAGGATTCAAGTGGGATTTTAAATTTTTAGATTCAAATAGGATTTTTAATTTTTTAGATTCAGGGGTAAGTGCTTAGGGTTGAGTTTCATGGGTAAGTACTTTTAATAATTCTTCTATAGTGTGATGGGATTGAGCATTATGTAAATTTTTGAACATGCAAGTGATTTATGTGGTTTTGATTTGGAATCATTTACCAATCATGGTATAGGTGCCTACATAAATCCTACTTATATTTTTATGTTTTTGATAGTTCACCTTTTTATCTACTGCTCATCTAGTTATAATCTATTTCTTATTAAAATTTTATTTTTATTGCATAGGTTTGAGTTTCCTTTCATATTTTTTGAGCTTGGTTGTCATTTTACTGTTAATCAATTTGAGTTAACTAAATTTGATTGTTCTCGGTAGGGGTTTGGGAGATCTCAAATAATATTTTGAAGTAAACATAATACTTTGAAGTAGGTTTGGTTCATTTTTTAGTATTGTTATTCATCTAAACATGGAAGATTGTTGTGAACAAGGTGTTCAATATTATCATGAGCACTATACAACATCCGAAATCAAGAACCAAAGTTAAAGACAAGAACAGGATCTACATAGCTCATTTAAAAAACATGTATACAAATAGCACATAAAACAATATGAGCAATTCTATTGAAAAATATTGAATGCATATGATTCTGATGTTTAGGAACTACAAAATGCTTTTAAGGTAGGATTGAATATTGATGGTACAAAGAAGCCAAACTTCACTGGAAATAAGGCTTAGAAGGTCTATGTTTCATGCAAATATGAGAATCAACAATGGCATACATAATTCTTTGGAAGTCCCAAATTAAATTTTGTTACAAACAATTATGAACACTCACAAACATAATAAGGAAAGCCTTTCCTTGATTCAGGAGAGTCAATGACTTGTAAGACATTTTTGAAGAGTTCAAAATTTTCATTTTTTGTGCATTTATTTATGTCATCCTTTGATGAGTATAAAGAGAAGGAATTTTTTATCCTATAATAGTATATTTATTTCTTATCTAATAAATAAAATTTCCCATAAAATACTTTGAATATTTAAGGTTCTCTCTAAAATCAGGATTATATAAATCATGCACATGGTGGTTTCAAGCATGTTGTGTTGTGGAAATTATGTTAACATTGTTATATTTTGAGGTAGATTGCAATGGGATATGGCAATCACAAGATGTAGAAATATGAGAGAAAGTAAATTTACGAGATTGTAAAAATATGCTATAAATAGAAATTATGGAAATGAATACAATGTTGCTATGGAGAAAATGGACACTCCATGCAAGAATAGCTAATGGTGTTACACAACTATTCTACTACTTCCTATTGTTATTACAATCTATTTCAATGAGGTTTTTTATAATGGAAGATATATTCCTTGGCCAACACTCTACCTAGCTATACAAGGGACACCTTGCACATTTAAAAATTGCACATTGACATTTGTGCATTTATTACATTGCATAAAGTAACTAGATAACTTCCCCCTAAAGTAATCTAATGTCCTAAGTATGTACCTATAAAGGTACATTTACATAACCCAAATGATGTAATAGAATCTAAATCTAACACCCCTTTGTATTACATTATTTGGGTATTGAATACTTTAGTGTTCAATATGGATCTTCTTCCATTAGATAATGGAACTTGTATTCTCCTTCATTGCTTATTGTGATTAGATTCAGCTAGTAGTTTGTCTCTTCAGTTGATGCACAGTAAGCTAATGTTGTAGGTTCCTCTTTATTTTGAGTGTGCTCAACTGGTTCAATATTTGTAGTGTTGTGTTCCTTTTTGGTATACCTTTTCTTCTTCTTCCTTCTTCTCTTCTTGTGATTCTGTATTGAAGCTAGTGGAATTTCTTATTTATGGCAAGTTAGTTGATCATCAAAATAATATTTTTCCTTATTGTGAGCTTGATTATTATGTTGAGTAAGTACAAACACAATTAATGATAGATAAATCATTAAACACTCTTCTTGTGATAATATAACCAATTTTTGTGAGTTCCACCATGTTGTGAAGAGGATTTCATGGAGATAACCAATCAAGGCTACAAAGTTACCTTATTTGGCTTCCTTAAGAAATAAGAAGAATTTTTCTTTGTTTCTAGTTGATAGATACATGTACCCTTCTAGAGTATCTATTAAATTTTAAGAGTAGAATTACACTTCATGGAATAGTTCTTCATTATTGAAAGCTTTTCTCAAAATTTCATCCATGAGAAGTGGTAATTGTAGAAATGGATTTGATAGAATCTTAGTAGTATACCTTATAGCTCCTAACCTTAAGGTATATGTAACCCTTATAATATATAAGCTTTATTTTATAAAACCTTTGTTAAACCTTAGGTTTTGTAGAATGCCTTATGTCTCCCTAATGATGAAATTTCACAAACCTAATAAGTTTTTAGGTTTTGTAGAAAGCTTACATCTATCCAATGAATTTAGAACTTGATAATTTTTAATAGGTGCTAATATTACCAAGTTTTTTAGAATACCTTATGACTCCCTAAGGTGTTTTGGATAGGATATATGATCAATATAGTGCTATTTTTAAATTGCAGTTCAATTTTGGGTTGATTTTGTGAAATTTTGTAAACACCAAAATCAACTTTTCTATCTCCTTATTACTCTTATTAAACTAAGCACTATTTTAATTTTTGAAGAGGTTTTGTTGTTGGATTTATTTTACCTCCTTTAAGTGATTTTGAGACAACACTATTATGAAAATTCCAACCTTTGAAAAATCTTTAATAAACCTCTTTAAATATCCCTTATGGTTGATCTTAATGTTTTGTAATTTCCAATTCCTAATTTGATGTTGTATTCCTTATAACTCCCAAATTTGGAAAAAATAGAAAATAATATTTGCAAATAATTTAAATTTCAGTAATAACCATTATTCCTCCTAGGTTACCTTTTGCAAATATTAATAATCCTAAAAATATGCTTGCTTAATAAATCACTAATGCAAAATATTGTAATAGTAGATATAATGTACCATTATAACTCCAAAAAACTTAGGTTTAAAGCAAGCAAATAATAAAATCAACCTTTATCTTAATATTCAATGTTGTGAGATGGTGGATTCATAGCTAAGTGGAGTAAAGTGCTCATGGGAAGTCAAATCCCTCTTTGACCTACATTGGTTTCCTCCTAGGATGGCGCTCCTCTTTCACAAATGATGTCGAAAAATCCTTGAAATATGCTTTGCTTATGACAAAGCTCTTCCAAATGCAAGTGTTGGTTTTGTTGATTTTATAAAAGTGTCTTAAATTTTCTCTTACACCTTTGAATGGTGTATGGCTTGAATTAGCCTTTCTTCTCCAAGTGAGCTTCAATGCATAAATTATTAACTTCGTTTGATTTAGTTCTAACTTCTTTTCTAGGATAGGCACCTTAAATAGGATGAACTTCTTGCAAGTTGTGACAAGTGTCACTTGAAGAGTTACAAGGTAGGTATCTTCAACGTACCTTTTGTAATGATGAGGTTGGTGGTAACCTCCAAATATTCTTAACTCCCTCCAAATGTATGTAACTCCTTAGGTGAGTGCTTGGGTCTTCATGAACATTGGGATGCTTAGAGAATTTGTGCCAAGTGGCACTCAAGGCTTGTGCATGAAAGCCTTATTTATAATGCTTCAAATATGAGCTTGCAACCCTAATTCTTCCTTTATATTTGCATCCTATGTGAGCTTGCTATGTTTCTTGAGATGCAAGCTTCCTTTTGCATATTGGATTGGTGAGGATGATAGATGGCTACATCTGGATTGCTCCATGATTCTTTGGCATACTTTTGAGCTTTCTTTTGGTGGACATTTTCTTTAATGAATGCCTTGTATATAGCTCCTTTCTCTTCACCTATTTGTAGGTTTCATAGCTTGTTAATATGCCAATTTGTGCCCTTCTTTAGTGCTTGAAATATAGTGTTGTTTGCAACAACCAATAGATAACCCTTTTGCTAAGCTTTTACGTAGCTAATATCTCACTAAATGTTACCTTTTTTTTATGTAGACACATGTGATAATATATTCTTTCAATGGCTTCAATATTGTAGGTGACGTACTTCGTATAGGGCTGGATTAGATGAGGTAAAATGGTGTTTTTGAACACCTTGATTCTTGGATGTGTGAGCCTTCCTCTTTGCTTGAATTCTACCCTTCAATCTAATGGATATGACGTCCTTACTACCCCCTATAAATAGAAATATTTTTGTCCTTTCATAGGAACAAAAGAGGTGCTTTGTAATAACTGGATCTTGCACCAATATGAATAATTTTTTATATAATCCTTCTTGCTCCTTCTTCCTTGGATTATGGTCAATCGAAGCTAATAATATGTTGTTTTAAAATAGGTATTCCTGCACTCTATACTAAAATGAAACCCTTACATTCTCCTTGAATCTTGATATTTCCAAGGTCTCGATTTTAGGCTTCCTTCAAGGACTTCAATGGTGGCTTTCTTCTCCACATTTTTTCTTGTAATGTGGTTTATTTTGGCCACAAAAGTGCTACAAATTTTGTGCTAGTTTTTTGTGCCTTTAACAATACAAACTAATTGAGAATAACTAGTTAAAATATCAACTAGTATAGTCCTTAATGGATTAACAATGCACTTTTAATGGTAATAATAATATCACCTTATTGCTCCACTAATTTCTCAAAAAATGCACTTAACAATTCCACTACAACCTTCTAAGCATAATTTGAAATGAACCCTTGCAAATTTCACTACAAACAAAGTTGTAGGATATAGTCTTCTTTTTATCTTTTCCAAAGTAGAAGATAGGTAGTTGATAAATAATTTTAGTTCTGAAACGTAATAAACTCCTAACTAATGTGCAAATGAAACTTAAAAGGAATTTTTTTTCTTTTTGCACTTTTGAATACTGTAATTCAATTTTCCTCTTTTCAAATTTGATCCAATATAAAGTGCTTTAACAAATATGATAAGTAATCCAATTAATGACTCTAATTGCACCAATAGTTGCTTACCTTTTTTTGAAAGGATTTTGTAGAGGATGTAGATCTTGGTGTTTAGGTCAACCAAGCTTGTTACTTTAGATAGAGTTCTACAAATTTTTTTAGCTTTCCAAAAAGCTTATTTCTTCACCAAAATTGTGGTCTCAAACTTTCTTTCACGAGCCTAGGATTTGGTGGCTTGTTCTTATCTTGTAATATTCTCCTTTTTGTTGTATATTTGGAGAAATATTTATCTCTAAAATAATGTCTTCTTGCTATGAAATGCTATCTTCAAATATCTTATATTTGGAAAGCTTCTTTGATGGGGAACAAAAAATTGCATTCATCATAATCCAATATTTTCATTCAATATTTTTGATTTACAGTTACACAGACTAGCCCGCAGGCATAGTTTACATTCACTATGCAATATCTGGCTCTCCATGCTCTCTCATTACAATTCTTGGGTTTTTATAGAGGCCCCGACCCTCTGTAGTCTGCAATAACAATTACAGAACAATGGCCGTAGCCATTAACCTCCCATCTAGAAGTAACACATTTCCGCTCTCTCCATAGCCCTCTAACATGCACGATCCTGGTGTAGACTGCCTCATGCTCGACACATCTGCCTACACTACCTAGGAACTATGAGCTTTCTCTAGAAGGAAACATAATCTGAAACTGCCTCACACTTGGCACATCTATTTCATGATCTTTTGTCTCCATGGAACCTGGTGCAGACTGCCTCACGTTCGGCGCATCTGTCTACACTACCCAGGAACCCTTCAGCTCCTCTGGAAGAAAAATAGTGCAGTAGGGCCAGAATGGCCCTCTGGCCTTCGAATCTGCAACCTCTGCCTGCAACTATTTTCCAACCCCTCTGCATGTCTCTGCTTCCTCCTTTTATAATTTTTGGCGTGCCTCTTCGTCTTCCAGTTGGTGGCTTCTCCTTCATTTCTGCCATGACTGTTCGGTTCCATAACTGCATTCCATAATGGCCCCTGTAACTACCATCCAACTCACGTTCACTACCAGATTACTCTGCATGACCCTTCGTTTCCATTTCATGACTGGTCATTTTTGTCTTCTCGCACGACTCTTCGTCTTCGCCTGCCTTCACTGCACCTTGGTGCCATGTGTTGTTCCGTGCTGCCACGTGTCACTCAATGACCCCCTTCTGTAATGGTCCCTGTAACCGTCGGTCCCTTCTGAGTCGTGAAGTAGCATGTCATAAAATTGTGACATCTTTCTTCCTTGGCTCCTTCTTCGCCTTCTGGTCACAAAACTACGACCTGTCGCAAAATCGTGACATCTTAGCTTTTGTCTTTCTATTTCTTCCTCAGGTCACGAAATCGTGACATCTTTGCCTTCTGTACTCTCCTTCTACTTTTGGGTCGTGAAACCGCAACATGTCATGAAATCGTGACATCTTTGCTTGTAGCCTCCTCTTTCCTGATTGGGTCACAAAATCGTGACATCCTTGGCACCCTTGCTTCTCCTATGGAACCTGTCGTGATATCGTGACAGTTGGCCCTGTTGACTTCTTTCTCCATTTTGTGTCATGATATTGCAACACATTTTTTATCACGATATCGCGATAGCTTCTCCTCGCTCACTTCTTTGCTTCACTTGTGCCACGATATCGTGACACATTTCCTGTCATGATATCATGACAACTTCTCCTTGCTGACTCCTTTGCTCCATTTGTGTCACAATATCACGACACATTTTTTGTCATGATATCACGATAGCTTCTCCTTGCTGAATCCTTTGCTCCATTTGTGTCGCGATATCGTGACACATTTGTTGTCACGATATTGTGACTTCTCCCCACTGGCTTCGTTCTTCGCTTGCATCGTGATATCGTGACACATCTTCTGTCGCGATATCATGACAGTTTTCTCCACTGGCTCCTCTCTCCACTTTGTGTCGCGATATCGTGACACTTTTTTTGTCACGATATCGCGACATATTTTTCTCCTTGCCTTCTTCTTCTTCTTCTGTCATGATTTTGTGACATGTCACAAAATTGCGACATCTTCCCTCAACCAATTTTCAAAAATGGCTCTGCTGCCACTAGATGATCCTGCATCAAAGGCCACTGGATGCTCTTGCATCAGACACCCGAGGTTTATGGAGAAGTAACCTTCACTTATGCACTATCCTGTCGCCTTCTTCGGTGCTAGTACAATAGGTACTACACAGGGACTTAATCTCTCACTAATCAACCCTTCTATCTTCTCACCACTCTCCCACTAATCCTGGTGCAAACTGCCTCACATTCGGTAATCTATTTGCATGCTCAAGAACTTCTCGCTCTGATACCACTTGATGGGGAACAAAAAATTACATTCATCAAAATCCAATATTTTCATTCAATATTTTTGATTTACAGTTACACAGACTAGCCCGTAGGAATAGTTTACATTCACTATGCAATCTCTGGCTCTCCATGCTCTCTCATTACATTCACTGGGTTTTTATAGAGGCCCCGACCCTCTGTAGTTTTGGAATAACAATTACAGAACAATGGTCATAGCCATTAATCTCCTACATCTGGAAGAAATTCATGTCATTCTATTTGCAGCCCTTAACATGCATGATCCTGGTGTAGAATACCTCACGCTCAGCGCATCTACCTACACTACCCAGGAACTCTGAGCTTTCTCTGGAAGTAAACATAGTCTGAAACTGCCTCACGCTCAGCGCATCTATTTCGTAGTCTTCTGTCTCCATGGAACCTAGTGCATACTACCTCATGTTCGATGCATCTGTCTACACTACCTAGGAACCCTTTAGCTCCTCTAGAAGAAAAACAATGCAGTAGGGCTAGAATGGCCCTCTGGCCTTCGAATCTGCAACCTCTGCCTGCAACTATTTTCCAACCCCTCTGCATGTCTCTGCTTCCTCCTTTTATAATTTCTGGCATGCCTCTTCATCTTCCAACTGGTGGCTTCTCCTTCATTTCTGCCATGACTGTTCGGTTCCATAACTACATTCTGCAACGGCCCCTGTAACTGTCGTTTGACTCCTGTTCACTACCAAATTACTCTGCACGACCCTTCGTTTCCATTTCATGACTGGTCATTTTCGTCTTCCCGCATGACTCTTCGTCTTCGCCTGCCTTCACTGCACCTTGGTGCCATGTGTTGTTCCATGCTGCCATGTGTCACTCAATGACCCCCTTTTGTAACGGTCCCTATAACCGCTGGTCCCTTCTGAGTCGGGAAGCAGCATGTCATGAAATTGTGACATCTTTCTTCCTTGGCTCCTTCTTCGCCTTCTGGTCATGAAACTACGACCTATCACGAAATCATGACATCTTAGCTTTCGGCTTTCTCTTTCTTCCTCGGGTTGTGAAATCGAGACATCTTTGCCTTTCATACTCTCCTTCTACTTTTGGGTCGTGAAACCGTGACATGTCATGAAATCGTGACATCTTTGCTTGTAGCCTCCTCTTGCCTGATTGGGTCACAAAATCATGACATCCTTGGCACCCTTGCTTCTCCTATGGAACCTGTCGTGATATCGTGATAGTTGGCCCTGCTGGCTTCTTTCTCCATTTTGTGTCACGATATCGTGACACATTTTCTATCATGATATCGCAACAACTTCTCCTCACTCACTTCTTTGCTTCACTTGTGTCGTGATATCGCGACACATTTCCTATCGCGATATCATGACAACTTCTCCTTGTTGACTCCTTTGTTCCATTTGTGTCGTGATATCGTGACACATTTTCTATCGTGATATCGCGATAGCTTCTCCTCACTGACTCCTCTACTCCACTTGTGTCACGATATCACTACACATTTGTTGTCATGATATCGTGATAGCTTCTCCCCGCTGGCTTCGTTCTCCGCTTGCGTTGCGATATCGCAACACATCTTTTGTCGCGATATCGTGACAATTTTCTCCGTTGGCTCCTCTCTCCACTTTGTGTCACAATATCATGACACTTTTTTTGTCATGATATCGCAACATATTTTTATCGTTGCCTTCTTCTTCTTCTTCTGTCGTGATTTCACGACATGTCACGAAATCGCGACGTCTTCCCTCCTTAGCCAATTTTTTGAAAATGGCTCTGCTGCCACTGGATGCTCCTGCATCATTCTTCTATCTTCAATTCTTCTTGTCAAATTTTGACTTCAAGTAGGATCTCCTTCACAAGTATTTGAATATATTGCGGTCTTCAGTATATTAAAATTTGATACTCTTTGCCAAATTATTCTTCTATCTTTTTGGTCTTTTATTGGATGGTGATAATTGTCCCAAATATTTACTTTATCAAAACATTTATCCTTAATGGATAATTTCTGCAATGATTTCTTCTAGGAACTCTTTTTGATGATATTTCTCTTGCTTTAGAAACAAGGATCTCAAAGCCTTTTTCCTTGAGACCTCTCCTAGGTATTTTATTTTACAGCTTCTTTGGTATTCCTTGAGACATTCTTCTTCAACTTCTATAATTATGATCTCCTTCCTAGATCTCTTTATTATTTTGCTTCCAGAGTTGAATAGGACTCTCCTAGTCCTTCTAATTCTTCTAAGAATGGAAGTTTCTTCAATGAGATATTAATCTAATCTCTTCACCTTCAAGTTTTCTTTAGGTGTTGGATTTATTTTTAAGATGATACTCTTCCTAACTTTCTTGTAGGAATTTTCCCAACTCACTAAATCTTCTTTCCCTGCAACAAGTTATTAGTACTAAAACCTTAATTTACTTTTGAATTAGGTACTCTCTTATGGAGTCTTCTTCAGAATCAAGGCTTCTGTGGTATTTCTTAAGATCAAGGCTTCTATGGAATTTTTAAGGATCAAGTTTTTTATGGTATTTTTTGCTGTGAAGTTGACTCTATCAATGGATATTTTCAATATCTAGACTTCACCATGACTCTTTATCCTACAGTCTCTTTTGTAGTATTCTTATTTTGCAACAACTAATCTATACATTATGAAGGCACTCTAACCTTCAGGTAATGAAGTTGAAATATCCTAGATTTATGTTGCAGGAGGTGCCCCAATCATCTGAGAGTTAGTTACCTACAATAAAAGAAACTTCAAGCAATAGTAAACTTTTTAGATCTCTTAGATGAGCTTCACTAGTTGATTCATCAAACTAGTGGATCAAATGTTGAGTCATTATCTTCATGAGTTTTCCTACAACTCTATGGGAAGAATCTTAGCCAAATGAATCTCACCATATCTTTTTTTAGTCTATTCTACCAAACAATCTCAAACAAATAAAATTTACATGCAACGGATCCAAATGCACATCCAGTTTGCAAAAATTGAAGCTATGGTGATTGGCCCAATTTTTAACAATAGTACTTTATCGAAGCTCTCTCTACCACCTTGATTATTATAAATATTTTTTCAAGATCCTGTGCACTATTTTAAATTAGGTTCACAAAAAATTTAGGCTCAATAATAATGGTGGTTCTCATCTTAGTCTACAGTAGCTATATCTACTATGGCTAGATCTAGCGTGGCTCTAATACCATTGTTAAATTTTGAGGTAGATCGCAATGGGATATGGAAATCAGAAGATGCAAAAATATGAGAGAAAGTAAATTCATGAGATTGCAAAAATATGCTATAAATAGAAATGATGGAAATAGATTCAATGTTGCTACGAAGAAAATGGACACTCCATGCAAGAAGCTACAAGACTACATTGTATTCCATCACTAATGGAGTTACATAGCTATTATACTACTTCCTACTATCATTACAATCTCTTAAAATGAGGCTATTTTATAATGGAAGATATCCTTGGCCAACACTCTACCTAGATGTACAAGGGACACCTTACACATTTACAACTTGCACATTGAAACTTGTGCATTTATTACATTGCATAAAGTAACTAGATAACTTCCCCCTAAAGTAATATAATGTCCTAAGTATGTACCTAGAAAGGTACATTTACATAACCCAAATTATGTAATAGAATCTAACTCTAACAAACATGCTTTGATTTTCCATCCTTATTCCAAAATATTATCTAGTAGATGTGTTTGTGTTTATATTTTTTGCATTTATGATTTGATGGTTTATGCTTTAGTATTTTTTGTTTTTATCTGATATGTGGGATTATGTGTGGCTTTAACAAATTAATTTATTTATGTCCTTTCTAGTCTTCATTCAAATTAAAATTAGCATTGAGAGGAGGTCAAGAGCAAAGTGGGTTGGGACCTAGACCAAAACTATCTTTGAAATGGGCACTAGATGTTCAAGAGCCTCATTTGAGTTCCATATCCCATACTATCAAGAGGTTGCATTAGTATTATTCAAGAAATAAGGATAAGAAGCATAAAAATAAGGGAAAATATAATCATGCAAGTTAAAATAGTAAAAATTCTAAGTGTCATTCCAAGCAAAGTTATAATAGTGAGAATTTTTATTCAAGGTCGATTTTTTTATTTTATTTTATGGAAATACTTCATTGTCGATTTTATTCATTTATTTTTTCCATTGTTTTATTTTTATAATTATTATCTCAATAATTTATATTGTTGATTGTAGTCATCTTCATCACATGGTAATAGCATATTGCTAGATGTTTGGGCTTCAATAAATCCCATGTTAATGCCTACCAAAATTGAAATTATGGAGCTGAAGCCACCTATATTCAAGTTGCAAATAGAACATAATGATATTACAGTTAGTATGTCTTCTAGGTATTGTTTTGAAGAAGGAAAACATGATTTATTAGCAAAATTTTTATTAGATGCAAAATTTGTGTCTCTAGATTTCAAATGTGCTAATTACTAAGACTACATGAAAAGCATTTTGGTATCTCTCTTCTTATCCAAGTGCATGTTAGGCATTTTAGTGTATACTATAAGTGTATAATCTAGACTAAAATTGTAAATTTTGGATCTTTCTTTGTAAATTAAAAAAAAAAAAACTAAATTCATGGTTCTAAAAGGAACATTGAAGTGTGGGATTTCAATGTTTTATTATTTACTGAGACCTAAAAATTCAATAATATAAAACACAAACTCTGAATTCAATTTATCTTATGTCATATTTGATACTAGTTTTGCTTGTTTGTGGTAATTGCACAAGTAGATAATTGATTCTGGATTGATGTGTGTTGTTCTTGAAAATATTACAAGTGTGATTTACTATGA
Organism: Wollemia nobilis; assembly: GCA_028583015.1. NCBI lineage: Eukaryota > Viridiplantae > Streptophyta > Pinopsida > Araucariales > Araucariaceae > Wollemia > Wollemia nobilis. The sequence continues at coordinate 3,016,318 of JAQPPZ010016610.1, forward strand.
CATGGAAAAATTCTATATTACACAGTACGCTCATTTTTATTATTTATTGTTGTTAATATAGGTATGCAAAGCCAACTACAAACATTTCAATAGGAACAGAGATGTTTGGATTTCAATAAATGACTTAGATATATGATAAAAACTACCCTCTTAGGGGCCACCACCCTCTTAGGCCCTAAACTACCCTCTTAGGCCCCTTGGAGGGTGGTTTTAAACTACCCTCTTAGGTCCCTAAGAGGGTAGTTTTTCAAGGTATTTTTTAACCATCGTTGTATTATTAAAAAAATTTATGATGCCCTCAAATATGATGGATAAATATCCACCCTTAAAGACCCTTTTTGGTGTAGTGATAGGAGTATCCATGGAATACATATATTTACTAGACATACCCACATTTTGAGTCTATGATGTTACAAATATCTCTTGAGTGGATAGGAGATGCCAAGCTCCTATAGGTATTGGGATTTACCTCACATACCTCTATGGTATAAAGGAAACTCTTTAAAAGGTCTCCCCACATTTTTGGTATTCTATATGAATGCAAACTTCTTGACATTAGCGTTAGGATTATCCTATCTCAGTCCTTAGAGAGGGGGGATTCAAATTCCTTCTACCAAACCTAATTCATTCTATGATGGTTCCTTCAATATAATACCTTATTCTAGCTTAACTACACCTTTCCAGTGATCCTTTAACTTTATGTTTGTCTCTTCCATATCCACAATGGGTTTCTAAGTATCAACCACTCTATGTGATTATCTTCTTGTGGACTTAGGAACTAGGTATTTCTACCCCACAACCACCCAATTTTAAAAAGGAGAGTTTATACAAGGTTACCTTTAGAACCCTTACAAAAAAATACCTAATACCAAGGATAACTCTCTCCCTCTCTCAATTTGAAAGCATTAAAACAAAAACATCTTCTAGGATGGAAGAAAAACTAATTATCTTAAGCTTGTAATAAATCTAATAAAATATTTAGATCAAAGCATTAGCATGGATAAGAACCATAAAATCATTTATCAACATGACATTTTATAGTCATCAAATTAAAGGTTTAGATTACACAAAAGAATAGTCTTTGCTTCTATTACAATAAATCCTCTTTCACCAAGAGTGATTTTCAACAATATTCCAAGAATAATTGAAGAATTAACTTAGCATGATCTAACATCTTCTTCCATTGGCATCCATGGTAGTTTTTTTTTGGTAGATAAGATACTATAGCATTAATACCGGGTTTTACAGGTTGACCCAAAACCTTTTACAAAAATCAGCCCAAGGTTGTTGATGAACATATCCTTACTAAGGATCCTATATATGTAAAATATACCATGGATATGCATCCATGGTAGTTTGATAGGAATATAGGGATCATAATAGCTCATGTGCAGGTATGAATGCATTTCTATATGATTTATTGCATAGCAAATACAAGCAAAAGAAACTCATACTTCTTTTCCAAAATATTTTTCACAAATATTTAAAAACCCAAGCCCTTGCATCAATTCAATATAGCAAACACAAGAAAAAGAAGACCATACTTCTTTCCAAAATATTTTCCACAAATATTTAATTCCAAAGCTATACATTTCTAATTCAATATAGCAAAACACAAGTAAAGAAGCCCATACTTCTTTCCAAAATATTTTCCACAAATATTTAAATTCAAAGGCTAAGAAAAACCATCAATATTGAAAGGTTATCTCCATCCATAAATCCATTATATCTATCATTTGGATTAACTAAATATTAGATCAGTTAAAGTCAACATTAGATTAATAAAATAAGGTTCCAAAAAATTGATCTCACATTAGATTAGTTCCAAAACTAAAGGTTAATCCAATACTAGGTAAATTCCAAAACTAAATTAATCCTTCATTAGATTAAGGATTAAATTAACCCATCATTTGGTTAAGTAGCAAATTTAGATATTTAAGTAAACAATCTACCATTTGCAAGTCTTACAATTTAATTGTAAGACTAAATATTAATCTATCATTTGATTAGTTACCAATCTAAAGATTTTAATGAACTAATCTATCATTAGATTAATTTCCAAACTAATCTATCATTTTATTAATTAAAAATATAAATATTATAATGAATTAATCTATCATCAGATTAAATTCCAAATTAATATATCATTTGATTAATTAGCAATCTATAGATTATAATGAATTAATATATCATTATATAAATTGCCAAACTAATTTATCATTTGATTAAATGAGCATCTAAGGAAGTTCCAATAAATTTAAGTTAACCTTAGATCTAATTAATCTATCAATTGATTAAAAGAACAATCTAAGGACTAACTTAATCATAACCTAGCATAAATATTTAATAATACCAATGAACTAAAAGATCTAACATTAAAGCAAGTAAAGGTTATAAACTCTTTAATATTGTCATGGGATTCAATGTAGTTGAAAGACTAAATGAATAATACTAACCCTAAAATATTTATGCAAACATATGTAAAATGAAATTCAATGTGTATCCATTAAAATATAAGACTCGAAGGTGCCAATTGCATAGGAACTCAAACGTCCAAAGGACTCAGTGAGGCACACAAAAAGCCAAAAATGTTTGAAGCACTCTACGCAAATAAAATCCACATAGGTTAATCAGTGAAGGCCAACAAGCTATAGGTTGCCTTCAAGCCCAACATTACCCTTTACTATGTTTGGTCCCACTATGCAAGGAGAATGTGTTCCAAGGTGTCAAATATCAAGCATGCAACCCAAAGCACAATCACAACCCAAAAACTTAAACACAGGGATAAACCAAACATATTTTCAAAAAAATTTAGAGGTAAACAAAAAGCATCAAGAGAAAAATGCAAACAACAAACCATATAGCAACCTCACAACAAACCAACAATGAAAACACCCATGCAAGCTAGATGTTACCTACAACCAAAGAGTTGTTCAATGCTACCTTTGTCCACCCTTGCACTAATTGACGTTGTTTGTTCTTCATTCTCCCTAGCCTCCTTGCTCCTATTCCTTGTGTGCTCCCTTTTCCAAACCTATGAATTATTTTTAAAGGTGAGAGGAGGAGAAAATTAAGGACACCAAGCACTTCCACTTAGGAGTAATGCCAAGGGTGTTTCCCAATGGCCAACTAACAACACTCAAATGCCACTCTCATATTAAAAAGAGATAGAAAGGCATAATAATAAAGTTAAGGTAGATCCACCATAATAATAAAGTTAAGGTAGATCCACCAATGCAATAAAGCAACAATCAACCAAAATGGAGGAAAACAACCTCAATGTGGCAAGCATAAACCAAAGTCCATTTTTAAATTATAATAGATTAGCATAAAAAATAATCTTTCAACAAACAAGGAAGGAAACATTCAAAACCATCATGCTAATCAATGTAATGTATTTTCCTTGATGTCTCACACCATTATTTTATCCTTAGGTGGGTGGCATCTCCATTTAAGATAGACTAAGCTATCACTAACTCAATCTAAGGAGACTCATTGCAAGCAACTTCCTAGTCCAATGGTGTGAACATGAGTCATAGGCCACAATGTGATGCACCTACATGAAAGGGTATTTATCCATGTTACCTTGAGTTGTTTGATGAATGAGTCATCATCATCATTTCCCCTTTAACAAGGTCTCTCATTCCTTGTGGCCAATTCTCTTGTCCACCCATGAGAGTACCTAATCCTGCAACCATGCAGAGCATCAACAGTACCATGTCCTTAAATAAAATAGACACAATATCAAAGCATACATCCATCAAAAGCATCAAAACTAAGCATTAAACATCATTCGCTAATACATAGTCCAACTTAAGTAGCAAGTCCTTCCAAGGTGGGTCATGACATACTACCCCCCTTGGACTAAACATAATCCACTATGTTTCCTGCAAAAATATTACATTTATCTTTATTCAAAAAAATAAGGAAAATATCTTTTCATCTCATCCACTTTCTCCCAAGTGGTATTTTTCTCAGAATATTGGTCCCATTGGACCCTACACTATTCTAGAGTTTATTTCCTCATCACTTTGGAATGAAACTCTAGAATCTTCACTGGCCTCACTTCAATGACCAATGGATCTATCACCTACAATTTTGAGACATCCCACACATGATTAGGATCAACAATGTACTTCCTAAGTAGGGATATGTGGAAAGAGTCATGGATCTTTGATAGGTTGGGTGGTAAGGCAAGTCTGTAAGCCATAATATTGATCTTTTCAATGATTTCAAAGGGCCCAACAAAATGAGAATCCAACTTAGAAGACTTGATGGTGCTCTTCATGGGTTTAACTCTTAGGAAAACTCTATCTCCCACAGAGAATTCTCTAGGAAAATACTTCAAATTAATATAGCTCTTCTGATGATCAATGGCTTCCTTAAGCCTTTGCCTAATCATATTAAGTTGCTCCTCCATCTCTCTAACCATGTCTAGTCCAATGACAACCTGATCCTCTAGGTTATCCCAAGATAGAGGAGTTTTGCACCTCTAACCATACAAGGCTTCAAATGGGGCCATTTTCAAGGAAGCATGGTACCCATTGTTATATGCAAACTCAACTAGATGCAAAAAGTCTTCCCATCAAGACTTTTGGTCCATGCAATACATGCAGAGCATATCTTCCAAGATTTGGTTTACCCTTTCTATTTTTCCATCTATTTTTGGATGATATGCAGAGCTAATATTCAACTTCATGCCAACTACATGATGAAGGGCCTACCAAAACTCAGATGTAAATCTAGAGTCCCTATCTAAAATGATTACCTTAGGAAAACCATGCAACCTAAAAATTTCTTTGGTGAATCTATTGGCCACTATCAAGGCATCATCCTTGGTGTTTCCTAGAATAAAATGTGCAACCTTGGTCAATCTATCGACCACTACTAGGATTGTGTCATGTTGGTATCAAGTCTTAGGTAAACCCACTATGAAGTCCATAGATATCACCTACCACTTTTATATTGGTATGTCATGTGGGTATAATTGTCTAGCTGGATGTCTATGCTCAGCTTTCACTTTCTAGCATTCCAAACATCAAGCCACAAATTTAGTGATATCTTTCTTCATACCTAACTAGAAGAAGGTTTTCTTCATGTTCTCCCTCATATTTACCCCTCCTAGGTGAGCAGAGTAAGGAGATCTATGCACCTCTTGCATGATTAATCTCCTTAAATCACTAATTTTAGGGATCACCACCCTATCCTTAAAACATAAAAGTCCATCCTTTATGCAAAAATCCTTATTCTCTTCATAATTCCCTTCCATATTGGCATGAATATCATTACAAAACTAGTCCTATACTTGCATTTCCCTGACTTGGTCCATTAAGTCCATGTGACATTGGGTCAAAGCAACTATATGCCTTCTCCTACTCAAGGCATCAACAACCTTATTTTCCTTTCCTTTGATATACTCTATACCAAAATCATATTTTGCTAAGAACTCGATCCACCTTCTCTATTATGCATTGAGAATTGGTTGGGTAAAGATATACCTCAAGCTTTGATGGTCGATTCTCAACTCAAAAGGCTTCCCTAGTAGATAATGCCACCAAATCTTAAGGGTGTGCACAACAATTGCTAGTTCCATATCATGCATAGCATAGTTGACCTCATGCTTCTTGAGTTTCCTTGACTCATATGCTATGACTAATTCATCTTGGGATAGAACTCCTCCCAAACCTTCCAAAGAAGCATCAGTACAGACTAAAAAATTCCCTTGTGGGTCTAAAATCTTGAGAACAGGTGTAGTAGTAAGCCTCTACTTAAGCAACTCAAAAGTGGCTTCACACTTGTCCATCCATTTAAATTATTTTCCTTTTCTTTGAAGGTTAGTTATGGGGTAGGCTATTTTAGAAAAATCCTTTACAAATCACCTATAATACCCTATCAAGCCCATGAAGCTCTGCACTTCAAGCACATTAGTAGGTAGTGGCCAGCTCAAAATGGCCTCTATCTTCTTTGGATCAATTGCTATCCCTTCTATAGATATGATATGTCCTAGATACTACACCTCTAGAACATAAAAGTCATATTTTGATAGATTTCCATAGAGTTGGTTCCTTCTCAACAACCCAAGCACAATCCTTAAATGCTTATCATGCTCTTCCTTATTCTAGGAATATATCAGAATATCATCCAATAATACTAAGACAAATTAATCTAGATGCTCCTTGAACACATTATTCATTAGATTCATGAATGTTGTCAAGGCATTGGTCAAACCAAAAGGTAATACCATGAACTCATAATGCCCATACCTAGTCTTAAATGTAGTCTTGTGAGTATCCTCCTCATGGATTCTCAACTGATGGTATCCTGATTTCAAGTCAATATTTAAAAATATAGTGGCACCCTTAAGTTGATCAAACAAATCCTCAATCTTGGGTAAAGGGTACCTATTCTTAATAGTTGCTTTATTCAACATTATGTAATCTATGCACAACCTCAATGACCCATCCTTATTTTTAACAAAAAGAATAGGGGCACCCCATGGTGACACATTGGGTTTAATCAACCCCTTTTCTAGCAACCCTTGAAGTTGCACTTTTAAATCCTACATCTCAATAGGATTCATATTATAAGGAGTTCTATGAATAGGTTTTGAACCTAGAAGTAGTTCAATAGTGAAGTCAAAATCACGCTTAGGTGGTAGCCCTAGAAGGTCTTTAGGAAAAACATCCCCAAACTCCTACAAAATTGGGTGCTCCTTAAATAATTCCTCCTTCCTATCATCTTCGATCTTGTGGTTTAACTTAATGACATAGACCATACCACATTTCCTAATATCTTTCTTTAGCTGCATTGTTGAGATCATCTAAGGGTGAAAAGACCCTTGCTCACTATGTATTCTCAATCTTTGCTTGTCCTTACTTATAAAGTCTATCCATCTATCTTGAAAATTAATTATGGCTTCATGAGCCCTTAACTAGTCCATTCCCAAGATGATGTCAAAGGCATGTAGTGGTGCTACATATAAGTGCCATAGGGTAGAGTCATTGGGTAGGGTGATCTCAACTATGGGAAAATATTGATCCACTAAGTAGGTCTATCCAGACCCATACTCGACTTTCCACCCTTGTGCCAAAAATATTAGTCTTTCTAGAAAATCCTTAACTATACTAGAAGAAATAAAACTATCTATAGCTCCACTATCTATCAAGATCTTAACTTCCTTATCAAACAACTTACCATTTAGAATCATAGGTGTGGCTTGCCCATCTAAATTCTTGTTTCTAATTATCACATAGATTATGTGGTTGGGTTCCTCTATATTTTTGCTTAGTCCTATTCAATTTGGATATTTTTTTGCATAGTGAGGTCCCCCATAATCATAGCAATCCCCTTTGGGATTGAGGTGTATTTTCTATTTCTTATCCCCTATTTTCTCGGTTCAAGATGGTTCAAGTTGTTTCTATGCCTGAGGGGTATCGTTATCCTTCATATTCTAGAAATTCTTCTTGGAATTCCCTTATTTTCCATCATTTTTATTTTCCAAATTTGGATTATATTTTCTTTTCTTTCTAACAATACTACATAGTTAAAGTGGGTCTTGTTCAACTGTAGGTTGGATTTGGCTTGATAAGCTAGGTCATATACCTTTTGTAGAGTCTCAGGATTATGCATGTTTACTACCAATCTTATCTTAGGATCCACTCCCAAGATAAACTTATGTACCTTCATATTCTCATCCTGCTCATAGAGTGGTACATACTTAAGTAGTTTTATAAATTTTTGGTAGTAAACCTCTACTATCATTGTTCCTTGGAGAAGTGTGGAAAATTCCTTGAATTTTTCCACATAATATTGTTCAATGAGGAATATTTTCTTAAAGGCCTTCACAAACCCTTCCCATGATAGGTTTATTGCCTAAATTTTTTGACTAGATTTAAAAGTATTCCACCACTCCAACCCTAGTATCCTGCAAATGGAGAGTAGCCCAAGATGTCCAAGTCACTGAAGAATAGTTTTTCATGGAGAAATAAGTCTCCAACTCATTCAACCAAGCTTCAGCTGAATCACCCCCATCCTTTCTGATGAATTTAGAGGTCTTAACATTCTTCATATCCTTGGCTAATTCTACCTCTATAAGAGCCCTAACCTCCTACTCATATGAAGGAGGGTTTCCTTCCTATCTAACCTCAAGATTTCTATTCTGACTCACTATAGTTTCCAACATTTGTCTCTATTAATCCATTTGTTCCCTCTATTGCTCTATTTACTCTTGCAAAAGTGAGACAATAGCAGTGAGGTTCTCCACCTCTCTACTAGAATTTCCTAAACATTTTCCTAGGGGTCTAGCCTTGGCACTATCCTACCTAGCCTATCTTGGAGGTATGGAAGATCCTCTTCTTCCTCTCCTTAAGTTTGGTGCCATAATTTCTGGTTACATAGAGGTTCTTAGGTTAGGTTGTAGTTCTCCTTCACATTGCCTCCTACCTACTAGTTAGTTACATCTCCCAATGCACTAACACTAAATACTATCATCCACTGATAGTATTTATGGACATTTTAAATTCCACATAAAATTCTATCTCCCAAGACATCCATCAAGTCAAAACATCTCTAAGTCCTTTCTAAGGAAGCTTCTAGTCCTACGACCTAGAGCTTTGATACCAACTATAACAACCCCAAAATCTAACAAACCCAAGAGATATTTTTTTAACTTAATAAGGTTCACAAGAGTATCCATGGAATACATATATTGACTAGACATACCCACATTTTGAGTCTATGATGTTGTAAATATCTCTCGAGTGGATAGGAGAGGCCAAGCTCCCATAGGTACTAGGGTTTACCTCGTATACCTTCATGGTATAGAGGATACTCTTTAAAAGGTCTCCCCATATTTTTGGCATTCTCCATGAATGTAGAATTCTTGACCTTAGCATTAGGATTATCCCATCTCAATCCTTAGAGAGGGGGGATGCCAATTCCTTCCACCAGCCATAAGTTAGTCTATGTTGGGTCCTTTGATGTAATTCCTTAGTCTAGTTTAATTGCACCTCCATGGTGATCCCTTAAAATTTATTCTTGTCTCTCCCATATCTACGATGGGTGTCTAAGCATCAACCACTCTATGTGATTATCTTCTCATGGACTCAAGAACTAGGCATTGCTACCCCACAACCACCCAAGTTTAAAAAGGAAAGTTTAGACAAGGTTACCTTTAGAACCCTTCCCAAAGAAACCCCTAAGCCCAAGGATAACTCTCTCTCTCTCTCTACAAGCATTAAAACAAAAGCATCTTCTAGGATGGAAGAAAAACTAATTATCTTAAGCTTGCAATAAATCTAATAAAACCTTTAGATCAAAGCATTAGCATGGATAAGAACCATAAAACCACTTATCAACATGGCACCATATAGTCATCCAATTAAAGGTTTAGATTACACAAAATAATAGTCTTTTCTTCTATTACAATAAATCCTCTTTCACCAAGAGTGATTTTCAATAGTACTCCAAGAATAATTGAAGAATTAACTTAGCATGATCTGACATCTTCTTCCCTTGGCCTCCATGGTAGTTTGATAGGAATATGGGGATCAAAAAAACTCATTTGTAGGTATGAATGCATTTATATATGATTCATTGCATAACAACCACAAGCAAAAGAAGCCCATACTTCTTTCCCAAAAATATTTTCCACAAATATTTTAAAATCCAAGCCCTTGCATTCCTATGTAAAACAATTCAATATAGCAACACACAAGCAAAAGAAGCCCATACTTCTTTCCAAAATATTTTCCACAAATATTTAATTCCAAAGCTATACATTTCTAATTCAATATAGAAAAACACAAGTAAATAAGCCCATACTTCTTTCCAAAATATTTTCCATAAATATAAAAATTCAAAGGCTAAAAAATCCATCAATCTCAAAAGGTTATCTCCACAAATAAATCCATTATATCTATATTTTGAATTAACTAAAAATTAGATCAGTTAAAATTCAACATTAGAATTAATAATCTAATGTTCCAACAAATTGATCTTACATTAGATTAGTTCCAATACTAAAGGTTAATCCAATACTAGGTAAATTCAAAAACTAAATTAAATCTTTGTTAGCTTAAGGATTAAATTAACCCATCATTTGGTTAAGTATCAAATTTAGATATTTAAGTAAACAATCTACCATTTGCAAGTCTTATCATTCAATTGCAAGACTAAAGATTAATCTATCATTTTATTAATTACCAATCTAAATATTATAATGAATTAATCTATCATTATATTAATTGCCAAACTAATCTATCATTTGATTAATTACCAATCTAAATATTATAATGAATTAATATTATCTTTAGATTAATTGCCAAACTATTCTACCATTTAATGAATTAATCTATCATTTGACTAATTAACAATCTATCATTAGATTAATTGCTAAACTAATCTATCATTTGATTAAAGGAGCATCTAAGGAAGTTCCAATAAATCCGTAATTAAGTTAACCTTAGATATAATTAATCTATTAATTGATTAAAAGAAGATGGGGATCAAAAAATCTCATGTGCAAAGTATAGATGCATTTATACATGATTCATTGCATAGAAACTACAAGCAAAAGAAGGCCATACTTCTTTCCCAAAAAAAATTTCACAAATATTTTAAAATCCAAGCCCTCGCATCAATTCAATATAGCAAACACAAGCAAAAGAAGGCCATACTTCTTTCCAAAATATTTTTCATGATTATTTAATTTCAAAGCTATACATTTCTAATTCAATATAGAAAAACACAAGTAAATAAGCCCATACTTATTTCCAAAATATTTTCCAAAAATATTTAAATTCAAAGGCTAAAAAATCCATCAATCTCAAAAGGTTATCTCCACAAATAAATCCATTATATCTATCATTTGAATTAACTAAAAGTTAGATCAGTTAAAATTCAACATTAGAATAAATAATCTAAGGTTCCAACAAATTGATCTTACATTAGATTAGTTCCAAGACTAAAGGTTAATCCAATACTAGGTAAATTCAAAAACTAAATTAAAACTTTGTTAGCTTAATGATTAGATTAACCGATCATTTGGTTAAGCATCAAATATAGATATTTAAGTAAACAATCTACCATTTGCAAGTCTTATCATTCAATTGCAATACTAAAGATTAATCTATCATTTGATTAATTATCAATCTAAAGATTATAATGAATTAATCTATCATTATATTAATTGCCAAACTTTGTTAGCTTAATGATTAGATTAATTTATTGATAAAAATTCTGGATTACAAAGTACAGCTGAGCCCCCACCCAGGACTCAAATAAGCAACAAGACAGGCTAAATCACTAGACAAGGTCAACTCCCAAAGAAAACCAAAAAAAAAAAACAAACCACATTAAGTCTGAACATCCTTATGGATCAACTCCCGTAGGTGTTGAGAATCCCCAGACGGGAGACTCTCCCAGTTATCAATACTCTGTCCTGAATAAAAACCACATCCGGAGAATGAACACGAATCAAATCATGAACAACTTTTTGTCTGGGGATGCTGTTCAACCCCCTTACATTCCATGAAAGTATAATCATTTTTTTGGGTTATAAAAATGGGAGTCCAATGTTCTCACCAAACCTAACTCTACCAAAGTCTCCCCCATTAACTTAATTTTATCCTAGTCTTTCTTTCGACCCACCTTCATATTCTTATCTGAAGCATTTTTTTTAATTATTTTATGCTGCAATCCCAGCACCGTAGGAGTTTTACAGTCCATGGATGACTGCATCAGTGCCTGGGTAGGAGAGGGCACATCTAAATCTATGCCATTTTCTAAGATAACTTCACTTCCAGGGCTAGGGCCAACCATATCACCTATACTCGGAACCAAAGCCCTTTGTTCTTCATTTAAACCCCTTGTATCTGGTTCCCTTGGTTCCACCTCATGAAGAGACAACTGATTTGGTCCTGTTATATCTATAACAGGTAGTGATGTTTCAGGTATCTCCATGCACTGATCAAGATTCTCTAGAATTTCAAAATGATTGAGCTAAGCATCTGGCTGGTTATCCTTAATGTCTCTTTTTGCCTTTCTTCCTTTGTTTCGAGGTTTTACCATAACAAAGCCTTCCTTATCTTGATCCCCCTCCTTTATCGGGGCTTTTCCTTTATCCATATTTTGTACAGCTTGAGAGGGCCCAAGATTTTAAGCCACAGGTAGGACAAACTTAGGGCATTTTCTTTGTAAGTGGCCATATTCATGGCAAATCTAGCAACGAAATGGAAGAGCTTCATAGTCAAGTTTTTGAACCCATGTGGTTGATCCGAACTGTATTTCAATAGAATCTGGAATAGGATTGTTTAAATCAATTTCAACACAGATACGGGCAACATAGATTACCTTTTTATCCAGTGTCTGTCCTGACGTCCCAACCGGCTTCCCAAGTAGAAGGGCAATCATATGCAAGATGTCATTTCTCCAAAATTCCAAGGGGAGCCACGGAAGCCGAACCCACACTGGAACCCATGACGACCGCTCCTCTGATGGGTTGAAACCCACATGCCAGGGTTTAAGAAAGAGTCCCGCTTGGTTACATAAATAGGGACCTCCTTCAAATGCTTTGTTACGATCCGCAAGACAAGAAAAAACCACCATAAAACAGTTGTTTGCACTCAGCATCACCTCCACATCACCTTCAGGGTTTCAAGTCTTCCTAACCCAAGCCTCCACAAAGGGGAAGAGAAATTCGGATGCCCATAAATTTACCAATAAGCACATGTTTGGTTAAATACTCCACATCTTCCTGCCATCGAGTCTGGTTGAACCACTAGAACCGGCCTGGCTTCACATCGTTCCAAACATCCATTGTTCTTTAACAAGCGATTCCTGGCATGCAATGGGAAATCATGTTCCTTCCAATCATTTTTAAAAGAAATACCAGCCCTAGCATGCACGCTCTATGATGGACCTGATGCCATCACTACATTCCTCCAGTTGTTCATACCTCCAGAAACTGCTGTCATCCCCGCAGAGCCCACCAGATAGGTCTAAAAAAAAAACTAATCTATTATTTTATTAATTAGCAATCTAAATATTATAACGAATTAATATTATCTTTAGATTAATTGCCAAACTATTCTACCATTTAATGAATTGATTTATCATTTTAATAATTAACAATTTAAATATTATAATGAATCAATCTATCATTAGATTAATTGCTAAACTCATCTATCATTTGATTAAAGGAGCATCTAAGGAAGTTCCAATAAATCCATAATTAAGTTAACCTTAGATCTAATTAATCTATCAATTGATTAAAAGAACAATCTAAGGACTAACTTAATGATGCAGGAGCATCCGGTGGCGAAGCTGCAATCTTGCATCACCCAAAATGTATTTTTTTCCTTAAGTACTAAAAGCGTCGCGATATCGCGACGCTTTTTGAAGAAGGTCGCCAGCGGGCCAAACTGTCGCGATATCGCGACGCTTTTTCATGGAAAGGGCCAAGGCGTGAAACTGTCGCGAAATCGTGACATTTTTGAAGAAAAGCAGCTTCAGCGCCAAACGGTCGCGAAATCGTGACATTTTCAAAGGAATGCAGCTTCAGCGCAAAACGGTCGCGAAATCGTGACATTTTCAAAGGAATGCAGCTTCAGCGCCAAACGGTCGCGAAATCGCGACAATTCCGGAGGAAAGCAGCTTCAGCGCCCAACGGTCGCGAAATCGCGACAGCTCCGAGGCAAAGTCACTTGAGCGCCAAATGGTCACGAAATCGCGACGCTTCCGAGAAGCAAGATTTGAAAGCACAGGGACATCTTCGGCAAAATATTCTAAGGCACAAGAATGGTCGCGAAATCGTGACACCTTCGAAGGCAAGCTTAAAGGACGTCGCGAAATCGTGACACCTTCGAAGACAAAGTTTAAAAGACGTCGCGAAATCGTGACACTTACGGGAGGCAAGACTTGAAAGCATAAAGACATCGCAACACCTTCGAAGGCAGAGCTCAAAGACGTCGCGAAATCGTGACACTTCCGGAAGAAAGGTTCTTAAACGCAAAGTGGTCGCGAAATCGTGACACTTCCGAGCCGAAGACTCAAGGGCGTGAAATGGTCGCGAAATCGTGACATGTCGCGGTTTCGCGGCCCAGAACGAAGCAGCAAGTACGGAATGCAAAGATGTCACGAAATCGTGACATGTCGCGGTTTCGCGGCCCAAAGGAGGAAAGCGAGTAAGAAAGGCCTAGACGTCGCGATTTCGTGACGTGTCGCGGAATCGCGGCCCCAAGGAGGAGAGAGAAGCCTAACGCCAAAAACGTCGCGATATCGCGACCAAAGAGGAGAGAGAAAGTATTGGAGCAAAAACGTCGCGATATCGCGACCAGAGCTCTCACGACGTTGACCAGCCGACGATTGCAGAGACCGGTGCGAGAGGGACACGTGGCGTGAAGTTACAGGTGGCCCGAGAGTATGGAGCGGTTACAGGGACTCTGGCAAGGGGACGCGTGGCATCAAATTACAAGCGGCTGTGACGCATCCCTTTGAATGATGAATTGGCGAAAGGATTGACAGGCGGCCGCAGCGCACTCCGCCACCCCAGACCATGATAATACGGGGCACCTGGCAGCATGTTGCAGGCGGTCACAGGACATTCGTGCGAAGGGTTACAGGGAATCCCGCACTTGATGTAATGATGGAAAGAAGTTGGGGCCGGTGATATAAAAAGACCGCGCATGCATTGTATTGGGGGACTCCTGGCCATTTATTTTGGAATTGTTGTGTATTCGAATTAAGACCTCTGTTTAATGAAACTTGCTGGAATTTTGGCCTGTGCATTGTTGATCTCGGCACTCTTGTTGTGTGTTGTTTATAGCCCTATATCAAGTGGTATCAGAGCAGGTTGGTTCTGAGAGTGCAAACCGATCGTCGAACAGAGAGGCAGTTTGCGCCAGGACTGTGGTTGTGGGTTGCGAAGAAGAAGCAGGATGCCTCCGCGTAGAGACCGTGGTGGTATAAGGCACGAGGCGAGCAAGAAGGGAGGAGGTCGATCTAAGAGCCCTGCAGAGGCAAGTTGAGGCCCTGCAAGAGGAAATTCGAAGAGGAGTCGAGCCGAGAAGGGAAGAACCCAGCGAAGATGAAGTGTGGGAAGAAGAGGTTCCATCCGACGAAGAAGAGGCTTTGGATCCAGCAGAGGCTAGGCTGTATAGGGCCATCTCCCAGATCGGGAAGAAGCCAAAATTTGACGTCTCCACTTACTCGGGGAACCTCAACCCTGAGGAGTTGATAGACTGGATCAACGACATGGAGGAGTATTTTGAATACGAAGAGATATCGGATCCAAATCGGATCAGGTTCACGAAAACCAAGCTGAAAGGACATGCTAGCATCTGGTGGAAAGGAGTGCGGTTGGAAAGGAACGAGGAGGGGAAAGGAAAGGATCACCGGGTGGGATAGGATGGTAGAGAAACTAAAGAGGCGGTTCATCCCTGTAGATTATGAGCTGGACTTGTTAAAGAAAATGCGGAGTCTTCGACAAGCTAGTAAGACTGTCAAGGAATATACTGAAGAGTTCTATCAAATCTCAATCAGAACCGGCCATTCGGAGGCGAATAAGGAGAAGGTCGCACGTTACATCAATGGATTGCGAACCAGTATTCAAGAAGAGCTGGGGCTGGTTAGAATGAGCACAGTAGAGGATGCATATCAATTTGCATTAAAAGTGGAGGAGAAACTGAATAGGAGGTTTGATGGTAAGCGAGAGAGGGAAGGACAGGGGTGGAAGAGCTGGTGGAAGAGGCAGTGGTGGAAGATACAAAGATTTTGGGAAAGCTGGTGAAGCTAGCAGTAGCCAGAAATAGAAAGAAGTGAAAGAGGAGGATGACCAACGCCCACGCAATCAGAACAACAACTACCCAAGAGGAAGAGGTAGGTGCAGGCGAGGGTTTGGCAGAGGTGTCTTTCGAGGAACCTGCTTCAACTACGGAGAAGAAGGACACGGGGCATACAACTGCCCGCAGCATCAAGAGAGGCCAAATCGAAGACACGGGGGTCAGGCCCGAGCTACTGTAGCAGACGAAGGTGTAGAGTCTGAGCACTCGAGAGGAGGCGAGAAAGAGGAGAAGCGATGATCATCGGAAGAGTCTGTTAAATGAAGAGAAAAGGGGAGACCAAAGGAACGACCTGTTTCGAACAAGATGCAAGTGCGCGAGCAAGGTATGTAACATCATCATAGATAATGGAAGCACCGACAATTTGGTTTTTGAGGAAATGGTTGCCAAGCTGTAGCTGGAGAGGAGAAAACACCCGCACCCTTATCGGATTGCATGGTTGCAAAAGGACCATCGGGTGCTGGTCAGTGAGCAATGCATGGTGAAGTTCAATATTGGAACTTACCAAGATGAGGTTTTGTGTGACATCTTGCCTATGGATGCATGTCACCTGCTGCTTGGGAGACCATGGCAGTTTGACCGAAGTGTTGTCCATGATGGTCGAGCCAACACATATTCTCTGTCAAAGAATGGAGTTCGCCACAAGTTAAAACCCCTGAAGGAGGCGGATGAGAAAGTATGCAGCAGTGCATGAGTCTGTCTAGTTGATGGCAGAAGATTCTTGGAAGGCCTGAAGCCGGATCATATGTGCTATGCTATAATCCCCAGGGTTAGGGAAGAAGGATGCAAGGAAATTCCAGTGGAAGTCATGGGACTGTTAGAAGAATTCCCAGATATCATTTCAGATAATGTTCCTGAAGGTTTACCGCCTGTTAGGAAGATCAGTCACCACATAGATTTGGTGCCTGGATCGAGCTTGCCAAACAAGGCTGCACATCGAATGACGCCTGTGGAGACTGAGGAACTAAATCGGCAAGTTCAGGATCTGTTGAAGAAGGGACTGATTAGGGAGAGTCTTAGTCCATGTGTTGTACCAGCAGTATTAGCACCCAAGAAGGATGGAGAATGGAGGATGTGCACCGACTCTCGGGCAATCAACAAGATCACCATTAAATACAGGTTCCCACTTGCCAAGGATGGATGATATCATGGATCTGCTTGAGTGGGCTGAGTACTTCACAAAAATTGACTTGAAAATTGGGTACCATCAGATTCGCATTAGAGAAGGGGATGAGTGGAAGACAGCCTTTAAAACCAGAGAGGGGTTGTATGAGTGGTTGGTTATGCCATTTGGATTAACCAATGCACCTAGTACCTTTATGAGGTTAATGAATGAGGTTCTGAAGGAATTTTTGGGCAAATTTGTTATTGTTTACTTGGATGATATACTGATTTTTAGCAGAACCTTAGAGGAGCACTGATGCACATCAAGAAGGTTTTTGAGAAACTGCGGGAGGAGCGATTCTTGATCAATACGAAGAAGTGCAACTTTGTGAAGAAGGAGCTGGTATACCTGGGATTTGTTATATCAGCTAATGGTCTCAAAATGGACCCCGAAAAGGTGAAGGCTATCCTAGAATGGCCTGTCCCAAGAAGTGTGACCGAGGTTAGATCATTTCATGGTCTGGCCAGTTTCTACAGAAAATTCATTAGAAACTTCAGCAGTATTTGTGCATCTCTTACGGAGACAATGAAGGGGAACAAGAAGGAATTCCAGTGGACGGTTGGAGCAGATAAAAGCTTTGCTATGCTGAAGAAGGTCACTGAACAACCCGTCTTAGCACTTCCAGATTTCAATAAGGTGTTTCAGGTAGACTGCGATGCGAGTGGCAGTGCGATAGGAGCCGTATTGAGCCAAGAGGGTAGGCACGTAGCTTATTTCAGCGAGAAGCTCAATGATGCCAGGAGAAAGTATTCGGTATATGATCAAGAGTTCTACGCCATAGTCCAAGCGCTTAAGAAATGGAGGCATTATTTGTTGCCCAAGGAGTTTGTTCTCTATACCGACCATCAAGCGCTGCAGTATATTAACAGTCAAGGAAAATTGAATCAGAGGCACCTGAAATGGGTAGAGTTCTTGTGAGCTATACCTTTGTCCTTGAAGCATCGGAGTGGAAGATCCAATAGGGTGGCAGATGCACTGAGTAGGAGGCAATGTCTGATGCTAGAAATGAAAGTGGAGGTTGTTGGGTTTGCTGAACTCAAGAACTTATACCCTGCAAACCCCGATTTCGTAGGAGCTTGGAAATCCTGCACTGCGCCTGTTGCGTTGGACAGGACTAAATGGTTGGATTACCTGATTCAAGATGGAATGTTGTTTAGGGGGAACCAGTTGTGCATTTCGAGGAGCTCAATGAGAGAGAACCTCATTAAAGAAAAGCACAGTGGGGGTTTAGCTGGACACTTCGGTCGTGACAAGACCATCTCACTGGTTAGTGAAAACTATTACTGGCCACAATTGCGGAAGGATGTGGCAAAGTTTGTGCAGAGTTGCGGGATTTGCCGGATGGCAAAGGGTATGAGGCAGCCCTACTTGGTTTGTATCAACCGCTACCTATACCGAAAAGACCGTGGGAAGATATTAGTATGGATTTTGTGCTTGGTTTGCCCGGGACGCGAGAGGGGCACGATTCCATATTTGTGGTAGTGGACAGATTTTTGAAAATGGCACATTTTATCCCGTGCCAGAAGACTAGCGATGCGGTCCATGTAGCTGGTTTGTTCTTTAAGGAAGTGGTACACCTTCATGGGCTGCCAAGAAGCATTGTGTCGGACGGGGATACCAAGTTTGTAGGTTATTTATGGAAGACCCTGTGGAAGAAACTGAAGACGGAGTTAAAGTTCAGTTCTGCATACCACCCCCAAACAGATGGCCAAAGAGAGGTGGTTAATAGGAGTTTGGGCAACCTACTGCGATGTTTGGTAGGGGACAAGCCCAAGGGATGGGATCTAGTTCTACCGCAAGCTGAATTCGCGTATAACGACTCGGTCAATAGGAGCACAAATAAATCCCCATTCCAGATTATCTATGGGAGCAGCCCAAGAAACGCTTCAGAATTAAGAAGGATAGATCCGAGGGAGAAATGCAGTGCTGAAGCAGAAGACTTTGCTGAACACCTGAAGGGAGTGCATGAGGAAGTGACAAAACACATTGCCAAGATGAATGCTCAGTACAAGGCAAGGGCGGATCAAAAATGCAGAGCTAAGGAGTTCCAAGTAGGAGATTCTGTCATGGTCCATCTGAGGAAGGAACGGTTTCCTGCCAAGACCTACAACAAACTGAAAATGAAGAAATTTGGGCCATGTAAGATCATTGGCAAACGGGATTCGGGTAATGCCTACGAGGTGGAGTTACCAAGCGAACTTAACATCTCCCCCGTGTTTAACATCTCGGATTTGACCGAGTATCATGAAGGAGAAAGCAGTGAGATACCCAATCCAGATTTGTGGAGCATTCCAGCGATCATTCCAGTTGCGGACGAGATAGAAGAAGTTCTAGATACGCGCGAGGGCCGAAGTACTCGAAACAAGAATTACTATGAGTATCTAGTCAAATGGAAGGGCAGACCCATGGAAGATGCGACTTGGTTATCAAAGGCAGAGGTTGATCGCATGGGTCTACCTCGGAAAGATCAGAAGTGAGGTCACTTCTCAAACTCACCCCGGGTGTCTGATGCAGGAGCATCCGGTGGCGAAGCTGCAATCTTGCATCACCCAAAATGTATTTTTTCCTTAAGTACTAAAACTATCGCGATATCGTGACGCTTTTTGAAGAAGGTCGCCAGGGCAAACTCGCGATATCGCGACGCATTTTGAAGAAGGTCGCCGCGAAACTGTCGCGATATCGCGACGCTTTTTCATGGAAAGGGCCAAGGCGTGAAACTATCGCGAAATCATGACATTTTTGAAGAAAAGCAGCTTCAGCGCCAAACGGTCACGAAATCGTGACATTTTCAAAGGAATGCAGCTTCAACGCAAAACGGTCACGAAATCGTGACATTTTCAAAGGAATGCAGCTTCAGCGCCAAACGGTCGTGAAATCGTGACAATTCTGGAGGAAAGCAGCTTCAGCGCCCAACGGTCGCGAAATCGTGACAGCTCCGAGGCAAAGTCACTTGAGCGCCAAATGGTCGCGAAATCGTGACGCTTCTGGGAAGCAAGATTTGAAAGCACAGGGACATCTTCGGCAAAATATTCTAAGGCACAAGAATGGTCGCGAAATCGTGACACCTTCGAAGGCAAGCTTAAAGGACGTCGCGAAATCGTGACACCTTCGAAGACAAAGTTTAAAAGACGTCGCGAAATCGTGACACTTCTGGGAGGCAAGACTTGAAAGCATAAAGACATCGCAACACCTTCGAAGGCAGAGCTCAAAGACGTCGCGAAATCGTGACACTTCCGGAAGAAAGGTTCTTAAACGCAAAGTGGTCGCGAAATCGTGACACTTCCGAGCCGAAGACTCAAGGGCGTGAAATGGTCACGAAATCGTGACATGTCACGGTTTCGCGGCCCAGAACGAAGCAGCAAGTACGGAATGCAAAGATGTCGCGAAATCGTGACATGTCGCGGTTTCGCGGCCCAAAGGAGAAAGCGAGTAAGAAAGGCCTAGACGTCGCGATTTCGTGACGTGTCACGGAATCGCGGCCCCAAGGAGGAGAGAGAAGCCTAACGCCAAAAACGTCGCGATATCGCGACCAAAGAGGAGAGAGAAAGTATTGGAGCAAAAACGTCGCGATATCGCGACCAGAGCTCTCACGACGTTGACCAGCCGACGATTGCAGAGACCGGTGCGAGAGGGACACGTGGCGTGAAGTTACGGGTGGCCCGAGAGTATGGAGCGGTTACGGGGACTGCGAAAGGGGACGCGTGGCATCAAATTACAAGCGGGTGTGACGCATCCCTTTGAATGATGAATTGGCGAAAAGGATTGACGAGCGGCCGCAGCGCACTCCGCCACCCCAGACCATGATAATACGGGGCACCTGGCAGCATGTTGCAGGCGGTCACGGGACATTCGTGCGAAGGGTTACAGGGAATCCCGCACTTGATGTAATGATGGAAAGAAGTTGGGGCCGGTGATATAAAAAGACCGCGCATGCATTGTATTGGGGGACTCCTGGCCATTTATTTTGGAATTGTTGTGTATTCGAATTAAGACCTCTGTTTAATGAAACTTGCTGGAATTTTGGCCTGTGCATTGTTGATCTCGGCACTCTTGCTGTGTGTTGTTTATAGCCCTATATCACTTAATCAAAACCTAGAATAAAGCTTTAATAAGACCAATGAACTAAAATATCTAACATTAAAGCAAGTAAAGGTTAGAAACTCTTTAATCTTAACATGGGCTTCAACGTAGTTGAAAGATTAAACAAATAAAACTAACCCTAAAATCTTTATGCAAACATATGTAAAACAAAATACGATGCATATCCATCAAAATAGAAGACCCAATGGTGCCAATTGCATGGGAACTCAGATGTCCAAAGGACTTAGTGGGACACACAACAAGCTCAACATGGTTTGAAGCACTCTAAGAAAAAGTAATCCATGTAGGCTAATAAAAAAAGGCCAACAAGCTACAAGATGCCTTCAAACCTAGCATTATCCTTTATTATACTCATTACTGCCATGCAAGGATAATGCATTCAAATCTGGTAGAGATTTAGCTTGCAACCCAAAGCATAATCACAAATTGAAAACTCAAACATAGGGATAATCCAAACAATAAAATTTGGAGGTAAACAAAAAGTAACAAGAGCAATATGTAAACAACAAATCGCATAGCAGCCTACCAACAATGAAAACACCCATGCAAGATAGATGTTATCTATAGCCAAAGAGTGGTTCAATGCTACCTTTGTCCACTCTTGCACTGCTTAGTGTTGCTTATTTTTCATTCTCCCTAACCTCTTTGATCATATTACTTTCATGCTTCTTTTTCCAAACCTGTGACTTCTTTTAAAAGGTAAGGGGAGGAGGAAAGGAAGGATACCAAGCGCTTCTACTCAGGAGTAACACCAAGAGTGTTTTCCAATGGCCAACTAACAACACTCAAATGCCACTCTCATAGAAATAATAGACAACAAGTCATCCTAATAAATTTAAGGTGGATCCACCAATGCAATAAAGCAACAAACAACCAAAGTGTAGGAAAAAAACCTCAATTTGGCAAGCATAAACCAAAGTCCATTTTTAAACTATAATAGATTTTCATTAAAAAATATTCTAGCAAACAAGGAAACATTTCAAAACCATCATGCCAATCAATGCAATGTATCTTCCTTTATGTCTCGCACCATTGTTTTATCCTTAGGTGGGTGGCCTCTTCACTTAAGATAGACTAAATTTTCATTGAATCAATCTAAGGAGACTCATTACAAGCAAATTCTTGGTCCAATTGTGCAAACATGGTTTATATGCCACAATGCGATGCACCTACATGAATTATATTTATCCACGTTAAGTTTTTTGATGAGCGAGTCATCATCATCATTTCCCCTTAAATATGGTCTCTCATTCCTTGTGGCCAATTCTCTTATCCACCATGAGAGTACCTGATCTTGCAACCATGCAGAGCATTAGTAGTACCATATCTCTAAATAAAATAAACACAATATCAAAGCATACATCCATCAAAAAAATCAAAACTAAGCATCAAACATCATTCACTAACACATAGTCCAACTTAAGTAGCAAGTCCTTCCAAGGTAGGTCATGATACCACCTTCATCAATTAGATATTTTACAAGAAAATAATATCAATTCCCTAGAACACCTACTAATTTATCATAACATACTTCAACGTACCTACCATAAAAAGGTACACCCAAGGTCTTTTGAAATAGGGACCTAGTCCTAAAAGAAAACCAAAAGTGCCAAAGATGATCTCAAAGGAAATTTTGAACCTAATTGGTTAGGTCTTTTGAGCCTATTTGATCTCAATTTGAGAATACCTAGCCACATTATATGATAAAGAACATAAATAACCAATCAACATAATGCATCTTAAATGATATTATGCTTAAACTTGCATGACTTGCTTGTTTGTATTCTTGATTACATGATGTTTTTCTTGCATGATTACCTAGATTCATATTTTCCTAGAATTACATGCCTGATTGCATGATTACTTAGATTACTTGTTCATACCATCAAATCAGGAGGATTTTTAATGAGGTAATGGTAATCCTACCTAGAAAAATAGTCACTTGCATTGCATTTGCCCTAGGTACCTAATGCTAAGTGGTCCTCTTAGTCCAATGAATTTTTTATTTTTCCTCCTATTACACTTTCTTCTATTTTCCCATTACTCATCTATCATATTTATTCTCTTGTTCCCCTATATTGGACTAAGTGATGTATTATGCAATCATCTATGAACCTGATGACCTAGTCTTATCCATTTCTTCTATCCCAATAATGGACACCCAACACTATCAAATAAAGTACATCCACTCTACTTTCATCTACTTCCCTATTCTTGTTTATCAACATTTCTTCTCTTCTTCTCCCTCTATCGAGTTAAATGATATATGATGTAATCATCCATAGCCCTAATGACCCAACCTTACCCTTCTATACCAATAAAATAATCATAATTATTCACATTAAAATTTAATATTCACACAACTTTCACATAATAAATATAAACAAGATTTCATCATAAAACCTTACCTATCATAAATTCTCATGATTATTTAATAGACCCTTCCAGGGCATTGATTTCTTCTTATAGTGTACTACAATTAAATAATTTTTTGTAGACATGTCATGCAATAGAAGAGGAATTTAGTATCTTGGCACAACCTATAAAATAGTCATGACATCCATTTATCAAATTCATAAAAATATGCTTGTCTAATAGACCACTTAGACTATGAAGCTTTATTAGTCCAATGTCTTGTATACTTGTAATTCTTTGTAGAAGAATTACAGGTCACAACCACACTATTTTTAGTAACTGACAAGCATAGGGTTCAAAGTACAGGGGCTGCTCCAACCAAACATGTTCCATCTCATTATTGTTGATATAGAATGAAGGGGACCACTGATCACTCAGGACTGACTTGTATTATCATCGTCGATCTAGGAGGTACTCAAAGTATTTAGATCAGACTACTACATTTACAAAAAAGCTACCCCTGAGGTTTGAACCTATTATAGACAATATATTTATAGATATAGAAACTAGGTAACAAATGTTTTAGATATTTGTAGTGTTGAATTTTACAAGATTTAAAATTCAAAATTCAATTGCATGAGTGATAATTTATCTTTTAATAAAAATGACATCAAATATTTGACTACTAAAACTTAGTTGTTGGAGTAATGCAAAGTACCAGGTGACACAATTGGGGGCCACACTCCCTAGGGGAATAGCAATAGGGGGTCTCCTTCATCTTGATTTGAAATCAAGTCATTAAGATGTTCCATAGGAATGAAATAACAATATTTAATTAAAATGAAACAAAGAATGTTTTTAATTAAAAATCAAGTTAAATAGGATTTAATTAACTTAATAACAATATAATATTTTATTTTTATAATAATTGCCTCATTAAAAATCACATATAATTTTTTTTAAATTAAAAAAAACTTTTTATTTATTTATTTTTTATATATGGATGAAGGAGTTTTGAAAGGATGTGCAAGTATTGTACAAAAGAGACTAAGCCCCATACAAAAAGAGGGAGCCAAAATTACTTACATCCAGTAATAATCAAGGAATGACCAATCAGAGGAGTTACCCCTTCCAAATACAAACCAGTACATAGGTAAGACCATACATAATTTAAAACTTAAAACATATTGAAACCAAATTAGGATGTCAGAGATAACCATTCGAACATAGATCAATAGTAGGACCTGAACCATGAACCGAGCAATGCACCAGTCCCATTCTCCCCCATGAGGTTGTTGCTTTCCCAAGTCTGCTATCCCATTAGGGAAATCATTTCTTCCACATTGGATATTGTGGCTTGCAATGAGGAAACAACAGCTTGGAGATATAAAATTTGATGCGAAAACCCAAAATTAACAAGTGCCCCCAAGTCATCAACAACAACTCGATAAAAGCAGAGCAAAGGCTAATTGTGTATGAGGTAATTATCGATAGAAGCAATATTCATTGGGAAATTATCCCACCACGCAACTAAACTATTTTGAATAACTCCTTTGTTAGCCAATAGATTGGTTGCTCAATTACCTTCCTGTATGTATTCTTAAAATGAACCTCTTTCAAATTTTGGATATATCTCTAAACTTACAAAAGAAGGTTCAAAATAGTCTAGGTAGGATATTGATACCCTCTTGTCATATTTATAATATTAATGGAGTCCCCTTCAATGATTAGTTTCCTACAACTTACAAAACACAATAGATAAACTCCTTGTAATAGGGCCCTCGATTTAATTAAGTGACTAGTTTGATGGACCAAATTATCATCAAAGGCTAAGATTTTCAAGTTGTCATGGTTCCTTACAATCCCTCTAATACCTGAAGGACCCGGATTCCCTTTAGATGCACTGTAAAAATTCAATTGCAGCCAACCAATTAGAGGTGGCACCCACTTAACCCTGGCTCTGTCCGAAGACGCAATAGAACTGACTAGTTGAGGATTGACATTGAATCCAAGAAATATCTCCACTAATCATGCCTACTCTATAGTCATAGCATTTAGATTTAGGGTTCTAATGTTCTCCATAAAAAAATAAATTGCCTACAAAGCCACATCTTTAGCCGAATTAGCAAAATCCTTAAATTCCCTTGAGTTTCTTTCCTTCCAAATGTGCCACTATATATGAGGAAGGTTGAATTTCCAAAACCAACGAAGATGAAGAGATAGGAAGGGAGAAACCCATTGGGTCAGCACATCCTCTAGGCTATTCAAAAACACCCATTGGATGTTCAAAATTTGAAAAAGTATTTGAAAACCTAATGCAATAAAGGACAACTAAAAAGAATATGGACTGGGGATTCCTTCACATTTTTACACAAGAAACAAGCATTAGGTAAAATGATACCTCTTTTTTTGAGATTTTCTAAAGTTAGAAATTTTCCTTGTATGGCCAGCCAGAAGAAAATATTGATTTTTGGAGTTAGTCCTTTTAACCAAATTTTATCTTCTAGAAACCAAGGACCAGAAGGACCATTTGCTACTATAAAGCTAATTTTAAAAATAATTTCCCATCCTTCTATAATACCTAGATGAATCTATCTGGAATTTCTCTTCCAAGAATTATAATCCATTTTATGATATTGAAAATTTCAATAAATTCCCTCCTTTCCTCTACCAAAAGTCCTAGGAAGTCAAATGGTTTCAATCGGGGGTGGTCTTCAATCCTTTCAATGAAATCACAAACCTTATTCCCCCAAAAATGATTTGTAATTGGTTTTAAAAAATCCAGCTTTGATCTTGACTCCAACAAAACCTCAATCGCTCACACGTCACTCCAGATCTGATAAACTTGTCATATTCCAAAAACCACCTACCTCCTCTACAGATATATGATATACACCATATTAGGCTAGACCATAAAGTTGAAACTTGGAGGGGTAATGTGTCTCTAATAAACAGCTTCCCATCATTTAAGTATTTGGCTTTGACAATATCAACCCATCCCACTTTCTCCTCTTGAACCAGTATCCAAACCTACTTAACAATAAGAGCTTTGTTCATGGATTTCAATATTTTAAGGCCTAAACCACCCTCCTCCTTCTTGCTACATACTTGGTCCCATGCCACTAGATGAAATTTCATTTTCTGACTTGCTTCTGACCAAAGAAATGAGAATTGGATTTGTACTATTCTTTCAAGAATCTTACTCAGGGTTCGAAATAGAGAAATGAAATATACCGAGATGCTTTTAAGGGTGGCCTTAACTAACATCACTTTTCCTTCTTGGCTCAGGAGAGCCCCTTTCTAGCTTTCAAGCTTTCTTTGGACATGCTCCACAATAGGTTCCCATAGGTATGATCTTGAAGCCCCAAAAAACATTAGCATCCCTAGGTAGGCTGAAGGGAGAGATCCAATATTACATCCCAAAATATTTACAATCCTCAACTACCTTGTTGGAGGAGTATTGAAGAAAAAAATAATACTTTTCCTAAAATTAACGTTCTGACCCGCTGCTTGTTCATAATATTCCATAATACTTCTGACTGATTTTACTTGCAAAACTAAATATTGAAAGGACATAAGAGTATCATCAACAAACTGATGATGGGAAATGGGATTGATGGTCGTGGTGGGCTTAAGGCCTATAATAGAATAGTCAGCTTTTATGGTCCACCCTAGATATTCCACCAGCAAAATAAAAATGTACAGGGACAATGGATATCCTTGGTGAATTCCCCTATAGCTCCTAAAATATCCTATTAGAGAGCCATTCACTAGAACTGAGAACTTGGTTGAAGAGACACATGATTTTATCAAACTTATCCACTCTTGACTAAAGCCAAATTTATGCAAGACTTTGAAGAGAAACTCACAATCAACCCTATTGTAAGCTTTGTTCATATCCATATTGAGCAAGTTTCTAGAATTACCACTTTTGATCACCAAATGGATGATTTCATGGACTGCAATGATTCCATCCAAAAATTTTCTCCCAGCCACAAAACCATTCTACAGGATATCAATGATGTCTGGTAATAAAAGTTTCAATATATTCGCCAGGGTCTTCGTAAAAATTTTAAAAATAGTATTGCACAGATTGATAGGCCTATAAGCTACAAAATCCTTAGCATCGGTTGTTTTAGGAATAAGCACCAAAAATGTAGAGTTGACATCTGAAGGGATCTGTTACAAAGACTGAACACCTTTGATGGCATCATAGATCTCTGGTCCCAAAATATGCCAAAATTTCTAAAAACATATTAGGGGAAACCCATCAGGTCCTGACGTTTTGAGCCCACCCATTGCAAAAATTGCTTTACTGATTTCATCATCTAAAAATGGAGTATCCAATACATTATTCATATCTACAAAGACCATAGGTGGTATGTTATTTAGTAAGCAAGCTTCAGCCTGTTGATTTTTTGTTGATGTGGAACACAGGAGGTCCTTCAAAAAATTCACTGCCTTGGATCTAATCTCTTCAATGTCTTCATAGATTTCTCTATTTACTTTCATAATCACCTTGATCCTATTGTTACTTCTATGCCTCAACATAGTGGAGTGAAAATTTGTTGTGTTTCGATCACCCTCCTTAAGCCATTGGGCCCTAGCTTTCTGCCTCCACATAATTTTTTCCCCTACCAGAACATTATGGAGCTTTGTGAGAATATATAGTTTTTGCCTCTTTAATTTCGTAGAGTAACCCTGAGTTTCGACTATCTGCTCAACCTCCTACAATTGGTTGCAAATCTCCATCTTTCTAGCGATAATATTTCCAAAATTTGCTTATTCCAATCCTTTAGCTTAGCCTTTATAAATCTCAACTTGGAGGCTATTTGTGCATTCGAGAACCTAAAAACCTGTGACTCCACCATTTCTCAATGTTGGACTCTAGACTAAGGTGTTGAAACCACATTGCTTCAAATCCAAATGGTCGAGGAAATAAGGCCGAATCTTGTGTCTTCTCAAGAAAAATTCAATTGTGATCTGAGGCTAGATTAGAGAGAGAGCATAAGGATGCATCACCAAAAAATGGGATACCTTCTTTAGACACCAACATTCTGCCCAACCTAATTTAAATGTTTTGACTCTCAATTCGCCTATTACTCCATGTAAAATTTGACCCTTTCAGGTCCAAATCCATCAGCTCCTAGGAGTAAATAAAAGAGGCAAATTCATCCATGCTACTAACCACAGAGGTTCCTCCTTTTTATCATATGGATATAAGGGTGTATTGAAATCGCTCGCAAAAATTCAATCTCCTTTAAAATGTTCTCCCATAGAACCAAGAAAATCCCAAAGCATGGTTCCAGAGGGTCTCAAATTTGGGGCATAAATATTTGAGGTTATCCATTTAAATCTTGACTCCTTGGAAAAAAATAGGATGCTAATCACTCGGTTAGATATGAACATTGTTGACCCATCAATGGTTTTAGAGTCCCACATGCACAAGAGATCCCCCAAGGCGTTGTTAGCTACGAACTCAGCCTCCTTCCAAACCTTCCTCTTAACTATTTCAACACTACTACTATCTATTTGTGTTTCTTGTAGAAAAATTATATTTGGTTTAAATTCTTTTTTGATAAATTCCAATACAACAAAAAAATATTTTTTAATTTATATATAAATAAAAGATAAAAACTTTTAAATCAATTTTATGATTTTTTTTATTTGGTTAGTGTAATAAAACCCCTACGACCAACGTATAAGGCTGAGCAGGATCCTCCCAACCATGACCCCTCCTAAATTTGAGAGCTATGCTTATCAATAGGGAAATTAACACACACCCACCATACACCCAGCCTCACACACTCGCCCACATCATGGTTTGAACCTTGGACCTTCCAAAGAAGAGCCAAAACCCGAATGTTACGATTTATCTAGCTTTTTTGGTTTTCGAATGGTTGTTTTTGAGCATGGTATTAATGCTAATGATTTTCTAAAGCCTTTTGTAGATCTTCCTAGTCCCCTAGCGGGTGGTACCAAGTTGATGGTGGAGTCCCCTTATCTCGGTGGTGGCTCTTGTTTGGCTTCTGGGATAGATTCTGATGGTAGTGAAGACACTTATTCCTTCACCTTTGGTACTGGTCCGGAGAAGATCTCTAGAAAGATTCAAGTCTCTTTCGAAGGGGTTTGGGGTAAGGCTTTGGATGTGGAAGTCATTGCCCATTCGACTGGTCCTACTGTAAAATTTGACCTATTGCCTAAAGTGATTATGGAAGACATTGTTGAACCAGATATGAAGCCTTCCTCTTCTATCGCTGCTTGTAATCGATGTAAACCCAAACAGATACGTTGTACAAGTGGTGAGGGTGACAATACCTCCCTCCCTTCTGCCCTTTCCAGTTTTGATGTTCTTCCTAGGGATCGCTCCTGGGAGAAATATGTGGAGGAAGTTTAAGATTTGGTTGCTCTGGTTGCTCTTGAGGATTTTAAACATGTTTTTTGTGACTTAAAACTTATTGATATCAATCAACGTAAGATCTAGTGTTCTTTGAAGTCGGCCCTGGATTTGTTTGAGAATGTAACACGTTTAGCTACTGATGTTGCTCAGGGTTTGGATAAGCTGGTGTAGAACTATCTCAGTTCTCCCTTATTTTGGGCCTTGAGGTTTGGGTGTTTGCAGCTCTTTTTATCTGTCTCTGGTCTGTTTTCCGAGGTTGTGTTCTATCTTTCTCACCTTTGTGGATTTCTTTGTAGTGGTTGTGGGATCCCGTTAAAACCCTCTTCCCTATTAATCTTACCAATATATATATATATTTAATATTATTTTATATTTAAATTTATATCTTAATTTTTTTTAAAATTTAGAAAACCTTTATCATGAGACCTATTTAATAAATTATTATTAATATATAACTACTGAAGTTTTATAAAGTTGAAGTTTGATTCTTCCTTTTTGCATCGTATTTATTTTTTACATAAAAAAATTGGTAACACTATTGGGTGTTGCTACTATAAATTTGGATCAGCCAACCAACAAATATTCGACTATTACCATTTAGTCTATTCCTGTATGGATATCTGTATGGATATGTAGTGATTTGAAACTTGAACCTCTAAAAATAAAAGCCAAATTGGTAACACTATTGGATGTTGCTACTATAAATTTGGGTCAGCAAACCAACAAACATTCTATCCTTTTTCGGATATATCATAGTTTGAACCTTGAACCTCTAAAAATAAAAACCAAAATCCTAACCACTGCATTGAATTTTAATATTCTTATAACGAAATTTTAACTTGAATCTCTTTAAAAAAAATAAAAAATTTACCACTACTATTGTGTAATTCATTGATGATAAAAAT
Organism: Wollemia nobilis; assembly: GCA_028583015.1. NCBI lineage: Eukaryota > Viridiplantae > Streptophyta > Pinopsida > Araucariales > Araucariaceae > Wollemia > Wollemia nobilis. Next base: position 3,047,083 of record JAQPPZ010016610.1, read on the forward strand.
ATAAAATTGAGGTGAATAATAAAGTGAAATAATTATTGAGAAACAATAAGAAAGATATATTAGACCTAAACCAAAAGAATCGAATCGCAGTAGCTTTATATTTCGCAACTTATAGGAGGATAGTATTTAGATCATAAGGCATTTAGCAAGTCATAAGAAATTATTATTTAGGTTGAGAGGATGGCCAACATACAATTTCAACTTCTTGAATTGGAATGCTGTTTATGCTTTCAGCCTTGGTTAATTTTTATATGTTTTTTTTTGAATTTATAGGTTTTCCTTTTGGTGTCTTGAAGGTTAAAATAAAATTTGGTCGTCCAAATCAGGCCGAAGCCTGTGTAAATCTTTAAATGCAACGAACCGGTAATTGCATATCCAAGAAGTTTTACTATAACCTTTAGAAATAAAGAAATGGAGTAATAAGACTGGTTATATGAACTAATAATAATAAGTAGCAGCACAACCTCGTTCACAGCAACTGTCTATCCTTTACATAATAAAAATTTCTGAAGACGAAGCTTTATTTAGACAAGAATTATAAGGAAGGAACGCTGCTTTCGTTAGATCTCACTGATCGAGAAGCTGCGTATTAAAACCAATGGAGATGCACATTTAACAATAGTCCATGTTCTCTTCAAACCAGCAAGGCAGGCAGGCAGGCAGTAAGAATATAAAGAGAAACTCCAGAGTGTGTGTATATACAATGGAAAAAAATGGCCACGACATGACAGAATCAATTGAATTGAAGTGTGAGGACAACACCTAAGAATGAATAGAAAAATAAGAGCAGATGCACCATCCACACAAGACTCCAATGAATTGCAATAACTGATAAACTAAATACTCAAAACGGTGGAAATCCATGGATAGTTCTGGAAGAGATTTTAGCCTTGGGATTGCCATCTCTTTACACCGTCGCCTGTTTGAAAGCCAAGAGCATCGATGTCGATTTGTTCCTCTTTCATGGTATTATTCATAATCGGATCATGAGATTGGAAATCCACTTCCTGGAACGAGGGAAGCTGAAACTGAAGGTCCAGAGACGAGGCAGAGAATGGGTCGGGCCAGTTACTCACACCCATCGGCGGGCTGGCTATGGCGAGGCTCTCCCACAGAGGGCTACTCACAACACTCAGCGACCTATAAAGATAATTGAAATCATCCGTCGAACACGAATTCGAAAGCAGTTCACCGAACAGATCGGCCTCCATCCCGTTCCCCTTCGACTCCGCAGGTGGCTCCACATCCGCCATTTTTTGCTTTTGGGTCTGTGAGGGATCATTCATAGCACTCACCGTGTTGCCGGTCGGCCGCTTTCCGTCATCCATGGCGGAAGAAGTCGATGGGGAATCCCTAAAGCTGCTGCTGCTCTTGCCGTTGTTGTTGTTGTTGAAGAGGTGAGTGCGGCGCTGCTTCGTGAAGGAGGAAGTGAAGCGGAAGGCAGAGGCGGCGGAGCAGTCGGCAAGGGGAGCAGCCGAGGAGGCGGTGGCTCTGACGTCTGGAAGGTTAAGGCGGGCGCAGGAACCGTAGAGGGTGCGAGCCGCTTCGTCGTAGGCGAGCGCCGCTTCTTCGGCGGTGGCGTAAGTGCCCAGCCAGAGGCGTGCTCCCCTATTGGGCTCCCTAATTTCTGATACCCATTTCCCCCATGTACGCTGGCGCACTCCTCTGTAAGTACACATAGCATTCTCTGGGCCGCCCTTCCCCTTCATGCACCCCTTCTTCGACCCCTTCGCTGGCGTCTTCCTTGTTTGCTGTTGCTTCACCTTGCTACCATACGCCATCAGATTCTTCTCTTGTAACTCTCGATCCTTGGCCAAATTAGTTTTTTCTTTCGAATCACTATGAGTCGATCCAATATGAGTCGACAGGCAGGGAGGGGAAGCTTTTTATATGACGGTCCAAACCTTGGGAAAGGAGAGGATAAGGCAAGCGGGAGTTGCACGTTTTCTAAGAGAGGGGTTGACGAGCTTTACTACCACAGCTGTTCCATACGTCAGAAGTGGGTCTCGAAGCTTCACACGCGTCCTCTGAAAGTGCCACTGATCCGTTGGGGACTGCTCCAATCGGATTCTCAACATACGTGGTGTTGGGAGAAAACAAAATGGGAAGCGTAACAGCATCTGACTTGTCCTAAGCCTATAAGCCTTCGACGACAATGCCCCCATTCGACTATGTCTCTCTTTCTCATTATCTTTCTGTTTCTACTCCTCCTCTGCAAAGCGAACATGGCCGCCTCTTTCACTCTCCACGTGCAGGGATTCGAACCCGTCGCGTCTCCCGGGGAACCGTTGTTATCCAATGTATTGTATTGTATTATATTAGATTTGTCCTGATCACCATTGGAATCTGGCAGTGACAGCCTGACGGGCTTGTGCGCCGCAATTCTTTTTATTGTTCCAAAAAATGGACCAAGTGTCTATCCAGGAACAAAATTTAGATGGTTTACCCATCTGTCCATAAGTTGACGGTATATTGTAATTATGGTTAAGTGCAACCGCCTCACAAAAGCAATAATGTTTTAGATAATAAATTGATTTTTTATTATTTTAATAGAAGGGGTGGGAATGGGAATGTGTGAGAACCACGGGAGAGAAGAAAGATTTTCACAGCTACATTAAGGCTTGAGATCAAATGGACGATGTAAAGCGACTAATAATAGACTTTTTGAATGGTGAGATATTCAATTTGCATTGGAAAAAGAGCTTACATCATCTATTTTATTTTATTTTTTTATTTTTATTTTTATTATTATTTTTTGATGAAAAAGCCATTATATTAATAAAATAATGTTTAATTATACAAAAAAAATGGTGGGTGGGATTAGCACACCCCGTAAACCAATACATTAACCATTGTGGTTAAGAGTATACAAAAGTGTCAAAAACAGCCCACAAACTGCCAATAACAACTGCCAAAACAGTATTAAATATGCATTCGGAAATAAAGAAGCCGAGAAATTACTGCCACCTGGAAGGGGAAGGAAGATGCACATGACTCATAATGCAGGGTGCATTCCCCTAATGATCCATGAGGGTACGCAAGTACTGCAGCTCCACCTGTACTTTTTTAACCTGTACTTGAATCTATAACCAACAATCAAAGAATATATCATATTTATCAGCAACAGAGAAGACATGTCCGACATCTTGCTAAGAAAAAACAGCTCTATTATGGGACTTCCATAGATAAAACAAGGTACCAATTCTAAAAATATTTCAAACAACATCCAAGTTGAAGGAAAAAGCAATAGGGTCACCCAAAATAACATGCACCCAAGTAAAATCCTCCTGCATAAAAGGTCTGAAAAATTCAAGAAGTCACTTTCAAGCTGAATGAGCCCGATCACAAGACCAAAAAACATGTAGTAAATCTTCCGCTTGTCCATAAACTGGGCAAATGAGATTATGAACACCTAGATGCTTGAGCCTACTGCCAACAGGTAACCCTTGATGTAAGAGACTCCAAGCAGAAAAACTATGTTTAGGTTCAATATAAGTAGCCCAAGCAATCTGAAACCTCTTATTCCATTGGGAGGGAAGAGAGACTAAATTCCATCTCAGAGTGAGCTTATCAACCATTGGAACTTGTGGGGTGAGCCATTTGTAACCAAGATGAGCTTTATATTGCAAAACAGGAAGCTCCCCAGGCCAACACCAATCTGAAAAAAGATTGGGTGGGTGGGATTAGCTCTTTTTATATTGTGATCCTATTGTGATTAATATAGCTATTGTATTTCTATTTTGTATTGTAATATTTATGTTCATTTCATGTTTTTATGTATTTATTGCAATATTTATGTGGTAGTGATTATTTTAATTAGAAGGTTAATGACAAGTGGTATAGGAGCATGTTGGTAGTTTTGTAACTTTACCACATTGAAATTTTGTTGAATGTTAATTGTAAAATTTTGACAAATTTACTGAAGAAAGATGTTGTAGTTTTGTTGCTTAGTTTACTATATTTTTACCTCTTTTTAATATTGCATTGTTGTAAATAAAATGGAAGTCATGAATGCATCAAAGAATTTTGTTTAAAAAATGCTAGGGAACAAGAACACCAGTAGGAAATTAATTTTGAAGAGAGAAGCACCTCAAAAAAAAAAATATGATTTGTTTCACCCCTAGTCGGGGGCGAAAGTCCTTTTCGCCTCTTTTAGAGGCGCAACGTAGTACAAGAATGGTTTCACCCAAAACTAAGTAAAGGTTGATGAAGGAATGAAGGAGAAGCAATGAATTTAGGCACTTTTATCCCAAGCTGCACTTGTAAAGGAGTCTCACCCCAAGCTACGAAGAAAATTATGATTTAACTCAAGAGCAATTCAAAGGGAGGGATAAGATGAGTTTCACCCCAATTGAGGGGAAAAAATCACTTTCACCCCTCTTGGAGGCGAAACATAATTAAAAGGAGTAAATTCACCTAACAGAAGGGAAGGGGAGAAAGTCTCAAATTTCAGATGGAATAATAGAATGCTTTCGCCCCAATAGAGGGGCAAAAACACTTGTCACCCCTCTTTAGGGTGAAAGTTATTTTAAAAAACGCAAGTGGCTGTAGATTAAAATTTAAAAGCACTTTCGCCCCAAGTGGAGGCGAAATTCCTTTTCGTTCCTCTTTGGGGCAAAACATAGCGTAAAGGAAAATTTTGCGCCTTGTGGGCTGGGCACCAACGAATTGAAGCAAAAACTTAAAAGGCTTTCACCCCAATTGAGGGGTAAAACTCCCTGTCGCCCCTCTTTGGGGTGAAACACAATGTAAAAATATTTTAAAAGAAGGTGTGGTTTGGGCCTAACGTGGGCAAATCAATGCAGAATTTTGAAGAGCGTCTTTGCCCCAAGTGAGATGTGAAGCTCATTATTACCCCTTTTTGGGACAAAAGGAGATTAGCTCTTTTTATCGGGGACAAGGACTTTAATAATAGCTTTCCAAATTCAAACTGGTCCCATAAAAATAAGGATAATATGATGAAATTTGTTAGAGTATGAAGCTTACAATATAAAATATGTAAGCTCTTTTTATATTGTGATCCTATTGTGATTAATATAGCTATTGTATTTATATTTTGTATTGTAATATTTATGTTCATTTCATGTTTTTATGTATTTATTGCAATATTTATGTGGTAGTGATTATTTTAATTAGAAGGTTAATGACAAGTGGTATAGGAGCATGTTGGTAGTTTTGTAACTTTACCACATTGAAATTTTGTTGAATGTTAATTGTAAAATTTTGACAAATTTACTGAAGAAATATGTTATAGTTTTGTTGCTTAATTTACTATATTTTTACCTCTTTTTAATATTGCATTGTTGTAAATAAAATGGAAGTCATGAATGCATCAAAGAGTTTTGTTTAAAAAATGCTAAGAAACAAGAACACCAGCAGGAAATCAATTTTGAAGAGAGAAGCACCTCAAAAAAAAAATGATTTGTTTCACCCCTAGTCGGGGGCGAAAGTCCTTATCGCCTCTTTTAGATGCGCAGCGTAGTACAAGAATGGTTTCACCCAAAACTAAGTAAAGGTTGATGAAGGAATGAAGGAGAAGCAATGAATTTAGGCACTTTTATCCCAAGCTACACTTGTAAAGGAGTCTCACCCTAAGCTACGAAGAAAATTATGATTTAACTCAAGAGCAATTCAAAGGGAGTGATAAGATAAGTTTCACCCCAATTGAGGGGAAAAAATCACTCTCACCCCTCTTGGAGGCGAAACATAATTAAAAGGAGTAAATTCACCTAACATAAGGGAAGGGGAGAAAGTCTCAAATTTTAGATGGAATAATAGAATGCTTTCGCCCCAATAGAGGGGCAAAAACACTTGTCAACCCTCTTTAGGGTGAAAGTTATTTTAAAAAACACAAGTGGTTGTAGATTAAAATTTAAAAGCACTTTTACCCCAAGTGGAGGCAAAAGTCCTTTTCGTTCCTCTTTGAGGCAAAACATAGCGTAAAGTAAAATTTTAAGTGGCGCCTTGTGGGCTGGGCACCAACGAATTGAAGCAAAAAATTAAAAGGCTTTCACCCCAATTGAGGGGTAAAACTCCTTGTTGCCCCTCTTTGGGGTGAAACACAATGTAAAAATATTTGAAAAGAAGGTGTCGTGTGGGCCTAACGTGGGCAAATCAATGGAGAATTTTGAAGAGCGTCTTTGCCCCAAGTGAGATGTGAAGCTCATTATTACCCCTTTTTGGGACAAAAGGGGATTAGCTCTTTTTATCGAGGACAAGGACTATAATAATAGCTTTCCAAATTCAAACTGGTCCAATAAAAATAAGGATAATATGATGAAATTTGTTAGAGTATGAAGCTTACAATATAAAAGATGTAAGCTCTTTTTATATTGTGATCCTATTGTGATTAATATAGCTATTGTATTTCTATTTTGTATTGTAATATTTATGTTCATTTCATGTTTTTATGTATTTATTGCAATATTTATGTGGTAGTGATTATTTTAATTAGAAGGTTACTGACAAGTGGTATAGGAGCATGTTGGTAGTTTTGTAACTTTACCACATTGAAATTTTGTTGAATGTTAATTGTAAAATTTTGACAAATTTACTGAAGAAAGATGTTGTAGTTTTGTTGCTTAGTTTATATTTTTACCTCTTTTTAATATTGCATTGTTGTAAATAAAATGGAAGTCATGAATGCAACAAAGAATTTTGTTTAAAAAATGCTAAGGAACAAGAACACCAGCGGGAAATCAATTTTGAAGAGAGAAGCACCTCAAAAAAAAGAAAATGATTTGTTTCGCCCCTAGTCGGGGGTGAAAGTCCTTTTTGCCTTTTTAAGAGGTGCAGCACAGTACAAGAATGGTTTCACCCAAAACTAAGTAAAGGTTGATGAAGGAATGAAGGAGAAGCAATGAATTTAGGCACTTTTATCCCAAGCTGCACTTGTAAAGGAGTCTCACCCCAAGCTATGAAGAAAATTATGATTTAACTCAAGAGCAATTCAAAGGGAGGGATAAGATGAGTTTCACCCCAATTGAGGGGAAAAAATCACTTTCACCCCTCTTGGAGGCGAAACATAATTAAAAGGAGTAAATTCACCTGACAGAAGGGAAGGGGAGAAAGTCTCAAATTTCAGATGGAATAATAGAATGCTTTCGCCCCAATAGAGGGGCAAAAACACTTGTCACCCCTCTTTAGAGTGAAAGTTATTTTAAAAAACACAAGTGGCTGTAGATTAAAATTTAAAAGCACTTTCACCCCAAGTGGAGGCAAAATTCATTTTCGTTCCTCTTTGGGGCAAAACATAACGTCAAGGAAAATTTTAAGTGGTGCCTTGTGGGCTGGGCACCAACGAATTGAAGCAAAAAATTAAAAGGCTTTCACCCCAATTGAGGGGTAAAACTCCCTATCGCCCCTCTTTGGGGTGAAACACAATGTAAAAATATTTTAAAAGAAGGTGTGGTGTGGGCCTAACGTGGGCAAATCAATGCAGAATTTTGAAGAGCGTCTTTGCCCCAAGTGAGATGTGAAGTTCATTATTACCCCTTTTTGGGACAAAAGGGGATTTCGAGTAATTTAAAGGCAAGAAAGAAGGTTGACGTTGTGGGGGCTCGCATTAATGTATTTTATGTTTCATCTACGATTGAGATAGAAGTAAAAGATAGCGCTTGGTGCCAAGTTTAAAGCACAACAAATCAAAGTCACCCCTATGAAGAGGTGCCATGTGGTTTTGCCTCTCCAGGGGGCGAATGAGGTTTTTAAATTTTAGTTTTGGGTAAAAGCGTTGCATCGTTTCTACGTCAAATTAAAGTAATTAAAAGTGATGTCGCCTCCCCAAAGGGATGAAAGTCTTTGTCGCCCTCCTCCGAGGTGAAAGCAAAGAAGATGATTATGAGGAAAAGTGATTAATGGGCGAAGTTGCTGAAAACATAAAATCAAGCTACATTGTTGCCCATTGATTTCTCAAAAAGGCTATTTCGTCTCGTTCTTGGTGAAACCAATTCTTTGTCATTAAATTCTCAGGTGAGTTTCTTCCAAAGACGCAATTTTGTAGATTTTATTGGAAAGAGGCGAAGAAAGATAAAATTTAATTTTCGGAGTAGCGCTTCCAGGATGTCCACTTCAACTTTGCAGGATCAGAGGTAATTCTTGTTTATTTCCAATGCACCACCTATCAACCTTGCCAATTTTCAAGAAAATTTAATACTCAGTGGAATTTTTTGGCAAAAGTGGATTTCCAAGGCACAAAGGCAAAGCGAATTCAACAACCAAGCTCCCAATTTTTAGGCGATTTCACTACGTCCCGATGCACCGACGTCCAAGGTTATTTCTTAGCATTTAATTACGTTGATTTTTGGTGTGATTCTCCCACCATAGCCGGATCATGGTTTCCATGGGGAGATAATTTGACCAAAACATCATTGATGTCGAGGAGGGAATTATTCTCGCTGGTCTTTGATCTACCAACATTTTTTTGTAAACTCATTAAATGAAAGAGGCACAATCCTCTATAAATACTAGTCATTTTCATGTAAGAAAGGAGGATGGACACTCTACAACAAAACACTCCAAGTTTTCTGTATCAATAGAAACGCTTTGGCTTCTGGTTCTTTGAGTGGTCTTGCACCTGATAATTTTTTGTGTGTCATTTTTGAATACCTTCATTCTCATTATTTACTGTGTTTAAATTTTGCTTTTGAATTTAATTTTGTTGGTAAAGGAATGAACACTGAGATGCCCATGGGAGGTTGTCGTTGCATAACTACTAGAAGTTTTTGTGCTTATTTTTTTGTTGTATGCTACTAATTGTTTTGTGGAATTTTTGCTATTAGTCTATCCCCATCTTGTAATGTTGGCTTATAGCCATATTTCCCTATTTATTTCCTATTACCCTAATATTTCAACCAAATTATATTAGGAAGGGAACCAACCCTCTCTAGATATTGGCCCGGAGGACATTTATTTCCTCCGGCCTTTCAATGTTGGTCGGGTCTAGGGCGCATAAGGCATAGACTTTGTAACTAGGTAGATTCATGACCAACAAAGCACTTCCAAAGGTTGCATCCTACTACAACTATAAATTTCTTGTCTTATATTTTTGACTTGTTAGATATATTTTTCCTTCATTTCTATTTACTATAATGGATGCATAAAAATTGAGCCATATTTTTTCTAAGTTCTATTTTAATATGTTAGAAACCCTATGCCAAGGTTTTTAAAATATCATGGAGTTGTCATTATTGTATAGGCTAGATTTCTTATAGAGCATCTAGTGAAGTGAAAAGTGATCAATATCCAATACCTAGAACTCAGACAACACTCGTATATGGAATTGAGCTCTCATGTACTTTCAAGTATATAGGGAGACCCCCTAGGTGTAGGAGAGGCCTTTAGCCATAGGAATATTTTCAACTATGTATCTATCAATAGTGATTCAAGCATAGCACTCAGGAAAATTATCCTCATGTATTGTTAGAGAGGTTGATAGTGTGCTCAAGGGTATGTAGGATATCCTCCTTAAGTAGTTACTTGAAGTATTGGTCCGAGCATTATCATTATCATTCATAGTGTATCTAGATGGATGGTTGGATCGAGCATAATAGTATTTCAATATTCATAATATCCAATAGCATATACACCTCATAGTTGCATATTTTAATTTAAAATAGAATACCCTACAATGGAATCAATGGGTTAGAAAAGTGCACCTTGATCTTACTTGAGATGAATTTGAGAAATAACTACTCACTCGATTTGGCCCTAATAAGTATGGGTAATTTACAAGAGCCCTTATTATAATAAAAAAAAATTCAACTATTTGAGACTATCAAGATCAGTTTTAAAACATTGGCTTGAATGAAGAATTCTTTCAAAGTTGTTTTATGAGTGGTTCAAAGGATGACATTGAAACTAGAGTTAAAATGTTTAATCTACAAATATTATAATAGACATTAGGATTGGCTAGACTTATAGAAGATAAATTTAAATCTCAAGGAAGCACCTCCAAGTTTTACCACCATTTTCATCAAAGCCAACATCAAATCCTACCAATAAATCACCAACCATAAAAAATATGACTCAAGAAGAGATGGAATCTTGAAGAGTCTAAGGGTTATGTTATAAATTTGATGAGAAGTATTCACTAGGACATAATTGTATGCAACATAAATTGTATTTTTTGATGTGGATGAGTTGACAACCATCGAATCTCAAGAGGTGGAAGAGGGTCATTGATAAGAGGAACATTTAGAATAACAAAAAAACTAAGAACTCCAATTGGAAATTTTTATGCATGTCTTGGTATCAACTCCCCAAACTATGAAGGTGTTAGGGCACTTCAAAAGGACAATGAGTAATAATTTTCATTGACTCAATAAGAACACATAACATTATTGACCTTATGATGGAAACATAAGGAAATTGTTATATAAATACTTGTAATTCCTTTAAATTCATGATTGCCAATGGAGGAACTTTGCCTTGTAAGGAAAAGTATCAAAGTGTCAAGGTACAAATAAGGGAATATAATCTTAAATATGATATGTATGCCCTACCCCTAGGTGGATGTGATGTGGTATTGAGAGCATAGTGGCTTAGAACATTGGGCCTAGTATTATGGAATTTTTCTAAGCTTTGAATGAAATTTAGGCAGTAGGGAACTGAGTACACTCTACGAGGAATGAAGGTCAAGTCTACTCAACTTGTTTCATCTCATAGGATGGAGAAATTATTAAAAATGTCACCCAAAAAATTTGTGGTCCAACTATTGTTGTACAAGATCCAATTGAGGAGGATAAGGGACCCCATGAGAAATTAAAACTTTATTGCAAAGGCATGCCATAATTTTTAAGGAACCCAAAGCCAAAGGATTACCCCCTCATCATACTCATGATTATGAAATTCAAATTATTCTAGGTAGTCTTCCTCCACATGTCCACCCTTATAGGTATCTATATTCCCAAAAATTAGAGATTGAGAATATGATGCAAGAACTGCTTGCAACAGGGGTTATTTACCCTAGTGTTGTTGGTATGGAAAAAAAATATGAGTCTTGGTGCTTGTGTGTGGATTTTAGGGAACTCAATAAAATAACCATTAAGGACAAACTTCATATTACAATAATTTATGAGTTGTTAAATGAGCTGAATGGTACCCAATTTTTCTCAAAATTGTAGGTACCATCAATTTCAAATCAAAGAATATGACATTCCTAAAACTACCTTTAAGACTCACAAAGAGCATTACAAATTTTTTGTTATGCCATTTCGTTTGACCAATGGACCTTCCACTTTTAGATTTTTATGAATACCATTTTTTAGCCCTTCCTCTACAAATTTGTTCTAGTCTTCTTTGACCATATTATTATTTATAGTCACACTTGGGAGGAGCATCTCCAACATTTGGATTAGGCCTTCCAAATTTTGTCTAAGAATCAACTTTATGAAAAGCGATTAAAGTGTTTTTTTGACATGCAATAAATAGAATATTTAGGTCACATTGTATCCAAAGATGATGTTATAATGGATCTTAAAAACATTTAGGCAATCCAAGAATTTCCAAATACTCAAACCCTCAAAGGAATTCAAGGATTTTTGGGACTCATTGGGTATTATCAATAGTTTGTGCAAAACTATGAAAAGATAATGATCCCTTTAACAACTATGTTAAGAAATAATTCATTCATTTGGTTAGAACCAATGGAACAAGATTTTAGGGAATTAAAACAAACTATGAAAACCACACCAATGTTAGTAATGCCTAATTTTTATAAACCTTTTGTAATTGAAAGTGATGCTTCTAGTAGTGGAATTGGGATAGTTTTGATGAAATAAGGAAGACCATTGGATTCTCCTAGTATACCATTGTTAGGTAGGAATTTGAAAAAATCTGCTTATAAATAGGAGATGATAGCAATTTTACAAGTTCTTAATCATTAGTAGCCATATCTCATTGGGCACCACTTTTCAATCAAAATAGATCATCAAAGACTTAAGTATTTTTTGCAACAATGGGTAACCAAACCTGAATGATAATGGTGGGTATCTAAATTGTTGGGCTATGATGATGAAATCACATATAAAAAAGGAAAGAATAATATAGTAGTGTATGCACTATCTCGATAGTATGAAGATCAAGGTACGCTAAGTGTTATATCCAAACCCACTTCCTCAATGGATCAAACAACTCAAAGAGGAAATGACTAAGGATTCTAGTTTGCAAACCTTGATCCAAATGCCCTGGATATGTCTAGGATGGAAAAAAATTGAGATATCATGATTGTCTTGTTGTCCCTCAAAATTTACAAATGTAGGAATACATCTTATAGTAAATGTATGCATCACCAATGGTGGGACATTTTGATTTTCTCAAAACCTATAAAAGGGCAAAATGCACTTTATTTTAGAAGAGAATGAAAAGGGATATACAATATTTTGTGGTAGAATGTGATAGGTGCTAAAGTATGAAAATAAAAACTATTTATACACTTGGAACCCTTTAGCCTATACTAATTTTGGAATAGGTGTGGATAAACATTTCTATGGATTTAATTGAAGTGTTACCAATATTTGGAGGAAAATTAGTCATTCTTGTGGTATTGGATCATCTCACAAAGTATGCTCATTTGGTTTCCTTACCCCATCCCTACACAACCTTCGTAGTTGATCAAATATTTAGACTCCATGTTTTGCCTTCATGGAATATCCAAATATATTGTGTTGGATAAGGACCCTAATTTTACCAATCACTTTTGGTAGGAACTATTTAATTTTTAGGGTACTCACCTTAAAATGAGTTTGTCCTATCACCCTTAGAATTATGGCCAAACAAACATTATTAACAAGTGCTTGGAAAGACACCTTCATTGTTTTGCATTAGAACATCCTACACAATGAGCTAAATGGATACCTTTGGATGAATGATGGTATAATACTTAATCTCACACCACTACCAAGGTTACACCATTTGAAGTAGTATACGGTCATCCTCCACCAACATCCTCCTCATACATTCTAGGAAGCTCCAAGGTTCAAGTTATATATACCACTCTCCATAAGCATGCAATAGTCCTCTAACAACTTAAGGCAAATATTGAATTAACCCAAAATCATACGAGACAGTAAGTTGATCAACACCATTTTGAGGATAGCTCTAATGTAGGGGATATGGTATTTCTTTTTTTTCATCCCTATAAACAATCATCACTTCAAATTTGTGTGTGACAAAAACTTGTAATAAAATTCTATGGTCTCTACAAGGTGTTACAATGATTAGTTCAATTGACTACAAATTCACCCTTTTACCCACTTCTAAGATCCATCCATTTTTTCATGGCCCCTTCCTAAATAAGGTTACTCATAACAAGGTACAAGTTCAATCCACATTACCAAAATTGGACGAAGAAGGACCCATCATTCTCAACCCTGAATAAATTTTGTACCAAAGAACACACACCCTTCACAACTATATCATCATTAATGTTCTTATGCAATGGTATGTATTACAACCCAAATATGCCATATGAGAGTCACTTAAATATCCATAGTAGCAGTTTCCTCAAATCTAGCTTTGAGGACAAAGCTTTTTGAAGGGGAAGGGCATGTTAGGACCTCATCCTAACATTTCTAAGTAATGATCCCCTTTCTAATGTGGGGACACCATCCTAATTTTATTATGTAATATTTTATAATGTGAATGTGTAACTTGAAGGATTTAGATAAGTGGGGTTATTTAATGTAACTGTTATCAAGAATGTAACTATTTCTTAAGTAGAAGATTCTAGGTCAGGTCTCCACTTGCATGTGAATTCAACCCTTGAGTGTTAGGGTTAAGGTTGTGATGAGTCTTTTAAAAGGAAATGGGGCTTAGATGTATGTATCTATTTTTGTATATTGTATCAAAGTTATATTGTATCAAAGTTATATTGTATCTATTTTTGTATATTGTATCAAAGTTATATTTAGGATATTGCCAAGTCAAAGAGGCCAGTAATTCTATATTTGATTCTGTTGTGATTAATATAGTTGTTGCATTTCAATTTCATATTGCAATATTTCTATTTATTTTATAGTTTTGTGTATTTATTACAATATTTATGTGGATGTGCTTATTTTAATTGGAAGGTTCCTAACAATATATGTTCTATGGATATTGGCCAAGGTTTTAAAGATTCAAAATAAAGAGAAATTTAACTTTTTATAGTTTATTTTTATAATTTAACACACACACACACACAACAAGTGTGATCTAAGAGTGAGCTTTACTAGGTATAATGGAAGGAAATTTATATTTGAAAACCCTAATTGGAAGTCAACACATCATCATTTCAGTCGAGGGAGGATATGTCACACTAGAAGTGATTATCAAGGATGATATTAATGAACATGATATAATGGTTCTTAAAAGTAGAAGGTTAATATATAAATTTCATGGATATTGGCTAAGGTTTCAAAGACTCAAAATTACATAAAGTAGAAGTGGGGATTGAATTAAAATTATTCAATGACTTTTCTTCTTAGTGATTTTTTCTTCATCATCTTTTCTAGCTCAAAAATCAAGGATAAAATAATCAGTTGTGGTCCATGGTTTAGGGGGAAGATATGTTCTTTAGTTAGAACCATGGAGTGAGAATTTTTCTATTCAAAAAAAAAATTATTAAAATTATTTTTGTGTGGGTTAGGATTTTTGGAGTTCTATATCAGTTTATCAATAAGGATGTTTTAAATAATATTGAAAATACCCTAGGGGTGTTCATCTAGGAGGGACCAACTAGTAAGAAGAGAAAGCATGCTATAACCTGAATATGTGTTGCTATGGATATTTCAAAACCCTTGTCATAATACATTAAGATTAAATCAGAATCAAGAGAATGGGATCAATAAGTGGATTATGAAAACATTGTATTTCAATGCCATAATTATTATGAGATGGAACACATAGAAAGAGATTACAAAGTGAAAATGATGAAGAAAGAGGTAAAAAAATTGGTCATGAGATAAACTTTAAGATAAAGCAAGGAAAACATACTATAGTAGGAGTTGGAATAGATAAAGGATATTCAACTCTAGAAGAAGCAAAAAATAAATCCTATCTGCAATATCAAATAACAAAGGCCACTACAATTCACTTAGAGAAACTATTAGAAGAAACAAAGAAAGATATAAGGGATAAAAAAATACAATTTGCAAGTTCAATTTTAAAAGGATTTAATAGTGTAAAGGAATATGTGAAGGAAAATTTTAAAACAAAGGTGGAAGAGTTCAAGTTTATTCTAGGTAAATTATCTTCATTTTCCTCAAGTAGTATAAAATCCTCTCTTGGTAAAAGAAATAAATGTAGTATAGAGGTTATCCCTTGCACTTTAGGATTTCAATAGTAGTATAATAAAGAAATGAGGATTAAGAAAATCCATACCAATTTAGGATTTTTAGGATACCATAAGAAGGGTATTGCTATAAAGGAGCATGCTTTCACTGTAGAACTTTTAGGGCAACACAAAGAAGAAAGTGCTTTTGAGGTTATTTCTTACACTTCAACTCCTTTGGAGCAAGACAAACCTATAGATGATAAGTCTCATTGTAAAACAAATGAAGAGATTGGTGAAGATGAAATTTTTGGTTAGAATGTCCCTATTGGGATACCATAGTGGTATGTCTTTGGGTTCTCATCTAGGAGATCCAATTTCAAATCACTTTATAAGAGAAGTCCCTTTTAAAAACCCATGCTTTACCCTAAAATTTTGAAATGCATAATATAAGACCTAAAAAGAGAGGGAAAAGAGCCACTAAAGAATACTGAGGGTAGAGCAAATTTGCAAATCAAGTTTGTAGAGTGGTAGCAAAAAGCTAGAGGGTTTATAGAGCATTTAAAAATATATATTTTTATAGCCTAGGGTTTGCATAGTGGCCTTGCAAAGTAGGTTTGCAAAGAGGGTTTCCATTTACAAAGGGGGGTAAAAGAGGGAAAAAATTGTTGAAGAATACTCAGGGTAGAGCAGATTTACAAAGCAGGTTTCTAGAGTAACATATGAGATCTAGAGGGTTTACATAGCATCAAAAAATCATATCCTAGGGTTTGTAGAGTGGGATTGTAGAGTAGGTGTATAGAGAAGGTTTATAGAGATTTTTGTAGAGAGGGTTTCCAATTTTGAAAAGGGGGGAAAAAGAGGGAAAAATAGAAGAGAAAAGAAAAGTCGCTAAAGAATACTGAGGGCAGAGCAAATTTGGAGACCAGGTTTGTAGAGAGAATATCAAGACCTAAAGGGTTTGTAGAGCATTTTAAAAATACCAATAAAATATTTTTATAGCCTAGAGTTTGTAGAGTGGGTTTACAAGAGGGTTTATGTTTTTTAAAAAAAGGAAAAAAGAGGAAAAACAAAAGATAAAAAATAGAAGAAAAAAGAGAAAACATATCTTTTTGGTTTTACAAGATCCTTTTTTAATGCTTAACAAGCGCATGCATTAGGCTAATAACCTCTTGCAATATTAGGTGTAAGTCCTAATTATGTAACTAAGGGAAGTCCTTGGGCTAACATCTTCCTTAAAACTCATTTTGAGGAGTACCCGAAGAACCCAAGAGTAACTGGTTTGAGTGTGTTTCTAGTGAAAAGGGTCAACAACCCCACATCCTATTTAGTAGTATTTTACCCTAAGATAGTATACAGAGAGCTATCACTTAGAGGTAAATCGGTGGCTAGTTTCTCAACAAGTATTTCATGGTGGGAATATTGTTGGTGATTAGAGGGTTGTACTAGCTTAGACAACCTTTGTGGCCGATGAGATTTTCCTTAAGCCATTAGGAAGCCACAATTTTAAGCCTATTTTGTTACCAAAATTTCCTCAAAAGTACCATTTGGTTTTCAATAATAGCATTAACAATGATTTTTGCAACAATTTTCATAGCTTCGATAAAGTAGATAGTTGTAAGTGAGTGCAAAAGATACCTAGTTGTAGTCTTCTAGACAATATTAAACAAAATCCTATAGAGTAGTATCCCAAAGGGCTTACCTCCCATGCAATAGAGTGAATATTTTACAAGAAAATGGAGAGAGAAGTAGAGTTGGAAAAATACATGGCTAAAGCATTTATAGCACTACAAAGAATTTAAAAAAAAAGGGAAACCTATTGATGCTAAGGGTTGTGAATTGGTGTTGATGATGCTAGAGCTCCATCAAATCCATCTCCATTGATACTAAAGGAGAAGAACCCAAAACCATCATAAGAGAGTAGAAACAAGGTCAAGGATAATAGAACATGGGCATAATGGTTGAAGGGGAAGAGAATGAAGGAGGAAAATAAGGAATAATGGATACTGATCTCCTTTGAAACTAAGGAGGGAGGAATATATCTGAATATTTTTGATAAAATCTATGAAAGAGCACAAAAAAGACTTGATAATACTATTATAGGAAAATTTATATCAAGACTAACAGGGGATCAAATTAGGAAATGGGTGGCTAATCATTGGAAAGTTAAAGGATATGTGGAATTCTCTTTTTTGCTAAATTTGTATTTCCTCATCTCTTCTAACAATAAGGAATATTTCCATAGGGATCTACTTGGAGGCCCATGGTTTATGGGTAGATCTAGCCTATATCTCAAGAAATGGGCTCCTAGTTTTTAACCCAACACATAGAGGATATATGTGTCCCCAGTATGGGTAAGGATCCTTGCTTTGACTTTAGAATTATTGGAGGAGGGAGTTTTTGAAAGTATAGAAAAATATTTTGGGTGCTTTCTCATGGTGGATTTTATTATCAAAGAATATATATATTAATTCAAGACACATATTCTAGCAAAAATATATATATATATATATATATATATATATATATATATATATATATATAAAATATATTATATATATATATTCTAGAATGGGTATCTTGGTTAAAACAAGATAAAAACTACAGGAGGATATCAATCTAGTCTCGAGATGGGGGTGTGGAATCAAATCATAATTTATGAGAATGACCCCTTTAGTTGTAGAATATTTGCCAAAATGGGTCATCTAGTAAAGGATTTCCCAAACAGATAGAGGAGGAATTATAGAGAAAGCTAGAGCAAGAATGAAGAAATAAAAAAAGGTTTCATATGGAAGAAAAGAGGGATGATCTTTGAGGATAAATATTAAGAGATTAAAATATAGGAAGTTGAGGAGAGGAGGGAGCTAGAACATAATAAGTAAAAAATTAAGGAAGAGGGTATTGGTGTAGGTAAGAAAAACGTAGAAGGAAGAAGGTGAAGTACTAATTCTAAGAGAGGAATCTAAAAACATAGAAATTTAGGATACTCCACAAAGGAATAGCTCTCTAATACCATGATATGATGTGACTAAAAATTATGAATAAAACATGGATCAAATGGAATAAAAGGAGAAAGAAATGACAAAGGATATGGAGTCCCATGGAAAATTGGATTCAAAAATTGTGTCGTGTATAGTTAATTAAGAAGAAGAGGATGCATGGACTTCATGGAAAGTACCATACCTAATGATGTTGAGGAGTGCTAACAAGTATTGTATGTAGGATTATATAACAAAAATAAGGTGGGAAAACTATATTTGAAGAAAAAATGCTTAAAGGAAACAAATAATAAATTAAAATATGGAAAACAAATTACCATAGTATTGAGTGGGCAAAAGTCCACTACAAGAAGTAAAACATGAAAGTCATGTCATGGAATGTTAGAGGAATGAATTCCCTTAAGAAACATAGTTTGGTGAGATCCATCTTCAAGGACCACCAACCTGAAATAGTATTATTGAAAAAACTAAATTAACTTGTGCAAGGTCAGAAAGTATTCAAAGTGAATCATGGAAGAAGGGTAAGAGGTATCGAGTGGGAGCTAGGGGATCTTTAAGAGGTTTATTAACTCTATGAAACTATAACATATATGAGGGATAATTCATCTATAGAAGTGTAAATAAATTATCTATTCTTATCTCAACCAAGTCTTCAGAGTTGGATTTTCTTGTTACAAATATCTATGCTCTAAATATAGGTAGATTAAAAAATGAGTTTTGAAAAGAGCTAGAAAATTTGGGACAATAGGTTAGGAGGATAATATGGATAGTGGTAGGAGACTTCAACACTCCATTAAATCCAAGTGAGATGAAATGGGGGACTTGAGAATTCACCAAGAGTATGGGGGAGCTTATAAATTTTATATTAGCATTAAATATTTATGATATTGATTTGATTGGCAATGCATTCAGATGGATTAAGAGGAGGTTAGGGAAGGAATTGATCCATGTGATATTGGACAAGGTTTTTCTATCCTTGGAGTAGTTTTAGGAAAATTGTGAGTATACATTGGTACCATTTCCAAGAATAGGATCAAACCATGATCCTCTTGTCTTTTGGTGTAGTCTAGAGGATAGAAAAAAAAACTACCCCTCAAATTTGGATTCATGTGGCTATAGCACCCAAGAATTTATGAGGAAATGAAAAATATGGTGGATGCATCCTATCCAAGGATCCAAGATGCATGTACTTACTAAGAAATTGAAATATGTAAAGAGGGAACTAAAAATGTGGAAAAATGAGGTCTTTGGAAATATCTTCTTGCAAAATGAGTGGTTAAGGCAAGAATTGAGTAGTCTTGAAGAGAAAATAAGTAGAAACAGGATGGAAAGTCCTTTAATAAGAAAGTTCTACGCAAATTGCATACAATAATGGCAAGGGAGGAGACATACTGGAGATAAAAGTCAAGGAACCAATGGTTAATGGAAGGAGATAGGAACAAAATATTCTTTCATGTCTCTACTATAAGACATAAAAGTGCAGCAAGGATAATTAAAATTCAAAATGAGGATGGAGAAGTAATAAGATAGGAAGATCAAATTAGACAAGGGATGGTGGTCTTCTTTAGATTATTTCTAGTAAAGACCATGAAGCATGATCGAGAAGCTATAGAGGAAATAATTCAACATATCCTAAGGATTCTATATAGATACATGAATGCAAAACTTATCAAAGAGATGAGTGAGGAGGAGGTTAGATAATTAGTCTTCTCTTTGGATAAAGATAAATATCTAAGGCTTCATAGATTTCAAGTGGATTTCTTCCAAGATTTTTAGAAAATAGTAAGGATGTAGTAGCAACATTAAGAGAGCCATACCACTTAAGTAAATATAATAATACTTTTCTAGTGCTCAATCCAAATAAGCCTAGGCTAAAGGGATTTAAAGAATTTAGGCCAATTATTTTGTGTAATACCCTTTATAATATAATATCAAAAGTGATTGTATTAAGACTAAAGTATTTTCTCCAAGAGATCATTGCAAAGTAGAAATGGAGATTTATGAAGGGCAGTAATATTTTGGATTGAGTAATCACACTCCATGATACCCTCCATTTAGTTAAAATTAGTTAAAGGGAAGGAATGGTGTTAAAGCTTGAAATTAACAAAGCCTATGATTGGGTCTCATGGTGATTCCTAGATATAATCCTAGATAATTTTTTATTCAATAGATGTTGGAGAAATCGGGTGAATATCTACTACAAAGGACCTAAATTCTCGTTTATAATGAATAATTATTTAGCTAGATTCTTTGGAACTAGTAGGGGCTTAAGGCAAGGGAACACATTGTCCTTTTATCTCTTCATAATAATGGAAAAAGTGTTAGGAATGTGTATTGGGTCAAAAAAACAAGTGGGAACAATAAGAGGGTTGAAACCATTTATATCCATTGAAGAGATTACTCACCAACAACTTGTGGATGACATAGTTTTGTTAGAGTTACCATTTGTAACTGAGGCAAAGGAATTTAGGAGGATATTAAATCTCTATGATAAATATGGATGAGTAAGGTAATTTTTATCAAAATTATAGATAATCAATAGAGAAGAATTGTAGTAGATCTTGGATGTAGTGTTTCAACTCTCCCTTATGTTTATTTGGGAATGCCAATGTTCATGGGGCATGCAAGGATCAAATGTGGAATATGTTTATTGATAGGGTCTAGAGTAAATTAGTTGGTTGAAAGGGGAATTTTATTATTTAGGTAGGTACATTACAACTTCTTAAGAGTACTATCCAAGAAATCCCTATATATTTATTATCTGTTTTTAAGATCCCACTTAAAGTAGCTAATATAGTAGAAAGTATTTAGAGAATATTCCTATGGTCAGGACTAGAGGAGAACAAAATTCTGCTTGTATCTTGGGAGAGAGTTTGTTATGATAAATCAAGTGGAGGACTTGGGCTTAGAAGAATAAGGGATATGAAAAATTCTTTGGTAGCAAAGTTTGTATGGATACTAGTGAAGGAGGGTCATGCCTTATGAGCAAGAATTCTAAGAGATAAATACCATGACAACTAAGAGGATAGTAGATTTTTGACCACACTAGAGCCATGTCAGGGATCTTCATTATGGAACCACATAGTAAAGGCTAGAGAGATTCTATGGAAAGACATCCAATGGAAGGTAGGAAATGGTAGGTCTATCCACTTTTGGGAAGATGCATGGTTGGAGAAGTACCCTTTAGTGAAGGATGAGGAGTTAGCAAGAATCATAGTAGAGTTGAAACATAATTATGGGAATATGGTGAGTGATTATTTGGCTATAGAAGTAGGAGAGGTAAGATGGAAGGAGCTAAGGATCCATAATCAATATGAGGAAGAGCTACAAAATCTAACAACTAAACTAAAATCTTATTATATAAGCCCCAATTTGGCTAAGGATACAATAGTATGGGGAGCTACTCAAGAAGGGTCATTCATTTTTAAATCAGCCTATGATCTTTCACTTGTAGTCCTTGGAGGGGATTTTAATGGGATCAATTATGGGGAAGGAAATAAATACCAAATTTAATAATTTTTCTTTGGTTGGCAGTCCAAAATAATATTTTAATAGTAGATAACCTACATAAGAGGGGTTTTCAATTCCCTAATAGATGTTACCTTTGTGAAGCTCATGAGGAATCATTACAGTCACATATTTTTGGAATGTAAATGCTCCCTCAAAATATTGTATGATATAATAAAGAATATGGGGGTGGTTTGGGTGCTGCTTAATAACATGGCAAGTTGGATAGAAGACCATTTAAGCCCAAGATTGAAAAATTTAGAATTTGATTCCCTTTCATTATGTATGGGGAGTTTGGTTGGAGAGAAATAAAAGGATTTTTGAAGGGTAAAAGAGATATATAACTAGAAATAAAGAACACATATTAGGAATATTAATAGATAATCTTAAATAATTGAAAGTTCTTTAGAGTCCAATATCAATAGAGGAGGCAAAATTAAGTGAACATTGGAACCTAAGTCTAGTTGGGGTGAATGATAATCCTCGAGGAGACTTGAGGAGCTTGACCAAGTGGAAGCCACCCAAACAAGGATGGATGAAGCTAAATTTTTATGGGGCTTCTAAAGTAAACCAAGGGAAGGCTAGAGGAGGATCAGTGCTAAGGGATACCTAAGGAATGGTGATTAGAACGATGAGTGAGTACTTGGGCATTATGACCAGTCATCAGGTTGAACCTAAAGTTGTCTTGGAAAGAGTAAATATGAAGATTTAGTTGGGGGATAAGAAATTATAATTGAGGGATATTCACTAAATATTGTTAATTACCTCAATAAAAGGGTGGTGGTGAGCTGGAGAGTAGCAAACATAATAATAGATACACTAAGATCCCTAAATTAATTAGAATAATTTTAGGTGGTACATATGTATAGAGAAGGAAATGGGGTGGACGATTGGCTAGCCAATTGGGGAGCTCTTAGAGAGGAAGATAAAATATGGATACCACCAGATGGGATCCATCTAGATGTACTCTAATTAGTGGTGAAGGAGGGAGGAAATATAGAAAGTCAATTCACTAGGTGAAAGTTCCAATTTTCTAGAATGTCCATAGTAAAATTATTTTATGGAGATCTGTGGACTTGTCTACTAAGGGTTTCCCTTTTTTTTGGAGATCTATGGAATTTGTCTACTTTCAGCCATAAGAAGTTGAGAAATCTATTGGTTTGGGTTTCTGATGGATTTGTCTATTGAGGGTTCCATTTTTTTGAGATCTATGGATTTGTATGTTGAGGGTTCTATTTTCTAGATATATATGGATTTTTCTATTGAGGGTTCCATATTCTAGAGATCTATGGAATTGTCTACTAAGGGTTCCATTTTTTGGATATCTATGGACTTGTCTACTAAGGGTCCCATTTTTTGGAGATTTGTGTATTTTTGACTTTCTAGATGTGTTGTGAGGTTTCAAGTGAGAAATTTTCCAATTTGGATTTTTGTGAGAATTTATTACTAAAGGTTCCATTTTATATATATTTGTGGATTTTTATACTTAGGGTTATATTTTCTAAATATCTATGGATTTTTTTTCTAAGGGTTCTATTTTTTTGGAGATATATGGAAGTTTTTGTTGAGGGATCCATTTTTTGAAGACTCTTAAAATATATGAATGTAAATAGATTGGTAATGAATATAAATAAATAGAGTTTTTAAATAAGGTAGTTCAATGTTTTTATTGTCCTATAGCCTTCAAATATGAGGATTTTTGGTTGGTAAGACTAGACAGACTAGTTTAGGATTGTAAAAGGGTTTGAGCCCTTCTAAAACCTAGATTTTACCCTAATAAAAAAGAAGTGTTGGTTAGAATGAAAAAAGAGAGGAAGACCCAAGAATAAAAAACAAAGATAAAATGAAACTCAAAGGGATTTTATATGGAAAAAAAAATTAAATATCACAAGTGACAACAAGAAGTGGGGTAAATCCCACAAATAAAAAAAAATGTGATGATGAAAATTATATATTGGAACATTACGGGCATGAATAAGACCCTCAAAAAAGAGGTATTAGGGAATTGATAGGTTGTTATAAACAACATATTATAGATATGAGAGTCAGGTAACAAATATTTTAACCATTCACGATGTTGATTTTCATATTGGAAAATTTCAAATTTTAGAAGACAATTGGACAAGTGAGACTTCATCTATTAATTAAAATGATGTCAAGGAGTTGATTGTGGAAACTTAAGATTTTAATGAAGATGGTGAATATATTTTATAGAAAGAAAAATGAGGAATATATTTTATAAAAAGGCAAGTTGGCTATGATTTATTTGACCTCATACCTATATAAAAATATTAATATTATATTTTGATATTTTAATGAGAGTGAACCCAATGAAAACCACACATAGACTATATATATATATATATAATTCAATCCATCATAATCATTACTTTCATAAATTCCTTTTATCAAAATAATTTATTTTGATATTTTTATCATTTTTATTACCTTTAAAAATCATTGTACTTATAAGAACTCTCTTATGTGTTAAGTTTATTATCTATATAGTTATACCAAAAATTTAGAATTCTCATTGGATGCTTTAGTTAGATAATGTCTTATTATTTTTGGGCTTATGGTGTATATACTTAATAGTTTGACTCAAAATCAGATGATTGCTATTTTATTATTGTATGATAATTTATATTTTATCTAGTAATCACTTTTATGTGAGATATGTGATGATTATTGTGGTAGACACTCTTATTTTGAGCACATACATCATAAGGATGATTGAAATACCCACAAAGATACTTTTTTTTTATGGAACAAAGACATGATCAATCAATCAATCTTATGAGTAATATGCATGTGATTACTTTTTTCTTATGACTTTGTAGTAGCTTCTCACTATATCTCCTTTATGGGTATTGATATGGGTTAAAGAATTAAGTTACATATTTGATTAATTTAGTAAAGTAAAGGTGATTTATTATTAATGTTATATGGTTAATTGTTTAGGAATAAAGTGATGTTTAGAAATTTTAATAATTGTGGTTTTGCTTTGTGTGTTGATATATTGCTTGAGAAAAAAGGGTTGTACTTGGGTACCCCACCCTTAAAAAATCATAAATCTCTCCTTTAGAGCTTGAGAGTTTACATAGATTCAATTATCATCTCATTCGAGTTGCTATAGCTAGATACCCACATCTTATTTCATAAGAAGTCAAATTATTGACTTTCATTTTCTAGATCTTCAATTTTCTTTGTAAATACAAATATTATAGAAATCAATATCCTTCTTGATATTTTCTAACAATAGTCTTCACAATACCGAAACTCCACATCCACTGTCTATGTACTACATCTTAGTATAGTAATATTTCTAGAACTTTTTGTTATCATAGTCTGCTTTATTAGCTTGACTGTTAGTTCCTTCTTAAAGCATAAGTGAAACCACAAGAACTATAAAAAATAGTCTAGCAATCTCAAAAATTTGAAATTTCATGATTAAATATTATCAAGGAATATATGCATAATAAATAAACTACGAGTCATTATATAATACAAGCAAAATTCATTTTAATCTCAAATAACCAAATAAAAAAACATTTTATCATTTTAATAAGAAGGATGATGAGATTTCTTTTTTGGGTAGAAACATCTCCCTAGAGGTCATTTGGATCAAGAATTATTTTTCTTTAATATCATGCCTGAGGTTTAGTTTCTTGGTTTTCATAAGGTTTGGATCAATCTATTTGTTGGAAGGTTCTAAATCTATAGTTTTTGAATTATCCTACCTGATCTTCCCTTCCTTTTGGATGCATGATCTTTCCTCTCTTTTCTTATGTGGGAAAGTATTTGTAGTTTCAAATTTGAATAGGACCTAAAATTTTGTGGATGACAACTGAATGTATGGTGGTCTCTATGTGGTTGGGCAAGAAGTATTTTTGAAAATTTTGTTTTAAATTTTTAGGCGGGTTTTTCAAGTTTCAAATTTTATCTTGGCACTAGATTTTTTGAGTGGCTATTGAATTCTCCTTGAGATATATGCTCTTTTTATTTTTAGATATTTCTAGATCTTGGGAGATCTTGTTCTTTCTATTGAAGATTTTACTCTTGATATCTTTGGATTTTCATCATTTCATCTCTTGGATATTGTCATCTAGATCTCTTTGGGTTTTCATCCTTGTTTTTCTTGGGGTTGTCCTTATGAGGTCTAGTTTTTATGTAAAAATTTTTGAGGTCCTAAATACTCCTTTGTAAAAGGTTTGGGGCCCTTTCAAAATATATTTTTCTACCCAACCAAAAAAGAAGTATACAAGGGATCTGACAAGGGATTTTATAAGACTAAAAAAAGAAGAATACTCTTTAGTATAGTTAAATAACCCAACTAGTGGATAATTTATTGCTAAAGAAGGATACAAGGCAATGTTTGAATATAATAATGAGGATTTCCTATGTTGGTGGAGTAGGATTTGGAAGGTGAAAGCACCCTTAAAAATAATTTTTTTAATAGCTTCAGCTAAGAAGGCATTAGCTTGGGATGTTCTACAAAGAGTTCCTAGCAGGGTCCAAGTCAATGTGGTTTGTATAAAAGGGAAGAAGAAACAATAGATCACCTACTAGTTCACTATGATTTTTTGAGAGAAGTGTGGAGGTATATTCTACCCATGACTAAGGGGAAGGGATAGTGGCTAACAAGGAATCTATTGGATAATATGCAACAATGGTTCAAATACAAATTTCTAAAGGAACATAGGTGAATTTCATTAATAGTAACATGGGGTCTATGGTTGGAAAACAATTCTATGTTGGTTGAGAGCAAGGAAATTCTACCAATACAAACTTAGATAAAATATACTTATGAAGGCATAAAAAAAGCCCCAAAATTAAAGGTTGTAAAACAAGATGGAATTTTAATAATGGATATTACAAAGTCTAGGGGTTTTTTTTATGGATCTTATCAAGACAATAGAGATATATGTGGGGAAAGAGGAGTGTTATATCGGGATGAAAACCATACATTCACTTTCAAAACATGTCTTACTTAATCTACCATTAATGTGGTAGAGTGGAAGGCTTTGATATTTTTGTTAAGAATGGTAGTGAAGCAAGGAATAATGAAATTTCAAGTACTTGGTGACTCAAAATTGGTGGTGTATTGGGTTTCATTTTTAGTAGGGATGCAAAATTTGATACATAGGCCTTATTATGAGAAAGTTAAATTACTAGAAGCATCATTTATAAAGATATTTTATAAACATATTTACAGATAACTAAATGAGGAAGCAAACAATCTATCAAAAGTTTCCTTGGATATTCTAGTTGGTACTTAATTAAAGGAAGGAGTAGTGTATGGGACTATGATTCCACCATAATTTGTACCATTTTGATATTTTTTCCTTTTGATAGAATTTGTGGTTTAGGATACCTTTCATGTTTATTTTTTATATTTGGATAATTAAGGTCATATCTAAAAGATAACTGATGGCTATAGGGTTGAAGTACCAAAATGAATGTTGGAAATATTGAGTACATTGGTTGTCATTGATGTCAAAGGTGAAATGGTTGAAAATCATCTTCAAGGTTGAAATATTAAAGTGCAAGGCAAATATCTTCAAGGGTACAATAATTGTCAAGGTAAAAGCATTCTTCATGGTTGTGTGTGCAAGAAAAGGACAAGGTGTTATTTGGTTAAAAAGGTTCTCCATAGTTATGTTTGCAAGAAAAATATAAGGTTCTCCATGGTTATGTTTGCAAGAAAAAGACAAGGTTCTCTATGGTTATGTTAGCAAGAAAAAGATAAGGTAGACAAGGTTCCATTGAAAAATATTTATTTATTGCAAGGTTGAAAAATATTTCAAGAGCAAAAGACAAAAGATTAAAAGATAAATTATAATATTTAAACCAAGGTTTAAATATTATAATAAAAATAAATTTGAATTTTAAATGGTGCCAAAATTTAAAATTCAAATGGTGGCAAGAGATCCGACGTCTTCCTAAGTTTCGAATTGCATATATAAGGAGGAAAATAAAAATCATTTGCAAAGGTTGTAGAGATTAAGGTATAGTGCCATTCATTCCATTCGAGGGGCACAAGGGTAGAGTAAGTAAGGAGAGCGCACAAAGTTTAAAGCAAGGAGGATGGTGCACGAACCTCAAGATAGGAGGTAGTGCTTGATTGGTTCCAACTGGGCAGCTAGCCCAGGTGGCAGGCAGACCCTACGCAAGACGTTGACAGTGAGAAGGTTTCGGGTTCGAGTCACAGTGATAGTTGATTTTTAAGTTACATTTGGGTGGAAGAAAAGATTAATAAAATTTTGATTGCACATCTTTGGTTCCAGTGGGTGGGCCAGCCTAGCTGGCACTCTAGCTCATGCTAGAGCGTGGGCTCCATGAGGTTTCATGTTCGACTCTCTTCGGCGGTAGAAGTGGTAAGGGCATTAAATTTTGTTATAAAGTTTTGTTTGGCAATTAGGGAGTCATAAGGGTGTGAGTTTATAATTTTTTTATTTTGCAATTAGGGAGTCATAAGGGTGTGAGTTAATAAAGTTTTTTTTGCAAATGAGGAGTTATAAGGATATGTTATAAAATCTTTATATTTTGCAAATAGAAATTATAAAGGTGTTTTATAAAGTTTTTATTTTGCAAATAGCATAAAGAGAAAATACAAAGGGGATATTTTTGCATGTGAGAATAGGAGGTATAAGGTTTATGAAAGGGAAATTAAAATTATTCTGCACTTAGGGTTTTGGATGATTATAAGGTACATTATTGATATTGAAAATTATTTGTCTTTTACAAGTAGGAGTTATAAGGTGTTATTGTGGTTTGATTTTTGGTTGAAATTTTTGTTCATTGTTGAAAGTGAGATTTGAGGGTTTAATTGTATAATGTCCTATATTTTGTGAAACAAATTATACATCATTTTTTAAATAAATTGGAAATACTTGAGCTAGAGTTTGTGAACAAATTGTGCTTCATTGTTGAATGAGATTGGAAATACATGTGCTAGAGTTTGTGAAAAAATTGTGCTTCATTGTTTGAATAAATTTGTGAAGATTTTGAGCATTGGTTTGAGTGACATTGAATGTGAATGAGCAAGTGTTATAAACCAATTTTGTGAAGCAATTTGTGCATTGGGCTTGAATGATATTTGGAAAGAACATATTGAAATTATATTACATATTATTTTCTATGTGTTCTTGAACAAGAAATCTAGGTAGAATATGTCTGAAGTACTTTGATCAAAGCATGTGTTATGAGCAAGATTTGAGCATGTATTAGAGATATCAAAGCAAATTTATTCGAGGTAGATTTGAGCAAGTCTTGTGAGAAGACTTAAAGTAGGTTTGAGGTAGATTTGAGCAAGTCTTGTGAGAAGACTTGAAGTAGATTTAAGATAGATTTGTGCATGTAATGTGTGTAGATTTAGGACAGAATTGAGATAGATTTGTGCATGTAATATGTGCAGATTTGAGATAGAGTTGAGATAGATTTGTGCATGTAATATGTGTATATTTGAGATAGAGTTGAGATAGATTTGTGCATGTAATGTGTGCAGATTTGGGATAGAGTTGAGATATATTTGTGCATGTAATATGTGCAGATTTGGGATAGAGTTGAGATAGATTTATGCATGTAATATGTGCAAATTTAGGATAGATTTGAGATAGATATGTGCATATTTGGAGTAGAGTTAGATTAGAGACGTGTACCAACTTTGGAGGTAACTAGAGCAAAGGAGAGATGTCTCCTATGGATAGAGTTCCAACAAAAAGGAGAGGTTCTGGTATCCAGAAAGACCTGGATAGAGTTCCATAGAAAGAAGTCTCTATGATAGATTTGAGAGAAAGGAGAGGTGTCTCCTATGGATAGAGTTCCATGAACTAGAGCAAAGGAGAGGTGTCTCCTATGGATAGAGTTCCACAAACTAGAGCAAATGAGAGGATTCTCCTATGGATAGAGTTCCATAAACCAGAGCAAGGGATAGATGTGTCTCTTATGGATAGAGTTCCATAAACTAGAGCAGAGGGAGAGGTGTCTCCTATGGATAGAGGTCCATAAACTAGATCAAAGGGGATAGAGTTCTCCTATGGATAGAGGTCCACAAATCAGAGTAGTGGGGATAGAGTTCTCCTATGGATAGAGGTCCACAAACTTAAGCATAGGGGATTGATATCTCCTTTGGATAGAGGTCCATAAACATTGTAATAGGGAATTGGTTCCCAAGAGATCTATTGAGAAAATTTAGAAGAAATATTTTCTCCGTGGATGTAACCCACATTGGGTGAACCACATTAAATTTGTGTCTCTCATGTGTGTGATGATTTGTGCATTACTTTGTTACTACTATTGATGAGATTGGTTAATACTACTAAGAAAATATATTGCAATTGATAACATTGGATAATATTGTTTGGGAAAGAAAAGTAAAATTTTATCTTATACTTTTCACCCCCCTCTCAGTATAAGCTTGTGTTCTTCAATTGGTATCAGAGTAGGTTCCTTCAAAAAAAGTCTAATAACTTGAAGGAAGATATTACAAGGAACACAGATGGCTTCTCAGAATGGATCTTCAATAAATAAGGCTCCAATGTTTGATGGGAATAATTATGCTTTCTGTAGTATGAGGATGAAGACTTATTTGATGGCACAAGGATATGAAACATGGCAATCTATTGAGGATGGGTTCACACCTATAGCTACTCCTCCCATAGATAAGGATGGTAAGAAATTATATGTGAATAATGCCAAGGCTATGAATGGAATCTTAAGTGGATTACGTGAATCAAAATTTGTGAAAGTTATGCAATGCAAATCAAAAAAATAAATATGGGATAAATTGAAGCAAACATATGAAGGAGATAGCAAGGTCAAGTTGGCAAAACTTCAAACTCACAGGAGGAGGTTTGAAGAGTTGAAGATGAAATATGAGGAAGATATTGCTAAATACTTACTTCATGTTGATGAAGTTGTTAATACCATGCGTGGACTTGGATTCAAAATTGAGGACTCTAGTGTTGCTCAGAAAGTATTAAGATCACTCCCTATGAGGTATGATGCAAAGGTTTCAACTATAGAAGAGATGAAGGATCTTGATAAGTTGACTATGGATGAGTTACATGGAATTCTCATAGCTTATGAGATGAGGATAGAAAAAGATCAAAATTCCAAGAAAGAGGTAGCATTCAAAGTTTCAAAGAAGACAAAATATAAGAAACCAGAATCAAGTGATGAGTCAAGCAATAATGAAGAAGCTAACTATGTGAGAAGAAATAAGGACTCAAGAAAACACAAAGATATAAATACTATGAAATATTTTAATTGTGGTAACTTTGGTCACTATGCATCTAATTGTCCACAAGCTAGAAGTAGTAGCAATGAAGAGAAACAAGATTATAAGAAAAAGGAAGAAATAAAATTTAGGTATGAAAAGAAAAATAGGTATGGTCAAGGCAAGCATGAAAATAAGATTTTTCAAAGGCACAAGAAGAGTTTCTATGTTGAAGAAGCAAGTAGTGCTTCAAGTGACAGTGATGAAAGATTCTCAGATAGTGAAAAAGAAGAGATTCTATTTTTGGAAATAGAAGAGGAAGAGGACACTCCTATTGAAGACCAAGTAGAAGAAAAAGAAGATGCTCCTATAATTGAAGACCTAGAGGAAGGTTCAAAAAAGAAGAAGAAGCCACAATTGATCTAGAAGAGGAACTTATTGTTGCTCTCAGAGAGTTGAAAAGAGTTAGAAAGCAGAACTCAAGACTGAAGGCTCAAGTTCAAGAAGATGAGGAAATAAAAGAAAAGCTTCTACAAGATCTCAAAAACTTAAAAGTTAAGGCAAGGAGATTTAAAGAAGTTATGGTTGAAAAGTTAGAGGTAAAAGAGTTAGAATGTGAAATATTAGAACATGAAGTGGTTTCTCTAAGGATGGAAGTGAAATATTCTAAGGATAAGTTGCACAGGTTTGGGAAAAGTTCAAAAACTTTGGATACCATTATCAAAGCACAAAGATCTTCATTTATCAAAATAGGACTTGGTTTTGAAAAAGGACAAGAGGTACAAAAAGAGGAGTCAAGCTCAAAAGAAAAGGAAGTTTCAGAGGAAGATATTGAAGAAGAACCTAAGACCTATGTTGATAAGTTGAAGAGTGGAAGCTTCACTAAGAAAGAAAACAATGCACAAACAAGAAACATGGATCATCATAGAGAAGGCAAAGAAAGGACTAAGAGACCAGATGTTTCAAGACAAGATGAATATTTCTTCCAAGGGCATTGTTTTTCATGTAATCATTTTGGTCACAAAGTTATGCATTGCAGGGTTCATGGAAAGAAGGAGTATGGCTTCACTAAGAGGAACTTCAACTCATTCGAAGATGGATATTTCTTTCAAGGTTATTGCTACTCATGTAATCACTTTGGTCATAAAGCTATACACTGCAGGGTTCATGATAGAAATGATTATGGCTTCACCAAGAGGAACTTCAAGTCATTTGCACCTTCCAAGAACTACAACATCAGGTGTTACAATTGCAATAATCTTGGGCATAAGGCTAAGTGGTGTAGAACAGAGTTTCTAAAACTTCCAGAGTCAAGCAAGAATAGGGACACTCAAAAGGATCAAAAGGGTATGATTACAAAGGTGTTGAAAAAGAAGGTTGAAAAGGAAGAAGAGCATTGTAAGTTGGGAGTAGATTTACTCCCACCCCAAAATTAATCACCTCAAGGAGAGGAGGTGGTGAGGGGGCTGAGCTAAGAGTCTTATTTTTTAGCCCCAAAGGAGTCCCTTTGCCATTGATGTCAAAGGGGGAGAGTTTCAGTAAGGGGGAGAGAAATCAGTAAGGGGAGCAACTTCTTAGGGGGAGCAGATTTGGAATTCAGTGGTTGGAAAAGAAATTTTTAGAAAGGGTTGCCATCAATGACAAAGGGGGATATTGTTGGAAATATTGAGTATATTGGTTGTCATTGATGTCAAAGGTGAAATGGTTGAAAATCATCTTCAAGGTTGAAATATTAAAGTGCAAGGAAAATATCTTCAAGGGTACAATAATTGTCAAGGTAAAAGCATTCTTCATGGTTGTGTGTGCAAGAAAAGGACAAGGTGTTATTTGGTTAAAAAGGTTCTCCATAGTTATGTTTGCAAGAAAAAGACAAGGTTCTCCATGGTTATGTTTGCAAGAAAAAGACAAGGTTCTCTATGGTTATGTTAGCAAGAAAAAGACAAGGTAGACAAGGTTCCATTGAAAAATATTTATTTATTGCAAGGTTGAAAAATATTTCAAGAGCAAAAGACAAAATATTAAAAGATAAATTATAATATTTAAACCAAGGTTTAAATATTATAATAAAAATAAATTTGAATTTTAAATGGTGCCAAAATTTAAAATTCAAATGGTGGCAAGAGAGTCGATGTCTTCCTAAGTTTCGAATTGCATATATAAGGAGGAAAATAAAATTCATTTGCAAAGGTTGTAGAGATTAAGGTATAAGCACCATTCGTTCCATTCATGAGGGCAGAAGTAAGGAGAGTGCACAAAGTTGAATGTGAGGGCAGAGTGAGTAAGGAGAGCACATGAAGTTTAATGCAAGGAGGATGATGCATGAACCTCAAGATAGGAGGCAACGCTCGATTGGTTCCAACTAGGCAGCTAGCCCAGGTGGCAGGCAGACCTTGCACAAGACGTTGATGTTGAGAAGGTTTTGGGTTTGAGTCACAATGATAGTTGATTTTTAAGTTATGTTTGGGTAGAAGAAAAGATTAATAAAATTTTTATTGTGCATACTTTTGGTTCTAGTGGGTGGGCCAGCCTAGTTGGCACTCTAGCTCGCACTAGAGTGTGGGCTCCGTGAGGTTTCATGTTCGACTCTCTTCGATGGTAGAAGTGGTAAGGGCATTAAATTTTGTTATAAAGTTTTGTTTGGAAATTAGGGAGTCATAAGGGTGTGAGTTTAATAAAGTTTTATTTTGCAATTAGGGAGTCATAAGGGTGTGAGTTAATAAATTTTTGTTTTGCAAATGAGGAGTTATAAGGATGTGTTATAAAAGCTTTCTATTTTGCAAATAGAAATTATAAAGGTGTTTTATAAAGTTTTTATTTTGCAAATAGCATAAAGAGAAAATACAAAGGGGATATTTTTGCATGTGAGAATAGGAGGTATAAGGTTTATGAAAGGGAAATTAAAATTATTCTACACTTAGGGTTTTGGATGATTATAAGGTACATTATTGATATTGAAAATTATTTGTCTTTTACAAGTAGGAGTTATAAGGTGTTATTGTGGTTTGATTTTTGGTTGAAATTTTTGTATGGTGAAAAGTAAGTTTGAGGGGTTTTGATAATTGTTAATGTCCTATATTTTGAGAACAAAAGGAGAGTCATTGAACATCATTTTCAGATTTCATTGAGCACATATTTTTGAGAAGAAATTTAATGTTGATGGTTTGAAAGAGAAATCTACTAACCAGTTTTGAAGTGGCACTTTGAAGAGGAAATTATTTTGAGATAGGTTTTTGAGGGCACATTTTCATCAAAGCAAGTTAAGAGGTATGGTGACATTATTCCTTCTCTAAGGTGTTTGGTTGAGAAAATATTTTTGAATCATAAGGTGGAGAAATAAGGATTATATATGTGCATTGTTGGAAATATTTGAGCTAGGGTTTGTGAAATAAATTGTGCATCATTGTTGAAAGAAATTGGAAACACTTGTGTTAGATTTGAAATTTTTTTGTTGAATGAGTTTGTGAACAAATTGTGCTTCATTGTTTGAATGAATTTGTGAATATTTTGGGCATTGGTTTGAGTGACATTGAATGTGGATGAGAAAGTGTTAAGAAACCAATTTTGTGAAGCAATTTGTGCATTGGGCTTGAGTGATATTTGGAAAGAACATATTGAAATTGTATTGCATATCATTTTCTATGTGTTCTTGAACAAGAATTATAGGTAGAATATGTCTGAGGTACTTTGATCAAAGCATGGGTTATGAGCAATATTTGAGCATGTATTAGAGCAGAGTAGAGAAGAGTTATTTGAGGTAGATTTGAGCAAGTCTTATGAGAAGACTTGAAGTAGGTTTGAGGTAGATTTGAGAAAGTCTTGTGAGAAGACTTGAAACAGATTTAAGATAGATTTGTGCATGTAATATGTGCAAATTTGAGATAGAATTAAGATATATTTGTGCATGTAATATGTGCAGATTTAGGATAAATTTGAGATAGATTTGTGCATGTAATGTGTGTAGATTTAGGATAAAGTTGAGATAAATTTGTACATGTAATGTGTGCAGATTTGGGATAAAGTTGAGATAGATTTGTGCATGTAATATGTACAAATTTGGGATAGAGTTGAACATGTAATGTGTAGATTTGGGATAGAGTTGAGATAGATTTGTGCATGTAATGTGTGCATATTTGGAGTAGATTTAGAGCAGAGGTGTGTACCAGATTTGGAGGTGACCAGAGAAAAAGAGAGGTGTCTCATATGGATAGAGTTCCATAAACTAGAGAAAAGGAGAGGTGTCTCCTGGATAAAGTTCCATAACAATAAAAATTCTCTTGTAGATAGTGTTCCATGAACTAGAGCAAAGGAGAGGTGTCTCCTATGGATAGATTTCCATAAACCAAAGCAAAGGAGAGGTGTCTCCTATGGATAGAGTTCCATGAACAGAGAAAAAAGAGATCATCTTTATAGAGTTCCACAAACTAGAGTAAGGGAGAGGTGTCTCCTATGGATAGAGTTCCATGAACCAAATAAAAGATTTTAACAAGAGCAGAGGGGATAGAGTTCTCCTATGGATAGAGGTCCATGAACCAGAGTAGAGGGGATAGAGTTCTCCTATGGATAGAGGTCCACAAATTAGAGTAGTGGGGATAGAGGTCTCATGTGGATAGAGGTCCACAAACCTGAGCATAGGGGATTGAGATCTCCTTTGGATAGAGGTCCATAAACATTGTAATAGGGAATTGGTTCCCAAGAGATCTATTGAGAAAATTTAGAAGAAATATTTTCTCCATGGATGTAACCCACATTGGGTGAACCACGTTAAATTTGTGTCTCTCATGTGTGTGATGATTTGTGCATTGCTTTGTTACTACTATTGATGAGATTGGTTAATACTGCTAAGAAAAGATATTGCAATTGATAACATTGGATAATATTGTTTGGGAAAGAAAAGTAAAATTTTATCTTATACTGTTCACCCCCCTCTTAGTATAAGCTTGTGTTCTTAAATGAAACTCTAAGGTGATTGAAGACTTACAACATGATGTTATTGTTGTAATATATGTAATTTAGTAAGGCTTATATGAAGGTATACAATACCCATCTCATTGTAATTTTTTAAAACTCTAAAATGAAAGTTACAAAATTTTTCCAAGGAAGAAAAAAACTTATTGACTAGAAAACCATAACTACAATAAAGAATTAAAAGAAAAAAATAACAACAAAAAATAAGTGAATGCATAAAAGAGAATAAAATCTCAAATAAAATGCAAGAAGCAAGAAACAAGAACCACAAAAAGGAAAAAAAAGGTAAAAATAACTCATTTATAAAGAATATATAAATACATACATGTACATTTATGTATCTATCATACTAAATTTTTAGAAATAAATATTGAAATATGTAGGATTACCTAAGGTAGACTAAATTTTTCACAGTATATAAAACATAGAGATCTATCATAGATCTAAATTTAGTGATTGCAAGCTATCAAGGTCCTATCCTTCAAACCAGATGATAGGATGCTAGTATAATGTTTCTAAGGATAAGCAAAAAGTATCCTAGACAAGAGGTTGTATCCTTGAATACTCAACACACAAGATAAATTGATTAGTAGTAAACTACACTAAGGTAGCACTTCTCATAAGCTTCTACTAATCACAAAAAAATGATACAAGAGATACCCAATGTTCACGTAGAGGATCAATAACACAAATGACCAATGTTCCATTCTACCTTCACAATGAAGATTTATAGACTCTTAGGTAGTGAGTGGGTATTCCATGAATTGAATGAAAATAAACCACTAAGACTGACAAGATTCCACTAGTTGACCGATATATCATAAATAGATATGTTCTATCTCTAATACATGAATAAAGAAAAGAATCCACTAATTATACAAAAATATAATGAAAAGACATTAGTAGCTAAAAGAGATGAGGGTCCTGCTAATTTTAGGCTCTGTGACACTATGGTGGTGTTATCTCATTTCTTTTGATAAAAATATTATTTTGTAAAAATAATCCTCTACCATGGTGAGGATCCTTTTCCAAATTCACCCCAGTAAATCTCATGAGTGGGACACAACTCGATGGCAAATTTCTAAAACTTCCATATGATTTTACTTTTTGGACTAAGATTCTGAATTCCCCTTCATCTTCCTTAGGATCTTGAGCATTCTACATATGCTCATGTTTTGATGATTATCCTCTAGAACATTTTTGGGTTTGGGTAGCATGTGATGGAATATTTGATGCATGTGGTTTGGTCTTACCGTTGCCTAGATTTCATCATCTATAAATATTCATTTATGATTTGGTTTAGTAAAATTAAACCATATGATATTTTGTCTAAGACTTTTATGCCATTCTTTATTTGACCATTTATATTTAAAAAATTCAATGAAAATATTATTGCCATACAAATATTTGCATGGCAATATTATGTCATATATTTTTCTAGCATCCAAGACATACTACAACATGTGAGCAACTTTTGTGGTCCATCTGGAATTGGTGACAAGTACATTGATGTGCCCTACAAAATTAGACATAAAATAATAGTATAATACTATGGAGTTATTTTTGTTTGACCAAGAAAGAAATTTCAAATTTTCCTACAAGATTAAAAACAATCATCATCAGTGATCAAGGGATAATTTGACCAATGGTTATTTTGTGAAAATATGTTTACATATGTCATTTCCCTTGTTAAAGAATCTAGTTGAGAATTCTCTTTTCCTAGTATATATTCCATAGAAAACTAATATTGGGATGATATGGTTTACCACCATGCATCTCTCCCTCTACAAAGCTAAGCCAAACTTTTCTTTCCTATAAACCACTTAAAATTTTTGTAATCAATATGAATCAATACTTCTTCAAGCAATAAAAAGTCCTAAAATTTTCAATTTCTTTGATAATTGCCAAAATATATTTTTTAGCAGGCCAATAATTTAATGTTTGTTTATGGAAAGACCCACTTTTGTACATTGAAATTCTTTCAATGTTATCCTTTTTTTTTTTTAATTTACATGGTGGAATCATTAGCCGCCATGAATCTGGGCAGGTTGTCTAGCTTTTATTGCCACCACAATATTCTATGTTATCTGCCCTAGAAGCCACCACATAGATATTCATGCAGTCTACCTCTATAACCACCATGCCACAATCATTTAAAACCCTTTACACCATTGAAAGCACTAGGAAAGGGATAAATGTTATCCCTTTTTACAATAATTATATCCCAATGTTTTGTTGATGTATTAATATTTAATATATACTACCCTCAAAAGCATGGCTCTAATGGTGGTAATTGAGAATAATTCTATGGCCTATGATTTCCACTAAAAAGGCTTTGCCACCATAAAAATTCTAATGGATTTTGTTTTGGCTACACAATTTGCAATAAACTGGTTAACATAATTGATGCTTTGCAAAAACCTTTGAATGTGTTCCACTAATTGTAACTTATCAATAAAATTACAAAAAAATCTAAAACATGGGGTTGAATTTTGATTTGGCCATTTTCTAAAGTAACTCCTAAGAAATTGACTTCATTTACAATGAGTACAAATTTATTGGAGTATGTAGATAAACCAATACCATGACATGTTATTACCTTTTGAAATATCTTTAAGTGCTCCAAATATTCCTATAATGAATTAGAATAAACTAGAAATTCGTCTATATAATTTGCTACAAAATAATAATAAGAATGAAATATCTAGTCCATTCTCATTTGGAATTGTGTAGGAGCATTTTTTAGACCAAATGGTATTACTAGCCATTCAAATAATCCAATAGGTGAATTAAATGTTGTTTTGTGGATATTTGATTCCTTAATTATTCTTTGGTGGTAATCTGATATGCAATCAAAATTGGAAAAAAAATTCCTTGGCATAACTTTGAATTAACTGGCCTTTGTGTATTAGTGCCCAATTAATGGATTGAGTTAAATATTTAGGGGTATGTAGTTAACTACCATTTTCAATTTTCCCTTTTTTATCTATGAATATTTTCCAAAAATTAAACATGAGCAAGCATATGTTGAGGATGATGATCTGATTAGTCCTTTTTACATAGTTTTTCAATTTGTTTCCTTGCTTCAAGATCATCTTCCTTATTCAACACAATTTTCTTACCTTTGATAGGTAACTAGTGTAAATTTGGAATATCTGCTTTAGGAGAATCCACATCCCATTTTTCTAGAGGATGCTTCACATAGCAATTGACCATCTCATATTTTGTTGCATGTAACTGAGTTGGAGTAAACTAACATGAAAAATATGAGAAGTGAGATAAGAAAGAATCATTGGCTTTTTATTGTAATAATTTTACCTCATGTTTGATGATTTGGTCAATGGACGGATCTATGCATTGTGTCTTTAGCTTTTTATCATGGAATATTTATGAAATTCTTGGGACTATGATTTGTGTGTCGTCAATGTTTAATACCAAACATTGTTGACCAATTGTATATGGTTCCATAGTATCTAGGAATGGACTGCCCAAGCCTACATCATATCCAGAGTCATTTATTTGAACAAATTCTATAAGTAATACTTTGTTACCTACTTGAACATAAATTTTTATTACAAAATATTTCAAATCTCTGCTATCATTCATAGTAGAAACCAGATATTCCTTGTTTGAAATTAGCCACTCATCAATAACCTTATGGTATGCAAAATTAATACTTGAACTAGTATCTATGAAAGCAAAATAGTTTACAAAATATTTTGGCCATATGTTTCAACTCTTACTAGTATCAAAATTGATGACTGAGATGTAACTACTTTGTTTATTTGGATTTGAATCCTTTTTGAAGCCATAGGATAATTTGTCATTGGTTTTTAATTTGTAGCCTCAAATTTTTTATTTTTTCCTACAAGGAGTAATTTTTTTAATTTTTTATTTTTTATTTTTCATACTCAATATTTTTTGTAATGATTGGTTCATTTTCAATATTTAAATAGTCTATTTTGTTGTCTTTTGATTATATATATTAAAGGAAATGCAACCACAAGATCTAAAATGAGCAAGCAATGTTAACTATATGATAATGATAATATAATATAAATGAAAATTATATGAGAAACTTCTGCAATAACTTAGAAAATAACCACTAATGAAAGATGAAGAAAATAGTACAATGTAATATAATGGACGTCTTAAACACTTGAAAATATTCTTGCATGATCTACACTGTATCTACCTTCTCTTCTTACTACTATGCTCTACTATTCTATATGCTTCTCTCTTGTATTCTCTCTTTTGCTTCACCCTATTAAAGGCCTATATATAGGGATATATGTCCCTTGGCCTTTCATCTACCTATCACTCTTCATATATCTAACATATGACTCATGTACATGTGGACTACATGCACATTTACACCATTGCACATTATAACACTTGTGCATTTATTACATTGCATGAAGTAACTACTCAAACATTAATATAAGACAAAATTCTAATATAAATATGTACCCAAGGTGGTACATTGGCATGCACCAAATAATGTAATATATTCCAACACCCCCTCTATTACATTATTTGGGTATTGAAGACTTTATTCTTCAATATGGTCTTAATCTTTTGAATTTTCTTTAGCTTGATCAGGTTCTTTGTATTGACTTCAATTTACCTTGCACTATATGCCTCCTTTGTCAGGTTCATCTTCTTCTTCTTATTATTATTATTATTTATATTTATTATTAGAGTCAATCATTGTTATTTCATGAGTTATCATGTTATCATCAAATTCTCTTAAAAATATCTTATCTTTACCTTTGTCCTTCTCATCATAGTTCTTATTTAGTACAAAAATATTTTGAACAATAAATTAAAGCATCATGATAAGATCTTGAGTTAGAATAACTTGAAGTATCAATACTACAAGAGTATTGAAATATCTTCTCCAGGAAGGATTCATCTATTTTTATTTTCTCTTTAAGTGATTCAATCAATTATTTTTGCTCTACATTCTCTTCTTTGTAATATTTTAATGTAAGTAATACCATATATAATATTCTACCAATGTCTAAAGGATTTGAATATCATCCTTTCCATTATCAATTGCTTCAGTGATTTTATCATGTAGATAATATTCTAGAGTTTTAAATTTTTCTTCTAAGGCTTCACTATAAATAACTTTTGAAGTAAGATCTAAGTTTCCTTCAAACTTTGTAAGTAAATTCTTGATTTCAATTTTTATGACATTTTCTTTTTCCTTTCTAATGATGTTTTCCATATCTTTATTTATTGTATTCTTTGAAGTAGACATATTTTTTTCTCCTTAGTATTGTATATTGAGAGTATCTTTCAAAACCTTTGAAGTTGTCTACCTTATGACTCCCTAGTTTTGTATATGATCAAATACTACCTTTCAATTCTTCAACATTTTGAGGTATGTTTTGTAATTTCTTATTTGTAATCTTTCAAATTTCTAGATAGTATTCCTTTTGGTTCCCTAGTATTTGATAATATCCTTTCAATTCTTGAGTTTTGTGGAATACCTTGTCTCTACTAAATGTTTTGAATATGTCTTGATAGTAGGCTTAGATTTCTTTATATTTTCCTTTGAGTTGAATCCCTAATGTTCAACTTCTATTTTTCCACCTTATTTCTCCTATTAATGAATAAATAGAAAGCTAAATATAATTTAATGCACCTTCAAGTTTTGATAAGATTCTATAGTTGGATTCCTTTTGTCTCTTCAATTTGTATAAGAGACTAGTATCAACAATAATTTCCAACTTTCAAGCAATTCTATGTTTTGCTTCCTATATCCTTCAATTCTCAATGATTATGGTTTCTAAATTTAAATATATTTAATTTTGTGTTGAACTCCTTATATCTCCCTAATTTATAAATTTAGAAAATGATAATAATTGTAAAATTAATGCTTCAATTTCAAGGTAGAAAACCTTATATCTCCTAGTTAATTATTTGTAAATATTTTAATAATTTAACCTCAAATAATACAATTTGAAATGACTCTTAAATATATAATCCTCTTGCCTTAATTGCTTTCTAAATAATCAATTATTAATCTAATATTGTAATTTCCTTATATATCCACATAATAATTAGCTAAACTTAACCTTATATCTCCTTGCACTTGATGGAAAGGAAATATTAATTCAATGTAAATATACCTCTCTTTGATGTGATGTGCTACATGCTGATTGGTTTCTTTCTTGACTACACTTTCAAAGCTTGCATGTTGTAGTCTACTCAGTCTTCAAGGTATAACACTATGCATTAATTGAACTACATTCTATGGTGCACTCTAGAATTTCCTCTTCTCCCTTCAATGCTATTTGACCTATGGAAGCTTGATATGCACAATCTTCTTAGTCAAGGATATTAATACTTATTCATCTCCCTTGGAATGCATGCCACATGGCATTTACATTTCCTTTGAATATAGATCTATTTGTTAGGTGGCACATGAATGTTACAATATTTAGAATATGTTGATTTAGGTGGCACAAGCATTATCTCTCCTTATGGATATTGAAGTAAATGATGTTTTATTATTTTCTTGATTGAATGGATAATTAATTTAGACTTGGATGCTCTTGTCCTTACACAAACATTATATTTCTGAGGTGTTACTAAGAATTCATAGGTGCTCTTCTCCTTCGTGTCAAATGGCACAATATTAATTTATTTGGTGTGGCAAGTGGAGGCTCCTTCCCTTGCATGTAACCAAGAACTTAACATATGATATCTCCTTAATGCTCTTTCCAAATCATTGTAAGTTTTTTGGCTTCTCTTGCAATAAAAATGTGCTTTTCCCAATGTATGGTGGATCCTCCTATTTTAATGCTCTCTTCTAGGTGGTTGTTAATCCAAGTTTCTCTCCTCTTCGACTTGGGTAACACTCCTTGCTACTTGTATATTTCTTATGTTATTCTCCTTGCAACTTGCACCTTAGTTGTGTTATGTTGTCCTTGCTATTGGCACTATGTTGTCCTTACTTAGTCTCCTTTCTTGTTGTAGGTTCATTTTACATAGTGAGCGCAATATTAATGGGACTATGGTACCCTATTTGGTGTCTTTAGACACCTCAAATGATATAACTTTATCCCTTAGTTAGCTCTTCTCATTCACTTCATAGATTCTTATTTAAACTTGATAATATTACCACTAATAACTACAATGTTCATGCCTCTCTAGTGTCTTAAGACACTTCAAATTTTATCTTCCTTCTGCTACTTTAGATAAGACAAATATTGTTCTATGATAATCTATTTTAAGCTAAGATAAAGCAACCTTATTGCACCAAAATTTTAAGATCTTTTTAGTCTCTTTTTGTAGCAGGACTTGTCTATTTATTGGTGGTTGTAGTGCTCCTTCGGTGGTTTCTCTTCACCAAGACTTGCTACAGTTTTACTTGTGTTTAATGGTGGACTCAATGTTGCCTTCTCCTCCTTGGAAAATTTCTCTTAAGTCTCCTTTCTTGGTTAACTTTCCATTGATGATTCCAAGATTTCTAACCATGCAAATACTATATCTTTTGTATGGATATGCTTTGCAG
Organism: Wollemia nobilis; assembly: GCA_028583015.1. Lineage (NCBI taxonomy): Eukaryota > Viridiplantae > Streptophyta > Pinopsida > Araucariales > Araucariaceae > Wollemia > Wollemia nobilis. The sequence continues at coordinate 3,090,552 of JAQPPZ010016610.1, forward strand.
TATAGTATATAAAATATATGATTGAGAATAATGTATTCTTTGCTTTCAATAGATAGTAGGAAGTTGATATTATTATTTTACATTGAAAAATATCTAATTCATCTTTCTTATGTGCAAGTTTTACTTGTAAAAACTATCTTCTACACTTCCTTGAAGACTTAAACTAGAAACCTTCCTTTTGCAACTTTAAACCTTGAATTTGGTGTTTAATAAAACTTAATAATAAGATAAATATAAATGTTCAATTAATGAATATTTTGCACCAATTTTTCATACCTTTTTGGTCTTCGTTCGATGATATATTTCTTGGTGATTTGGATCACCTAATTTCTACTCCGAGTTTGATAAATTTGTAGCTTCAATTTGTATTGCTTTGTGGATTTAAACTAGTATATTTTGTAGCTCTTCTTGCTATTCAAATAAGCTCCTTAACTCTCCCAATGTTTAGCTTTGTAAATACTTTTAACTTACTGCTCGAAACTGTGGTTTTGTGGCTTCAACTCTCCTTCAACTAGCCTTCTTGAATTCTGAAAATTAGCATCTATTAATGTTGCCCAAATGCTGCCTTCTAACTATCCTTGAAATCTGAAATTTTCAGTCTAACGCAACTATTTAATTATTCAATATGTTGCCCAATAATCTCTTGGAATTATGCTGTAAAAATAGCAATATCTTATTTGGTAGATCAGCCTTCAAATTATTTGTAGATGTCCTCAAATTTATCTAATCCGGTGGCCTCTTCTAGATCCTTTCTCCTCTAGTCTCCTTTGTCAAATTATAACTTCAATCTTGGCCTATTTTCTATCCTTATTCTCAATAATTAGAATGTCTTAAGGTCTTTGGAAATCCTTTCTAGAATTTGGCAAAATTCTTGCCAAAACTTTCTTTCTTTTGGTCTTGTTATTGGATGGTGATAATTGTCCCAAATTCTTCACTATCAGGTACTCTTCCTTGCTAGTAATCTTCTCCAATGGACTTCTCCAAGTCTCCTTCAATGAGGATTTCCTAACCTTCTCCTTATTTCTCCTTTCAAGTTAGCTTGAGGCCTTCTCCTTGGGCCTTCAAATCCTATAGCTTCTCTAGTCTTCTCAAAACTTCAATGAGACCTTCCTTGATATCTCCAATATTTAACTATGGAATTTTTGCAATGAGATCTCTTTCTTGGATCTCTAAAATTTGTTGCTTTCTTATTTATTCACTCTGAAGTCTTCAATATTTATATTTCTATGAGAATATTCTTCGTAGTTTTCCTCAATCTTCAATCTGCAAATCCTGCAAATCTTGCAATGGGACCTTTTCCTTAAGGCCTCCAAAAGATTTAATCTTCAACTTGTTGCTTCAAGTACTGGATTTATTCCAAAGAAGATATTCTTCCTAGCTATTGTAGGAAGCTTCTTAAATTTCTTTGAATCAACTCTTTTTTGCAACAAAGTATTAGAAAATTATAATAGAAATTTCTTTAAATCTAAAGAAAATAAACTTCACTAGTTGATTTGTCAATCTAGTGGAATCAATGTTGAGTCCTAGTCTTCACAAGTTTTTTTGCAACTCTGTGGAAAGACTCTAGCCAAATAGTAATTTTAGAAATTCTAAAAATGATATTTTCTATCTCCTCTCAATCTCTCTTGTGGCTCTCTCTATTTCCTATCAATCAACCTAGTGCTCTGATACCACTGTTAGCTTTTGATTATATATATTAAAGAAAATTAAACCACAAGATCTAAAATGAGCAAGCAATGCTAACTATATTATAATGGTAATATAATATGTAGGAAAAATATATGAGAAAATTCTACAATAACTCAGAAAATAGACATTAATGAAAACTCATAAAAATAGTACAATTTAATATAATGGAGGTCTTAAACACTCCAAAAACATCTTGCATGATCTACATTTTATATACCTTCTCTTATCACCACTATGCTCTACTATTCTATATGCTTCTCTCTTGCATTCTCTCTTTTGCTTCACTCTATCAGAGGCCTATATATAGGGATATATGTCCCTTAGCCTTTCATCTACCTAACCTATGACTCATATACATGTGGACTACATGCACATTTACATTATTGCACATTCTAACACTTGTGCATTTATTACATTGCATGAAGTGACTAATCAAACCTTAATCTAAGACAAACTCCTAATCTAAAGATGTACCCAAGGTGGTACATTGGAATTTACCAAATAATGTAATATATTCCAACATATTTCTCCTTAATCCATTTATATTTTCACTATTGTATTATTTGAATCCTTTGCCTTTGATTTACCCTTATGATTATTCCATTGATAATCTGCATAAGCATTTTTTAGTTCATCTTCTAAAACTAAAATTTTATTTTTAGAACAATCCTCAAGAGGGGGAATGAACTAGTGTGAATTAGATGAAGAACTAGAGCTAAAATTAATCATAAAAGTATTATTTATCGATTCAATATCATTCATATTTAATTCTTCATCATGTTCATCAAATATTCCTTTTTCATCAAGTACTTATTCATCATATTCTATTTCAAATTATGTTTTAAGCACATAAATAGGTGATAATTTTTTGGGTGGGAGTAAAACTACTCCTAATGTACAATGCTCCTCTTCTTTTTCAATCTTCTTTTTTGACGCTTTTGCAATCATACCCTTTTGATCCTTTTGAGTGGCCCTATTCTTGCTTGACTCTGGTAGTTCTGGAGACTCTGTTCTACACCACTTGGCCTTATGTCCAACATTATTGCACTTGTAACACCTAATATTGTAGTTCTTGGAAGGTGTAAATAATTTAAAGTTCCTCTTGGTGAAACCATAAACCTTTCTATCATGAACCCTGCAATGGATCGCTTCATGACCAAAGCAATTACATGAGTAGAAATACCCATATTTGAATGAATTGACATTCCTTTTAGTGAGGCCATTATCTTTCTTTCCATAATTCCTACAATGCATAGCTTTGTGACAAAACCAATTACATGAAAAGCAATGTCCTTTGAAGAAATTTTATTTTTAAATCTCTGGTCTCATAGTCCTTTCTTTGCCTTCTCTATGATGATCCTTGTTTCTTGTTTGTGCAATGTTTTTTTTCTTAGTGAAGCTTAAATGCTTCAAATTATCTACATAAGTCTTAATTTCTTCTTCACTCTCTTCCTATGAAACTTCCTCTTATTTTGAGCTTGATCTTGAACCTTATTCTTTTTTACCTTAACCTTCTTCAAAACCAAGTCCTGTCTTGATAGATGAAGATATTTGTGCATTGATAATTTTATCCAAAGTTTTTAAAATTTTACCAAATCTATTCAGCTTATCCTTAGAATATTTCACTTCCATACCTAGAGAAACCACTTCATGTTCTAATATTTCACACTCTAACTCTTTTTCTTCTAACTTTTCAACCATGACCTCTTTATCCTTGCCTTAGATTTTGAGTTTGTGAGGTTTTGTAGAAGCCTTTATTTTTCTTCCTCATATTCTTGAACTTGAGCCTCAAGTATTGAATTCTTCTTTCTAAATCTTTTCAACTCTCTAAGATAAACAATAAGTTCTTCTTCTAGATCAATTGTGCCTTCTTGTTTTTTTTATTCTTTCTCTAGGTCTCCATTTATAGGAGCATCCTCTACTTGGTTTTTAATAGGAGTATTTTCTTCCTCTTCTATTACAAAGAATAGAATATCTTCTTATCCACTATTTGAGAGTCTTTCATCACTGTCACTTGAAGCATTACTTGCCTTGTTAACATATAAACTCTTCTTGTGCCTTTGAAATACTTCTTTTCATGCTTACCTTGACCATACCTATTTTTTATTTCCATGCCTGAATTTCATTTCTTCCTTCTTCTTATAATCCCGCTTCTCTTCACTGCTACTACTTCCAGATTATGGATAATTATATGCATAGTGACCAAAGTCACCACAATTAAAGAATTTCATAGTCTTTATATCTTTGTGTGTTCTTGAGCCATTCTTATTTCTTCTCACATAGTTAGCTTCTTCATTACTGCTTGACTCGTCACTTGATTCTGGTTTCTTATATTTTGTCTTCTTTGAAGCTTTGAAATTTGCTTCTTTCTTGGAATTGAGATCCTTTTCTATTATCATATCATAAGCCATGAGAATTCCATGTAACTAATCCATAGTTTTATAGTTGAAAACTTTGCATCATACCTTATAAGGAGTGATATTAATACTTTCTGAGAAAAATTGGAGTCTTCAATTTTGAATCCAAGTCCACGCATGGTATTAAAAACCTCATCCACACAAAGTAAGTACTTAGCAATATATTTCTCATCTTCCATATTCAAATCTTCAAACCTTTTCTTGTGGTTTTGTAGTTTTTCCAACTTGACCTTATTATCTCCTTCACATGTTTGCTTTAATTTATTCCATATCTCTTTTTCTAATTTGTATTGCATAACTTTCACAAATTTTTCTTCACATAATACACTTAATATTCTATTCATAGTCTTGGCATTATTCACATGTAATAGATTACCATCCTTATCTATGGGAGGAGTAGATATAAGTGTGAACCCATCCTCAACTGATTGCCATGTCTCATATCTTTGTGCCATCAAGTAAGTCTTCATTTTTATACTCCATAAGGCATAATTATTCCCATCAAACAATGGAGCCTTATTTGATGAAGATCCATTCTAAGATGCCATATGTGTTCCTATAATATATTCCTTCAAGCTATTAGACTTTTCTAAAGGAACCTGCTCTTATACCAATTGAAGAACACAAGCTTATACTAAGAGGGAGGGTGAACAGTATACGACTAAATTTTACTTTTCTTTCCCAAAAAGTATTATCTAATGTTATAAATTACAATATCAATAGCAGTAATCAAAGCGATGCACAAATCATCACACACATGAGAGACACAATTTTAATATGGTTCACCCAATGTGGGTTACATCCATGGAGAAAATATTTCTTCTAAATTTTCTCAAAAAATATCTTGGAAATCAATTCCCTATTACAATGTTTATGGAACTCTATCCAAAGGAGATCTCAATACCCACTGCTCTGATTTGTGGATCTCTCTTTGTAGGAGAACTATATCCCCTTTGCTCTAGTTTTTGGATCTCTCTCCATAGGATAAATCTATTCCATCTTATTTAGTCTATGGATCTCTCTTCATAGGAGAACTCTATCACCTCAAATATGCTTTGTGGATCTCTCTCTAGAGGAGAAATATATCCCCTCTACTCTGCTTTGTGGATCTCTCTCCATAGGAGAACTCTATCCTCTCTGCTCTACTTTGTGGATCTCTCTCCACATGATAAATATATCCCCTATACTCTATTCAAATATGCTCCTATCTTCCCCAAGCCTTAACACAAATCTTGATAAAATCAACAACCAAACCTGCTCTCAACTTTGTCTACAAATTTTTGTCTCAAATATGCACCAAAACTTATCACAAAGCTAGCACAAATCTACTTTGAATTTACTTACAATATTTATCTTAAATATGCACCAAACCTCATCACAAGGCTAGCACAAATCTGCTCTGAATCTGCTTACAAATATCTATCTCAAATCTACACTAAACCTTATCACAAGGATATCACAAATCTACTTTAACTCTATTCATAAAACTATCTAAATATACACACGTTACATGCACAAATTTGCTTTAACTTTGCTCAAAAAATCTATCCTAATTTGCTTCAAGTCTTCTCACGATACTTGCTCAAATCTACCTTCAAGCCTTCTCAAAATAATTGCTCAAATATACCTTCAAGTCTTCTCAAAAGACTTTCTCAAATATGCCTTCAAGTCTTATCAAAAGACTTGCTCAAATCTACCTTCAAGTCTTCTCAAAATACTTACTCAAATCTGCCTTCAAGTCTTCTCAAAATACTTGTTCAAATTTACCTCAATGTTTCTTACTAAACTTGCTCAAATATTTCCAAATATTGGATACAAACAAAGCTTATATATCTTTTAGAAATGCTTTCTTCAAACAAATATATTATACTCAGAATTCGTTTAACCTCTGGAACATATAGAGAATGATGTATACTATCAAATATCCAATATATTCTTTATATTCATAAATATTGCTTTCATCTCATCCATATCTACCTCTTATAAAATCCCTTTCAATCAAATAAAAATTGTGTACAACTTTACTAATCTGATTTCTAACACTTGCACATTCACTTTCAATATCACTCAAACCAATTCCAAAGAGCTTCACTAGTCCACTTAAACAATGAAGCACAAATTGTTCACAAACCCTAACATAAGTGTTTCCAATTTCTTTCATCTAGGATGCACAATTTGTTTCACAAACCCTATCTTAGGTGTATCCAATCTCTTTCAACAATGCATTTCAATCAATGAATCATTAAACCTATCTCAAATATTTCCAACAATGCACATGAACTTAATCCTTATATCTCCTCCTTATAAAATCAAAATATATACCCAACTAGACACCTCAAAGAGTGAGTAATTCCCTCATACCTCTTAATTTACTTTGATGAAGAAATATCCTCAAGAACATGTCTCACAAACAACCAATATTTCTTTTACCACTTCAAGGGTTAGATAGCAAAAGTACTTTTCAAAACATCCACATAAAATTTCCTCTCAAAAAGGATGTGCACAGTGAAATATGAAAATGATGCTCTAAGTCCTTTATTTTTTTCTAAAAAATAAAGCATTAATACTCAACAAAAACTCTCATATTTCCTTTTCACCATGCAATAATTATAATAAGATGTCAAACAACTTATCACATCTTATTACTCCTAATATTGCAAAATAATATTCAACACAACAAAGCTACAAATTACACACATGAATTTTATTATACACCTTATACCTCATACTTGAAAATAAAATATTTCAATGCACTTCAAATTTTCAACATGACCATAACATCATTTATTGTATGCACCACTCAAAGCACTTAGCAAAACTCCACACTATTCCCTTTTAATTCAAAATTTAATAATTTTATGTTGTTAGTTTAATCCAAAAATAAAAAATAAAATGATCACCTTATGACTCCCTAAGCAAGTGCATGCCTTAGACTTTGTAAATATTTGTTTCACAAAAATATTCTCCCCACTTATTGTCATTGTCATTATTCGAACCTGTGCCACTTGCTGGCATGTACCCTAGCTTTGGCTAGGCCACCACATGGGCTAGCCACCCACAAAAAACCTAATGTGCATGTGCTCTTCCTTATACACAATCTCTGACGTGAAAAACTTCTTCAATAAAACTTTAACTCCTTGCCTCCATCGTATCTCGAAATGAAGACCTCCCTTCTACCATGCCTTAGTGTTGAAGAATCTGCCATCTGGACTAGCTGCCTAGATGGTACCAAATTTTGCTGCCTCTGTTATTTATCCACGTGCTCTACCTCAAAACATGAATTTTAACTTTATGTTCTTCTTCTCCTCTATCGTTAATGAACGATTTCCAAGGCACACGATATTCTCAACTGATTTTTCAACTTTATATTTGTACTTTAAATATGCAAATGTTTACTTGTTCCTTGACGTTGGTGCATGAAAATATTGATTTCCAACCTTAACCTTTGGTGCTTAAATTTAATTTTTAATTGTTATAATAATTTAAATCTATATAGATTTAAATATTATAATTTATTTTTCTTCTTTGGGCCTTTTTATTAAAATAAGGTTTTTACCACCATAAAACATTTTCTTTTTTCTTTTCAAGTGCTACCATGGTAAATCAATTAAATCTTTTATTTTTCCTTTGAAAATACCACCATAGAGGATGTCATGTATTTTTCTTGCTTACAAAACTATGGAGGACCTTGTCTTTTTCTTACTTCCATATTGCTTCATGTACCCTTTGAAAATTATTCTCACTTATTTTTCTTTTGACATCAATGACAACTAATGTCATCAACCTATGACATCAATCCTTTGGACATCAATGACAACACAATATACTCAAAATTTCCAACATCAGTTACTATTGCAATACTTAATTCTTGAACTCTTATCTAATATACTTGATTTTTTATCTTTAAAGAAGAATTTACCCACCAATGGAACACATTTTCTACTATATTTCTTGTGGCAATTTCAATGATAGTAGTGTTATTCCATTCATGCATTAGTTATAAATAAATGTAATGATTAACCCAAATATTAAAGGTTCCAATTGGATTTGGATCACCATATAAATACCATTACTCCTTTTATAGCCATGGGCATTATAATCTATTATTGATTGGCTACTCCTTTCTTGAATTGGGTTCTAAATATTTTAGACTAACTTGGGCCTTGACTTGACCCTTCTACTTTTCCTTTTCCCTTTGTAATTTTTTTTTTTACAAAAGGGTTAAATCCTTATGGTAATAGTGACAAGATTTTTGTGGTTGGAGGAAGACTAAATTACATATTTTAAATATCCCTTTGTTCCTTTTTTTTTTCTTCCTTCTATTTATTTTGATAATCAACTAATGTTTGAAGATTATAATTAATGACTCTCAATTTTTCTTCTTAGGCATCTAATTTACCATCCATCTTGTCTATATGTTCCTTCACATATTTTTTCCAATTATTCATGTAATTAATTTGACAAACATGCTCAAAATGATCATTAGAATTTTTTTCAAAGTGGTACAAAAGATAAGATAAATTTGGTCTAGTTTGTGATGGATTTTCATTTGATAGTATGGTGCAAAAGGCTTTTTTAGATGGCCATCACCCTCTATAGAAAATATTTCATGACTATTGGAATTCAATCAAATTTGATCAGCCATGAATGGGATTATTATTTTCCATCATTTTTAACTAAGGTTGTACCTCAATGTGAGGATTTAGACTAGTTGTCTAAATGATAAGATTGTACATATCCCTATGTAGGGTTGTTGTCTAGATGTCCCAATTAGGATTACCACTAGAACTTGGTTTATTGGGTGTTACAATAGGAAGTGGCCTAGGTGTTGTAGGATTTATCACCAAATTGAATATGCCAATTTAACATGTTGTTCTTTTGGGAGTTAAACTAAATATAGAATTTTTCATAGGCAATTCATAAAATTTAACATTATCTAAGTATTTAGCTATAAACAAAAAACCACCAGATAATATTCTATATTCACATGTCTACCAATTTATAATATTTTTGAACCAATAGGGTACTAAAATACACATTTTATTTTTGTTGAGGGTAACACAATGTTAAGTATTTTGAATATACATCTAACTCCAATAGTGCAATAAACTAATCTAGCAATTAAGTCTACACATTTCAACCCTAAACACAACATATGAGTATTCTTGATATGCTTATCATATAATGATAGAGTAAATTTGGGCTGGAAAAAATAGATGTCATCCTTGTCCAATATACCCTTAAACTGAGCAATCATAATATTTTCCTGGTTTGTATGGCGTACACCAACTAGTGTTGCCAAATATTCATTCCCTATGTCAAAGTTAAACTGCGAGTGTATGATGATATCTAACTGTGCAATGTGGACATGAAAAAACCCTAATTGCTTCTATTTTAAACTTATTTTTTTAAAATAAAATACAAAAACACAAGTCAAATCTTGACCCCTTTAACTTACAAATTCAATTCAATTTGTTTGATTGTATTAAGCATTCTAGCTTTAAAACTACTTTCTTTATACAAATTTATTTTGAAATAAGAGGATATTCATAACATCCATCTTCTAAAACAAAAGAATATTTTTAAAAAATGAAATTATGTAAGGGTAATATAGATGTACCCAAATTAAAAATAGAAATGAACTGGTGTGAGTAGACACAAATCTTGATGTATAAGATATTGACAACACAAAATTGCTTCTCTGAAATATCATTGATAAAACTCTCAAACAGATCCTTCCAAATGAACCAAAATTAAAATAGGGCTTTGATACCTATATATGAATGTATGTATGCATGAGGAAACTTAGTCTAAGAGAAAAAACTAGGATGCACTTTGTTGTTTTGGTTGAATATTATAGATTAACCTTGTTTTTAAGCATATTGCTACTAACTTGTATGGGAAACAATGAGAAGAATTTATGGTAATTATGTAGTTATATCCATAGAGTAGGATTGTTTTGGGTTCTACAAATAAAATTTTGGTGTAGATTTTTGTGTATTTTGAATACAAGGTATCAAAGCATGATTGCTATAATCAAGATTAATAGGGAAATACTATAGTGAAATTGGTTTTTATAATTTGAGAAATTTGGTTCTATAAAATTTGTTGTTGTCCTCACCATATTTGTATTTCTTTCCTATCATTTAAATTTATAAATTTTTGTATCCTATGAATGAAGTTAAACTTAATTTTTGAACATTTATAGGTGATAATACAACTTGGATAGGAAGCATTTCTCCATAATTTCAATGGTTTCCACTAGTAGGTTTGTTTCTATAAAAATATATCTCATTTGTTCCTCTCTTTCCTCTTATGTGATTACATATATTTTCTCTCATTTCAATGGAGTTTAATTAGGACAAAATTTTAGTTGAGATTGTGTTATAACACTTAGTATCCCTTTTTCTATTTAAATTCTAACAATGTCAAGTCGATCTTATATTGGAAATTGGACAATGCATCTTATGATATTATTTTCTAGGTGGGTTTAAGATTCAAGCCTTTTAATTGTTTTAGGAAGGTTACTTTGGAATGGGAAAAACCACTCAATTTTAACTTCCATATTAAAAAAATAAAGTTTTCTAAGGAATGATTCTATGATAATATGTTTTAGGATATTCTAAGGAATAATAGAAAAATTGGTTAATATGTTTTAGGAGCTTTTGTGTTTATTTGAATCATCTTCTATCATCCAAAAGAAAAGAAGTTAGAAATTTACTAAAATAATATTGTTCAATGTAAATGAATGGTCAATTCTATGATGATCATTTATTGTCCAATATCTTCTAAAGTACATAAAAGAATATAAGACTATGCATTTTTTATTTAATAAATTCTAAAAAATGTCACATTTGTTTTCATGGGTGTATGATTTTTTCCTTTACACTAAAATTGCTATTCTCTATGTTTCAACTAATTATGTCATATGTTTTTGAAATATTAGAGGACAAAGAGTTATTATTAAGGTGTCATATTGTAATGGATATTAATTTATACCAAGTTCTGAACAACTAATGTAGCACACCATATAGTTTAGGTTTTAGGGTTTAGGGATTAATGTACCAAACCATATAGTTTGCATGGTTAGTTTGTAATAAAGCCAATAATTTTATTTCATTGGGTCAAGTAAGCAATCATCTTGTGGTTAGTATCTTGTGTCCTTCCATGGCATGTCTTATACATACACTCTTTATTATCTTCTCATAGAATACAATATTTAATTTCTACTTGTTTTATATTCCTTTGTTTTTCTATATTTGGTATAAGAAACTCCTTTTGTAAGATCGTGGGTGTGATATAGTCATCCATGGAATGAAGTATGATTATAATATTAGATTTACCCATTCAAGCATATCCCCTCCATTCCCTCTATTATAGTTATACAATTTCTTGTATATGAATGTAGTGTCCTTGTTATAGGTTTTAGTTTAATTTTATGTATGCATATAAAATTTAAAAATATTCCATAGAAGATCATGATTGAAAGCATATAAACTTATAGTATCTATAGATAATACTAGAAAAAAATACTTTAAACATTTTTTTCTCATTATGAGAGGACATATGTTAAATATTAAAATATTGTTCATGTATTTACCTTCCAATTAAAACATTATAGTTTTCAACTTCTTGTTTGGAAATTGTTTCCTCCATTAGAATATTGATTGATGCCTATATCGCCCAAATTTTTCACACCCTTACCTTCAAGCTAAAGGATCCATGCCCGGAAGAGGGGTGCGAGAAGGATGGGACAATACCTCGGACGGAGAGGCCCTTTGAAGGTCGTGCCTTTCAAGGGAGGGGTATAAGGGTGAATTTTTGACGGATGGTGGGGTTCACCAGGAAACTTTAAGTGGCAGTTTCCACGCCTAGGTCGAGAATGGGTTTGATGTGTTCATTTTATATTCAATCATTCAGATTCCTAGGTTGGCCAAAATGAATCTAAGCTATTCTATATGAAATTTTTGGTTGTATATGGAGACAACAAACATAAATAAATCCTAAATACATAAAATATCTAAATGAAGAAGAGTGCACCTGATTTCTGATGTCTGATGAAGATTCTGAAGCTTGTAGGAGTCCAGATCATCTCGGATATGACAGGATCATCTGTAATTTTATATAATTGTCCAGATCATAGGAAATCATCTAATATCATATGAGATCATCAGCGACTTGACGAATTCATCAGACGAATTCGTCAGAAACCTGCAATCATGAAAATAGACACCAAAAACCAAAAATACAATTGCAAGAATGATACAAAATGATAGAAATAAGAGTATAAATGCTTAAATGATAAATCTAGATATCTAATCAAATGGGATGCAATGTTTTAATAATTAATTTTGAATTTTATCATGCAAATATGCTAAATGAGGTGAACTCCAAGATGCAAAACATAAGTAAATTAATATAATGCACAATGTAAATAAGAAAAGGGATAGAAAATGTAAACTTAGGGCTCTGATTGCCCCCAATCTGAACTGCAGTCAAAATCATCTGCAATCGTACGAGATCATTACCAATATCGTCAGGATCATCCGAAATTGTAGTTGAATCACCTGCGACGATCCGAAACATAGTGAGATCTTGCAATAAAACTTGAAAACACAAATGCAAATGACGAGGGATAGGATCTAACACAGCCAAAAACTAATATTTTAGGGAAATGATCAGCCAAGGAGCCAGGCAGGGGGATAAACTGAGAAAATATTAGTTTATATAAGATTAGGGGAAGGTTAGGAGGTTGGGGATCATCCCAATCCAGGATATCTACAATGTAGGAATCTCCAACCGCGCAGACATGGTTCTGCCCAAGTTGGAGAGGTTGTTGAAACATAAGCTAATTATGAAAATTTGATTTTGGGACGAAATCGTCTGGACGTTCTGTTCTAGATGAATTCGTTTGATTTGGGATGATATCATCAGATCGACAATGATATCGTCCAATGGTCAAAACAAATTCTAAAAATGGCACGAAAAATGAGGTGAGCGGTTAACGAGCGGTTTCATGGTTAAAATTAATTTTTTTTATCTTTTACTGAGGGTTTAACTGTGCCAATTTTAGGGTGCTACATTTTTCCCCCTCTTTAGCGAATTTTCCAAAGAAAATGCGTTAAAGATGAGTTCTTCATGCTTTACGAGAAAGCAAAAATTTATTCCATTTTTTAGATGACGATTCTAGGTCGAATCGTACAACTGTTTGCTATGGTGCCCCCTCCGATTTTTTACCCAAATCAAACGTTTGAGGTAAAAGCACGAAAAGCAAAATTAAAAAAAATGTTTTTTTTTTAAATAAAAAATAGGGTAAAACCCTAATTCATTTTTACTGTTCACTTTCGCTGTTTCAGAGCTCTGCATGCAAAATGGTGGAAATGACACACAGATTGACAGAGGTCCGGCATAGGTTGCGGGTAAGGATCTAAACCTAGTTTATTGTGTTTTTAGCTTGATTTGTTTAATTTTTTAGTTGAATTTTTATTTTTTTGGGGCGTCACGGCCATTTTTAGGCCATCGACGATGTTGGGCCGAAATCATCCCAATTTTTTTGAAATCGTACCTAGATTGCAGATTTCGTCTGAGGACGAAATCAAAGAAATAGGGGCGATCCCGTCCAATAAGGGACGATTCCGAAATTGATGAATCAGAGATGATTTGGTCCTATTAAGTTTGATTTTGCTAAATTTGGTACGATATCATCCAATAATGGGCGATATCATTTTTTTATGAGATGAAAATGATTTTAATTGTTTATTTTGCAGAGGATTGCTAAAGATTTGAGTGTGGAAATACAGAGGTCTCATGGATGACTTAGGCATTCTTGATCAGGCCGAGCGAGACAGGTTAGCGGAGGTCAGGCTACAGCATGTGGCAGAGATACCACAAGTTCCTACAGACATGGGGCTACTAACAACCCTAGCAAAGAGATGGTATTCGGGGTCATCTTGCTTTCGACTATCGACAAGGGAGATGACTCCCACTCTAGATAATGTATGGATGATCTTGAGGATCCCCATACATGGGCGGTTCATGACTCCTATGGCCAATCAAGGCCATGCCATGATGAGACTGTGCAGTGACCCAAGCTTCATCCTAGAGAAGGGCAAAGTGAACATCGAGGCTTTGTGGCAGATGCCTAGGGCATCTTGATTGATCCGAGTTTTGGCAAGGGTGGCGTGTGGCCTTCTTCTATGCCACCAGAGTTGTTGCAAGTTACCGTGGCTCCTCTCATATGTGGTCTACGATATGAGAGACCATGGATATAGGTTTGCTTGGGTTAGCTTTATACTATGTTGCTTGTATAGGATCCTCTACGGGGTCGTATACAAGGGAGGTCGATGTTTGGTGCTGACATTGCTACTATAGGTTTGGTGATGGGAGCACATTGCAATGCAGAGGCCATTAGGGCTTCCACTAATAATATTTGATCGAGAAAGGCCTCGGGTTTTCTATTGGTGGCTCCAGAGAGGGTCACAATGGCGGATAGATCTATCGATGTCCCGGAGGTTACTAGATGACCTCACCCTAGATCAGATCACCTGGAGACCATGGAGAGAGCATCCAGGGTGGGTAGAGGATGAACATGAGTTGGCTCACATCAGGCGAGTCTTTTGGTTTAGGATAGAGCAGGGAGAGGTAGAGCTCCACTGCTATGACCAAGTTTTGAGGTAGTTCGATCTACAACAGGGGATCCCTTCTCTCAGGGATTATGAGTACTCTTAGACTATTCAGGATAGTACCACATTGAGTGGGACTCTAGACAAGCAGCGGTTTTGGAGTCAGGACACTGATGATGCCCCCATTCAGCCAGTGGATGGTGATGATGTAGGGGTAGTAGACGGGTATGATGCCTGGTATGTAGGCATCCTTAGATGATGAGGGCATAGGTTTCGATGCACGTTGTAGTGCAACGGATGGAGAGGTGGCACCAAGCTACCATCGATGCAACGAGGGGTCACAGAGGGAGAGATTAGAGATGGCCTCATTAGGAGAGACATCGAAGAGTACCACAGGCTCTAGAGAGACAGCAACAGTCAAAGAGGAGGGAGAGACTCCCTTCTCAGTAGAGGGATAGACCACCATCGCCCAATAAGGGCAAGGGTGTCGAGGTGGGGGAGAGCAGCGAGATGGCGGCTCTTCGGGCGGAGAATGCCCACCTACGAGCTAAGGTGTAGACTCTCCAAGATGAGGCTACACGGCTCAGGGCTCGAAGCAAAGGGGTGAGCATTCTAGAGTTGGCATGGGCTATTGTATAGATCGCGTTCTACCAGGGGTTGTACTACCATGTGGTTCCAGAGGGGCAGAGGATACCGCTGCCAGCCATCATTACGAAGCCGATTAGGATGGGGTCATCGAGGACATCATCATGATCAACATCGAGGACCCGTGATACAACACGGACCTCGATGGGACCACCTCCTCCACCTCAAGGTGAGAGAGGAGATGAGGCTGAGAGCTTGAGGGCTTCTCGAGACTAGCTGCTCATTGGTACATAGACCACATATTTTTAAGAGGATTGAGTATACTAGGGTATATATTGTGGCATACCAATATTTTTTTATATAATGTATATACTTTTTTGATATATATATATATATATTTTTGTGATATGACTTGTGCATATGTTTTATGATGCTTAAATATTTTAATGGTTGATTGATTATTCATGTAATTATGTTGTTGAAAATATTATAATTTTATGTCATGCTATAAAATTAAATGAAATAATCTGATGTAAACAAATTGGTTGTTGTGGTGTGATTCGATGAAAAATAAAGGGACTTCTAACAATAATTTCAAAGGACATTGTCGTCGTTACATGACCATTTCATGGAGTCGCCACTCGCTAGGTCATCAATCTAATCCCGTTATGAGAGAAATATTGCTAAAAGTAAAAGGGTGCTTAAGAGACTTTCTTAATACTTTGTGTTTTGATGATGAAAATTGATGATGGTGATGATTTGTTTTCAGATTTCCATGAAAATATTATGCATGAAATATTAAAAATATGATTTTTTCTAGGCATAAAATTCCTAAGTGTAATAGAATTTTGAACAATTGCCTAGGAATTATACCATCGTCGCAAAACTGAATGTTTGACATAATGAAATGAAAATAGAAAAATTTTTGTTCTTTTTTAAAGCACAATTGTGTAACATAATGATTTAAGCCATATGTTTTTTATGGATTAAATAAATGGGAAATAAAATTATAACAATGGTTTGCGCTAGGCATAGAATTTGAGGTATAGACTTATACCATCATCGCGAAATCCAAAAGAAGAAATTGATGTAATAGTTTTATTGCATAGTTGATTTTTGATTTTGAGATAAAAAATAAGGACTTGCACTAGGCATAAATTCCAATTTAGGTTTAGGAACTATACCATCGTTGCGAAAGTTGAAAATATAAATGTGACTTTATTGCTAGATTTTTTAACATGCTTTGAAAGAAATTTTGGATTTTTGAAAAGAAAGGTATTTAATTGTTTTTATGCTAAGCCAATATTCTCAAGTAATAAAATCAAATTATTCCAGAATATTTGCATAAATATTTTAAATTATCTCAAAGACGAAATTTAGATTTATAAGGAACCCCATGTGCATATGTGAGTTCATTGCCGATCTTGATCTATCATAATGATACAAAATCTCTCAAACACAAATGTGTGTGCAATTGTATTGTTCATTTACCAATTTTGAGCAAGATAATTTGATACAAGTAATTTAAATTAACCAAATGAGTGTTCATTGACCATGATTTATATGCATGTAACCGTACCAAACTACTGTGTAAGTCGGATCATCAAGAGCTAGCTGATCCATGAGCGGACATAGGTCTATACAAAAGAAGGTCGCTAATGTGACAGAAATATCACCACGCTAGGAGTTACCCAAGGCCAAGCGGGTTGGGAACAAACCACCTGTTATGGGCCTTACCTCACAGTTTTCTAATAATTGAGAATTCCAGGGATTCAAGCTCATTCACCTTTCTTTTCTTTCAAAATGGTAGGGGAAGGGATTTATTGCTTTTTTATTTTTCTTTTATTTTCTCTTTTTTTTTTGTATTTTTGCTTGACACTGAGATAATGCTGAAATATTGCTAAGGTGGTACAAAATGATACTGAAACAATGCTTCTTTTTCTCATAATTTTTCTTGATTTTCTTTTTCTTTTTCTTGCTATACTAGGGATACTTGCTCGGATTGGTTGTAGAGCAAGGGATTTTTATTTTGGCTAGCGGTGAGCTTGTCCTTTTGTCAATTCTCAAAGATTCTAGACCATGTGCATGATAGGATAGCAGGGGAAAATTTTTGCTCAAGAGACCACTTCTACTATGTAGCATCATTTTGAATTTGCAATGAAATCATTTTAATGTGAAAATGTGTACTTGGTTCAAGTAAATAACAATATCAGTTCTCTATGCTCAAAACTTTATTTAATTCAACTGTGGACTTCAATATAAGAGAGATTAATAATAATACCAAATAATATCAAGATATTTATTCATGTGAGTGTGAAAGTGAGGGATTCCAAATAAATGCTAATTTATCCAAAATAACTGAAAATATAACTGCAATACTTCAAGAATTGATAGGTGCAAAAATAGAAGATGTTTTTGAGGATTTTGATTTTTCTTTTATTTTGATTTTAATTTATGAATTAAGGTAATACATAATATTACTGTTTTTGAAATTTTTATATGAATTACTAAAATAAGACAATATGTATAATATATACAGTGACGAAATTACCAAATTTATGCATAATAGCGCTTAAGGTGCATAATGTTCATAGATTCTTTAAGATCTTTACCATATAAGGTAGCTAATCTGTATGCTCCCGATCCAAATTTAGTAGTGATAATATATGGCCCAAGCCAGTTAGGCTTGAATTTGCCTTTAAGGTCTTTAGTTGCATTAGTATTTTTTTTATTTTCTTTTAGGACGAGGTCGTCGATCTCAAAGGATCGGTGATGAACTTTCTTGAGATATGCTCATTTGAGCTTATTCTGGTAGGCACGAAGATGCTCCAAAGCATTAATGCGCTTTTCATATAGGAGTTACAGCTGACTAAATCTACCAGCACGATATTCATCTCCTACTTCAGTATCCTGAAGTAGCAGAGCCAAAGAAGGAACTTCTAATTCAAAGGGAAAAATAACTTCAATGCCATAAACCAAAAAAAAAGGTGAAGTGCCCATGGGAGTACGAATGCTAGTTCAATAAGCCCATAAAACAGGATATAATTGAATGTGCCAATCACGACCAGATTTATTGACCAGTATTTTGAGGATTTTAATTAATGTTTTATTAGATGCTTCTGCTTGGCCATTAACCTGAGGATAATAGGGAGTGGACCAATGATGTTGAATTTTATATTTGTGACATAGTTTCTTTACATCTTTATTTTTGAAACAAGTTCCATTATTCGAGATGATATTTGCAGGAATTCCAAACCTACAAATAATTTGATTAAAAATAAATTTGGAAACTTGAGTTCCAGCAAGAAGCTAAGGGCATAACTTCAAACCACTTCGTAAAATACTCGATGGCGGTTATGATGAATTTGTGTCCATCAAATGACACATGATTGATTTTTTCGATGATGTCTAAGCCCCATTTTGAGAAGGGCCAGGGAGATGAAATATTCGACAGTTCTTGTGTAGGTGCACGAACAAGGTCAGCGTGTTTCTGGCACTTGTCGCAATGGCACACATAATTATGTGCATCATTCTCCATGGCAGGCCAAAAATATCCTATCCTAAGGAGCTTCTTAGCAATGGCTCTACCACTAAAGTGTCCCCCACAAGATCCATCGTGGGATTCACTCAAAGCTAATATAGACTCTTCTAGATTCAAAAATCTCAGTAGGATACCTTCAAAGGATCTCCTATATAAGGTATTGCCAATTATGACAAAGCGACTTGCTCGTCTACGTAATAATCAGTGTTGGTTTCTATATAAGCCTTCAGGGAAGGTCCCATTTTGAAGAAAATTGAGGATATCAGTGTACCAAAGTTCAGGAGTAGTTTCGTTGATTAGAAACATGTCCAAAGGTTCCAAGCATGATTTAATTGAAGCGGGTTCCTGGAGTCGATGAATAATGATGGTAGCATATTCATCATCTAACTCCAAGGGTAAAAGAGATGCAGTTGCGGCCATGGTGTCAACCGCACAATTGCTAGTTCTAGGAATATCTTCCAAGGTAACTCGATCAAATAAAGATATTAATTGTAATATATATGCTTTATATGGGCATAATTTATCATCTCTGGTCTGATAAAAATCATTAATTTGATTTATAACAAGTTGAGAATCATCGAAAACTAACATATTTTTAATTTTTAGTGCCAGGGCTACTTGTAATCCAAGGATTAGAGCCTCATATTCAACAGTGTTATTAGTACAGGAAAATGTTAATTTAAAGGATAGAGGTATGAGATGTTTCTGTGGAGATATTAAAATAATACCTACACCAGCCCCACTCATGCATCGGGATCCATCAAAGTATAAGGACCATTGCTCTGAATGATCTGCCTCTAGTTTAAGGTATTCGTTAGGAAACTCAATGACGAGGGGATGGGTGGAATGTAAGGGTGCAACAGCTAATTGATCTACTATGATTTGAACCTTAACAGACTTTTGTCCTATAAACATGAGTTCAAACTCGCTTAGAGCAAGAACCCACTTTGATGTGCGACTAGATAAATAAGGTCGACTCATGAGATACCGTAAGGGATTGGATTTAGCAATAATGTATGTTTTCTAATTGAGCATATAATGGCGTAGTTTCTGTGTAGAAAATACGATTGCTAGACACAACTTCTCTAATGTTGTGTAGCAGGTTTCATAACTAATTAATGTTCTTCTAATGTAGTAATTAGCACGCTCTCTTTTCTCATCATCAAGTTGAGCTAACATATCTCCTAAAGCAAAATTTGAAGCAGAAATATATACAAGATAAATGGGTGATCATATTTAGGTGGTGAAAGTATAGGTGGGTTAAGAAGATATTGTTTGAGGAGTTCAAATGCTTCCTAACATTCATCGTCTCAATGGAAAGAGACATCTTTCTTAAGAAGCTTAAGAAAGGGTCCAGTTTTATCCACCAGCTTATTGATGAAGTGACGAATAGCTTGAAGCTTACCTTGTAAAATTTGTAATTCAGATATATTTGTAGGTGTGGGCATCTCAGTGATATTCGTAATCTTGAGAGGGTCAATTTTGATGCCATGTAAAGAAACTATAACCCCTAATAATTTACCTGACTTAACTCCAAATATACATTTGGCTAGATTCAATCGGATAAGATATTCCCTTAACCGATCAAATACTTTCCTCAAGTCATCTAAATGGTCATCTTCTTCAGTAGAACGGGCTATAATGTCTTCTACATAATCATGTAGTATATCATGCATCATATCATGAAATATATAAGTCATGGCTCATTAATAGGTTGCACCTGCATTATTCAACCTGAATGGCATCACTTTCCAACAGAAAGTTCCCCAAGGGGTAATAAAGGATGTTTTAACCTGATCTTCAGGAGCTATCCTAATTTTATTATAACCAGAAAATCTATCCATTAAGGATATCATTCCACTCCCAGCAGTAAAATCAATGATCTGATCCATATTGGGAAGGGGAAAATTGTCTTTAGGGCATGCAACATTAATATCTCTAAAGTATGTACAAACCCTAACCTTAGTAGTTTCTTTCTTAGCTACTGGAACTACGTTCGAGATCCATTCAACATAATCAATGGCTTGTATGAAAATAAAATTTAGCATTTTTTCTAACTCCCCTTTGACTAGTAAGACCACTTTAGGATGCAATTTTCTAAGTTTCTATTTAACAGGTTTAGCATTCAGGAGTACTACTAGGTGATGCATAACTATAGAAGGGTCTAATCCTGGCATATCTTCATATGTCCAAGCGAAGATATCTTCATATTCTTTAAGAAATGCAATGTATTTATCCTATTTTTCTTGACTCAATTCTGATCCAATGTTGATTATGTGAGGGTTATCCTCGGTTCCAATGTTAATTTTTATGACATTTTCTACTTCCATGTGGAGATCTCTCTCAAAATTAGGTGGGGTGGGTGAAACACCCAATTCTTGTAATTCTTCCAAAGTTAACTTGGATAATTCATTTTGAGGAGTCATGGCCTCAAGGTGGGCTATACCAGGTATATAGCCTTCAAAATAAAATCCATTATGTAATAATTCCTCAACGGAGACATCATGAAAGATATCTCCCTCCAACTCATTGTCAAATTTAGCAATCATATCAGGATAAGATATAGATAGCATATTACATGTGAATGTATTATTCATTAAATGCAAGTCATCGCGTTCATCTAAAACATCTTGGTAACATATAATTTGGTCATCATCCTTAAATGGGAATGGCTGACCCTTACTAGGAAATAGGCCCACACCACATCAGGCGGGCCACACCTCTATCTCAAAAGTTTCTTTCATACCATTCTGGAAAGGTCCCAAACCTTTCCCTTTAGATCCCAATTTCAGCATTATAGGTTTGGCTTTAATATTTTCATTAGTAAAATAGCATCGAGCATATCCATCATAATGAGTTCTGATGTTTTTGGGTATTCTACCCTAGTCATATCCTTTATAAATAAAGGCACAACTCCCGATTTGGTAAATACTTCCCATAGGTTGTGGGAGGCCCAAGGTACAAGGAGATGGTGATAAATTATTTAAAATAAGGGAATCTTGTATAGAAGAATTCGTTTCTTCTGATATAAGAATTTTAGATAGATCGGGTAAGAGTTCATCAGTAAAAGCATAAGAGGTAGAAGGAACATTCCCTACGTCTTTTGATGCAAAAAATATGACTTTGGTGGATGTAAACGGTGTAGAGGAGTTGACAGATGGGTCTATTAAAGGTATGGAAGTTATAGGAGTAGAACAAGAGACATTGGTTGTGATATTAGGATCTCTCTTAGGTCCTAATGATGTTTGTTCAAAATATGGTTGAGCTATATGTGAAGGTGCAACTAATGGAGAAGAAGTAGATGACTTTGTGGGTGTAAGTTTCACACGTTTAGATGGATAATGAGAATTAGGATGTGTGGATGATAGAGTAGGGAAAAATTGAACTCTGATAGGTTCTGCCAAAGCACACCTATCAAATGGTCTTGGATCACCATGAATGGTAACCAACTGATTCTTAAATTCAAACTTAACACATTGATGTAAGGTTGAGGGAACATCTCGCATTGCATTGATCCAAGGACGACCCAAGAGTATATTGTATGATGTAGGGCAATGTACAATAAACACGGTCGTATCCAAGGTTCTTGGACCGACCTGTAATGGAATGGTAATAACTCCACATGTTTCTTGTGTTTTGTCATTGAAAGCTTTTATGATCATATCATTTCTTTTCATTTCCTCACTTCTAAACCCGAATCTTTAGTAGAAGTCAAAAGTGCAGATATTTAAAGATGAACCATTATCGATCAAAACTCGTTTGACTGCTACATCTCCAATTAAAGTAGTAATATACAAGGGGTTATCTTTATGTAAACTATGTTGAGGTATGTCTCTATCCCGAAAGTCAATACAATCAAATTCATGAGTTATTATAGAATTGGCCATGGCTTCAAGTTGAATATCTTGTGGTACCATCATCTGGCTTAATGTGAGCATTAATTCATCTCTATGTGTAGGAGAAGATCTTAAAAGGTCCAAGAGGGAAATTCTAGCTATAATATTTAATAATTGTTCATTAATATTATAAGGAGGTTTAGGTTGAACATTAGGTGCATGATTCCTTTTATTAGGAACCTTCAAAATAAATGGAGTTGATCCACCATTCTGACTTTGATCTTGTTGATAATTTTGAGCCTGTTGTCTAGTAACAGCTCCGATGGTACCCACAATATTATTCTACGGATGATGAATGGGTCTTGTTCTAGCGTTTATGGCTAGCTCATTAGAAAGTAATCGATGATACGATGGTCTAGTAGTGACTCTTCTTGGAAATGGCTCTTCTCGAACCATATAACTTGTGATAGGGTGGATAGTATCTAATTCATCTTCCAAACTATTTGATTGATTTGATGTGATTTCCATATAACTCTTAGTATCGTATTCTATATCACTAAGATCAGGTATCTAAGTGTTATATAGAGTCCTGGTTGTAACCATGGATAAAGTAGTGTCAAATATTTCCAGATCATGAGCAGGTAAATGCCCACTAATAGTTCCTACATATCGGGCAGGAGGATGTTGGCAATTTTGGGTACATTGGGTACATTGCCTTTGCTCAAGTGTTGATGTTGTCATTGATGTCAAGAAGCGGAAGGGTTTTTGTGAAAACCCAGGCAGACAAAATAAAAGGTTTTATTTAAAACCATGGTGTGCTTATGTGGAAAGGGCTTTTCTTAAAAACCAAGGTGGAATTTTGTTTCATCGAAAAAGGACCTCCGATGATGAAGATATTAAAGTTTAAAGTTAAGTTTAAATTAATGGATGGCCGACCTATGTGCAATTAATGGAAGTTGGCATATATATACATGTAAAGGTTTCAATTTATTAAAAAAGTGGGGCATATTATATATCGTCGGAAAGCTTATTTCAAGGGCTATTTGAATAACTTATTTAGAAGGAGAATTAAGGTGTGTATAAAGAGGTATTTCTGATTTTGCAAAGGGGTTCCAAAAGTGAAGTTTGCCTTGTTCTTTTTCAAGAGGATTAATTTTTTCATGAGGTGACAAGGTATGCATTATTATGATTTATTTTATTTTATGGTATAAGTGGTTTTGGGAGTGAAAAGGTTATGCAATGTTTTGATTTATTTTATTTTATGGTACAAGTGGTTTTAGGAGAGATAAGGAAGTTGTGCAATTAAAGGCCTTGGTGATGATTATTGAAAAGTGGAATAATGTTGATTATTTTGTGATCTACTAACCTTTGTGAAGATTAGCAAAAAAAAAAAACTTTGTGATTGTGGCAGATTTCCAAAGGGGTTCCTTCACTTCAATAAGGTATGGGCACATTCTTCTTATGAGTATGATTGGTGTATGTTTTTCTGAAATAAGTTTGGAGTGAAAAGGGATTCTACTAGGTTTCCTTTGGTTGGGTGTAAATCCTATTTTCTGGTTTGTTGAAGACTACTTATGCATTGTTATCATTGATGAGAGTTTTGGTGAATGCATAATTCTGGTTTGAGATAGTGGAAGCATTGTGCACTAGGGTTTATGATTGTGAGTCTTGCTACTTGCTTTGAGTTGGTGAAACCCTTAGTTGGTTGTGTTGAAGTTGATGGATGAGTGCTTCCATAGTGGTTGTGTTGATCAAGTTAATGCTTTACTTGATACATGATATTGGGCTTACTCCATTGAGTTGATTTGAACAAGTTATTCTATGCATTTGGTGATATTGTGTTGGTGGCTGTTTTGTTCAAATATCTTTGGAGGGAAAAGGATTTCTACTTGTTTCCTTTTCTAGTGATGGTTGGTTGAATGCTTCAAGGTTAATGTTGAGTTGAATGATGTTTGGTTAAACCTTGTCTTTGAGCATTGTTGTTGAAGCCCTAATTGGTTGAGAAAAGATATTGGTTGTTGGAAAGAACATGAGTATCATTGTTATATGAGATATTGCTTGGTTGGCAATTGTTGGGTTGTGTTTCATGTTCTTGAGAAAAGCATACTACATCTATCTTATTCTGTTGAGATTTGAGATTGAGTTGAGTTTGAGATTGGGAGTTAAGTATAGAACATATTGAGTCTCTAACAATTCTCTTTATGCTTCTATGAGGTGGATGAATCACATTGGGTCTCTAACCATTCTCTTTGTGGGTTCAAGCCAAGCAAGTGTTCTTGATAAACTTGTGAGCAGGTTGTGGACAGGTTCCTGTGGGGACTTGTGAGCAGATTTGGACAAGTCTTAGCAGAGGACTTGTGAAGCTGAGGTTGATAGTTCTATCAGAGAACTTGAGGACAGAGGTGCATTGGTTCTATGAGAGAGACATTTTGCTAGGCGTGTTTAAGGACCTTTGAGGTGATGGTGAGAGAGGTCTCCGAGGGGAAGCAGGTGTCTTCTATGGATAGAGTTTCATTTTCTAAGGGAAATAGAGGCAGAGGTCTTCTAGAGGATCACCACCAGAGCGAGCTAGGGGATTGGTGTCTCCTGTGGGTCGGTGCCCATGAACTTGAGCTAGGGGATTGGTGTCTCCTGTGGGTCGGTGCCCATGAATTTTAGATTAGGGGATTGGTGTCTCCTATGGGTTGGTGCCCACGAATTTGAGTTTAGGGGATTGGTGTCTCCTTTGGGTTGGTGCCCATAAACATTGTAATTGGGAAGGTTTCCCAAAGAACTTTGAGATAACTTTTAGTGAAAAGTTTTGTGGACGTAGCCCAGGATTTTTGGGTGAACCACGTTAAAATTGGTGTCTCTTTGTGGATGATCTTGTGCTTTGTTTTGGTATTGCTCTGGATATATTGCTTTACTATTTTGAAGTATAAAGGAAAAGTAAAAAGAGGTCTTATACTGTTCACCCCCCCTCTCAGTATAAGCTTGTGTTCAACAATTGGTATCAGAGCAAGGTTCCTTCGAAAAGTTTGACAACTTGAAGGAAGATCTTACAAGAACACAAATGGCAAGGAAAGGCAAAAGCAAAACCATAAGACACAAGAAGAAGAAATCTCACAGGGTCATGAAAGAAAATGAAGATGATCTCAATATTGCTCCTTTGGGAATGGAAATAGATTCAAAAGATGAATCAAACAGTGGAGAACAAGTCAGATTAATAAAGTTTTGCACCAGATGTGGGAAGACAGGTCACTTTGCAGCTGATTGCTCACAAGGTAGAGAATGTTTTGTTTGTGGTCAACTCGGTCATAATGAACGTCAGTGCCATGGGTTTAGTAGCAGTGAAGATGAAGATGATCCGTTCAAAATTGGTAAAGAAACAGATTCAGAACAAGAGTGTGATGAAGAAGGAAGTGATGCAGAAACAAATTGGGAACATAAACTGATTTCAGACCTGAGTAAAAAGGTTGAGGATGCAGAAGATATAATCACCAGCTTGAAAGTTCAAGCAGAAGATTACAAGAAAATTTATGAAGATCTCGAAATACAATCTTTTAGGAAAACAGAGTATTGCAGCAAGCTAGAAAAAGAAATTGACAGTTTAAGAATGCAGACAGAAGAAATGAGTAATAAAGTTGGTATATACAGCAAACATGAAGAGGAATCTAACAAAGTTATTAACAATCTGGAGCTGAAAATAGAAGAGTTCAAAAAGAGTGAAGAAACTCTCAGGTATCAGATCAATGAGAAAGAAACTGTTTGCTGCAATCAAAAGGAAGAGATTGCTTCATTGAAGAAACAACTAGAAGAGGCCAATACAACTCTTAAAACCAAATATGAGCACAACAATCAAGAAAAGAAGAGCATCTACCTTGACAAAGCAAGTAAGTGTTTTAGTAGTGATAGTGAAAGTTCTTCAGGTGATTATAAAAATGAGATTTTGTTCATATCAGAAAAGGAGGAAGAACCGAAATGTCTTAGATATGGAAAGTGTTGGCACCTTGAGGATAATTGCAAAAATAATGATTTGGTTGCTAGTATGTATGAGGATGCTTCAAAAAGTGATAAGGAAGATGCATGTATGGTTTTTGAAAAGGGTAGCACCTCTAGTGATAAGAAATCTAAAAAAGGCCTTGATAATTCAAAGTGCAATCAAATAGAGGATCTTGAATGTGAACTTACTAATGCTCTTAGTGTCTTGAAAAAGGAAAGAAAGAAGAATGCTAGACTCAAGGATAAGTTAGATGATTGTTGCATGGAGAGAGATAAACTTATAGAAAGTCTTGACGTATCTATGGCTAAGGCACAAGAACTCAAGAATGAGTTAGAATCTAAGGTGCCTGAGTATAGTGAATTAGATCAGAAAATGGCTTCTTTGAAAGAGGAAACTAAAGAATACAAGGATAAGCTATACAGGTTTCAAGAAAGCTCCAAAAAGGTTAAGTCTCTCATCCAAAGTCAAAGAAATCCAACAGATAAAACAGGTCTTGGTTTTGTTAAGCCTCACAAGAAACAAGTTGGAGAGTCTAGTAAGAGACTCCAAAAGAAAGAGAGTTCTAATGAGGAAAGTACTTCAGATCATGAGTTCTTGAATGATAGATGCATAGAAACAGAAAACAGATTTCGGAATGAGAAAAAGGAGAAGTTTTCAGGACCTAAGAAGTCAAATAAAGGAAAGTTTCAAGGCAGATGTTTTGCTTGTCACGAGGTTTGGTCACATGGCTGTACATTGCATGGCTCAAGTGAAGAAGGTAAATAACAGTTTCAGAAGTGGTGATTTCTTTTATGGGTATTGCTACTCTTGCAATCAGTTTGGGCACAAGGCAGTTCATTGCAAGGCAAACAACAAAAACAGGTTTAGTCAGAACAGGTGGATTCAAAGAACAGATATGCCTCAAAGAAATAACATTGTTACTTGTTACAAGTGCGACAATGAAGGACACATAGCTAGACAATGTAGAGCTAAAATTCCAAAATACAGGAATAGGAACAGTAGCATGATCAAGTCCAAGGATCAGAACAATGACAGGAATAGGAATATGGACAAAGAGTTCAAGAGAAGGTCCGGCAAGGAAGTTATAGACGTTGATGATGATCAGTGCCTAATGGGAGTTTTACTCCCACCCCAGAATTAATCACCTCAATAGGAGGTGGGAGAGGGACTAAGCTAAGAAGCTCATTCTTAGTCCCAAAGGTGGCCCTTTGCCATTGATGACAAAGGGGGAGAGATATGAGTAAGGGGGAGAGATTCAAGTGAAGAGGAGAGCTTCAAGTCAGGGGGAGCAAAACTTCAAAGAGAGTGATTTCAGTTTTGGCTCTTAAGAAGTGTTTTTCAGTAAAGGTTTGCCATCAATGACAAAGGGGGAGATTGTTGGCAATTTTGGGTACATTGGGTACATTGCCTTTGCTCAAGTGTTGATGTTGTCATTGATGTCAAGAAGCGGAAGGGTTTTTGTGAAAACCCAGGCAGACAAAATAAAAGGTTTTATTTAAAACCATGGTGTGCTTATGTGGAAAGGGCTTTTCTTAAAAACCAAGGTGGAATTTTGTTTCATCGAAAAAGGACCTCCGATGATGAAGATATTAAAGTTTAAAGTTAAGTTTAAATTAATGGATGGCCGACCTATGTGCAATTAATGGAAGTTGGCATATATATACATGTAAAGGTTTCAATTTATTAAAAAAGTGGGGCATATTATATATCGTCGGAAAGCTTATTTCAAGGGCTATTTGAATAACTTATTTAGAAGGAGAATTAAGGTGTGTATAAAGAGGTATTTCTGATTTTGCAAAGGGGTTCCAAAAGTGAAGTTTGCCTTGTTCTTTTTCAAGAGGATTAATTTTTTCATGAGGTGACAAGGTATGCATTATTATGATTTATTTTATTTTATGGTATAAGTGGTTTTGGGAGTGAAAAGGTTATGCAATGTTTTGATTTATTTTATTTTATGGTACAAGTGGTTTTAGGAGAGATAAGGAAGTTGTGCAATTAAAGGCCTTGGTGATGATTATTGAAAAGTGGAATAATGTTGATTATTTTGTGATCTACTAACCTTTGTGAAGATTAGCAAAAAAAAAAAAACTTTGTGATTGTGGCAGATTTCCAAAGGGGTTCCTTCACTTCAATAAGGTATGGGCACATTCTTCTTATGAGTATGATTGGTGTATGTTTTTCTGAAATAAGTTTGGAGTGAAAAGGGATTCTACTAGGTTTCCTTTGGTTGGGTGTAAATCCTATTTTCTGGTTTGTTGAAGACTACTTATGCATTGTTATCATTGATGAGAGTTTTGGTGAATGCATAATTCTGGTTTGAGATAGTGGAAGCATTGTGCACTAGGGTTTATGATTGTGAGTCTTGCTACTTGCTTTGAGTTGGTGAAACCCTTAGTTGGTTGTTTTGATATTGATGGATGAGTGCTTCCATAGTGGTTGTGTTGATCAAGTTAATGCTTTACTTGATACATGATATTGGGCTTACTCCATTGAGTTGATTTGAACAAGTTATTCTATGCATTTGGTGATATTGTGTTGGTGGCTGTTTTGTTCAAATATCTTTGGAGGGAAAAGGATTTCTACTTGTTTCCTTTTCTAGTGATGGTTGGTTGAATACTTCAAGGTTAATGTTGAGTTGAATGATGTTTGGTTAAACCTTGTCTTTGAGCATTGTTGTTGAAGCCCTAATTGGTTGAGAAAAGATATTGGTTGTTGGAAAGAACATGAGTATCATTGTTATATGAGATATTGCTTGGTTGGCAATTGTTGGGTTGTGTTTCATGTTCTTGAGAAAAGCATACTACATCTATCTTATTCTGTTGAGATTTGAGATTGAGTTGAGTTTGAGATTGGGAGTTAAGTATAGAACACATTGAGTCTCTAACAATTCTCTTTATGCTTCTATGAGGTGGATGAATCACATTGGGTCTCTAACCATTCTCTTTGTGGGTTCAAGCCAAGCAAGTGTTCTTGATAAACTTGTGAGCAGGTTGTGGATAGGTTCCTGTGGGGACTTGTGAGCAGATTTGGACAAGTCTTAGCAGAGGACTTGTGAAGCTGAGGTTGATAGTTCTATCAGAGAACTTGAGGACAGAGGTGCATTGGTTCTATGAGAAGAACCTAGGGATTGTTGGCCGCGAGAGGACAAGGACATTTGTGCTAGACTGAAGGATTGTGTTTAGTGCAAATTCGAGGACCAGCTTTGAGGTGATAGAGCTGAGAATAGAGGTCTCCACAGAGCAGGGAAGACAGGTGTCTTCTATGGATAGAGTTCCATTTGCTAAGGGCAGCGGAGGTAGAGGTCTTCTAGAGGATCACCAGCCAGAGCAGAGCTAGGGGATTGGTGTCTCCTGTGGGTCGGTGCCCATGAACTTGAGCTAGGGGATTGGTGTCTCCTGTGGGTCGGTGCCCATGAATTTTAGATTAGGGGATTGGCGTCTCCTGTGGGTCGGTGCCCACGAATTTGAGTTTAGGGGATTGGTGTCTCCTTTGGGTTGGTGCCCATAAACATTGTAATTGGGAAGGTTTCCCAAAGAACTTTGAGATAACTTTTAGTGAAAAGTTTTGTGGACGTAGCCCAAGCTTTCTGGGTGAACCACGTTAAAATTGGTGTCTCTTTGTGGATGATCTTGTGCTTTGTTTTGGTATTGCTCTGGATATATTGCTTTACTATTTTGAAGTATAAAGGAAAAGTAAAAAGAGGTCTTATATTGTTCACCCCCCCTCTCAGTATAAGCTTGTGTTCAACAAGAGGAGGGACATTATGATGTTCAATTTGATTAGCCACCTCCTTACCATATTTTGGTAAGGGATGTTGAAATATGTCTAATGACTGATTGACGTTATGAGTCTAGTTTTGTGGGGTGTTATTTTGAACATTATTAGGAGGATTCTACTTAGGTTGAAATGCTTGCACCTCCATCTCATTGTTATCAATCAAGTACTGTATTTTATGTTTTAATATTTTACAAGCGTTGGTAGTGTGTCTAGGTCCTCTATGAAAGTCAAAGTGTAAATCTGCTCTGTATCCAGATATAGTTGGATCAGGTTCCCGGATATTTGGTAATTGAATCAAACCGCATTCTAATAATTGCGGTATAATAGTTGATAAAGGTTGATTTAACCTAGTAAATTCTTGAGGAGGTTTATCAGGAGGTTTCAGTACAAACTTCTCTGCTATCTTTGCAGCGTTAACATTAGAAATATTTTTGCTATCGGTGACTCCATCACCCACAAATTGTTTATTATTGTATTTATTTTTGGATGTTTTCTCATCGTCTATCTTTTTAAGTTGGCCTCTCCTAATGAGAGCATCTTCCACTCTTTGGGATAAGTCGATAGCCTGATCGAAGGTGGTCAAGGTAGCAGTTGATAATTTGTAAGATAGTTGGTCTTGCAAATTATTAATAAAGATGTCCAACATCTCCCTATAAGGTAACACAAAGTGCAATTTTCCTATCAACTGTCTCCACCTAGCTAGAAAATCAGCAAAGCATTTGTCTTTGTCCTGTTTTAAGTTATACAAATATCTAATGGTCACATGTCTTTCAATGTAGGCACTAAATTGATGAAGAAAAGACTTAGCAGTTTCTTCAAAATTCCTCAAAGAATTAGTGGGTAATTGATAATACCACTCTAATGCCATTCCTCCCAAGATTTTCGGGAACATTTTTAGTAATAACAAGTCATCATGTGATATATCATGACATGCTATCCTAAACATGCGAAGATGCTCTATGGGATCTTCGGTTCCTTTATATATGGGAAGAACAAGCATAGGAAAATGTTTAGGATAAGGTTGTGCTACGACTATAGGATCTAAAGGCTGACTACACATCTCTCGATAGTTGTATGAGGGATGGTAGGGATCTATCTGGTCCATGCGGGAAACTAGTTGTTTCACCATGGTTTCAAGATTACCATTTTTTCCACCATATTGGTTCGATGGGACAGAGGTATGGGATATATGAGTGTATGATGGTGTGACATAAGGATTAGATGCTATATTGCTATTATGCAAAGTGTTGGTAGGAAGAGTATTATGAAGGGGATTTGTAATAGTATTATGTTGTACCCCAGATTGTTGGTAATTGGTGTTTGGTTTTATTTTGGGTTTTTGTTTATTTGAGGTATGTTGATCAAGAGCTTGGTGGAATAGAGCATTAAATGAGGGTTTATTTTGTGGTGGAATGACCCTAGGCTTGTTAACAGGAACTTTAGGTGGTTGGGTAACCTATTGTTGTTGCATGTTCCGGATCACAACTGCCATATCCAAATTGGATGGTCCAGCTTGATCACTCTCTTGTTCAATAAAGGACAAGGGATTAGTGCGTGTGTGAAATACGTCTTCTAGAGTTGCTTGAGTGTCACTAATTCGATCCTTGTCCATATGGACTGCTCTATTAAAAACACCAATATTTGTGTTAATGAACTTCCAAAATTGTTCCATGTTTTCAAAAGTGATATCTTCTCTCGAAGACATTTTAGGGGATGAAGATCCTTCCTCTCTATTAGTTTCTTCTTGTTCATTTCCTAAAGCAAGCTCTTCTTCTTGTTGGGCTATGATTTCTTCTTCCTGAAATTTATCCTCAGGAGGGACATTTTGGTTAGTTAATGGTCTTCCTAACCAATCTTCATCTTCTTTGGTTTGTTTTACATTCCTAAGTCTAGGCATTGTGCTAAACTTTAGGTTTTAGCGATATATATATATATATATATATATATATATATATATATATATATATATATATATATATATATATATATATATATATATATATATATATATATGCGGTAGGGTTGAGAGGTATATATTTTAACTATATACCTACTATAATACTTTTTAAAAGGAAAATGTTTTATTTTTATTTGTTTTTACTTTGTTTTTTTTTTTATTTGATTATTTTGTGTGATTATTTTATTATTGTGTGAGAATAAAAATAACAAACAACATGCTAGTTGCAAGAAATAACAATAGTAAAAAGAATGACTTAGTTTTCTATGAATAGTTTATGGATATCATTGATAGGGTCAAGTTCATCAGGAGTCATGAAATGCTCCTCTTTAAATTGGAAGTGGTTTTCAAGAATTTGACAAAGTGTGCTATGGTAATATGATCTACTTCAGACTCTGACTTGCAAAAATAAAGTTCATGGAAATACTCTCGATACAACACAACTCTAGGAACTCTATTCCATATTTTTCTATCCGTAAGAATGACTTCTTGATCCTCTATATGAGATAGAAACTTATGTACTACAACTACGTTCTCAAGGTATTCCTCAAAGGTGTATAATTCTGAAGACACAAGTGCTCTTTTATCTGCTAACCACCTATGGAAAGCTCTCTGAAGTTCATGATACAAGGTTACCTGATCAGTATCCAAGATTCTATCTAGGACAAACCTCTTAATTTACCTAAGTTCTATAGATCTGGATTTGATAATACCTAATATCCTATCAATTTCGTCCCACAAAGGTTGGGCTCTATTTGTTTGAGGTAATATAAGTACATAAGTAATCTCTATGGTTGTTAATTGATTTTAAACATTTAGCATGACAACTCGTCTTCTATTATAATCTACCTTATAAATATGATATGCAAATTTAACGGTTGTCTAATGATTTTAGATGTTCTTAATAATGTTTTTTTTTTGGATTGTTTTCAAAAGGTGTTTTAGTTTCACGTTGGGTTCACCAAAATGTATCGCCCAAATTTTTTGCACCCTTACCTTCAGGCTAAAGGATCCGTGCCCGAAAGGGGGATGCAAGAAGGATGGGACAATACCTCATACGGAGAGGCCCTTTGAAGGTCATGCCTCTCGAGGGATGGGTATAAGGGTGAATTTTTGACGGATGGTGGGGTTCACCAGGAAAATTTAAGTGGCAGTTTCCATGCCTAGGTCGAGAATGGGTTTGATGTGTTCATTTTATATTCAATAATTTAGATTCCTAGGTTGGCCAAAATGAATCTAAGCTATTCTATATGAAATTTCTGGTTGTATATGGAGACAACAAACATAAATAAATCCTAAATATAGAAAATATCTAAATGAAGAAGAGTGCACCTAATTTTTGATGTCTGATGAATATTCTGAAGCTTGTAGGAGTCTAGATCGTCCCGAATATGACAGGATCATCTGTAATTTTATAGAATCATCCAGATCATAGGAAATCATCTGAGATTAGACGAGATCATCAACGACCTGACAAATTCATCAGAAACCTGCAATCATGAAAATAGACACCAAAAACCAAAAATACAATTGCAAGAATGATAGAAAATGATAGAAATAAGAGTATAAATGCTTAAATGATAAATCCAGATATCTAATCAAATGGGATGCAATTTTTTAATAATTAATTTTGAATTTTATCATGCAAATATGCTAAATAGGGTGAACTCCAAGATGCAGAACAGAAGTAAATTAATATAATACTTAATGTAAATAATAAAATGGATAGAAAATGTAAACTTAGGGCTATGATTGCCCCCAATATGAACTGCAGTCAAAATTGTCTGCAATCATACGAGATCATTGCCAATCTCGTCAGGATCGTCCAAAATTGTAGTTGAATAGCCTGCGATGATCCGAGCTTCATCCGGTTGAAACACAGTGAGATCCTACAATAAAACTTGAAAACACAAATGCAAATGATGAGGGATAGGATGTTCTAACATAGCCAAAAACTAATATTACAAGGAAATTATCATTCAGGGAGCCAGGAAGGGGGATAAACTGAGAAAATATTAGTTTATATAGGATTAGGGGAAGGTTAGGAGGTTGGGGATCATCCCAATCTACGAGATATCCAACGTAGGAATCTCCAACCACACAGACACGCTTCTGCCCGAGTTGGAGAGGTTGTTGCAACAAAAGCTAATTATGAAAATTTGATTTTGGGACGAAATCGTCTAGATGTTTTGTTCTAGATGAATTCATCCGATTTAGGATGATATCGTCAGATCGGTGACGATATCGTCCAACGGTCAAAACAAATTCTAAAAATGGTATGAAAAATGAGGTGAGCGATTAACGAGCAGTTTCGAGGTTAAAATTCAATTTTTTTTATATTTTACTGAGGGTTTAACTATGCCAATTTTAGGGTGCTACAATGCCTTTAGACAAATCTTAAATAGATTAATATTTATCACTTGATTGTACAATACTTATTATAAGTTGGTAAGAAGCCTTGAGCATAAGTATCTAAGCATTTCTAACATCTAGAGCAAAGTGACCCAAAGCATCCTCACACTTATATTATATTACCAAGCCCATGATGTGTGGACCATAATCCCTTTGGAATATAGTTTTACTAACTTTACTAAAACAATCATATTATTACCCTCTTCATATAGTTGTTTCAATTTATGAAGTAAAATAGTGAATATCAAAAGATAAAAGTTTTCAAGTAGACCTAAATATGTCCTTGTGAGAGTATGTTGATGCTCCTAATCATTATTTGTTAGCTTCCACTAAACACTAAAGAGGATTATTATCCAGCACACACCCTTATATATTTTCCTACAATATTAAATGGTTTACTTCATATTTTATTTTATAGCTAGTATTTTAGCTTTATTTCAATCATACTATTATTTCCTTTCAGTAAGATATAGTATTTTTTTTAATGTTATTTCCATAAGTTTTCCAAGTAGAATTTGTCACCTACATGTTATGATCTAAATAGCCTAGATTCCCATATAGGTAAGAATGGATGGAATAAATATTTGTGCACACATTGAATCTTCACAGAAAAGTGCTCCTAGAATCACCTCAATTATTGCTTGTCAAAAATAGTTTACCTCCACATGTTTTCTAGAGTGGAATCAAATGTGAGATATTAAAACTACTAATTTAGAAAATGTTATGTTTTTTTGTGTTGGTACAATATATTTTTAAAACACAATTAATTATTAAAGTCAATGTTACAAAATCTACTTGAGTGTACAAAAGGAAACTTGTTTAAAATATTCCCCGTAATTTATAGAATGGACTTGTGATTTCCTATTTATTTCACTTAATCTATAAAGAACTTTTTCTTTCTCATTTAATTTCACTCACCGGTTTTATAATCTTATATGTCTCAAACATATTATTTTCATAACTCAACAAAGATGTTTGCTTATTTATTCCCTTGGCATATTTGAATATTTTATATATAATAAAATACCCAAAATCTATTGAATGTAAACCATCAAAATATGCATAATTCTAAAGACAACTTGTGGGAGTTTATTTTTAATAAAATATATAAATAAATCTATTGAATAATCATAATCGTATACTTAAGAAGCCTAGACATAAGTGTGAGGAAGAAAATTAACTTGTTGTTCCACAAGTTTCAAACATGATATATCTTAACAAAAAAAAAACCCCATAGACATACTTTGAAAAAAAATAAAGTCATAATATGGCATATAAATTGTGACTTATTAATAATAGTAAGCATTTACCATAAACTAATAATAATAACAAATATAAAAATCCAAAGTGGAGAACTTTTCAACATCCCAAGATTAACTTGCAAAATCAAATATACATTATAGCAACCTAGTGGATTAAGGAAAAAATCAATTTATAAAAATAAATTGACCTTAATCTCGCAAGCTTTTTCTCACTCCAATCGCCACAACATTTAAAAATATAATTGAAAAAATAAGCAAGAAAAATCAAAGAATACATGTAAATCACAATTAAGTTTATATTTTGTTAGAAACGTACCATTCACAAATTTGGATTGACTTGAAGAACTGGTAAGCATGGCCCAACTAGTTATCTAATCTACATGATAGATCTTGGAAACTTCTTTAAAGTATCCTCATGTGTATATCAAAACATGTCTTTCTAATACCTCAAACTATTGACATGGGCAGATATAGTGACTTATTCATTGGCAACCCTTGTGATCCCACTCAATTACCTTTCTCACTCTACATTATGAGACATCCTCATTGAAAGTTATTGGGGCATGTACACTAAGGTCAGAACCATTATAGTTAGTTCCCTATAAAAATTATTGGGGAATCCCTTATGTCCTTTTAAATCCAAATTCAAATTCAAATTCAAAGATGAATTTAATTTTACTATTAAGTTATTTTCTTTATCACCAAACCAATAAAAAGGGATGTATATGAAGTTGCAAGAATCAACAAATCCACATGATTAATCTCCTCTTAATATGTGGTCTCCTCTTGCTCAATATTGATCTAGACCTTAAATAGATTGCAAGAGATAAATATAGATTGGTAAGCTTATTAAGATTAGAGGTGTAGCTAGTGTGGTTGTATAGGAAAAATACTAATAATCTATAATGAAATGAAATAAAGGTATAATAAATTTAGAACGTGAATGTGGATAGAACATGTTTTATTAACTCAATTATGGACTATCATAAGAAAAGAGGTTGGTTATGAATAGGGAAATAAAGGTAATAGAATTTTTCTTTTTAAATTTTACATATAATATGGCATGAACTCAAGTGGTTAAGCATGTTTATTTTAATTATGATATTTAGATCAAACCTTGTTAGGTCATACAATTATAGTGAAATTTGAATTGTTATAGTATATCTATAATTAGCTTAAGGTAATATGGACTTGTATGGAAAGATATGTCTGAAACTTGCTAATGATAAATTGACAATTAAATAAATAGCTAACTAAATTAATTAATAACATGACTAATAAATTAGCTCAAACTTCCCAATAGTTTATAGAAAAAAGGGCATGATACTTGATGAGCTAAATTGATTGTAATATTTATAGATTTACACAAGTATCTCAATCATTATTAAAAATAAAAATTAAGAATACAAGTTTTTCAATATGGTTTGTGGTCAAAGATATAGGTAAATTATCATGTATTTTTAAAGTAAACCTAATGGTGGTTAGGCTAGGGGATTAATTTGCATAGGATATAATATGTTTAGTTCTCATAAAATCTAACTAAAAAATAGCCATGTTTGATGTTACTAAAGGGCATGATTATAAATTGGCACTAGAAAAAAATAGCTCGTATTTCTATCTATCAAATAGATTTTTAAGGAACTTTGATATTCACCATTAAAGATTTTTGCAATTGATTTGTATTTAGAGATAGAGTGCTAGACATGAGAGTTATGTCAAGAATACAATAGTGAAAATAATTATATTATATCTAGTTACTCATAAAAGAAATAAAGTTCCATTATTTATTTTACTCATCATGAATAGTATTAAATTAACATTACTTAAAACTATGTTGATGTTTTAGAAGCACTTGATGTGGGAGAATATTACATTATTTGGTACATGCTAATATACACCCATGGTATATTCATGGTACACCTTGTAAATATTAGACTAGGGTCAAGTATTAGATTAGAGTGTGAGTAATATTTTATGTAATGTAATAATGTGTAGGAAATGCACAAGTGTCATGTGAGTAAGTGTGCAAGTGTAATGTAAGTATATGTGCACAAGTGTCTTTAGATTAGAGTATGCTAAGTGAAGAGTCATGTCTAGGTGTGCATACAAGATAGAGTCATGTGTATACAAGTTTCAAGTAGAGAAACCAAGATTCATTAGACTTTGTGTAAGGAAAGGAAAAGTCATTCTACAATGGCTATATATTACTCCATAGTGAATATAGTGAGCATAGCAAACATAGAAAGCATAGTGAGTATAGCAAGCATAGTGATACATTTATAAGAGAAAGAAGAGTAATAAAGTTTATATACATTTGAACAACTAATATTGTAAGTTGTGCTACATGCTTTGTACATGTATGATATAGGCTATTTACATTCATAGTTTTTGCGCATTAATGAATGTTAGTTAATATATTATAAGCCTTGATATACATAATATTTTGCTCATATTATTTTGCTTACATAATTATCTTGATCTTACTATATTTTGGCTATCATATATTTGATACCATGAAATTTATCGTTTGAGTTTACATTAATATTAAGTCTTCAAAAGCCATCAGTGGTATCAAAGCTACAACAAGTAGTTTCTTGCATAGGTCAAATTTGTTTAGCTACATAAGAAAATAAATTTTTCCAGTTTGATAAAATTGATTTAGAGACTGTCTACTTTAAAGGGAGATAAACCTAGACTATATTATAAGATTAAAGTAAGCAAAAAGGCTATATTATTTCTATAGTGTAGAAATAGCCAGTGAAGACTAGGACTTAGCTATAGAGTCTTTCCATGGTTGTAGAATAATTAGTGAATACTAGGACTTATCTATAGGGTCTTTCCATAGTTATAACTATAATGACCCTCCTTGCACAGTTTATGAAAGAGAAATATGTATACACTTACATTTTTAATTTTTCTATAATTCCTGGTACTAGTGACGAATTTTGTGAGTGTAGGACAGTTGTGTAATGGCAATGAATGAAAACAAGTCAGGAAAAAATATGAGACATGGAAGTGATGATTCAGCTCACGAGCACATGAAAACTCGCACTTGCATATCATTTAGGTGCATTGCATATTACATATTTGTGTGGGTTTATATTGCTTGTATGGCAAGAAATGTGAAATGTTGTTTTAAGTGGAAATGATGATGGGAGCCACTAGTTTGGAAGTATATGAATGTATGGTTGCTTCTTATAGTGTAAGAGTTTATTATTTAAAATGATATTTTATTTATATGTGAATTTGTTATCCTAAGTAGGATTACCATGTATGGAAGACTTAAAAATTATTATTGCATTGCTTTGAATTATAGGTAGATATGTCGTAATATTATAAATATTATTTTATTTAAAAATGTGTGAAAGATAGTTTACACTACTATGCAAATAGTTTTGCAAGGAACATTAAAGAAAAGATTAAATAGTTGGCAGAGTTAAAGTTTATTTTAAAATATCCATGATGGACGCACTCTCCATGTTTATTGCAAATCATTGTGAACTATTAAATGGTCATGATTGCTTGGTAAGCACACGATGTAGAGGTGAGGAGGCTCGACATTACTTGGTGCTATGCATGGAGGGAGAGAAAGAACAATAGATGAATTCTTCACATATAATTTAGGGGAAGTAAAACAAAAGAAAAGAAAAATATTGTTTTTTTTTAAAGGAGAGCGGAGAAGGTAGAGTGGGCGAGACAACACAGAAGGTATTGGAGAAAATAACAAACAATAAATTCTGGAAAGCATGAAAACATAGGTTAGTTTACCAGTAGATTCTCATGTAACGTATGAGTGTTCTCCATGGTGTCTGATATGTTAAACATGTTTGTTTTGGTATGTAAATCATTGCTATGTTGTTGTGTGAATAGATGGTGAACGTAAGAAATGAGATTATTGTTATTTCACTACCATATTGGTAGATGTTTTGTTGTGTAATTTTATGCTACGTTGTTGTGTGAATAAATGGTGAATGAAAACAGTGGAACTATTGGTGTTACACTGCTATATTAGTAAATGTATTGTTGTGTAAAATATTACCATGTAGTTGTGTTAGCATAGGCAAAATGAAAACAACGAAACTGTAGGAGTAACCC
This sequence comes from Wollemia nobilis, assembly GCA_028583015.1. NCBI lineage: Eukaryota > Viridiplantae > Streptophyta > Pinopsida > Araucariales > Araucariaceae > Wollemia > Wollemia nobilis. Next base: position 3,130,727 of record JAQPPZ010016610.1, read on the forward strand.
TATTATGATAAATAATTATTTCATATTATGAAAAGTGTTGCAGTGTTAAAAAAAACATTGTGCTATGTTGTGTTGACAATGTTAGAATCAATACATTATTGTGAAACAATATGATGTCATATGGTTGTGTGGCTGTAAATCATGTATTTATAGTGAGGTAATGTGTGTTGTGTGTGAGCCACGCTCCTCCCTTGAACAAAATAAAATAACTAATTTAGAACTTTCACCTCTCTAAAAACTGGAAAATACCTGTGGATGAAGAAGGCAGGTTTCATGGAGTTTCACTTGGTGTAAGTAGATAATTTACAATGGAGTAAAATTTTTGGCATAATCCTTGGACAAATCTCAGTAAAGGAAATTTAGTGGTTTTCTTTGTATGCTGCCTGTGTTAGAGTAATAACATTTATGCATAATAAATTTGCATATTCATATTATTGGAGCCATATCTAATCCCTGGCAATGTCTCCTATCTTTTCCTAAATGGACTGTTGATCGTGTGGAGGCAAATGGTGTAATGTTGAGCAGATGTGGGAAATACTTTACCCAAATCTCACAGTAAGGAACATTACCCCATAGCTATTGCAAAAAGGAAGTCAAAATCCATGTTAGCAAACAGATATTGCCTTGTCTAATATGGGCTTGAGTAGTGGAGCGAAATTGCAGAGAATGAACACCTAAAACTTATGATTGAAAAAAATATTGAATTGAGAATGTTCTAAACATAGATAGCAAGTGTGTGAAGTTTAGGACCTAGAAGTAAGAGAAATATTTATGTAATGTTGTATTTACAAAAGATAAAAAATATTGGAAATGAACCTAAAAATGTAATGTTGTATATTGGAAATAGTTCATATGTTCTCTATATTATCAAATGAAGCATATGCTTGTATTGAAGCTTTGTATTTCTCTTTAATTAAAAAGGTTATTGTTTTTAAATTCTCCTTTTGTATGTTGTTATATCGGACCACTTGTGGGTGATAGATATTAAATAAAGTTAAATTAATCATGATGCATCATGGATTAACTAGATAAGTAAATGAGTTATATTTAATTTATTATTTGATGCATATAAGATAAATACCCTTGTCTTAAATATCGTAAATACTTTGTGGAAAATCTAATTAGTATCCTACTAGCACGATGCAACCGAAAATTGACACTAGAGATGGAAAACTAGTGAATATTATTCTTAAAACATAAACAGTAAAGAGGTTCAAAACTTATGAGAATTGTTAACCATATTTACCATAAATGGAAATAGTGTTACTTAGAGCTATACTTGTATAAGTAGTTGGTGCTTTATAAGCCCTTCATGAGAACAGTAGACCATTAGTTGATTAGAAAGGGCAACTATGTTCTTGAATGGGTTAGAACTTGACATAGTTTAAATTGTCTAATAGTAAGAGATTGTTATGGTATTCTTCTATTGTGCTCACAAAATATGTTGACTTAAGGATAAGGTAGTTGTCATCTTTGGGAATAGCTTGTTAATAGAATAATTTCTAAAAGACCCTTAGAAGGTTAGAATTGTCAAAAAACTAAACAAAAGAACATCCAAGTATGTTGAGGTGCGGGAATGCACGCAACGAGCTTTGAGACAACCTAGTTCTGATGGAATTGGTCAAAAAGAATTGGTCAGGATGAGATTGAAAAGGGTGGTATGGGACATATTTTTTATGTTGGACTCGGATAGCACAGTGCTCATTACATACTCATTGAACTTAGCTAGAATAGCCACAAGGTTTGGTATGGGATAAATCGTTGTGAGTTGTAGTGAGTATAGATAATGTGGTCCAAGATCAGGGTATTGACATGGCACTAACTACCTCCAATATTATGGGAGTCATTAGTTTATCACGAAGACATAAATACGCTGACCTCTTTCATGCCAAGTAAAAACAAGTCGACTAGATCATCGAAGGTTCGATATGAAGAGGAAAGGGAAGAAAGCATCCCCCTCTAGGTGTTATGGGCCCTAGAGGATAACCCTAGCCATGGTTTCAAACCTCATGTCAAAAAATATAGATGATAAATGAGGGTGATCAAATTCACAAAATGGCTATTCAATGGGATAAGGTCAATCTCATCCACTTGGGTGACTGGCTGCAGTGGTCTTGAACTCAAATGTGGTGGATATATCTATGTTATGTATGATTAAATTTGCTTGGATGATTCAAAAATAAACTAGTCAAGAATTAATTCCTCGACTTATAGGTGTGTTTAGAAAGTTTAACTTTAAAAAATTTTACTTTCTATTCTTACACTATTTTCTTTTTCTTTGGATAACTAGATATGAAGATGGTTCTGGGTTGTTACATATGGTATCAGAGCAGAAGAGATTTTAAGTTGTAGATTCTGACAATGAGTTAAGACTAGATAAAATAAACTCATACACTACTTCTTTCATCTATAGGTTGAATGACACGGTTGTTGTGAGGTGGATCCTCGAGAAATCTTGCGGGAGGCAGGGAGGAGAAAGACATCGAAAGACCTATAAGGAGGCCTCAAATAAATCTAAGGTAAAAAGGACCTCAGTGTGAAATAAGGGTTAATGAGACTTCCCATAGTGAGAGTGAGACCAGTGTGGAGGTAGGAAACCTCGCTAAAGTGGTATAGTTACTGCAAACTCATATGGACTACCAAAGAGAAGAGATGGCCCAACAAAAGACTCACATGGCCCAACAACAAGAATTTATTGTCCAACAATAGCATGTCATAGAAGACTTAACTAATGGACGAGGAGGTGGTTTAGAAAGGTCAATGGAAGGATCAAGGGAACTAGAGAGATCTAGTGCTAGAAGGGCAAGGGTGAGTAAGGAGTTGGACAAAAATCTAAGAAAGGTAGTAATAACTAAATTTGATGGTAAGGGCGATGGTGAATCAGCCAAAAATTGGTTGAGTGAACTAGAGTCCTACTTTTCTCTAGTAGTCCTATCCTCTGAATCCAAGACTGCTTTGGTAGTAATGAACATGATAGAAATAGCCCTGGACTTGTGGAAGTCATATAAGAAAGGGCATAGAGTGGAAGTTGTTGACCTCAAATGGGAGGAGTTTGTCAAGGAATTTAGGGATAGGTTCTTGACAAAGCAATATTATGTCAAGAAATTTGGGGACTTCTCAAATTTGAGGCAGGAAAGTATGATGGTACGTGAATACCATCAAACGTTTATTCAAATGTTGAAATATGCTTCCCAATATGAAAGCAATGAAGAAATGAAAACACATAAATTTGTTCTAGGATTACATCCTAGAAATATGAAGGTGGTAAACATGCATAATCCTATCAATTTGCCAATTACCTTTGATGAAAAAAAGAGAAAGGAAAAAAAACAGAGGGAGAAAAAAAAAAAAAGAGGAAAGGGGGGGAGGAGGAAAAAAAAAAGGGGGGGAGAAAGGGAGGGGAGAAAAAAAGAAGGAGAGAGGAAAAGAAAGGAAGGGGGAGGAAAAAAAAAAAAAAAGAGAGTACGACCATAGGTAGTTCTGAACTCAATGGTAAGATTACTCCTTTCTTATTGCATGGTAAATTTTTTGATAAAAATGTGCAAGTTTTAGTTGATAGTGGGTCAACAGATAGTTTTATCTCATCTAGATTAGTGAGGGATTTGCTTTTTAGACCTAGATTCTTGGCCAAATATTGGAAGGTAGAGTATGAATCAAGGCAAACCCATCATGTTAATCAATGTCTCTTTGACTCCCATATTTCCTTATCTAGGGAAATATCAACTAGCATTTGTATGTGGTGCCTTTGCATGCGTTTGAAATTATTTTAGGAGTTGATTGGTTAAAAGCACACAAGGCTATTTTAAATTTTGAAGAGATATGGGTGGAATTTTTGGATGAATCTAATCAAAGGATTAGAGTGAGGTGTGGATGAAGGGAATTCAAGCTGCATATATTGTCAGCAATGTATATTAATAAGGTTATTAGAAAGAAGGGAATGATATTTATGGTTAATATGAATAGGATAGAAGCATCAAAGAAGGGATCTGACCTATTCCAACAATACCCGGTGTTGGGAACATTTAAATATGTTTTCCCTGAGGATCTCCCGGGATTACCTCCTCGAAGGGAATTTGAATTTTCAATTGAGTTATTACCAGGAGCAACACCAATTGCTAGGTCACCTTATAGAATGACATCTATAGAGTTGCAAGAGCTCAAAATGCAACTTCAGGATTTTCTTGAAAAAGGGTTGATCAAACCTAGTGTGTCGCCCTAGGAAGCACCTATTTTGTTTGTTAAAAAAAGATGGAACCTTAAGGATGTGCATAGACTATCAAATGTTGAACAAGGTTACTATCAAGAATAGGTATTCATTACCAAGGATTGATGATTTTTTTGATCAATTGAAAGGAGCCACTATCTTTTCTAAGATAGATTTGAGATCTGGATATCATCAACTAAGGATTCGGGAGGAAGATACTTCTAAGATAGCTTTTAGAACAAGGTATGGACATTTTGAATTTACCATCTTACCTTTTGGGCTAACCAATGCCCTAGTCAAATTCATGAATCTCATGAATAGCGTCTTTAGAGAACAACTGGACAAGTTTGTACTTGTATTTTTGGATGACATTTTGATTTACTCCAAAAGCAAGGAAGAGCATGATGAGCACATGTGGATAGTGCTTGCGAATCTTAGAAAGAATCAATTATATGGAAAATTGACCAAGTGTGAGTTTTATACTCCACAAATGAAATATCTTGGGCACATTGTTTCTACAGAAGGAATTGTAGTAGACCCCAATAAAATTGAAGCAATCATTGACTGGCCAACACCTACTAATGTTTCAGAGGTGTGAAGTTTTATGGGGATTACCAGATATCATAGAAGGTTTGTCAAGAGATTCTCAAGAATTTCTCAACCCATTACAAACCTTCAAATAAAAGGGAAAGGCTTCAAGTGTACAAAGCAATGTGAAAAGGATTTTCAGGTTTTGAAAGAAAAGTTGATGACAACATCAATACTATAGTTACTAGATCTTAATAAGTAGTTTTTATAGTTGTATTGATGCATCGATCAAAGGGTTAGGTGGGATCTTAACCCAAGATGGTGTGATTATTGCTTATGAATCTAGAAATCTCAAGAGACATGAAGTTAATTATGCCACTCATTATTTGGAGTTGGAAAAGATAGTGCATGCACTAAAAATTTGACGACATTATTTGCTAGGAAAGCCATTTCGAATTAAAGATAGATCATCAGAGTAAATTATATATTTACCCAACCTTTATTGAATGCTAGGCAACAATGATGGATAGAGTTTCTTGTGAAGTATGATTTTGGCATTGAGTATATTAAGGGTAAGGAGAATAAGGTCATCAATGCTTTAAGTAGGAGAGGGCATATTACCGCTATGACAAAATGCCAATATGATCTACTAGATCAAATAAAATAATGGCAAGGAAAAGATGAATTTTGCCAATCCTGCATTGGACAAGATAGACAAAAGTTAGGTAAGGATGCAAAATATGTGATCAAGAATGATCTACTATTATTCAAGAATAGATTGGTTGTACCTAATGTAGGAATTTTAAGGGAAACAATCCTTAGAGAGGCTCACAACACTCCTTATTATGTACCCGGGAGGGGCAAAAATGCATGAGAATTTAAAGAAAACTTATTTTTGGCTAGGTATGAAAAAATATATCATCAATTATGTGGACAAATGCTTAGAATACCAAAAAGTAAAGGTGGAAACATTTGCATCCAGTCAAGAAATTATATCCACATGAGATACCTACGCAAAAGTGGCAAGTGGTATCAATGGATTTTATAGCGGGACTACTTAAAATAATATTTAGTCATGATGAAATTTTAGTGATTGTGGATAAACTAACCAAAGTTGCACATTTTATACTAGGTAATGTGCATGATGATGTGCCCATGGTAGCAAGCAAGCTTTCTAGAGAAGTGGTGAGGCTACATGGATTCCCATAAGTTCTAATATTTTATAGAGACTCCCGTTTTACTTTAGAATTTTTGTAAGCAATGCATCAAGCATTAGGGACTAAGTTGAACATTAGTATTGCTTACCACCCTAAGATATATGGACAGACTAAGAGGGTGAATCAAGTGCTTAAGGATATGTTGAGAATGTACTACATGGAACATAACTCAAAGTGGGAAGACTATTTATACCTAGTAGAATTTATGTATAACAACAATTACCACGTATCACTAGGCATGGCACCTTTTGAAGCTCTATATGGGTGACGGTGCAGAATTCCCTTAACTTGGGATAATCTAAAATATCGGGTAGTGATCAGCCTAAAAATGATAAAATAAATGGAATAATAGCTAAAGAAGATTCAATAGAAGCTGAAAGAGGCCGCAAACCACTAGAAGAGCTATGCGAACCTCAAAAGATCACCAAGGAAATATTCTATGGGAGACAGAGTATTCTTGAGAGTGAAGCCTACAAAGAGTTCTATAAAATCATCTAAGCTAGATTCCAGATATGTGGGTCCATTTGAGATTATTGCTAAGATAAGCCCTGTAGCGTACATATTAGCTCTACCACCAAGCTTATCCAAAATCCATAATGTCTTTCATGTATCCCTCTTTAGAAAATATATTTTTGATTCCACTCATGTATTGGATATTTCCAACTTGTATATGACCGATCCATTAAGGATTGAGGTGTGACATGTTCATTTTCTTGGTTTTCGAACCAAGAATCTGAGAAAACGAAGTATTGAGCAATGTCGAGTCCAATGGGACCACTACTCAGACCGAAATGCTACGTGGGAAGACGTGGCAAAAATGCGGTGGTAGTTTCCTCATCTGTTTGAGTAGAAATAGACTTAATTATAAACTTTTATAAAATTTTGGAATATTTGTATGTATACAAATGTAAATGGAACTGGATATTGAGTAGAGTTAAGTGTGGTTGTCATTTCACTGTATAAAGTAGTTTGCAAGTGTGTGAAATTGCAAAGTGACATGTTTTGGAATATATGTTGATATATATGTTAAATAGATTATATTGTGATGTAATATATGATGTGATTATATGCCAATTGTGTGGAAAACTTCTTTGTTTACAAAATTTAGAAATAGAAGTAATTATTTTGTTTCACATGGTTGAAAACATAGGGACCGTGTTTATGCCTAGTGGGAGAGGATGTAATGATCCTCCTTGCATGGTTTATGAAAGATAGATAAATATGTATACACTTACCTTTTTCTATGATTCTTGGTACTATTGATGGCTTTTGTGAGTGCAAGACAATTGCGTAATGGTAATGAACGAAAACAAGTCAAGGAAAAAAGTGAGACATGGAAGTGATGATTCGGCTCACGAGCACATGGAAACTCACACTTGCATATCATTTAGGTGCATTGCATATTGCATCTTTGTGTGGGTTTATATTTCTTGTATGGCAAGAAATGTGAAATGTTGTTTTAAGTGGCAATGATGATGGGAGCCACTAGTTTGGAAATGTATGCGTGTATGGTTGCTTGTTATAGTGTAAGAGTTTATTATTTAAAATGATATTTTATTTATATGTGAATTTATTATGTTAAGTAGGATTACCATGTATGGAAGACTTAACAAATATCATTATTGCATTACTTTGAAATATAGGAAGATATGTCATAATATTATTAATCTTATTTTATTTAAAAATGTGTGAAAGATAGTTTACACTACTATGCAAATAGTTTTGCAAGGAACATTAAAGAAAATATTAAATAGTTGGTAGAGTTAAAGTTTGTTTTAAAATATCCATGATGGATGCACTCTCCATGTTTGTTGCAAATCATTGTAAATTGTTAAATGGTCATGATTGTTTGGTAAGCACATGATGTAGAGGTGAGGAGGCTCAATATTACCTGGCACTACGCATGGAGGGAGAGAAAAAACAGTCTGTGAATTCTTCACATATCATTTAGGGGAAGTAAAACAAAAGAAAATAAAAAGGTTGTTTAAAAAAAAAAGCAGAGAAATCAGAGCGGGTGAGACAAGACAGAAGGTATTGGAGAAACAACAAACAATGAATTCTAGAAAGTGTGAGAAAATAGGTTAGTTTACAGGTAGCTTCTCATGTAACATATGAGTGTTCTCCATGTTTCTTGATATGTTTAACATGTTTGTTTTGGCGTGTAAATAATTACTATTTTGTTGTGTGAATAGATGGTGAATATAAGCAATGAGATTGTTGTTATTTTACTACCATATTGGTAGATGTTTCATTGTGTAATTTTTTGCTATGCTGCTATGTGAATAAATGGTGAATGAAAATAGTGGAACTGTTGGTGTTACACTACTATATTAGTAAATTTATTTTTGTGTAAAATATTACCATGTTGTTATGTTAGCATAGGTAAAATGAAAACAATAAAACTGTAGGAGTAACCCTATTATGATAAATAATTATTTTGTATTACAAAAAGTGTTACAATGTTAAAAAAAAACATTGTGCTATACTATGTTGACAATGTTGGAATCAATACATTGTTTTGAAACAATATGATGTCATATGGTTATGTGGCTGTAAATATTGTATTGAAAATAGTGAGGTAATGTGTGTTGTGTGTGAGCCGCGCTCCTCCCTTGAAAAAAATAAAAGAACCAATTTAGAACTTGCACCTCTCTAGAAACTGGGAAACACCTCTAGATGAAGAAGGTAGGTTTCATGGAGTTTCACTTGGTGTAAGTAGATAATTTACAATGGAGTAAAATGTTTGACATAATCCTTGGACAAATCTCAGTAAAGGAAACTTAGTGGTTTTCTTTGTATGATGCCTGTGTTAGAGTAATAGCATTTATGCATGATAAATTTACATGTTCATATTATTGGAGCCGTATCTGATCCCTGGCGATGACTCCTATCTTTCCCTAAATGGATTTTTGATCGTGTGGAGGAAAATGGTGTGATCTTGAGTGGATGTGGAAAATAATTTACCCAAATCTCATGGTAAGGAACGTTACCCCATAGCTACTACAAAAAGAAATCCAAAATCCATGTTAGCGGATAGATATTACCTTGTCTAGTCTGGGCTTGAGTAGTGGAGCGAAATTGCAGAGAATGAACACCTAAAACTTGTTGTGATTGAAACAAATCTTGAATTGAGAATGGTTTAAACATAGATAGCAAGTGTGTGAAGTTTAGGACCTGGAAGTAAGGGAAAGCTTTATGTAATGTTGTATTTACAAAAGATAAAAATGTAATGTTGTATATTGGAAACGGTTCATATGTTCTCTATATTATCAAACGAAGCATATGCTTGTATTGAAACTTTATATTTCTCTTTAATTAAAAAGGCTATTGTTTTTGAATACTTCTTTTGTATGTTGTTATATCAAACCACTTGTGGGTGATAGATATTAAACAAAGTTAAATTAATAATGATGCATCATGGATTAACTGAATAAGTAAATGAGTTATATTTAATTTATTATTTGATGCATATAAGCTAAAGACCCTTGTCTTGAATGTCGTAAATACTTTGTTGAAAATTTAATTAGTATCCTGCTAGCACGATGCAACCAAAAATTGACACTAGAGATGGAAAACTAGAGAATATTATTCTTAAAACATAAACAGTAAAAATGTTCAAACTTATTAGAACCGTTAACCATATTTACCATAAATGGAAATATTGTTACTTAGAGCTATACTTATATAAGTAGTTGGTGCTTGATAAGCCCTTCATGAGAACAATAGACTATTAGTTGATTATAAAGGGCAAATTTTTTCTTGAATGGGTTAGAACTTGATATAATTTAAATATTCTAATAGTAAGAGATTGTTATGGTATTCTTTTATTGTGGTCTCAAAAGATGTTGAATTAAGAATAAAGTAGTTGTCATCTTTTGGAATAGCTTGTTGATAGAATAATTTCTTAAAGGACCTTAGAAGGTTAGAATTGTTGAAAAACTAAACAAAAGAATATCCAAGTATATTGAGGTACATGAATGCATACAATGAGCTTTAAGATAACCTATTTTTGATGGAATTGGTTAAAAAGACTTGGTCATGATGGGATTGAAAAGGGTGGTATGGGATATATTTTTCAGGTTGGACTCAGATGGCATTGTTCTCATTACATACTCATTGAAATTAGATAGAATAGTTATATGGTTTGGTATGGGATAAACCGCTATAATTTATAGTGAGTATAGGTAATGTGGTCCAAGCTTAGGGTATTGAAATGATGCTAACTACGTCAGGGATTATGGGAGTCATCAGTTAGTCACAGAGACATAAATATGCTGACCTCTTTTGTGCGAAGTAAAAACAAGTTGACTAGATCATCAAAGGTTCGGCATTAAGTGGAAAGGTAAGAAAGCATCCTCCCTCTAGGTGTTATGGACCCTAGAGGATAAACCTAGTCATGGTTTAAAATTCATACCAAAAAATGTGGATGATAAATGAGGTCGATTGAATTCACAAAATGGTAATTCAATGGGATAAGACCAATCTCGTCCACTTGGGTGATTGACTGCAGCAGTTTTGAACTCAAATTGGTGGTTATGTCTATGTTATGTATGATTAAACTTGCTTGGATGTTTCAAAAATAAACTAGTTAAGAATTAGTTCCCCGACTTATAGGTGTGTTTAAAAATTTTAACTTTAAAAAAAAATTATTTTCTATTCTTACCCTATTTTCTTTGGAAAACTAGATATGAAGATGGTTATGTATTGTTACAATAACTAATGAAGAATATGAACCAACTATTGGAGGGAATAAACATTAATATAGTTTATTATTTAATAAAATAGCCAACCCTTGACATTAATTTTAGATATAGAGAGATTTTAGGAACTTGAATAATCTTGACACTAATTTCAATCAACACAAAAGTTGAAGGATTTGGTACAATCAAGTCATCTTGACTTTGGTTGAAGCATCATAGAAATCTAAGTCACCTTGACATCATTGGAGTTATTAGGTGTGACCTTTTGTGTAATAATTTATATTTTATTAGTGTCATATTATTTGTTGAATCTTATATTAGAATATATTTTCGTCTATGAATGTATTTTTTAGTATTCTATATAGGTTTATTGGATTTTGTGTTGGATTTTCTTTTTATGATTTATTTCCAAGTATTCTTACCCAATTTGTTGGATATTTTGTTTGGATATTTCTCATTACATGATTTTTTGAAATTTTCCCTTAAGTTGTTTGTTTTGGAGACATGTAAAATTTTAGTTTCTATGCGGGTATGTAAATTATTATTATATAAAATCCCTTACTAGAATATTTGCTTCATTTTTATGTTTATAGGTCTCTTTGTGATTTTGGATATATCCTCTGAAGCCAATATTTTCATGCATTTTGGGATTACTGGATGTATGCAAGAGGATTGTATATGGTCAAGAATAATTGTGTTCAACAATTTGTATGGTGAACATGTATTTAATGTTTAATGTTGGGCTTTGTATGCTGGTTATTTATATGCTAGAAAATGAATATAGAAGAGATTGTATGTTGGTATTTGTATGCAAATAAATGTGTTTTGGGATGCATGGAGGAAGTGATGATAAAGATATGTGAAGGATGGGGGATTGATAATTTGTGTGAAGGATTCCATTAGAGGTGATTCTCCATATATATATGAGTTGGATTATGGGATGTATGAGATTTATTTATTTAAATCTTGTTTTTTTTATTTTTATATTTGAAATTATGTTTTAGAAATGGTTTTATATCCCTTATAGGATCTAATAATGCATTATGTGTTTGTGTGATAGGATCACATATGAAGTGTTTGTGTACTATATATGGGTTATCTTATGACTTACATAATTCAATATCATTCAAAGGGATACATGTAGGGATTAGTAGGTGGAAGTATGACACGAGCCCTTTCCCCTTGGTGGTTACATATTGGAGTAATATGACTACAAATAGGATGCAAAGTCAAAGAAAACAATATGAACCTATGTGGAAATGATCTCCAATGTATTTTTTATGTATAATATATAATTTATGTAATTATTGATAGGAAAAATGTATCTATAAATTATAGGAATTTTGTTCATTTTCTAAGGTAATACCTTTCTTATAGCCACTTATTATGGCATAGAGAAGGTTAATAATAATTTTCAATGTAAATGAATACTTAAATATATAATGACCATATATTATCCAATACCTTCTAATGTACATACAAGAATACATGACTTGATGTCTTTTCAATTTTGTAAGTAAAAAAATGTAATATTTATTTTCATGAGCATATGATTTGTACTTATAGTAAAATTATTTTCCTTTATGTTTCAGCTAATTGAGTTATGCTTTTCTAAAACACTAGAGGGAAACATTTTATTATTTATATGCCACTATAAGGGATATTAATTCATTTCAAGTGATCAACAATTGATGTAAAAATATATATAGTTTGCATGAGTAGTTTATAATTAAGCCAATAATTTTGTTTCACTAGGTCAAGTAAGAAGTCATGTACTCACTAGCTAGTGCCCTTCCATGGCATGCCTTATATATATACTATCTTCTTGATATTATCTTAGTATCCACTATCTCATTTCTACATGTTTTCCATTAATTTTTTCTACATTTGGTATAAGAATATCTTATGGTAATATTGGAGGTGTGACATAGTCATCCATGAGATGAAGTATGAATCTAATCTTAGCTTTGGTCATTTAGATGTTGTTGGGCACTGAATTTCACCAAGTTTTCACTCGATACTATAGTTGTCTATCTTCCTACTTTTTGTCCAGGATTGCACCCGATAGCTGCAACTCAACACTCAATATTGGATGGACCAAAATAGGAGTTTTCGATCCAACCTCCAGAGTATGTTTGTTCCTTGTCAATTTAGCAAGTTGTTGACACAATTATGCTCACTTAGGGTTTGGATTTTAGGGTAAGAGAAGTTTAGGGTTAGAGAGATGTGGATAATAGTGGATGGATAGGTTAACAACATTGCACTACCATAAAAAGCTCCCAAAAAACCATTCTAAGGACATATACTCAGATCAAAATTTATCCCAAAATAGATTGTTTCATATATTAAAGCACAATAGAGAAATGTTGCAGTAAGCAATTTCAATATCCAAGGAATGACAATCCAAATAACAGAATTCACCAAACACTTAGATTTCACAGAAATATACTTCCTAACAACATAGAACGAATCCAAAAGTAGATTTCAATTACTTATAACAACTAGTAATCCAAAATTCGACACAAAATAACCATCAAAGTATTTACAAAAATGCAACTTTGGAATTTGAACCTATGACATCAAGCATGAAAACATGAATTTGAGGTGAAGATAAATGTATTGCTCATTTCATTTAGCTCTTTAGGAATATTTACAATGGTACAAGCAAAAATGCTAGAGCTGACCCTTAAAAAAGAGGGTTCAACCTCTACTTATAGTTTTTCAAAATATAGTAATCAAGAAACAATACATAAATTAGTGTTACAATAGTACAACAAAGATTTTAGCTGACATTAGCTCATTGGTCTGTCCTCTGGGAAATCTGTTGAAATAAAGTTCACCATGACAACTTGGGGTCTTTGTAACTTGCTGATCGCTCAGTGGAACTGAAGCTCAGGTCATTAAAGATCACACATTTTTGTCAATCCTTCTTGGGAGTGAATTACCACCATCAATCTGTAACCACCTATAGTTTGATATTCTTAGGAACCCTCGACGCTTCATCTTCTGACTGACTGTTTCAATTTTGATGTAGCAATATATTTAAAACAACCAAGATTTGGTAGCTTAACCTCCACTATTGATCTTCTTCATCACATGATTCAGATTCAATCCAGTATAAGCTAAATGCCATTCCACTTTAAAATTGATGATGTTGTCTTTCTTATCAAAAATAGCAGAATATCCAATCTGGATCTCTGAACCTCGAATCCGCTCTAGGATATTAATCTTCAGCATTATATTCTTCAATCTGCATTATATTCTTCAATCTAGGTCTGGAGCTAGTCACATACTTCATCCATCATGAATCTACACTTTCATTATTCTACCGCCCCATCTTATATTAATTTTGGAAAGGGAAGACTTGTTCATTCCACGAATCACCAATCCACACTTTTCTACCAGTTATGTCATCATCTTCTTAAAAATTTTATGGATTTGAAGGTAGCATTAATCTAGATTCGGAAACAAAAGGACCTTCCCAGAATCTCCATTCCACACTTTTCTACTACTGATGTCATCGTATCTTAGGAAATTTTACGTATTTGAGATCTATCTTCATTTCAAAACTGGAGTGAAGTCACCCAAAATCACTCCTAACATAAAAAATTCACTAACTGCTAAGCAGATTCATATCTTATGATCCGGTTCTGCTTCAAAGCATACTTCAATATTTGTGAAATGATGATTTTATCACTTAGTCGAATTTATACAAAAAATTACGAAGTATGTGGCCATTTTGGGCCTACATTCTGGCACCTCCCGGGTGGATTTTCTTGCAAAGCCAATCGAATCCATAGTATTATCCATTGGGCCTTAGGAGTCAAAACAATACTTATCTTTGAAGATGTGTTTTAAGGAATAATTTCCATACAAACACTACCCTTTAAAAGCTAAAATTCTGCCTAGAGGGTAAAGGTTGATATCGAAACCATGCAAAAAACATCATAGAACTCACTTGTTCATGAATATGTGTTTTAAGGAATAATTTCCATACAAACACTACCCTCTAAAAGCTCAAATTATGCCTAGAGGGTAAAGGTTGATATCGAAACCATGCAAAAAACATCATAGAACTCACTTGTTCAACTAGAGACTATATCTATAATATTAGTATTAATACTGCCTTCAAAAACTATACATAACTCTACCTACTTTATAAGGATTCACTTCAAAAAATGACTTCACAAAAATGTTGTGCTATAGACTTCATGCCTTTATTGCTTATTTTTGACAATTGTTAGAGTAAAAACAGAAATACAAAACTGATGTATTAGAAACATAAAAACTATGTATATGTACAAACAGAAATGAAATTATTTAAGTGTGGGCCCCTATTGGGCCTATAGCTTCTCAATCCTATCCTCATTCTTCTATAACCTCTTCATCCTCATCTTCTATTTCCTCTTCTCCCTATTATTCTGGAGCATGTACTCTTTGATTATCCTCACCGGAGGTGTCTCCAAACAACTAGACCATTCATTCCAAAGACCAAAGAGCCTATTTCCATGCTTCCTCAGAGGGATTTGATGTTTCTTTAAGTTGCTTATAAAAATATTGTAGTTCCCCAACATCCTTATAATTAGCAGTATTCCCTCTAGTCACCAGATCTTCCATGAGATCTCTTAAGCAGGTGTAACCCATAATTAATTTGGCAACTTGTTCTTGGGATAGTGGCTCTTCCAATGAATCAATTTTAGCCTCATACTATAAGTTCTCCTTGATGCTTTGCTTGGCTTATTCCATAGATAACAAGTTGTGATCCTCCTTACAGAGTCCTTTGAATTCAATATGAACTGTTTCCTCATTTATTTCAATAATGTCTTTAATGCTTCTTTCCATCCTATCAAACAACAACCAGGCTCTCTGAACTACCCTGTGCTTTTTCACCATTATTTTGGAGGCTACCTTGGCTATATTTCATTCTCTATTAGAAATTGGTTTAGCAACATCACTGAGCCTACTACTAACCAACCTATACATTTGTTCTACCGGAATCACCATAGGCTATAACTCTCCAGTAATTTGATCTAAATCCTTCTGAATGGTAGATAGCAATTGGATGACATCCTTTAGGTAGTCTATTATGAGTTGAAGACCTAAACATTTTTCTTGAAATTTAGAAAGCAACTCTTGCTTTATCCTTTTCAAACTATCTTTGGAAAAACTTGAGGACTTGGCTTTCTCAATCTGAAGCTGATGTTTCAAATTTTGAATTTCTTTTGTCTGATCCTCATTCAGCTTCTTTTGTTCTTCTAACTGATATTTCAACTCATTAGGCTTTTGAAACCTTTCCTGCCAACTCTTAGCCTTTTTCCTTATAGCTTTCTCTACTTTCTTTTGATAATTGAGACTCTTCTTAATTTTTTCAACTTGTTCTAGCTTATCTACCTTATATTTTTCTATATCAGTCTTCACATAAAAGGTATCTAAATGAGCCTTGGCCATCCCTAACTCATCTTCAACAGGAAGCTTATCAATATATTCTATGATTTCCTCCGCTCTATAATCTTGAGCAGTCATTTTATTTTAGGTTTTCTCACCTACGAAATCAAAGACCTTGAAACCCTTTTCCTAGTGATAGGGTTGACATACATACTTTTTCTTGTCACATCCAAACTGCTGGAAGGCCTGGCAAGCTTCTCTGCCCAATAGTTATTTATGCTCTAAGTGGTTGCCTCTTCTTTTGATACAACAATAGACCTTGAAACATCAATAGCCAAAGGAGATAACGACATCAAAAACATAAGGGCAGACTGACTTGCTATTGGTGGGGGTGGAGATACATTGACAAAAACCTCTGTTACAATGGTAGATTTTGTGACTACCGCTGCTATTGACATAGGTAAATTTAGAGAAACAAGGATATAATTTATAGTAGAAGGGATGGATGAACTCGAAATGCAGTGTCCCATGGATGGTGGTAATGAAAGAGATGAGGATGTAACAATGGTGGATATTGAATTGGATATCTCAAAACTGGAAGGTGGGTTTGGAGGAGGCTATGACATAACTGAACTAACTAGTACCTCCATAGCTACTGATGAGATGAGGGAAGAACTGTGAGGTGGAGGAGGTAAATTTATCACATTTTCTTAACTATAAATGAAGGGAAATCCTTTTGGGTATTCATGGAGATGAGAAGGAGAAGAGAGATTAGAAACCATACCTTCACCTATAGATGTAGGTTGTTCTTGTTTAGCTTTTATCTCAAGTTGTTGTTCTTGATCAGGTAACCATTCTGTATTAGAAACAACTACTTCTTCAGCAATTTCTTCCATACTCATCTTCTTCTTCTTGGAAACCTCTCTCTCTTCTATTTTTGAGGCTCTCTTAGTTATTTTACAAAGCAATCAGAAAGCATCCATCTCATATTAATAATATTCCTCTGATAAATCTCCTTGTACTTCCCTAATAAGTAATGGTTGTTTAGTAATGGATTGCGGTTTAGCTAACGTTGTAGGAGCAAAAAAAAGTGGCCTGAACCCAACACACTTATCCTTATTCTTCCAATTAATATATTTACCTTGAGGATGTCCCCCTAGAGCTAAACATGGAGGTCTAGATTGTTTTCAATAATGGAGGTACTGACAACATTTTCTTTAGAATACCTTATTTTTCTCATCATCCTAGCCCCTTTAGAGAATTTCTCCACCTACTCAGAAGTAGGACTAAATTTTTTCAATACTCTGATGGTTGTTAAAGAAGCCTTTTGATATGTAGAATTAAGGATAGATTCAGAATCACCCTGGGGATTTTCAACTATTAATACAATGTGCCTCACATCCTTTAGCCTCCAAGTATTTATATTCTCATTATATATTTTTGAAAACTCTTCATCAATTTTCATTCCAAATTTAGATTCAGCTTTTCCAATTTCAACTCTCATACGCCACCAATCCATAATCTTGACATCCTCACATGGTCCCTTATAATACTCCTCTTCTACTTCTTCTGCAACTTCCCTTTTAGGCAGCATTTATTTTTTCTTTGCTGACTTCAACTTGGAGGAGGGCTTGCTTTTCTTTGTAGTTTTTGCTTTAATCTTGTCAATCATATCCTCGATAATCTAACTGGGCTTATGGTCAGGATCAAAATATTCAATATGCTCATAAAAATCCAACCATGGAGGTAAATGATCCATATTGGAGACATTCCACTCTAAAAGAGTAGTCTCATCATTGTTTCTTCCTTGTTCAAAATTAGCCCTGGGCCTTTTCTCAAATTTGTAGGCCTTATCTCCGTTCAGGGTTTTATTTCTTGTAGTGAAAATATCATCAAGATCATAACTCCACTTGTGAGGAATATAAAATAGACCTAACCTATCCAGGTATCGGTCAATTTGCTGACTCTACCCCTTATTAGTAATGGTGATATCCCTCAAGGTGTGGTGGGAAAGCAAAGACTTTCTTTTTCTTCCCAAACCATATTTTGAGTCAATGTACTCTGCTTGCCTCAAATATTCCAAGGTGAAGAGTCTCTTCGTGATAAAGTGGGTCAAAAGAAAAGGTTTACCCATGAAGCCATATAATCTTATGATCATGCCTTCGGTTAAAAAATACCAGTCCCCTTCCTCTGCATCTTTAGTCCTCAGAATATCTTTGGATAGGGGTGGCAATCTGGGGAAATTATCGTACATTATTTTAAGGGCCAATTCAAGAAATTCCAAATTGAACCTATAGTGAGACTCATTGATTTTTAAATGGTTTATCCAATAGTAAACTGGCATAGGGTCTCCTTTATCAGTCTTATCATTGACTGGAATCCATGGCATTATATCTTTAACAGCAACATAAAACATCCATATCAAGTTTGAGCAATGCCTAAAGCTAGGAGCATCGGTGCCCCTCTTCATGCTTACTAGTTGTTCATGTATTCTTTGGGAGTAGAAATAAATCACCCTTATCCCTTTCTTTGCCACCTCCTTTTCATACATCATTTCATTAGAGATACGATATGCAATGACGATTTTCCAACCATGAACCTCTTCATCAGATTCCAAACTTTCCATGTAGGCCAACATAGAGAAAAAAATAGGGGTTACAAACTTTTTGATATAAATAGGGACTTTAGGAAACTCTTCCTAGGGTTTGGTATTCAATTGCTTATAAATCCAATTCCTAAATGACTCGTTGTCATTTGTGAATAAAACCCAATTTGTTAAATAATTATAAAGGGTTTTGGTGGTACTGGTGGGTCAGATCCTAATGCAAAAAACTCATGACAAAAAGAGGCAGTAATGCTAAAAAGGGTCTCCCCCTTGTGGGTTTTTACTACCTTAGCCAATGGGTCGTAGAATTTCACTATTGCAGCTATTAACTCAGGACATGGGTGAACAAAATCACAAATATAAAAGGATAAGAAAGAAATAATGGAGCATCTACCTTCTACTAATAGAGCAATGTTATTTTTGTATCTGTCATTCATGCTCTTTCTTAGTTTCATCCTTTTGATGATGGTCATCTCCATATCTGCTACAACCTTGGCTTTATCAAGGTAAGGCACCGACGTCCTATCATCCAAATTTTCAAATTCTAGAACATCTTCTACAACCTCCGTGGGTGATTTCTTAGGAGCCATCTTATAGTAGTAAGATTTTGCACACTTTAATAAGCGAGAGGAACTTTAGAATGTTGTTATGCTTCTCTATATCCTCGTGGTCACTAAATGAACCCTGTGCAAGACTTTGTCACTTTTTATCTCCTAGAATGTGTATCATCCACCATAAATGCAACCACTACGCGATATGTTTATTGGCACACTTTGCCATCCTTCCATTATTTCTTTGGTGGCTCAAATGTGATCTTATTGGTTGAATTTTGAAATTGTGATGTGAGCTCATCATATCTCTTTGGCTACTCTTTGGTTCATGCACGAGTTTGTTAGAATTGAATGCAAGAGCACTCTTTAGCCTCCACATGTCATATTGGAACTTGTTGTTCAGCTTTGGACTTATTCCACTCCAGTTTCTTAAGAACTTTCCGAGTCCTCTTTGGTACTTGAGGCTTGCACACACGACACTCTACCTTTATTTTTCTCCAGCTATCTCCTACTTTGAGAGGTTCTCATATTAGCATCGTTCTTTGTCCTTATTTATGTGAGATAGAAACTGATAGACCACTCCATGGAAATCCAAATTTAACCATGTGGACTTGAGGGCAGAATTCCATTCCATAGAGTACACAACACCGTGTGTAGAATGGAACATTACCATGCATTTTGGCCAACACTTAGTCATTTCTTGCAAAATTTCTTCTCTCTTTTTTTTTTTTAGCATTTATTTGAAAAGAACTAATTACAAAGTGCAAAAAATAAATCAAATACAAAGTACAAAAAGGAAGGGGAAATATTTGTACAATGTATATACATATGTTACAATGAGCTCACTTCTTACATATAGTAGAGCTTGAGGTGGAAACCATTCACCGTAATTGGTTGTATGTTTCCCTCTGGACCATTCAACTGAAATACATTAGACCCTTTAGCTTCCACTATTTCAAAAGGATCATCCCAAAAGGAATCAAACTTTTCATGCTTACCTAGTTTTGACCTGTCAACATTCCATCTGAGAACTGAGTCTCCAACTTGGAGTTTTTTGAACCTGGCATTTTTATCAAACCATGCTTTAATTTTTGATGAATACTTTTGAAAATGATCATATGCTTGAGTTTTGTTCTCTTCCAATCGTAGCAAGTGTGTCAACCTGGTTTTAATTGGATCATCCTATAATTATTCTTCTGTAATGACAAGCTTAAGTACTGGGATCTCTAATTGAATCGACAATACCACCTATTTTCCATGTATGAGTGCATAAGAAGTTTTGATGGATTTTTTAATAGTAATCATGTCTACCCATAGAGCATGGTTGAGCAATAGGTGCCAACTCCTTTTGTTACATTCCAGAGATTTTCTCAAAATCCTTAATAGGTTTTTATTGGTAGAACTTGCAAGTCCATTACCTTGTGGGTAATAATTTGAAGTATTTTTAAGAGTGATACCATAATTGCTGGTCAACTCAATGTACTTGGATCCTATGAAAGCAGGGCCATTATCACTCACAAAATCTTTTGGGACTCCAAATCTAGAAATAAAATTCTCCATAAAGTTGATCACAACTTCCTGGTATGCCTTTTTTGTAGGAATGGCCTCCACCCATCTGGTAAGATAGTCTGTAGCTATCAAGATAAATGTGTGCTCTACTGAATAATTAGGATTTATAACTCCTATAAAATATAATACCCATTATTGTAAAGGCTCGTCAACTTGAATAGATCTCAGAGGAGATTAAGCATTTCTGGTTCTTCCAACATACCTCTGATATTTGTCACAAGTATGGGTAATTTTAAAATCATAATTGAACACATAAGTTCAATAATAGTCTGCTCTTATTATCTTAAAAGTTGTAACTCTACCCGAGCTATGACCACCTATTGATCCTCCATGGAATTATTCTATGACTCTTTTTTGTTGGTCCTCCTTCAAACATTTCATGAGAATACCATCCAAGTTTCTTTTGAACAACCCTTCAGGTAGTAATACATATTTTAGATCATGAAGTCTCTACCTCCTTCTTTGAGAAGGATTCATATTGGGTGGGCAGATCCCAGTTTGGAAATACCTGATCATTTGCTTGATCCAATCAAAATTTGGAGAGTGTACAATTTATATTTGATCCTCTTTTGTTATCTCACAAGTTGTCATTTATACCAATGTTGAAGCATCTATCAATCCTTGGTACAAGGATCTACCTCTTACCAGCTTGGTGGGATGTATTTCTACATCATATCCTGGATCCTAGTAATCCAACCAACCCTTTTATCACCTAGGTCACCTTGTAAAATAAAACTTCTTACATCTGGATGAACCACATATACTATGGTTTTGCTCTGTACCAGATATTGTCTAAACTTCTTTAGCGACTTCATTACAGTCAACACTTGTCTTTCAATAAATTTATATTTTACCTGATAATCATGTAAAGTTTGACTCCAAAAGGACATAGGGTGTTCATATCCTTGATTATCTTTCTGGGTGAGCACTGAGGCATAAATCTCTTCAACTCCATAAGCATAGAGAATAAAATATTTACTAAAATTAGGATTTATCAAGACTGGGGCTATTGCAATGGATTGTTTGATGATCTCAAAATATTGCTTCCTAACCTTGGTCCACTTGAATTCTGCATTTTTCTTGAGTAGTTCAGATATAGGCCTCACTTTCTATGCAAAATCAGAAATGAATTTCCTAACGAAATTGACTTGACCTAGGAAAGACTGCAAGGTATTCTGATTAGTAGGAAAAGGAATAGCTAGAATTGCTCTAATTATTTCTAGATCTATGGCCATACCTTCATTTGAGACCACATGGCCTAATAGTTTTCCCTCATGTACTACAAAAAATGCAGAAAATAAATCAAATACAAAGTACAAAAAGGAAGGGGAAATATTTGTACAATGTATATACATATGTTACAATGAGCTCACTTCTTACATATAGTAGAGCTTGAGGTGGAAACCATTCACCGTAATTGGTTGTATGTTTCCCTCTGGACCCTTCAACTGAAATACATTAGACCCTTTAGCTTCCACTATTTCAAAAGGATCATTCCAAAAGGAATCAAACTTTTCATGCTTACCTAGTTTTGCCCTATCAACATTCCATCTGAGAACTGAGTCTCCAACTTGGAGTTTTCTGAACCTGGCATTTTTATCAAACCATACTTTAATTTTTGATGAATACTTTTGAAAATGATCATATGCTTGAGTTTTGTTCTCTTCCAATCGTAGCAAGTGTGTCAACCTGGTTTTAATTGGATCATCCTCTAATTATTCTTCTGTAATGACAAGCTTAAGTACTGGGATCTCTAATTGAATCGACAATACCACCTATTTTCCATATACGAGTGCATAAGAAGTTTTGATGGAATTTTTAATAGTAATCATGTCTGCCCATAGAGCATGGTTGAGCAATAGGTGCCAACTCCTTTTGTTACATTCCAAAGATTTTCTCAAAATCCTTAATAGGTTTTTATTGGTAGAACTTGCAAGTCCATTACCTTGTGGGTAATAATTTGAAGTATTTTTAAGAGTGATACCATAATTTCTGGTCAACTCAATGTACTTGGATCCTATGAAAGCAGGGCCATTATCACTCACAAAAGCTTTTGGGAGTCCAAATATAGAAATAAAATTCTCCATAAAGTTGATCACAACTTCCTGGTCTGCCTTCTTTGTAGGAATGGCCTCCACCCATCTGGTAAGATATTTTGTAGCTATCAAGATAAACTTGTGCTCTACTGAAGAATTAGGATTTATAACTCCTATAAAATATAATCCCCATTGTTGTAAAGGCTCCTCAACTTGAATAGATCTCAGAGGAGATAAAGCATTTCTGGTTCTTCCAATGTACCTCTGATATTTGTCACAAGTATGGGTAATTTTAAAAGCATCATTGAACACAGAAGTTCAATAATAGTCTACTCTTATTATCTTGAAATTTGTAACTCTACCCAAGCTATGACCACCTGCTGATCCTCCATGGAATTATTCTATGACTCTTTTTTGTTGGTCCTCCTTCAAACATTTCAGGAGAATACCATCCAAGTTTCTTTTGAACAACCCTTCAGGTAGTAATACATATTTTAGATCATGAAGCCTCTACCTCCTTCTTTGAGAAGGATTCATATTGGGTGGGCAGATCCCAGTTTGGAAATACCTGATCATTTGCTTGATCCAATCAAAATTTGGAGTGTACAATTTCTATTTGATCCTCTTTTGTTATCTCACAAGTTGTCATTTATACCAATGTTGAAGCATCTATCAATCCTTGGCACAAGGCTCTACCTCTTACCAGCTTGGTGGGATGTATTTCTACATCATATCCTGGATTAGTAATCCAACCAACCCTTTTATCACCGAGGTCACCTTGTAAAATAAAACTTCTTACATCTGGATGAACCACATATACTATGGTTTTGCTCTGTACCAGATATTGTCTAAACTTCTTTAGAGACTTCATTACAGTCAACACTTGTCTTTCAATAAATTTATATTTTACCTGATAATCATGTAAATTTTGACTCCAAAAGAACATAGGGTGTTCATATCCTTGATTATCTTTTTGGGTGAGCACTGAGGCATAACTCTCTTCAGCTCCATAAGCATAGAAAATAAAATCTTTACTAAAATTAGGATTTATCAAGACTAGGGCTATTGCAATGGATTGTTTGATGGTCTAAAAATATTGCTTCCTAACCTTGGTCCACTTGAATTCTACATTTTTCTTGAGTAGTTTAGCTATAGGCCTCACTTTCTATGCAAAATTATAAATGAATTTCCTAACAAAATTGATTTGACCTAGGAAATACTGCAAGGTCTTCTGATTAGTAGGAAAAGGAATAGCTAGAATTGCTCTAATTATTTCTAGATATATGGCCATACCTTCATTTGAGACCACATGGCCTAATATTTTTACCTCATGTACTACAAAAAATGACTTCTTTGGATTTAGTGAGATACCAATTTCTCTGCACTTTTGAAAAACTTTTTCCAAATGAGATAGATGATCATTTTTATCATGAGAAAAGACTGTCATGTCATCTAGGTAAATCATAATAACTTTTTTATAAGTGTACCAAAGGCATAGTCCATGGCCAAATGTAGTTCCAGCATTAGACAACTCAAAGGGCATTCTCTGGTAGGCAAATGTACTCCATTTTGTGGTGAATGTTGTTTTGTATTGGTCTTCGTATTTTACCCAAATTTGGTTATATCCAGAGTAACCATCCAATAGTGAGAATATTTTTACTCTAGCTACCACTTGTAATAACTGGTCAATTTGAGGGAGGGGGTAATGATCCTTGAGGGATGCTTGATTCAAATTTCTAAAATCTATGCATAGGCATATATCCCCATTCTTATTTCTTACGGGTACCAATTTGGCTACCAAAGTGGAATGTTTTATTGGATATATTATCCTAGCCTTTAGTAGCTTTAAGAGTTACTCTCTCATAATGTCTTCTATCCTCGGATTGATAGGCCTCTATTTTTACCGAAATGGTTTAGCATTGGGTTCTAACTCAATAGTATGCTGGATAATCCTTTTGTCATACACCTTAAGGTCTTCATATGACCAAGCCATAGTGTCTTGGTATTTTAAGCATAAAGTTTTAATCTCTTCTTCTTCCTCAGGTGAACATTCGATTCCAACATTGAGCTTCTTTCCTATTTCAACCTCCACTTATTTATAGATCTTTTTACTGACCTTCATAGCTCCAACCTTCTTTCTATCTTCATTATCAAATAGACTTTCAAGGGTGACCAATCCCCTTTGAATATGATTATTTCTTAGTTGGATAAATTCTTGCTGATCTATTACCTCCAAGTCTTCCTCTTAGACAGTTGAGAAGCATGCTTCTCTTATCATAAAATCTAGAATTTATTCATCACTTTCAAAAACCTACTAGAATATCTGCTTTTCTGTCACTACAGGTCTAAAAACCATTTTAATTCCCTTGATATTCTTAGTTCCAAAATACACAGGAGGATTGAAATTAGCTCCCTTCGTTGCCAATTAATCTGCCAGGTTATTCTCTTCTCTAGGAAAAAAAACTT
This sequence comes from Wollemia nobilis, assembly GCA_028583015.1. NCBI lineage: Eukaryota > Viridiplantae > Streptophyta > Pinopsida > Araucariales > Araucariaceae > Wollemia > Wollemia nobilis. The sequence goes on from JAQPPZ010016610.1 coordinate 3,155,988, forward strand.
AGATTCAAGGCATCAAATGAATCCATTAGGTCCCATACCCTATTTATATAAGCTTTTAAGTAATGGTGCTTACTACTGCACTTATTCCTTACCTGATGGACTATCAACTCAGAATAACCATATATGTTCAAAATCTTGATGCCCATGCTTTCTTCTTACATCAATCCAAGGTAGAAAGCCTCGTACTCTACAACATTGTTAGTACATGACCATGTTAGCCTATAAGAAAAATTCTTTATTCCTTTCGAGTGGGATTGTAGAACCACACCAGCCCCTACACCATTTCTACATTTAGCACCATCAAAATGCATAACCCATGTTTCCTTTTTTCTTAGGGATTTATTAGAAATAGTAGGGAGTTTATTTTCCAATTCAGTTGTGATGCTCTCCCATACCAGTTCCAAATTGATTATAGTCTTCTATGAAAGGCAACTCATCTTCAATGTATAGCTCCTCAATGTTTTCCACTAGCTCAAAATCCTCCAAAGGATTAATATTACACAAATATTATTCAATAATTTCAATATGATAAGCAATTTTTCTCAGGTGTTATCCTTATCCTTTTCCCTTTGAAAGGGATTACCATGCTAGAATAATCCATGTACATACATCCCCTAGTTTTGCAGTAAATTATCTTGAGAGGCATAACCAAAATAGGGTTCTAAGTCCACCACCATTATTTCTTGCACCACCCTTACCTCGGGAGCTCTGTGCAACCTCATCAGTACATCTTTAATAACCCCAACTATCTTGACAGGTGTCCCATATAATTGCAACACTCCAAGACAAGACTAGGTATATTCCATACCCATTTCTTCACAGACCACCTTAGGCATAACTATGGTTGATGCTCCTAAATCAATCATACAATTTTGGACTACCCATCCTTCCATTCTTAAGGATATGTAGAAAGGAGGAGGTTTATTTTTTATAATAGTAGGTGCCATTTCTTTCTTTTCTAGTGGTATACTAAGGATGGTGGTGGTTGGTTTGTTCTGGGGATTTTTACTAAGGGAAGCTTTGAGTAGGTCAATCTGGCCAAAAATGAAGAGAGTGTCATACAGGCTAGATTTTGATGGAATCATTTTCATCTCCTCAAGAATGTTGTACTCAGACTTGGTTAGGGATAGCCTTTCAAGTCCTCTATCTGGCTCACCATATTTCCTTTTGTATTGTTAGGTTGCATTTAATATTTATCTTTTGGTAATAGAGGGGAACCTGAGCCTTTCTTGATCCTCACCCTTAGATCTCATTTTGTCCCCTCTATTTCTCTTTCAATATTTTTAGGGAGACTATCTGTCTTCTCCTTCCCTCTAGCTTGAGGAATAGGAAAAGTGTCACCACTTTGAGGAGGGAAGTCAGCTTTCTTTTGCGAAGGGACCTAGAATTGTCCCATATTATGGGGGTCTACTTGTAAAGCTTTCTTTCTAGACCTTTTCATAACAACAATTGGGCTTTCTTCCTCTAACTCTTTTCCAACCATGATTTGATCAAGGTACCATAACATATTAACCCTCCTATTCTAATTACTTTCATATTGATCCATAGCTTGTTTAACATGGTGTTGATACATCACACAATATTATGATTCATGGGGATCATTGCATACCAAACACCAAACATTTGCAAGATGGTATCTGCAGAACACTGTGGATCCTCATATGCTGCATTCACCCTAACACCAGTACTATTACTAGGATCGAGCCTTTGATATTTGTTTACATATGGGAATATCATCTGTTGTGACCTTTCCTGATCTCTATTTTCTATAAAATTCATTCTGTTACTCAAAGTTTTCATGGTATTTTGTATATCCAGAATAACAAACAATTCTTGAGAAGGTTGAGAAGGAATAGGAGAAAAAGGAGGTGTAGAGGATACAATTTTAGACCAATAAATCAGATTCATTTGTGAATATGGATATGGTAAAGAAAGGGGGTCCATGTAGGAGGAATTTGTGGGTTGCTCATGGCCACTATTAGTTTTTGAGTTATATGGAAACATGGTTTTGGGGGGAATTCTTCCCACATTGATTAGGATATTTTTAGCATGGACGATTGCATTATAAACTTGGGGGAAAGTTTCTACTCCAAATTATTGTGTTTGTAAACCTAGATCTGATCCTAAGGCTTGAATATAATATATATAAGCCAAACATGCAGCCGGTCTAGTAGTGGGGAGAATTCTCTTCCATGTTATGCTAAATATCAAATTAAAATCTTAGACAATTTCTTGCTAGGTTTTTTTCATGGTCGTAAACTAATTCAGCAGAGAAAAGGGATTAGCAGATTCATTAAATTCTTCTATGAACGTCTCAGCCAATGATTTCCATGAAGTGATAGAATTATCTTCTAGAGTTCTAAACCAATGTAATACCTTTCCACGAAAGGACTGGGCTAGAATTCTGACAATAATATTTTCCTCTTTTATTTTGTGGATTGCTGCCAGGTTCAAGATATCTTGGCTATTCTCATAAGCTATTTTCCCAAATCCATAATACATGGGGGTTGCCTTAGATATAGCCTAGGGAATGGCATCCATTTGGATCTAAGGGGCCTATTTGAATCCCAGTTAGGGTACTTCTAAAGTGGCTAATTAGGAGCCACATTATGTGCCATATTTTTGGTTGCAGGTCTTCTTTGGGTAACTATTGGGTTTTCTTCCATAAGCTCTTCTTCTTAAATAAAATTTTGATCCAAAATTTTGATAACAGCAACCCCTCTCAGAGGTAACTCACAATGAAAGAAATAATCAAGGTTGTTCCTCTTGAAATACCTGGTATACATGAAAGGGTACTGGTCTACAATATTTTTTTAAGGTCTTCTAACAAAGGAGTCACTAGGTAAACTTTATTTTCTCCACTAATAAGGTCAAGATAATTCACCAAATATTAATTCCTTCGTGTTGAGATAACAATAAATATTTATATAGGTTTCATATTCCCTGTGAACTGGTCCCACCGAGCATGCCAAAAACTACTGGGTACTGAATTACACCAAGTTTTCACTTGATACTATGACTGTCTATCTTCGTACTTTCTATCTAGGTTTACACCCGATAGCTATAGCTCAACACTCAAAATTGGATGGACTAAAATAGGGGTTTTCGATCCAACCTCCAAAGTAGGTTAGTTCATTGTCAAATTAGCAAGTTGTTGACACAATTATGCTCACTTAGGGTTTGCATTTTAGGGTAAGAGAAGGTTAAGGTTAGAGAGATGTGGATAATAGTGGATGGATAGGTTAAAAACATTGCACTACCATAAAAAGCTCCCAAAAAACCATGCTAAGGACATATACTCAAATCAAAATTTATCCCAAAACATATTGTTTCATATATTAAAGCACAACAAAGAAATGTTGCAGCAAGCAATTTCAATATCTAGGGAATGATAATCCAAATAAAAAAATTCACCAAACACTTAGATTTCATAGAAATATAATTCCTAACCACAAAAAAAATTCAAAAGTAGATTTCAATTACTTATAACAACTAGTAATCCAAAATTTGGCACAAACTAACCATAAAAGTATTTACAGAAATGCAACTTAGAAATTCAAACCTCTAACATCAAGCATGAGAATGTGAATTTGAGGTGAAGATCAATGTGTTGCTCCTTTCATTTAGCTCTTCAAGAATATTTACAATGATATAGGCAAACATGCTAGAGTAGACCCTTAAAAATGAGGGTTCGATCTCTACTTATAGTTTTTCAAAATATAGTAATCAAGAAACAATACACAAAATCTTGTTACAATAGTACAACAAAGATTTTAGCTGGCATTAGCTCATTGGTTCATCCTCTGAGAAATCTGCTAAAATAAAGTCCGTCATGACAGCTCGAGGTCTCTGTAACTTGTTGATCACTCAGTGGAACTAAAGCTTAGGCTGTAAAAGATCATGCATTTCTATCGATCCTTCTTAGGAGTGAATTACCATAGTCAATTTGTAACCGCATTTAGTTTGATCTTCTTGGGAACCCTTGATGCTTCATCTTCTGGTCAACTATTACAATTCTGATGCAACAATATCTTTAAAACAACCAAGATTTGGTAGATTAACCTCCACTGTTGATCTTCTTCATCACATGATTCAAATTCAATCCAGCATAAGCTAAATGCCATTCCACTTTAAAATTGATGACATCATCTTTCTTATCAAAAACAACAGAATCTCCAATCCGGATCTCTGAACCTTGAATCTGCTCTAGGATCTTAATATTCAACATTATATTCTTCAATATGCATTATATTCTTCAATTTGGGTCCATTTATAGTCACATACTTCTTTCGTCATGAATCCACATTTTTGTTATTCCATCACCCCATATTATATTCATTCTGGAAAGGGAATACTTGTTCATCCCTTGAATCATCAATCCACACTTTTTTACCAGTGACATCATCATCTCCTTGAAACTTTTGCGGATTTGAAGGTAGCATTAATTCGGAGTTGAAAACAAAATGACCTTCTCGGAATCACCATTCCATGCTTTTATGTTGCTAACATCATCATCTCTTAGGAAATTTTGTGGATTTGGGATTTGTCTTCATTCTGAAGTTGGAGTGAAGTCACTTGAAATCACTCCAAACATGAAAAATTCACTAACTATTGAGCGAATTCATATCTTCTGACCTGGTTCCACTTCAAAGCATACTACAAGGTTTGTGGAATGATGATTTTATCACTTAGTCAAATTTATATAAAATTTTACTAAGTATGTGGTCATTTTGGGCCGACATGTGTATTCCCTCATTCCCTCTATTATAGTTGTATAATTTCTTGCATGTGGTTGTGTCTCTATTATAGGTTTCAATTTATATTTATGCATGCATATGAAAGTTAAATTGTCTCATTATATAAGGACCTATATTAATATTTAAGAATTATTCATGTGTTTACCTTCTAGATAAAATATTATAATTTTCAAATTCTTGTCTAGAAATTGTGTCTTCAATAAAAATACTGATTAGATCCTAGAAACCATTCCTGAATAGATTCATATTTAGCACTTGGTTGTACAAAATTTATTATGAGGTGGTATAAATCCTAGAGCATAAGTTTTATGTATTTATAGCATCCATAACAAAGTGATAAAAAACATCCTCATACTCATATGATAAGTACAAGGACCAAGTTATCTCAAATGTAATCCCTTTCAGATACAACTTTAATAGTTTTATTAAATTAATCAATTTATTATCTTCTTAATATACTTGTTTCAAGTTATAGAGGTAGACAATCAACATAGAAAGATAAAATATTTTAAACAAACATAATGATATCCAAACTATGTTGATGTTCCTAATCATTAATTTTCAGCTTCCATTACACGCTAAATAGGATTTTCATCAAACACTCATCCTTTGATGTTTTTATTCTACATCTAAAGCTTTAATTTATATTTATTTTGATAAGATGAAATAAGGGGTTTTGAAAGGTTCTTCGAACCTTTTAAAAACTGGAGTTAAAACATACTAACCATGGCCCAATAAACATTTGGTTGAGATTAAATACAATAAAAATGAATAAAAAAAACCATCCTCCACCACCATGGGATAACCAAAGAAAACTTGCAAGCCCTGGGGCAACTACCACCTAGGGGAAACTTACAATCAGGATCTGACTAAACCACCCTAAACCCAAATAGGACCCAAATAAAAAGGAAGTAAAAATCGACATAGAGGAAGCCTGAGATAAGGTAGAGGCACAAAAATAAGGGAACCTAGAAGCAACGTCCTTAGTTTACTTTGTTATCCATTTTATCTTTAACAACAACCATTGAAGAGTCAGGTTGGTCCCTGTTAAGCAAGACTTTGATAGATTTAGCACAATAAATTGCCACCCTCATAATATTAAAGATAGAATTCTACAAATTAATTAATGTATCCCTGATAGGATTACAGGGGGGAATTTTTGGCTTCTTTAAATGAGTCTTTGATTTAGGCTTAGGAATATAATCAATATCATTCTTGAATCTAACTTTATTTTTAGCTAAAATAGAGTCTTCCTCTAAAACATCCACCATACCTGGGATTTTTAAATTCTGTTTAAATACCAAATGCTTAGACCTCCTCATTTTAGTCCCACTTCCCTCTAAACCCACAATAGGGGATACCAAAAGAGTTTTATTTTGAATCCTAGTCAAAGGAGAACCTAGAATAGGGGTAACATCATGTGTCTAGACTTAGAGCTTCTTATCAAACCAATTAGAAGAGTGTTCAAGTCTTCGGATGAATCATTGAAATCCCTAATGGTAAGGCCAATGAACGTTATAGTGTCCTCCTCTTCATGATAAACCATATCATTCCTAGAGGATGAAATCTTGGTGGACTCACTAGAGGAAGAATCAAAATCCTCCAAAGAGTCTAACAATTTTACAAACATAGAATTGGCCAATAGGCTGACCAAAATACCAGCTCCTGATAGATATTTTGACATCATCACATAATAAAATATGATTTTAAACAAAACTTGGTGAAGGGGGTTGTTGAATTTACCTTTTTGAACCCTCATGGTCAAATTTTTCTAAGAGTTAAACAAGAATGCTAGGACATTCATGGCTCTTTTTTGCCAAAAATGGTTCAAGAACATGAAGTGAAAACTTCTTAGCATCTCTTGATATTTGTCTAGAGTATAGTATTTCATGATTAATAGAGCAATATGGTCCTAAGGGTCCTTTAAGGACCCTCTTTTGAATCCATTTTGGTACTCTTCCAAGGACTCACCAGCACTAAGGAAGTTTTGGACCTCCTAGTTAGGGAATGTTTCTCCCTATTATGGTATGCATTGTTGCCTGGAAGACCAGTGGATTCAAAAATTATCTGGATAGAGATAGAAAACTTGAGCCCACCAACTTTAACCTTACCATAATTCCATGAAAGGGCTATATGTCTAGACATGAGGAGGTGATATCCATTAAACTTCTACAAGCATTTTAGAATACCCCTTTGTTTTAGAATCTTCTTCGAATTGCTATCAAAAAATAGGCTGATGGGTTCCAAAATGGTCTCCTCTCTATTATTTGGACCCATGTTGAATGAATTTTGATTCTCTATCCTCCACCATATTTTAAAGGTTATGAGGTACCATACCCTCTTGAAGCACCACCAGTAGGCCCCCTCCTAGAGAGAACCACTCAACACTCTTCAATCTTGCTAAGGGAGGATAATAATTATAGCACAAGGTCCATTCCTGACTATTTGGTAAGGAAAAATGCTAAAATTAGCTTCTTAAATGAGAGTATTCCTAATTTTATGAGGTATGTGATAGTGAGGGCAAGACTTGGATTCTTCATGAATCTTAATACTATCATCAATAGCAAAGGTCCGGATCACACAACTAAACATCTTGATTCTGGCAACATGATAGGAGGAATAATACAAGGTAAATTCTATGTACAAAAACTAGGAGGGACCAAAGCTTTGAGTCATATGTCTAAATCCAAGTTGAGATCATGTTCCATCTTCAAATACTAAATTGTTACCTATCTCAAGAGCCCAAACCCTAAGATAAATTGTGATAGAAATCATGTGAGTAGGGATTTTTCCCTCATAAATATTTCTTTTATTATGCCAATCAGTCCCCACAACTATATTATTTGGAGTGTTATTCCAATTTTAAAGGAACATAGAGCAAAAAATGGCCAACTCAACCTCAGACTCTCTTCTTGAATTTTACCCTAAACCCCTATTCTTAGATTAAAAAAACTTAACCCAAGACTTCCCTCTTGGAAGTAACAAGTAGAGAGAAAAAGTAGGGCATAGAATACTTGGACAACTATATATATCCTTGCTACCCTTACCCTCCTAAAATACTATAATCCTCCAAGCTTCTTAGACCCTGAGAGAAATTCTCCTATCAAACACGAAAACCTGCTTGACTCACCCCCAAGTTAGCCATGAAATTTGTGGACTTGTTACCTTCATGAAAAATGTGTTGGAATATTACTCCCATGAAAATATGAGAGTACCTTTTAGCTTCAAGAATCATGTTTGCAAATAAAATGCTTATAGAGAGGCTTTCCTTCATATGGTTGATGGTGACAAGGGAGTCACCTTCCACAATGACTTTTTGAGGGTCCCAAAAATTGATCAACTGAATACCATGATATAGGGATCTAAATTCAACAAACTATCTAGAGTTGATACTCATATTTTTAGCATAGACTAGTAGGATTTCATCCCTATGGTCCTCATAATAGCCCTTATGCCAACTCTACTAGGATTACCCTTCGAGGCACTATTGAAATTCAACTTAATCCAATCAATAGGAGGTGGTTTCCAAATAGTATGAAATCTTGGATTAGCAGTGGTGGGAAACAATGGCCCAAAATGAATTTGGAAGCCCAAAAATCTCTCCAAAGAGATCTTAGAATCCTTAGATTTGGCATCTAAGAAATAGAGGTTCACATTTTCCACCATTGCAGAAATGCTCTTGGAGCAAACAAAGTCAATCGAATTGGACACATTATTGAGCACCCACTGATTACGTCCTTCCATACACCCCACAAAATATGAACTAGACTAAAGGTATAGAACAAGAAAATATATGAGGAGGAAAGGAGAAATCCATTGAAATAGGAGGTCAAAAAGAATGAGGAGGGACCCAAGAGAGACCCAATATCTTAAAGGATTCAAAGATCTCCTTAGTGAACTAACATAAATTGAACAAGTGATAGGAAGTTTCCTCATTTGCACCACAAAGGTAGTAACAATTAGGAAGGATCAAGCCTTTGGTATGAAGCTTGTCAAGGGTGAGAGCCTTATTATACATTGCCAACCAAAGAAAATTTTTGACCTTAGGGATCAGAACTAGACTAGGTGGCAAAGGAACCAAGGGGGACCTAGATTCACAATCAGGTTAAAGGTAGACTTAATTGAAAAGGACCCATAGGATGTTTCCTTCCAACATAGAGAATCATATTCAACCTCTAGATTAAGAATGTAAAGGTTTAGAAGATTAGATATAAGTTTGAGAGCATTATATTCATCTTGTGAAATATGAGGGTGGCTCAAATATCTCCACTTCCTAAAAACTAGGGAAGCCACAATAAAGTCTACCACTTTGGAACCAAAGAACCTTCTACATGAATCTTCAATAATTACTAATTCAAGGAAGGATGCTATGTGGAATCCAACAACTAGGGTTCATTCTAGGAATCATAATTTTAGGCTTTAATTTAAAATTTAATAACTATTATTTCAAATTAATTTCAATCATACTATTATTTTATTTAATTATGATATACTTTTTTTCTTTTTTAATGTTATTGCTATAAGTTTTCCAAGTAGATTTTTCCAATTACATGTTATAGTAAAAATAATCTAAATTTCCATATTGGTAATAATGGATGTAGTTGATATTTGTGCACATATTGCATCCTCACAAGAAAGTATTACTAGAAGCACCTCAGTTTTTTATTCTCTCGAATACTTTTCCTCGACATATTGCCTAGAGTGGAATCAAATTTGAGTAATTAACACTACTCATTTGGAAAATACTACACATATTTTGTGCAAGTATAATATATTAAAAAAGAAAACTTAATTAATTTTTCTTTTTCTATGTTACAAACTATACTTTAGTGTATGAAAGGGAAGTAGTCAAAATATTCCCAGTAGTTTCTAGATTGACCTTGTAAGGCTATGTTTTACACTTAATATATAAATAACATTTTCTTTCCTATTTAATTGTATTCATCAATTTTATAAATGAATTTACCCCAAATATTTTGTTTGCATAACTAAACACACATGTTTTTCTATCTATTTAATTGGTATGTTTTGAATCTTTTATATAGTAGAAGACCCAAAATCTATTAAATGTAAACCATAAAAATATGCATAGTTATAAAGACTACTTGTCAGAGTATATTTTTTATAGGATAAAAAATTAATATATTGTGTTTTTATAAAATTATATTTAAAAATCCTAGACATAAATGTAGGGAAGAAAATAATATTTGGGACTAAAGAATTTCATTCGTAGAGACAGAGGGAATCAAAACATTAGGACATACCTGGATATTTCCTTCCAAGATTTCTCGATATTAGACCCTATTTCTCATCAATAATCCTAGACATAATTGTTTGGGGGATGTGTTACTTGATCCTATTGATACATGTGTGGAAATTTTACCTCTTGATTCATCTAACCCAAATAAGGACCTTTGTGTTATGGACAATCACTATGATTCTACCTTGGGCAATGATTTTGAGATATCATTCTAGGGTAGGGATAAAGAGATACTACTATGTGACCTGAGGCCTAGGAAAGGCAAAGCAAGTGCAACACCTAGTAGAATAACTAGGAATAAAAAATGGTCAATAGATGTTGGCTCTATATCCAGATCTGGGAGATCAAAAAATGAAGATATCAAATAAAGAGAAATAGAGGTGTGTATTTCAAATGGCACCTAAATAACTCTAGACTTGGGTGGAAAAAATAAACAACAATCCAAACCCCAAAAATTAAAGTTACCTCATGGAATGTAAGGGATATCAATTCCCCTTCTAAGAATAAAGTTGTATTCATCAAAGGAAATAAAGTCAAGACAACAAATTTCTTTGAGTTTGCATGAGGAAATGGAGTTGGTGGCCCATGAACTTGATTGATCTTACCTTTTCCTAATTTACTAATAAATTTGGTATCTTCATGTTAAGATCTTGCTCTATAGTGGTATTTTGTGTTGGGTATTTAGTAATATATTTTAGATAGTCTTGGTTGATGGATTCTTTTTGTGTGGCTCCTTTGGTGGGTGTTTTGTGTTCTCTTTTCTTGTTTCAATTTTTGAGATTTAATGTTTAATATGTGAAAGGAAGTGTAAAATATTTGGGGAACCTCTCAAACCCCCTTCCCTCTACCATAATAAAAAAAGTTACAATTATGATATCTCACAGTTAAAATTCCATTCAATACTAGCAATAATCAATTCCTAGAAAATAATAATAATAAAGTAAAAAATCTAAAGGAAATAACTTTTTAACACCCATAGATTGACCTCACAAAGCGAATATAAACTCCATAAACTTGTTGGAAAAAATAATTAATTTAAAATTAAAAATGAAAATATTTTTTGCTAACTCCAATCACCACAAGCTTTCAAAATATAATTGAAAAAATATATTATATATATATATATATATATATCACAATTAAAATTATTTTTCCCAAAAATGTACCACTAAAAAATTTGAATTGACTTCAATAATTAGTAGGTACGGCCCAACCTAGTTGTTAAATCTATGTAATAGGTATTGGATGCTTCTTTATGGTATTCTCAAGCATGTACCAAAAATCACCTTTGCTCTACATCAACATGTTGACATGTGTAGAAATAGTTGCTAGTGTCTAGGTACCATCTATATTGGAACCTTTGTATCTAAGATCCCACCTAGTTACCTTGCTTACTTTTCATTGATTCCTTCTCATTGAAAGTTGTTAGGGAATATGCACCAAGGGTAGAACCATTATATATAGTTCCCTATCCTCATTGTTAATAATACCCTTGTGTCCTTTTAAAGCCACTTCCAACTAATATAGAAACACAAACACAAGATTAGATATGCATACATATGCAAATATGGCTTTATTTTTCCTATTAAATTATTATTTTTTATATCACTAAGCTAGTAAAAGTAGATGTATATGAAGGTGCAGAAATATCCTCTTTGTCTATGGTCGTCTCTTACCTAATAATTGAGCTAGGGATTATATAAATTGTAAGAAAAAATATGGATTGGTAAGCTTAATAAGATCGAATATGTATATGGGGGGTTGTAGAATTAGTGATATAAGTTATGGTTTGCTATATTTTTAGTCTTGGTAAATGGATTCCATGCTAGCTATTTTAAAATTGGGCATGGTATTCACCAAGGGGATATAATATCAACATATCTTTTTATTGTTCTTGTTGAGGTACTAGGAAGATCTATTTTAGAGGTTGTAGAAAGTGGACGAGTAGATGGTTTCAAACCAGTCTCGATATTAGACCCTATTTCTCATCAATAGTTTTTTGATGATACTTTGTTATTCTCCTACTTATTTGTCCCTAAAACTAAAGAGTTAAAAAAATTATAGTGTCTTATGAAGAAGTTGTTGGTCAAAAAGTGAACTTAAAAAGTAAAGTTTATTTTATCAACACCCTGACTGGCAAGAAAAGAAATATTACGAGTATCTTTGTGTGTGATAGTGGAGAACTCATAGCCATGTATTCGGGTATGCCTATGCTCAAAGGAAATATAGAGTTGCATCTTTGGAATCCAATTCTAGATATACTAGCAAAAAAGTTAAAATGTTGGAGAGGAAGTCTTCTTAGTCAGGTAGGTAAAGCTCACCTTGTGAAGTCTTCTTTATAGAGTATTCACACTTATTGAATGTCAATTTTAAATATTCCAATTAAAATAAGGATTAAAATATAGCAACTTCAAAGATCCTTACTTTAGTATGGATCACAATATAGAAGGTGCTTTGTCCTAGTTGCCTGAGATCAAATATGCTCTACTAAAGATGTAGTAGGGTTGGGATTTAAAAGGATAAAACAAATGAATGAAGCCCTGATGGGAAATATTGGATGAAAATTATTAGCTTGAGTGGGTTAAATCCTCAAATCTAGGTATTTATGAAATGGGAAAAAAATGTATACTTCAATGACTTGCCTGTTAGATCTTCCTTTTGGAATAGTCTTGTGAATATTAGAAATTTGTTATGTAAATGAATTTCAAGTGAAATTTTGGAAATATAATTAGATTAATAACATTACACTATTATAGGACTCAAATTTAAGTGCCTTGGAACCTACTATGTCCCTCTATTTTGGTATCAAATTTGTTGATTATATAACAACCATAAATAGTGAAAAAATCTAGAAATATTTATCTGATCTAGGTTTAGATCCAAAATTGGTTGGCCATATTAAAAATCTAAAAATATGGTTTTATTTGTATCCTCTATTGTCCTCCCATTTCAATGATTTTGTCATTTGGAAGGAGAAAAATAATGGAATATACTCTATTAAGTCTAGATACCATTTTCTTGAGATAAAAGGTAGAGGATAGTTTCTAGTGAGGAAAATCTATATTAAAGGGCTAATCCCTAAAATAGCTTTATTCTTATGATTTGTGGATCAAAATATAATATTAATTATTGATAAATTACACAAAAGATACATCTCTATTATAAATAGATGTTATTTGTATGAAAATAATTAAGAATCAGTTCATTATCATTTTCTCAAATGTTCCTTTGCTAGAAAAATTTTAGAGAAGGTTTTGGAACCCTTTGATGTTCCTTGGGTCTTCCTAGACACTATAGGAGAATTATGTGTGTAGTGGGATACTCCTTTAAATAGTGATAGATTTAAACCTCTATAGAGGTTTTGTTTCCCCTATTTTCTTTGGGGAATTTGGAAGGAGTAGAATAATAGGGCTTTTGAAAAGAGGAAAAGAGAGGCTTATGTGGTTGCTTTTCATACCCTCAATGCTACTATGGAGAACTCTAAGACCCTTTACTTTATTAAGGATGTTGAAATTAGAATAAATAAATCCATTATTCACTATAATTTGAAGCCTTTAATCTATATGAATTTATTGAGATCTTTAAGGTTAAAAGTTAATCGGGAACCCCCTCCAAATGGGTGGATCAAATTGAATGTGGATGGCACTATGGAAGAGAACCCAAGGTATACAAGTATGGATTGAGTTTTTAGGGATTCTAGGGGGATGGTTATGCAAGTCTTTATTGAACCTCTATCCATCCAATCCAACCATTTCATTAAGGCTCAAGATTTTTTCATAGGGGCTAAGTTAATAAAATAAGGGTGTTATAGAACATTATCATGGAGGGAGAATATCTAAAACTTATAAATAATTGAAAGAAATATAAGAATTTGGTTGGATAATTATAGATATGGTTGTGGGGATGAAATAGATATTGCGATCATGTCACAACCTTCAATTGAATAATATTTATCAGGAGGGGAATGAAGCTATAGATTTATTGGTAAACATGGGGGTGGAGGATCAAGATATTATTATATGGGAAGATAATTTACCATCTCAACTTATTGAATTTATGGCTAAGGAGAAGCCAAAGCAAGCCAATGATGTTCAATTTCCAGTTGGAAGAAGCTAAATCTTGGGGATCAGCTCTTGGGGTAGACTATTATGGATGACCCGATCCATATGTGGTAGATTGTTATGTATGCAAAGTCAATTGTTATTTGGTTACTCTTGTTATTGGTGTAGTTTATGTGTTTATTTTTTGGGCACTTTAGGTTGGTTTTTTATTAGATGGACCTGGAATCCTATTTTCTTTGTATTTTATGATATGCTTGTAAGGAATTTTATGTAAAAGGGATGAGGCAATTTCAGAGAGAGAGAGAGATAGAGAGAGTTATGATAATATGGGATTATATTTATATTAGAACAAGTTTCTCAATAATTTTTTAAAATTAAATTTTATGATACAAGTTTTTCAATATGGTTTACGAAAAAATATGTACAAGTTTTATTTTTGAAAATTAGTTTTTAAAATGGGTTGTGTAGCAAATAGACTATGTTTGATATTGTTAAATTAGGGTATAGAAAATTTTGTAATAAATACAAAAACATATATATGAAATACATTTGAGATGAAAAAATAAAAGAAACATCTAGGATCAAGAAATTGAATCCATAGACTAGCACTTTTAAAAATTATATACAATGAAAAAATTTGTCACTTACCTTATGGAAAATTTGTTCACTAGAAAAAAAAAGAGAGAATAATAAATTTATTTGGATGCATAAGAAAAAGCAAGATATTATAGAAAAATCCATAAGCAAGAAACAAGAAGCATAAAAACAAAAACAAAAGAAAAACTTGCTTATAAAGAAGCAATCTTATCCAAGACAAAAATGATATTAACCTAGTCATGAGCAATATATATACATATACATGAATACATATATATATAAAAGTAAAAAATATATAATAGGAACTTAGTAGAACCAAAAAAATAATATTATATTTTTTATTTTTATTTTATTGGGATAAAATCGAGATTTTGAAAGGGCCTAAACCCTTTTATAAAATTACAATTATAGATACAAAAATCCTTCTTACTAAAGGTAACATAGGTCCAAAATTCCTCCTAGCTCACATGCCTAGGGATTTATAGGTCATTTAAAACCTTATAGATATCTTACAACTAATTCTAAATAAACCACAAATATCTAAATCAAGCACAAAAATAGGGTTTTTCGTTCACCCCAAACCTTAAAAACACTGAAAGATAAATTTAAGTCAACATTTTGTAGTATTTTAGATCTCCCTTCCCTATGAATCCTTTGAATCTAAAATCAGCTTTAAAATGATAATAAAATAACTATGTTACATTCTAAAGGAATCTACCAAGGCAAATGACATGATCAAGTTACCTTACTTTGCCTTTGTACTGCATGGTATCCTAGTCAGTATTTCCTCATCAAGCTAGAACACCAGATCTACACTTGATCAAGGATAAGGTGGGCTGAAAAAAATATTCACCATATAAAATTCCTCTTCACTATAGAAAAGTCCCTTTTCATCATAGAAAAACCCTCTTCACAATAGAAAATTTTTCTTCACCATAATAAAACCCTCCTCCAGAGAAAAATCCTTCTTCACCAGAGAAAAAACCCTCTTCACCACAAAAAGTATATATTAACATTTTTGTTTAATGCTATTGCTATTGAATTTTATGAGGAAGCAATGAGAAGAGTTTATGGTAAATGTAACAACCCAAGTCTACTCACCTGGTTGTACCACAATAAATAGCCAAGCAATTTTACAAGGTATATATTTTTTATTTAAAATATATTTTTTATTCCTAAAAGTGCTTTCATGTTCACAGTAATTACGTTGCATCCATAGAATCAATATCAAAAAATCTAATCAGTACAAACATATCATACCACTTTTGGGTTTCTAGACTGCTGCAAATAGCCACCCAAGTGGACAATATTGGCCAAATCCTATAAAGGTGCCATTTTGTGGAATTTGACTTATCTTATTTAACAACCTCTTGTAATAGCATGAGGATCAAACCATGGCTATGATTATCCTCTAGGGACAATAACACCTAGAGGATGGATGCAAATTTCCCCATATCTTATCATGTGTTCAAGTCGTTCATCATTTTTATTACTTTTCTAAAATGAGCAGCACAACTAAATTAACAGAATGGCATCTAATTTCAAAATAAAAGTATAACTTTTCCTTTCACCTTTCACTATTCTACCAAACACAAGGAAAAAATGATAAATATATTCTCAACATAAATGATTCAACCACCCTTCTTGGTTCAAGCTCATTGAGCTTAGCAACCCGTGATCATTGTACACATGAGTTTGGGTTGATTTTTAGAGCTAAGTTTAATTTATACTTAAGCCTTAACATGTACACGTAAGTTAGACTTATATGATAAATGAAACCCCATTTTACACAGATTTCAATTCTTTATTCCAAATTTATCTCCTAGTTAATTAAACTCTTGATTTTTCATAAAACATAAAATACTTAAATATGATTAAGACATTATCTGGTAAAACATATATCATAGAGAAGTAATATAGTTTACTTAATGCCTGAACTGAACTAATTTGTATGCTGGGAGAACAACTATCTGAGTGTTTATATTGATGACATAACATTAGGTTTTGTGCTTGCAATCAAGTGCAACAACTAATATTCTTCAGCATCTTGTCCAGCACATGTTGATCAATGAAAAACTAAGTTAATTGATGTAATTTCAATCTAAGTCTTAGTCTTCCATTGGTTGCACTGGTGACCAGAAAGATACATCAAGATATAGGATGTTAAAATTGCAATAACTTGCTTGCTAAGCCTTGGTTATGGGATAACTAAAAGGGTTACCAGTAAATTCTACCTTCGAGAAACACAACATGTGAATTGATAAGGAATTAAAAATCCCAAATAATAAATTAATTCCAAGATGATTTGCATTAGAAAAATAAGTGCTTAAATAAGCACAATTTACATATATAGATCCTCAAAACAAGGAGGATAATATGATCTTCTACTAACTAACCCTTAACTAGAAGCTTGCCAACTTTTTATCTAGAAGACATTGGCCAAGTTCTACGTGAGCAACAAAGTCTCACATTACAATAAGACTTAAGACTAAGTCTTATCCTAAGGTTTTATTAAAAATAAAATAAGCCCCTAAAGACTGAGTTCTAATAAGCCAAAGCCTAGTGATATAAACCTAAGCCTATCACATAATATCCATATCATTCCTCCCAACAATAGAAGCATTGGACCCCAATGCTTTTACAAGAATTTAGGAGAGAAGATATACAAGTGCCCAAAATTGAAATCCTCCAAAGTGGTTCAGAAAAGAAGAAATATAGATGATGTACAAGAGCCCCAAGGAGATCACCACAACTCCATAAAAGGGAGCAACAACGAGCAAAAAACATGCTCAAAAAGGGTCCATTGAGGAAACCCAATGGGATATCAAGGTCGGTTGCCTCTTAAGTCAGCCTCTAGCTGACCCAACCAAAAAGCGTGCACCCATCTACTATATTGTGTCATATTCATTCATTCAAAGCATAAAATGACAGAATTGCATAGATTCAATAAAATTGACTTTCTTGTATTAATAAAGAATCTTGGTTACAACTATGCCCCTCTTAGGGTCACCCAAATGACAATACGATTAATACAATGCTAAATCCCTTAATAGGGTAGGCACACTAATAATGCTTTTCACTTGGTCACAAACTTCTCGAGGGTGGAGGTGCCCTCTTCTTCACGTTGGGGACGAAACTTGATGGTTGGTTCTCCTTTGAAAATGTTCCCTGCGGTCAAGAAACAACATGGAAGTGTCAAAAATATAGGTAACCTCTCATGATGAGGCCCTTTTAGGTAAATTGCATAAAGACCCCATTAAATGTGCATAATAAAAAAAACATGAAAAGTGCTTCTAAATTATGTTAATTGCATCAAGATTCATATATTTGCATGAAGGAAAATAATAGCTACGCTATGCATGGATCAATTATGTAAAATAAGGCATGAAAGTGCATAAAGAACCCATTAATGTCCTAATTGAAGCATAACATAAAGAAACTAATCTAACCTAATTATAATAGTCAGAAGTCTCCTGAACTATAATTAATCCATGAAAATAGTGAATCTAAGCTAATTAATTGGACAAAAATGAAAAGGGGAAGGTTATGTTATGCTTCAATTATCTAAGCTCTGGTGAGTGGTCTGCACTGTAAACCATGGCTAAAAGCCACGGTTAGCATTTTGATAGGTTTACCCTCAATTCCAAGGATAGTGAGCTTGACCTCCTTGTCCAAATTTATTTTCAATGGTCACCTTTGGTGTCCTCAGACTGATTTTGCGGTTGATTCGCTATGAAGGGCTTTCGTTTGCCTAGATTTATGTTTCTTAGCTCTCCTAGACTTCGAGGGCATCCATAATGCAATTCATTATGAATCTTGGAAAGTAGGTGGGGGATAAGTGCAATAGCTCTCTCTTAGTATACTCGGTTGAGTGTACAATTCAACAGGGCTCCACTACTTAAATATCCAATGCTCTCTCTTTCTTATTTGACCTAATTTTGAGGGGTACTTATAGGACTACCCAAGGGCTAGGAGTGGCTGCATGGAGAATCCAAGATCAAGAAGGGGTGGTTAGGATAGTTGGATTGGAAGCTTTCACCCTCTAACCACCTTCTTCTAGAACAAATGGTTTTTCAAACCGATTTGGCTCGGATGAAGGCCAACTGAACTTCAGTTAAGACCATAGGTCACATCTATGTTTTAGACTATAAACCATAGGCCTCAGTCATGGTTCAGCCTATAAATCATAGGTCTGGGCTATGATATAGACTGATTAGGCCAAGGAGCCCAAATTGAGTGGTTAGAACCACTACTCTATCTTGGAGTCTATCCAAGATCTTCCATATGGTCTTGTAGCATGTCCATATGAGTAGTCACCCTCGACATGACACATTTTAGGTTTCTACAAATGCCCCTTTTGATATGTGTTGTGAGATAAAAAAATGCTAAGAAAAATAGACCTCCTAAAATGATGTTGAAGGTTCTATGATGATCATTAGTCAAATCAACATTAGATGCCCCAGGTCCTACAAAAGGACGCACATCCTGGAATCATTTCTTCCAACTCTTTGGAGGCTTAAACTTGAAAAGCTTGCACTCGCCATCAGTCATTTGGGTAGCATTTGATGCTACAATAGGAGTTAGGCCTATATAATTGAAAGGAGATGAGATACAAACAAATTATCATATTTGCTATTTTCTCCAAGCAAAGGGGTAAGCTTATGATAACTATTGACTATAATTCACAAGGATGAACATAATTTTGACAATATCAAGGGATCTACAATTTTAGGGATATTCTATTGATTTTGATTATGATTTGATATTATGACTACCCCCTCAAGTGATGAGTCAATGAGGGCAATGCCAATGATTAAAGCGACAATGTCACTTGACCACCATGGATGATCTGAACAAATTTAGATTTGAGCAAATTAATGCCTTGGCTAGGCCTAGTTCGGCTTTTGATTCCAACTATTAATAGTATTTGCACATTCCTATCCCATGGAGAAGTCAGGCTACAATAGTCATCTTAGGAAATAAAATTGATACAAATCCAACTAGATTTGTGTTGAATCAAATTATCGATGATTTGCTGAAAGATGTCATAGAAGAAATGACATGCAATGCCTCATTCCCATGGAGTAGTCTGGCCTTGAAGGTCTTCTTAGGGTTTGAAAAGAAGTATATCAGATCAACGATGACAATTTTACCCCAAATGTCCTTATGGTAATTTACTCATCTTGTCGGATTACATGGAGCGCAAGTCTCTACAACCGCAAAGTGTATAGGGTAAATTACTGAATACGAGGTGCATTTAGTGTTTTCAATTATTTGATTTTTTGAATGTTTTGAATTGTGAATTGAGTTTATTTATTTTTCTGGGAGATGCGTCGCTCCATGAAAGTATTGTCATAGTGATGACCTCGGTTGAATGTACTTTATAATCTCAGCCACATATTTGATTTTTAATTGGACCTTGATGCTTTATTATAACCAAATTTCCAAATTGATTGACTTTATTGAGTTTTGATCCCTTAGGATTTATTTATTTATCATTTAAAACCTTCCCATGGTGGTATTTTATTAAATTGCTTGCTAGTTGCAAACCCCGGCTAGGGTTTGCGGTTCCCATTTGCAATTTTGGGAACTGCGACTAGGGCCTGCGGTCCACACGAGATATGAGAAGCTTATAAAAAGTATAATTTTCAAATTTCTCTCATTATTCCCTAATAGTGACTTGCAATCTAGAGCTCTAATAGTGATAGTTGATAAACTGACCTACAACCTACCAAACTCCACACTCACACCTACACACAGCATGATGGCAGAGCGCGGTCAAGCCTCTTCTAGCCGCAACGGCCGAGGTAAGGGCAAGGTAATTCGAAACCAAGACCTCGCATCCATGACCAGTAAAAAAAATACAATTAAGTAATTGGTTAATAAATCACACTAAATTGTTGGCAATGAACCACACCTTAGGCTAGGGTGGCTTAAGATTTACTTTTTTAAATTTTTTTTTCATTTTTTATCCACGATAATGTACCCAACGGGATATCATTCGGTGGCTGTAGGTACCAGCGATGGTTCCCAATTGATCAATTGGGGACCGTAGCTACCAGCTATGGTCAAAATTTAAAATCCCAATGGTCAATTTTTGACCGCATGCAGACCGTAGGGTTGACCCGCGGTTCACAAACTTTAAAAAAAATTATCAAATTTTTAATTTTTCTAAGTTTTAATAGGCAATTATTGTCATTTAATGCATTTTTGACCTATCTGAGTGTATTTTTTTATTTTTAGGCTTGCATGATGACACGTTCTTGCAATTTTATCAGTTTTTAAATGCTTTTGATGAATTTTAGGCCATTTTTAAATGTTTTTGCTTGTTTTTAGTTATATTTTCCTTATATTATGCTTTCTATTTCAGAGGTTGACCTCTAGAGCTTGAGACCCTGAAATCCTTAAGAATATTCAAGGAGAGCTCACTCTCGAGGAGTGAAAATGGTTTGGAGTTGTCAACTTCGACTATGTACTGGATTTTCCCATATCAGGGTAGATCAAGACTACTTGACTACGTTTTCCTGGTGCTGGAATGCATGGACCAACACATTTCACTTACCTATAGGTGAAATGACGATGAACCCAAAGGACATCTATAGGATATTTAGGATCCCCATTGATAACAAGGCCATCATCTCTTCTACTTTTGGGACTAAGGAGTCCATTTTTGATGCCATATTCGATGCCCAGAGCGAAGAGGCTTAGCATGATATTTACCATGGAGGGGTTCATATTGGTTATTGGCAGGGGAAGAATATCTTCTCCATATGTGAGGTCGTATTTATGCACCTAGTGGTGTAATTTGTGCTTCTAGACTCCTCAAGTGCGAGGATTCCCTAGAACCTCTTAGCCACTATTAGGAGATTTTTTCAGAGCACTATCTGTCGACCACTACGATTGGCCTGGGGGAGCACCCTAATCTACTAGCTATATAGAAAGATCTACCAAATAACTGATTGGAGCCACTGGGGTATCATTTGTAGCTTACTTATTTAGATTTAGTGTTGGCAACACATCAGGATAGAGCATCCTAGGGAGCTACCACTACATATCATAGAGATAGATGATGCTCACCAGTGCAATGCCACCTACTGGTCTTGAGAGGATGAGGGGTTCAAGATTAGTATCCATGCTGGTGACATCCAACATTATATCACATAGTTTGCAATACTTGACCTAGATGATATCGAGTGGCAAACTTACATGGAGTGCCCTGACTAAGTTGAGGCCGACGAGTGGCTTCAATAGACTCATCAGGATAGATGGCTACTTGGCCAAAAGGCTGAGATTAGAGAGTACAAATTTTATTCTCACATCTTATGAAATTTTGGCCTGGTACAGGACATTCTAGAGATCCCATTTGTCTACAAGCGCTTGGCATTAAAGACACATTTACCATGGATCTAGCCTCTAGCTTTAGGGGATGAGCCAGATAGTTTCCAAGAGACTGGAGTTGACCAGGTTGTAACCACTCCAGCATACGACAGATGGTGGTTTATGCTACTGTGGCATGGATTAGGGCCTCTAGGCAGAGTTGATGACTAGGAAGAGGCAATGGTAGATCCTGATGAGCATAGGGTGTGCCAATGAACAAAGGGTATATGGGGCATAGAGGCCACAACCAAGGAGGCTCCCATGGATGACACAAATGATGAGGCTCCAGAGGAGGGTGAGGTTCCTCCTGACAGCATAGAGGGACTACTATTAGCTTAGGTTGCTGACTTGTAGAGTCAACTTGTAAGATACCAGACTCAACAAAAAGAGTGAGACACCACTATCACCACTTTGGAGGTGAAGCTAGCTGACTAGGATAGGTAGTTAGCTAAGGCACAAGAGGAGATCACTAGCCTCACAGAGCGAGCTACAGTGGTAGAGGCTCAAGTCTAGGATCTCACTAGTGCCTGCAATGTAGCAGTGGCACAACAGGATGAGGTAGTTGCAGAGAGGGACCTGCTTAGCCTACATATGGGAGACCCTCTATCCTCTCAAGTTGTCATGGGAACTCTAGCCTCTCCACTATTCATAGGTGTGGATCCTATGGCAGAGATCAGGCGGCTCACTTCTCTCGTAGAGGAGAGAAATGATCAATTGGATGCGAGGGTAGCTCACATATTTTAGCTAGATGGCTTCATCGAGCTAAGGGGTTTACAGGTTCTAGAGGATAGGCAGGTTGTGGGGCCATAGAGGACCAGAACCAAGACCACAGGGTAGTCCTTAGCAATCTCTAGCCACTGGACTCATAGGACCGAGTGAACTCACAAATATTCTAGCACACATGGAGCTAAATCTCACAAGAGCCACATGGATACAAGTGGTGATTCGTAGGATGGGGGCACAAGACCTCCTTAGTACACATTTTCTAACATATATATTGTTCTATTTTTGAGTGTAAGGTCAAGGACCTACATGATTGTAGCCTGCGGGTATTTTTTGTACTCCCAATGTACTCTGAGACACATATTTATATATTATATGACTGATCATTTTATGGCTCATTATTGTGTACTCATTTATTTTTTATTTTAAATTTATGTGATGCACATGGATGCAATGCTTATGTTATGTTGATGCTATATGATGTGATGTATGGATGACATGCACTAGATAGTTATTTAATTTATGATGATGGTATGCAGTGATCTAGATGCTTAGATGTGCTTTTGATGATAGATGCATGTGGATGCAATGTTTTTCTTAATGCATATTTGATATTGCTTTATTGTATGCATTACTCTGTTGAGATGCTTTATTTACATGTTAATACTCTAATGTAAATGAACCTGTATGCTTTAATCACTTAAAACATAAGGAATGAATGAAAATATGTTTATCAATCTAATGTATGACACAATAGAATGTATAAAAATCATGAATGTAATTGAAAATCCTTAAGATAAGAATTTAATAAATTAATCACCCATATATGCAATGTAATGAATGTAGTTGGTATGATGCGAATGATATAATGTGTCGTTCTATTTTCTTTTGCAAATTTGAAAAATGTACACAATATAGTCAGTGGTCGTCTAAATATTATTGCTAATATTCATCTAGTATCTATCCTATATGTTGATTGTGCTTTATATAATGATGTATCATGGATTCGATACTTTGCAATTGGATGATTTATATGGTTGAAATATTTGCCATTTTGTTGCTATGGGAGAAATTTTTGAGGTTTTCCATGAAACTCAAACACCCTAATAGACTTATCAAAATTTGCATACTAACCATACTAGAATTTTGAGGTAAAAGGCTTTTGCTAGGATAGGCCCTAACTATTAATTATCCCTGTGTGTGTACATTATTATTGTAAGATAAGACACGAGCGTTCCCCGATGTCAGGCAGGATTCTTTCAACCCATTTCTAAGATAGGGGTTCCACAAATATCTTATCCAATATCAAGTTTAGATTTTAGTTGGACTAAGCCACTAGCCAATGCAAGACACCTGAAGCTAGCTCTTCCACATTCAAATATTGGTCTTATTTATAAGTGAGGTGCTAATGCATCATACATATCATCACACATAAGGTACGGTAGTGCTAAGAATTCTAGGGATTCAGGCTCATTCCTTTCTATCCTTCAATTTTTGGGATAATTTTTCATATGTAGTGAAGCAAGGGAGTCAATTCCATATTCATTTTGAACTATCTTTGAATCTTCATTTGATCTCTCTTCAAACTGGATTTTGGATCTTAATTTGATCCTCATTCGAACTTTGATTTATGATATTCATTTGATATTCACTTTGAACTTTGATTTAAGCTTGTTTTCTAATTTTCACTCGATATTCACTTTTCGAAATTTGTATTTGATATTTTTCTTCAAAAAATTTCCTTTTGGGGATTTATTTGGAAAACCTGTTTCTTGTATATCGATTGAGAATATCGATCTTATGATATCAATATAGGATATCAATTTGGGAAGTCGATATATGATATCGATCTAGGGTATCAATCATGAGGATTGACGTGGGATATCACTTTGGGATATTGCTCATTTTACCATAAGTAAGGGATTCTGAATAGGGAACTAACCTGTCCTTTTGCCAACTGCAAATATTTCCCATACCGTCTGCATAGAGGGATAAGCAAGAATAACTCTTTTCGCTTTAGGATAGCTAGTCCTGCTTCACAACTTTCATCTTCCCCTAGTCCTTATTAGAAATGTTTAAATTTGTTGATTAGTGATAGGCTTCTGATATGCTAAGGGCTATACTAACTAAACCTTAGCTACAAAATCAAAGCAAGATTTCTACCAACTCTTGATAAGACCACTAGGTATGGCTGAGCGACCAAAAAATCCTAGTATATCTCTATAGCAATATTATAGGTTGTGTTGAAAACACAATTACTCACATGAATGATGGATCATGATAAATGCAAAGATGCATTATTTGAACACAAACGTGGTGTTGTTTTTAAGACTGACAAACACAATGCCTTCTATTACGAAATGCAACGGATGACAAATTCCTATATGCAATGCAGTAATGCAGCGAATGCATGTGTGAATGCAAAATTACAATGCAAAATTCAAATGCAAATGCAAATGTTTTTGGATTTTATGCTTTACCATTTTTTTTGGATTTTATTGATTTTATAACGTTTATGGGTTTTGAGCCTCATAATTGACCAAATGGCGAGTACATGCCTCTGGAGCCTTTAGACTAACCAAGCAATTTTTAATAATCCTTAGAGCTTTTAGGATTGATCAAAGGGATTATGGGTAAATTTGGGGTGTTTTGGGATGACCAAGTGATTTTGAGAATCCTTGGAGCCTTTGGGTTAACCAAGCAGTTCTTCAGAAATTCTTAGTGTCTTTTGGGTTTGACCAAAGGGCATATAGATGCCTTTGGAGCTTTTGGAGATGATCGAGTGATTATAAGCAAATCCTTAGGGATTTTAACTAACATGACCAAGCGGTTTCAGGAATGCTTGGAGACTTTTTGGGAAGGGCATATTGCCCTATATACCCCTAGTGAGTGTGCCATTCGATGACGATGAGGGAGGTGCAATACCTCTAGATTCATCATTTTTCCTTATCAAATTTGGCATGGTTGGTGGGAAAGGTATGCTACCTTGAAGACCCCCAGTGTGCATGCTATTTAATGAAGAGTAATCAACTTGTTTAGGAAGAGTAACAAAAATCAACTCCCCAAGGTGAAGATCAGACCTCATCGGTGTGCCTATGCTTTGGCATAGGTGAACGAGAGAGTCATCTTCATGGATCTCGTCCCATTCTATTAGGTCTTTGATGACCCTCTTAAATGATCGGTAACTTTGAATGTCGTGTCCATGCACTCGATGATACACAAAAAAAGGACCCCTATTTGGTGACCCAGTCTCAGATGCCCTATGCTTGACTTTAGGAAATATGAATTCCTATGCCTCGTGTAACTTTTGAAACAAAGTTAGAGTAGTCATATTAAATGAAACTACTCATTGTATTGGCCTATTGGGCCCACGAGACGACTGACGACTTCGAGATCACTCTTGAGGAGGTGTGACCTCCACTTCATCATGTTGGGGCATTCAAAGAGAACCATCTATATGATAAACCCCCTTATCTATCAAATTTTGCACCACACTCTTAAATTCATGACAATCTCAAATTCCATGACCCTCTATTCGGTGATAGAGTCAATAGTGGTGCTCCCTATAACCCATAGGTTTAACTCTACTCAGGTTTAAAGGGATGATATTAGGTAATGTTATGACCTTAGCCTATTGCAGCTTCTGAAATATTTTAAACATAGACTTTTGTAATAGAGTCCCACCATGCTACAACTATTTTGGGCTCTTGCCCCACATTAGTTTGCTTTAAGAATCCAATGGTTGGGTTGGCCGCATAGGCTTTTTTCTTTTGCTGAGGCTTTTCCTGTAATTGTATAGGAAGCAATTCAGCCTCAGGCAAGGGTTGATTTTGTAATTCCAAATTTTCAATTTGGTTCTTGATAAAATGCAATTCCTTATATTGCTCGTCCATTCAATGCTCCATCCATTCTAGATGGCTTAAAATGGATTGCAATACTGAAAAAGAGTTCATGTGTATTTCCAATGACTAATTCGAAATACCTTTGTCATTTGAAGGAAACAAAAAAGTGGATGCTATGGATCCATTAGGCAATTGCAAATTACCTATTTCCTTCACTTGAGTTAATGTGGAAGGTTCTTGATGACACACTTCATCAGTGCTATCCATATGCTCATGCATATGACTCAACTCAAGCTTTTGATTCACTTTGTTGTGTTGAATCGTGTCATTTTAAGTACCTCAAATCCGATGTGAGGAACCTATTTGTTCGTGCTCTTGAGATGGTGCCATGAGAAATGAGTCAAGAGTGACCAATTTCAAAAGTTCTAGCCCTGGCGATCTGTAAACACCACTGAATTACCCCATATCTAGCTCTATGTGATTAGGAATAACTTATTCTTTTGTCCTAATGTTGACCATTCCCACAAACTCATGAGAAGTCTTCACAACTGCATGTGTTGTAGGTAAATCATCAACATACTGAGGTTGTTATATTTCAGTCATGATAACTAAACCTTGTTCATGCTCATAAGATGTCTCCAGGATAGGATCCATATGTGGAGACTCGATGAAAAGTTGACCTAGATCCTCAATGTACTCTATGGTGGGTAGCATCGTAATGTTGTCATCTATAAGCTCTTCATACTCACCATCATCCTCATGAGAACTATCTGGTGACATATCAGATGAAGAGGGTGTGATACACTGAGGTGTATCCATGACCATGATAGGTTCTTCCTCCTTGATAGGAGTGTGAAGATCCTCTAATGATACCTCTAAAGCAACTGTAAGCAACTCCATAAGGGCATTCATTAATCCCTCCCTGCTAAGTAGTGTTGAGAGTGCAGGGGTTTTAAGTGACTTCATAGGTGACAGTGGTGGGGATGGTAACTCCACCACAGTCTGTGAGGTTGTGTCCACACTTTGGATAGTTTCATCCAATTTAACTTGCAGATGCATAGGTGCCTCATCAGGTTCCTGTAGATGATCCTCAAGCTTATAATACTTGAAGGAATCTGGGTCCACATCAACTACATGAAATTCATCTCCATGGGTGTACTTCATGCACTGATGCACTATGATGGCACACACTCCATGGCTCTTATCCACAGTCTTCCAAGCAACCGATTATACTGTCTTGATCCCTCTAAAATATAGCACAATGTACGAATAATATTTTTTCCCACCTCAATGGGAAGGACTATTGTGACTACTATAGGGGATTCCACATCATTAAAGGCTTGCAATATGAAATTTGTTTCCTTTATGCGGGATGATGGAATTTTGAGATGTTTAAATGCTGAGGTGGTGATAATATTTATCGAAGATCCTATATCCACCAGCACTCGTTTATACACAATCTGTTGTATCCTCGCTATGATATGCAATGGAGGATTAGACTCCCTAAAAGGGATAGGTTTGAATTCCTATTTATAGAAATTATTCATAGGTTCCTTATATGGTGGAATAGACTATATATGCCCCAAGGATTATGACAAATCTCAAGCATTGACACTGCTCACCTGTCGGACTTGACTACTCTCAACCTCACGCTTACGCATGTGATCCCTAGTCATCTCTTTATGTTGCTCTTCAATAGCCCTAGGTGTATCCATATATCTATAAGAACAACTATCTACTTTCTTACGTGGTAACTCTTGACGATGCACTGGGTGCATCACATTGACTTGTTGCCTAAGCACTCTCGATATGAGCTTCTTTTTGGGAATTACCTCACATGTTTGTTCTTCATATGCTTGTTTTTGGTAAATCCTCTCTTCATGTCATTGGAGCTCATCCAAAATTAGTTGATGCACTCTCTTTATCTCTACGAACTCATGCTCTAGGTGCTTGCACTGATGGCGTGCCTCCTCTAATTGGTTTTGGAGTAGTCGCATCTCATGTGCTACATGAGACTCAGATTCCCTATAGGACTAACTCATGGAGTAAAATCCATAAATCTCTATCACCACAAATGAAGATCTAGGGATGTGGGTTCTCACCATATGTGAAGAAACCCCATGATCTATATGGGTGAACCCCCTGCATGATGAAGGGAGCTCGTGATGACTCTTAGAAGGTTGCACTAGGAGGATTGGATCCTCAGGTGCATGATGAGTGTGACACCTAGCAAGGAGGTGTACGAGGTTTGAAATATCCTTAGGATAACATAGGGAGCGTTCAAATCCCCTCCATGAATTCTCTGACTCATTAGCTTGTGATTGAGCTCTATCATGCCTAGTCATCATGATGAAGCAACTAAACAAGACTTGAGAGGTTTTCTCTATTACTAAAAATTGTGGCCTCAAGGAGGGTCTTATCTTGATGTATTAAGCAATAAAGAATCATACAAAGTAAACAATGTGATTATCTCCTTTACATTTTAAAATTTGAGCCCTAAACTATTTGATGTGTTTCAATGATTTGTTGTATCAGTGTAGAAACTCTTATCATGTTTTGCAAAACTTGTTGGATTTTATTCTTAGTTTAATGGCTTTCACTTGTATGCTCGCAGCTCAACAACTTGCCTATGAACTCCAAGTCATGTAATCCAACCTATAATGTGTGGTAGTGAAGCCCACACATGGTCAGGGAGCACAGGTCCTCCCAGATCCTCACCCATTTTCCCCCAGACAACATTATACCCTCTGAATAGAATACATGCAAATTTTCTAGGGTATGAAAGGCTATCAGATCCGGTATTGGTCTAGTATCGAAAAGGTTCACAGTATTTGGGCCAACAAATGGAAGTTACACCCATCGTCATTGAACCCTACTAGTGGTTGGATGTCAAGCCCAACTCACTAGCGTTTAAGTGCCAAGTAGTTTGTGTGGTTCCTTTTAATGTACATAAAAGAAATTCATCATATAGCATACATGCTCATTTTATAAATTCTATGCAAATGAAAGAACATTTCAAATTTAAAAAATGCAAGCTATTCTAGATGCTCTTTAAGACTATGCACATTACGATGATAATTGGCCACTAATTGGGCCTCACACATGCAAACCATTCACACAAATTCTATCAAGAATGTTGGATTCTAGGGCAGATTAAAATCAAAGATACGATATTCCTAGCAGCACCTTTCTAATGACACGAAAGATAAATGCAACTAAGATCTAATTCATTTCTCTTTTATTTCTTAGTTCTTAATTGCATTCAAAATTTAGGTTTCTAGAAAACACAAAGATAGAAAAAAAATTATAGAGAGTGAGAAGTAGGTCCTACCTCAAATCCTCATCCGATTTAGCTTTATCCTTCTGCTTTCTACTATGTATGTTATAAACCGTAGGTCTGGGCTACGATTCTAAATGTGGACCACGGGTTGAACCTATGGTTCAATTTTTGCCCCACAGCTGGTAGCTGTGGTTTGTACCTACAAGTCACAAAAACCAAAAAATGATAGTCAGATGCTAGAATTGTGGAGTTCCACCTTGATCGCCTTCTGACCCAACCAAAAAGCATGCACCCATATACTATACTATGTCGTATTCATTCATTCAAAGAATAAAATGACAGAATCGTATAGATTCAATACAATTGACTTTCTTGTATTAATAAAGAATCTTGATTACAATTATGCCCCTCTTAGGGTCACCCAAATGATGATACAATTAATACAATGCCAAATCCCTCAATAGGGTAGGCACACTAATAATGCTTTTCACTTGGTCACAAACTACTCTAGGGTGGAGGTGCCCTCTTCTTCGCATTGGGAAAGGAACTTGATGGTTGGTTCTCCTTTGAAAATGTTCCCTACGGTCAAGAAACAACATAGAAGTGTCAAAAAGATAGGCAACCTCTCATGATGAGGCCCTTTTAGGTAAATTGCATAAAGACACCATTAAACATGCATAATCAAGAAAACATGAAAAGTGCTTCTAAACTATGTTAATTGCATCAAGATTCATATATTTGCATGAAGGAAAATAATAGCTACGCTATGCATGGATCAATTATGTAAAATAAGGCATGAAAGTGCATAAAGAACCCATTTATGTCATAATTGAAGTATAACATAAAGAAACTAATCTAACCTAATTCTAATGGTCATAAGTCTGCTAAACTACAATTAATCCATGAAAATAGCTAATCTAAGCTAATTAACCAGACAAAAATGAAAAGGGGAAGGTGGTGATACCTTTGCTGCAAACCATAGCTGTGGTGAGTCGTCTGCACTGTAAACCATGGCTAAAAGCTATGGTTAGCTCTCTGATAGGTTTTCCCTCAATTCCAAGGGTAGTGAGCTTGACCTCATTGTCCAAATTGATGTTCAATGGTCACCTTCAGTGTCCTTAGAATTATTTTGCGGTTGATTCTCTATGAAGGGCCTTCGTTTTCCCATATTTATGTTTCTTGGCTCTCCTAGACTCCTGGGGCATCCATAATGCAATTCATTATGAATATTTGCAAGTAGGTGGGGGATAAGTGCACTGGCTCTCTCTTAGTATACTCGGTTGAGTGTACAATTTGATAAGGCTCCGCTACTCAAATCTCCAATGCTCTCTCTTTATTATTTGCCCTAATTATATGGGGTACTTATAGGACTACCAACGGGCTAGGGGTGGCTTCATGGAGAAGCCAAGATCAAGAAGGGGTGGTTAGGATAGTTTAATTGGAAGCTTCCATCCTCTAACCACCTTCTTCTATAACAAATGGCCATTCAAACTGATTTGGCTCGGATGAAGGCCAACTAAAATTCAGTTAAGACCATAGGTCACAACTATGGTCTAAATTATAAACCGCAAGTCTCAGCTATAGTTTATCCTGTAAACCGTAGGTCTAGGCTGTGATTCTGATTGATTAGGCCAAGGAGCCCAAATTGAGTGGTTAGAACAACTACTTTATCTTGGAGTCTATCCAAGATCTTCCATATGGTCTTGTAGCATGTACATATGAGTATTCGCCCTCGACATGACATGTTTTAGGTGTCTACACTAGCATGTAGGAGTGAGAACTACTATGCTTAAAAAGGTTCTTGTAAAAAATGTCGTTCAATCTTCAAAAAGTTGCAACTCTTCACACCAACCATGCTGAACCATAAGCATGCACCCAAAACTTAGTTCAAATGATCTTACCGAGCAAGCATCTTGCAACTACAGTCGATGGAGGAAGAGTGGAGGAATTATTCATCAAGTATCCTTATGGTAATAAACTCATATCACTAGATTGCATGGATAACCAATCATAGCAATTTCCAAGTGTGAAATAGGAGATTACTAATTATGAGGTTCACTTGAGGAAATATGCACAAATCATGGGGATCCAAAACAAGGCATAGAATGGAGTGTTGGGTACCACCAAACTACACTCCTTATTACAAAAGCATAATATTGAGAAGAAGAAGCTTTTGAAGTGTCAAGGCTCTATAGTCTTTAGAAGTGGTTGTCATCGAAAGTTTTGAAATATCTATAGTCTTTGGAGATGCAAAAGTGATGCTTGATGTGGTGTTGGGAGCTAAAAAATCCATAAAGAGATAAGCCTACTAGGGTCAATGAAAACTTCTATGTGTGGTGTAACCATGTGACATCAATGATCACATAGCAAGGACCAAAGGTATTATGAAGGAGAATGCACTCCAAAAAGTCTCAAAAGATGATGGTGGATTTAAGGAGTGTCGAGTTCAATCGAGAATGCACTCCATATTACAAGAATTTATTTAAGAAAGAAGGTTTAGACAACATAATATTTCGAGCACCATAAGGTCAAAAATACCTTTAAAAAATAGAAAAATGATAGTCCTATTGGAAGTGACTGTAAAATAGCTATACTTGTAAAAGAAGAAGACCATAAAAGTGATAAAACAATAGGTCTCTTCGGTAGCAAATGAAAGGGAAAACCAATATCCTTTTCAAATTAGTTTTCCAAAGGTTAAACATTTACTTGTGGCGGTTTACAAAATCAACATTGTGTGGTAGAAAAGTCAATGGTGGATGAAAAACATAGCTAAGGATAAATTCAAAGAGCATCAATGAAATGCGGGCAAAAGATATTTGAATGCACTCAAGATGACCATTCAATGGTCAAGGTGCCCATGCCAATGCGCACATAGTCAATAATCGTATCTTAAAAGGGTTGAGTCACCCTATTTAGAGGCTAAAATACCTTTTATTCTATGAATGTGGGATTATTTTTTCCCACAAAACCCTACTTGAAACATGAATGGAGCTACAAACATCCCACAAAATGTAGACACCCTAAATGTTGAAACACTCACTTTTGATTGGTTGATGACATTCAAGATCCACCAAATGCGTATGAGATCAATGAATCAAAATATTTAGGTTCTTTTTATCAGGTCTATGTTTTAGGAATATGGAATTCAAAATGTGTACGTATTACATTATGGAAGAGCCCTGTGTTGGCCTTATGCTACAGCAGAAAGCAACAACTTGTTGAGTGGTAATTTTACCCAATTGCAAAATCACCATCACAATGAGGGTATTGAAATGAAAACCATCTCTTGCAAAGGTATATGAAATTCCTCCAATATTCCTTTTAGCATAAACAAATATGTGCTTGATAATATATGCAAATATGTAAGTCTATATAAACTTAATTCTAAAAATACCTTAGTTATTGCAAGTAAAATGTTAGCAAGGGGTTTGTGGTTTATGTGATTTTTGACATGTTTTGTTATTCATTGATTAAAAGTGCTTGATTTCCATTAAATATAGAAATAAATGATGAATGAGGTTGCTCCTAATTCCTTTTTATAGTTGGATTAATGTGACTTATCCCTGACAACTCCGTTAATGGATTTATTTTACTTTAGATTAAACTATGAAAGTTAGAAAATATTGTGAAGTATCCACTTCATTTTATCTATCTTAATGTGATATTGAAGGTTAGTATTTGGTGTTAGCAGGTTTATTTTATCTTCAAATTAAAATCCTACTATTAGCATGTTAGCAAGTGTTGTGGAAGATCCACTTCATTTTTATCTGCACCTTAATGTGAAATTGAAGGTTAGTAAAGTCAATAATTCCTTTTATCTTTATATTAGGGTGTGAAAGTTAGGAAGTGTTGTGGAAGATCCACTTCATTTTATTTGAGCATTAATGTGAAATTTGTAGGTTAGTAGACCCTCCCTTTGAGCACAAATTTTATCTTGATCTTTAATGAGTGCTAGAACTTGTGCAAAATGAGTTCATTTTAACCATTGAAATGAAAAGATA
Organism: Wollemia nobilis; assembly: GCA_028583015.1. Lineage (NCBI taxonomy): Eukaryota > Viridiplantae > Streptophyta > Pinopsida > Araucariales > Araucariaceae > Wollemia > Wollemia nobilis. The sequence continues at coordinate 3,189,886 of JAQPPZ010016610.1, forward strand.
TCCAAATAATCATATACCTTAATGCATTTTAAAACTAATTATCTAGATGACTAGTGATTGCAAAATACCTTGGTTGAATTTATGGGTAAAATAAAACCCTCAAATTCTGAGTATTTGAAAATGCTTTGGAAGAAAACTGAATAAAATAAAGAAAAACTGAATGAACAACAAACATAAGTGCTAAAAATATTAGAAAATAAAATACCGTCAGTGTAATGCTACCCTATCCTTCAAAATTAGAGACGTGATAATTTATGAATGTAACCTAATCTAATTAGTGTTGCACTTGTACGGTTAGAGCTAGATTAAGTGTAATATTCTAAGGAAACTAAGACAAAATCCACATTTCTAAACCTTCAATAGTGAAACTATTGACATGCATTAAAAACTACATATAAGCCTAAAAGCATGGAAGAAAATGATAAAACTATTAGACCAAAACACTCAAAAAACATTTCCTCTTACTCTACTTACAAAGTGCAAGTTTAAAAAGTATTTGCATTCATACACAAAAAAATAATGTCCTTACTTTCAAAAAATTTCCAGCCCTTGTTCATGAGCTTCACTGGGCTTTTAACATTTCAAAAGGACTGTTCCTTTCCCTTCATTTGGTTTTCCAATGTGACACTTCATTTTCCCATTCTTAGCCTCCATGACTTCTCTTTGTAACTGACATATTATCACCGAACAATATCTTGGTGACACTTTACTCCTGACTTTTCTATTATTGAGAGCTTTTAATAAACATATTTATTACTTGTTTTGATAATAAAACTCTAGAAAGCCCTACGTACAAAATTAACCACTTATTTTCACAAGATTCAACCAATGATTTTGAAGTGTATTCATTACCTTCTTGGCTTTGGGTGTTGCATCTATATCACCATTTGCATTTGCCAACTAGGATAAAACTAGCACTGCATGGCACTTCAAACTATTCTAAAATTTTCTATTCATCTTTGGGTGAGTATGCCTTCACTAGCAAGGTGCTCCTTGTACCAGCCTTCAATGCAACCTTATAGAGTTATCACAAAACTCCAACCCAAATGTATCATTAATACAATACTTCACATACTTTCACACTGAGTACCCAATGCCCCTCAATGAAATGGACCACTGCCAACACTATTGCTAACACCTGTTGGAGCCATACCTACCCTATTTTGGGTCATAGTAATGGACACAGGGTGGAGGTTATGGTTCCATGGTGACTAGCCTAATGATCATGGTTATTCTCATGTCACCACATATGGCCAGTGCACCATCAACAGTGAATTCTCAGTAACTATTATGATGTCTACCAACATCATTATTCACTTGCTATCTTTGACACATCCATACTTCTATTTCACAGTTTGAATCCTCTCTACAATCATATTCACATTGAAATGTCCCATATAATTATGCAACATAGGTCACTACGGTCCCAAGTCTACACTAAATATCTTCGTTGCATACTTCCCAATAGGCATTCTACCTGAGCTACTTTTTTGCCCAAATGCTCAAACCTACTGTCGACTACTCCACCCATCTTGCTATCGAGTGTTGCCTATTGTGTCGATACTATGTATACTTGGATATTTGCCTTGTCCTCTTCCCATAATATCATTATAGGCATTTAATATCTTTCCTTAGGAGTGATGTTCCTAGTGACGATGGTGTGTGCCCCCTTCGATGATATTTGGTAATAATGGTGTGCTTTACATGCAATATTCATTTTAACATCCACTACCTGTTACACTATTGCCCTTGTGTAAACATTTGTAACCTCCAAACTCATTCCATACGAGATTTTACCAAAATAAACTTGAAGTTTTCCATTATTGTAGATACCATCGTGCTAAGTGTCCATGTCCCCAATTGGCCCTGCTAGCATTAGTTTTTATAGTTATAACATCCAATACATTGAATTACCACTCCCTCTCATTGTAGTAGGTAGACTCTACCAATAAACCTATTCATAACTCCACATATAAGGCTTACAAAAGAATCAATTTCCTTCTTTTATCGATAAAATCAATCAAAATTTCTACAATTGTTTGACCTCTCAATGGTAACAAAGGTAACCAACAACATCTCAGTTTAGCAAGATCGTTCCTGCTCGATTGTAATTTTGTTAGACTTCACAATGATAATGGAGGTAAATACCAATGTTCCAACTCAGCATATTTTCTCATCCTTTATCTTAATCCCTTCCATGTTGGGCATCTGTCATCCCTCATGCAATTTACATTCGATGTTTTTATCCAATGAATAAGCTCCCACTCGATGATGTATACTGGCACAAATTCATCCATGTCACCATCATAGTCAATCTGTTGTTGCCATTTTTAGTAGTGTCTGCTTATAATTCCATGTATACTAGCGGTTGTCATTAGGTCGTATCATTGAAAACTATACCCATCATCTATGTTGCTCTTTTGATCATCCAAGGTGATCCACGAGCACCACCACATCCTCGATGTTTTATCCCAATTGGTCTATGTTTCAATTTAGATTATCATCGTTGCATTATTGCTATGTAGACATGTTCGTGTGGTGCAGGTCTTTGTAACTCAAGCATATCAACTGTAATGTCCATACCAGTGCACTATACAAGTAGCCTATATGTCCATGTAGTTTTTCTTGATAACGCCATTCTTGTATGCTCCACGTTAGTAATAAACTCATCCACGTTAGCCCTACATTCATCCATGAGGTTCGTCTAGGCCATACCACTCCATATCCTCTAATTCATCACAAAAATATCACCAACTCCTTTATATGGACTTTATATGGACCCTGCCAACATGAGCATAAAGCATTAATAAGCATTACTTTGAGATTAATATAAGCAATTGCATCATGTAAGACTTTAATTAAACCCTCACATAAAATAAAACATTGATAATATAAAATCCATCCAAATGCCCACATGAGGAAGGACCACGATAACTATCAATTCCTAATAAAATCTAATCCCAAACAATACAATGAAATACTAATGCACGACACTCACTTTTTTATCAAATTTATTATTATTATTTTTTTAATTTTTAATTTAATTTCACTTGGTTGAAATTTGATTTAAATAATTTCCAAGGTGTGAATTAGTTTAAATCAATATACTTTATCTTTATATTTTCATATATATATATATATATATATATATATATATATATATATATATATATATATATATATATATATATATATATATATATATATATATTCATATATATATTATTTTTTATATTCACCCCATTTACATGTTTGAATTTTTCTAATTTAAACGAACATGAATAACACATGAAAGAACAACATTTAAAACTCAAATGACAAGCATGACCCAAAGAATTAAAATTAACATTTGAAAAGCAATTTAAAAGCAACCCATTAATTCATATTCCACCCTTGGAACTCAGACATCAAATGCATGGGCATTGACTTATCAAAAACTATCACTCAAGGAAAACCAAAAATCTTCAAAATTTCAAAATTCAAGGTGGTTTCCCAATTCTAGGGTTAGTTGTACAATGGCCATAACAAATGATGACTCTACTGGGAAATGCTCTAGAGAATTTCAGAAGAAGAACTTGATCTAAAACAAGAACATAAAATATCAACGAAATAATAATTATTTAGCAATGTCCCGAGAAGGTGGGGCAAACAACTTCAAATGAAAACAAGTAATCCATATGCTTTTGCTTAGTGTGTGAAAAGTGATTCATTTTGTATTCTTGAAACCGTCAAGATTCCATCATCTATTTTACATTTTTGTTGAGGTACTACTCATAAAAAGAAATTTTATAGAGACGTCTATAGCCCCGGTAGAGTTTATCTAAATCACCCCTTGTGTTTAATTGATATTTTGCAAAGCCTTTATTTTTTTGAACAAGCTATGTCCAGATAGATCCCTATCGCCAATCAAGTGTCTATAGCCTTGGTAGAGTTTATCTAAACTTGGTGACTAATTTTAGCATGTTTTCCTTTGCTTACCTTTTTTTTTTTTATATAGCTTTGCAAAAATTTATGCACCACATGGGTATTTGAAGCTAGATATGGAGCATATTGGATTTTTGCCTTAATTTGCAAATCAAAATGACTTCATCCTTTAGTACTTCTAGGAATACCCTTTAACATGTGGATATTTAGCAAAATGTTTCATTGTTCCACTCTCCACCATTTTAGTCCCAAAATTTGAGCATGATCACAAAATAACTCCACCTCTCTTTTTCCAATTTCACCTACTTTCAGATTAGGTATTCCAACCTACTTAATAAAGGACCACATACCAACAAAGGAACCAGGAGTTAGTGTCCATTACCAACATCACCACAAACAAAGGGAGGAAACCAAAATGAAAAAATGAAAAAGCAACACCCTATACTAAACAAAGGGAAGCTTATAAGAAAGCGAGATACAAACTTGCAACACCATGCACAAAAGTGATAAAACAAGACAATCACAAAATCCAAAATAGAAAACCCAAAACTACATAATATACAAGCATTGTACAAATGATACAAGCATTTTGTTGCCTCATGGGTGAAAGTAGTGCTTGAGAAATTGCCCATTCACAGGTAAGTGAACATCATCTCCATTCAAATATTTTAACCTAAAAGTATTTTCACCAAGGATTTCAGAGATTTGGTAAGGACCAAGCCACAAACAATCAAACTTATCATGATCACCTTTATTTTCATGAGCCTTATCCCACAATAACACTAAATAAAAAATCTTGAATGTTTTAATTTTAGCTCTTTTGTCAAACCACCATTTTATAATATCTTGATGTTTACTAAAATGAAGTAAAGCTTCTTCTCACTTTTCATCTAAATACATTAGGTGAGTTAAGCAAGCTTCAATTTGGTTATCAATTTCAAGATATTATTTCATAAATTGTAATATTTGTAATTTTAGATTTGTGGGAAAAATTGGATCTTACCCATATACCAAGTGATAAGGGGATGTCCCAATAGACTCTTTGATTCTTATCTTGTATGCCCACAATACAAATTTTAATTTATTATACCAATCATGAGGATTTCATTCAAGCAATTTCTTAATAATAGACAATAAATTTTGTTAGAAGATTCAACCAAATAATTACCTTGAGGATAATAATTAGATAAAAAATTAATTTTTACCTTGTTATCGTAAGCCCAACTTGCAAAGTGGATTGAAGAAAAAGTAGAACCGTTATCACAAATAATTGAATTAGGCATTCCAAATATGGTTACAATATGATCCTCTAGGAATTGAATAACAACTTCACTAGTGGAATTCTTTGTGGGGATTGCTTCAGTCCATCTAGTACAATAATCAATGGTGGTAAGGATGAACTTATGAGAAGTAGAAGAATTGAGATTGATAACCCCTAAAAAGTCTAATCTCCATTGGGAAAATGGTCTTATTTCCACTACTGGTTGTAATGGCATAGCCACATTTCTTTCCCTATTGGCTGCTACTTGACAAATGTGACAAGAACGCACATGGGAATGGGCATCCTTGAAGATACGAGGCATATAATATCTAGCTCTCAGAATCTAGTATGCTATAGTGTTCACAGATCTGTATCCCATTCCATACTTACCATGGAATTCATGTAAGATTTGGGTAACTTCTTCCTTGTTCATGCAACGAAGGAAAATCCCTTCATGATTCTTCCTATACAAAACACTAGATTTAATCATATAATTTATAAATGTTAACCTGAGAGCTCTCCTCTGTGTAGATGTAAGGTGAGAGGGACACTTACCATTTAAAATAAAATAGACAATGTCAACATACCAATCATCATGTGTGATGTCCCCTACACTATATTGTTGACATGAGATTTGGGGATCAATTTTTGCAATCATTTTCATTAGGCCTTGTCCTCAAACTAGTTTCATTGGTTGAATCTCAAGGTCAAATTATTGTATGGTAGAGATCCATTTCCCTCACTTTTCTCCTAGTTCATTCTGCAAAAACATAGTTTTAATTGTTGGGTCAGGCACAATAGCAAAAATTCTGCTATGCAAGATATAATGTCTAAACTTTTTATTGTTTTAAATAAAGTATACATTTGTTTGTCCAAAGTAGTATACCTCAATTGTGCATCCTTTAATGGAGAACTCATAAAAGTAATGGGATTTTCAAAATTACCTTCGCTCTTTTGAGTCAATACACTTACAAATGAATGATCAAATGCAAATGTGTAAATGTAGAATGGCTTTGTATAGTCAGGACTTACCAATACCGGTGCACTAGAGATAGCATATTTAATATTCTGAAAAGCTTCCCTTGCCTCACTTGTCCAACTTATATTGACATCCTTTCTTAGCATATCATTCAATGGCCTTACTATTTCTACAAATCCAGAAATAAATTTTCTCACAAAATTGATTTTACCAAAAAATGAACTTAGCTCCTTTTTACTACATGGGAGGGAAATATTTTGGACTGATTCTATTCTTGTGGGGTCTATAGAAATTCCTTATTTCGATATCACATGTCCCAATAGCTTTCCCTTAGTTACCCCAAAGATACACTTTTTAGGATTAAGAGAAATCCCATGTTCCCTACATATTTGAAGTACTTTTCTCAAGTCCTTGATGTGATATTCTCTTTTCTTTGAGAATATAGGAATATCATCAACATAAAAAATTATGCATTTGCCTATGAGACCTTTGAAAGCATAGTCCATGGTGCGTTGGAATGTCATGCCTGCATTGATTAAACCAAAAGGTATCCTTTTATAGGCAAATGTTCCCCACTTAGTGGTAAAGGCAGTTTTCATTCTATCATTAGGATGAATAAGAATCTGGTTATACCCTGAATAACCATCCAAATGTTGGACATTTTGAGTCCCTAAGCTAAAATTTGTCATTGATGTCAAAAGGACCTATGTAAGTAAGCACTATGATTTTTCTCCACAAAGAGCTTCATGAGAAGCCAAGGTTTTTATCAAAGGTTCTAGAAGGGATGTATGGCATTTTGTTCCAAAAGGAGCTTCAAGGGAAGCTTAGCAAAAGGTTTTTATGAAAACCAAGGAAGGCAAGGAAATGTTTTATTTAAAACCAATGGATGGTAGATTTGAAATGGGTTTTTCTTAAAACCCAAGTTGGATTTTTGTTTCATCAAAAAAGGTGCCCCGATGATGGAGAAATTTAATTTTAAAGGTTTAGTTTAAATTTTAATTTATTTAAAATTTAAATTTAAAATTTTAAAATTAAATAAAAGGTTTTTCCCTCCTTTATTATTGGTGCCACCGACATCATAAGGGCAGTGTTAAAAGGGCCAAGGTGTTTGCATTTAAGGATGGCTTATATAAATAAGCCAAAGGTTTTCCATTTAATAAACCTAAGGAGTGTAGCATGATTTTCAAAAACCCAAAGTATTTCTACATTCAAATATTGCGTAGCGAATTTCATGGAGTATGACGTGGACGGTCAAAGTTTTGGTGCCTTATGAGGAAAGAACACGTATTTTAAGGAAGAGAGTGCCCAAGGCACTCATGTGGGTAGTGTTAGCTCACATGGCTTAGCTACCGCTTGGCAGCATGGTGGGCAGAGGTTCGAAATGCCAAAGCCCTTCAAGGGCTCCTTTGAGGTATGCGCTCCGACTCCGATATTTGTGGGGGTCAACATTTTAATTAAAATATTTTCTTGCTATGGTTTGATTATGTTTTTGTGGGAGATATAAGGTTGAGAAAGCTTTAATATTTTAATAAGGTTTGATATTTGATATATGAGATATTGCCTAAGAAAGCTTTGTGATTATTTTTGAGTGCAAAAGTGTTGAAAGGAAGGATACAAAATATTTGATTTATTTTATGGTATAAGTTGTTTGTGGAGTGACAAGGTTATGAAATGTTTTGATTTATTTTATTTTATGGTACAAGTGGTTTTAGGAGTGATAAGGAAGTTGTGCATTAATTCTTAAGAAGGTTTTCTAATTAAAAGCCTTGGTGAATATAATTGTGAAGTGGAGTAATATTTATTATTTTGTGATCTTATAACCCTTGTGAAGATTGGAAAAATAATATTGTGATTGTGGAAGATTTCCAAAGAGGCTTATTCATCTTCATAATGTTGGAATATATAATGCAACATTGTGTAAATTATTCTTAGACTAAAATATAAAGTCTAAAGAATAATATTTGAATTAGAAAATAATTCTATTTTATGTAAAAATATTCCCACCCAATTAATAAACAAAATAAGGGTGCTAAGAATATTTAATTTGTGGGAAAAAGTTATTTCCTCATTTCTAGCAAATATTAGAAAGTAACTAATCACTTTATAATATTTGATAGATTCCACTTGTCACACATCTCAAGATTAGATTGTGATAATATAGAAGTCTAAGACTTTTTAGTCATGCCCAACATCTCAAGATTAGATTGTGATAAGATTTAGGGTTGTAGTAGAAATGCTTCTCTTTAAATAGGGGTGTTGTCTACTACATCTTAACATATCCTATCATATTGGCTTGTGTTGTAATATCATGTTGATGCATATTGTTGCATAAAATTAAAGCATTCTTGTATTGTTAGAACTATGAGTAATATAGTGAGCTTCATAGTGGATGTTTCCCTTCTTAATTTGAAGTAGGGTTTTACCACTTAATATTGGTGTTGTGGGTTTTCCTCTTTTGTGTGTGATTGATATTGTGGAGCATTCTTCGATCTTGGGGAGACTTTGCTTGTCTCACATTTGGTATCAGAGTGGTTGGGATCTCCATCAAGTGTCTTCAATCCTTTGAGGTGAAAAACCCATTAAGGTATATATATATTTTTGCATGCATTTGATATTTGGGTATTTTATGCAAACTTATTTTGCAAATCTGCCATTAGGGTTTATAGATTTATTGTGTTTTTAGATCTAGTTGTTAGATCTTTTGCAAATAGTATTTTCATTTTAAATCTATAATTTTTTTTGGCATTGAGCTTTTGATGGAAGGGTTTTGGAGCCAAACGGACCCCATGGTTGCATCTAGAAGACCCAAAAACCCCTATTTCCATATATAGTCATTTTTTTTTTATTTTTTAAATTAAAAAACAGTCAGCTATATATATAAATAAAAAAACAGTCGACTATATATAAAAAAACAGTCGGCTATATATATAAAAAAAATAGTCGGCTATATATATATAAATAGTCGGCTATATAAAAAAAACAGTCGACTATATAGTCTAAAAAACTTTTTTTTTTAAAAGGTTTTGCTTTATAAAAATCTTTAAACTTTTTCATGTGATTTTTTTTATTATTATTTAATAAAATAAATTTTATTAATTTAATTGCATTTTTTAAGCAATTTTTGTATTAAAAAATTATTATTATTTTTCTTAAAATGAATATTTTTTTGTCTCACATTAACAATGGTTGTTTGTGAGTTTGCTTGTTTTGCAAGGTTATCCAAGTATGTTTTGGAGTATACAAGGCAATTTCGGATCAACTTTTTCACTCTCTTCCCTTATTTTTATTAATTTCTTCTAATCTCTCTCAAGCATTTGCTTGAAGCATAATGTAAATTAATGTAACTTGTATCTCTCATAATGAAAGTAAAAGAGAATTAAAGTGAGAGTGAGAGAGAGAGAGAGAGAGAGTGTGTGTGTGTATTTGTGTTTTTCTTTGTGTCTCCACTATATCTTGTTCATATTTCTTACATATTTTTTTTTGCATCTTTTCCATTTTGCATCTCAACTAATCTAACTACTAACTTACTAACTTGCTACTAAATAATCTACTAACCAACTAACTTGCAATTTACTAATTTTCATATTAATCAAGAAGGTTAAAAATGAATCAAATTACTAACCACAACTTTAGTATTTGATTAAAATTTACTTAATCTTGCAACACAATTTATATTTTCTAAACACCAATTGAATCCAAAAGAATATGCTCTATCGGTAGCAAGTCCTTTTTGGGTCCTCGTACCCATAACCTTTTGGGTAACTTGGTTGACCTTGGGTGAGATGAATTGGCAATTCATTAGGCTATAGAAAAACCTTAAAATGAACACTAACTTACTAACTTATTGACTATCTAACATTTAAAAAATATTTTATGGTTCAATTCAAGTTAGTTTATTTTGTTGCAAGATGGTTGTTATGATTATTTACCTTCTTATTGCAAGTTAATATATTGCAAGTTGATCCTGGTTTATTTCCTTTATTCAATTGAAATATGGTTATAGTTGTTTATTGCAAGATGGTTATAGTAGTTCATGATAATGTTGATTATCTTTCATGATGATGCTTATCTCTCTTTATGATGCTTAATTTTGATTATATTTCATGATGATTATCTTTGATGATTGAAAAGTAGATTACTTGAAAGTTATGTTTTTTTATATATGCAAGTATTTTTATCTACTTTCTTATTGCATCATTTATTTCCTTTGTCAATGCATCTTATGTTTTGATTATGTTCACTTTCTAGAATGGTTGATCATGGAATCTCCTTCACACCTAAGCACATCCTTTATGGATCAAATTTTGGAATATGGGAACCAAGGATGAGGGCTGAATTTCAAGCAAGAAATTTATGGCCCATTGTGAATGGAGATGAAGAAATCCCAACCCAAGCAAGGGCACTTGAGACATACAACAACAAGAGTCACCTTGCACTTTCCATGATTATCAATAATGTGAGGGATGAGATATTTCTCACTATAAGCCATTGTGAGCATGCTAAATATGCATGGGATTTGCTAAAACAAGTCCATCTAGGGTCCAACACATCAAGGAAATTCACTTTATTATCCAAAATTCTTAGCACTATGCAAGGTGAAGAAGAAAGTGCCTTGATCTTCCTCTCAAATATGAAAGACATGAGAACTCAACTATTGGCTTGTAATTATGATTGGATAAGTGAGAAGCTCTTAAGCTTTATCATTTTGAGGAACTTTTCAAGCAAGTTCAAGAATTTTGTCACCATTATTGAGACTAGGCTAGAGCAAGAAGAGGATGGTATTCCTCTCAACACTCTTTCAAAATTATTGATTTAACATGAAGAGTCTCTTAATAGAGACAAAGTGAATGGTCAAGTTTTCAAGGAGAAGAATGTTGCCTTGAGTGCCACTAAGGCTTCCTTCAAGAAGAAATACAAGGGAAGGAAAAATCAAAATTTCCAACCCAACAAGCCTAGAGTTGATTTCACTTGCAACTTTTGTGGCAAGAAAGGCCACAAGGAACAAAATTGTTTCAAGAAGAAGAATATTGCAAAAAAGGAAGAGCAATAAAATGCTAAGGGACAAGGACCTAAGAAATGGTTTGGCAAGGAAAATAAAAAGAACAAAAATGTAAAGCAAAATTCTAATAAAAATGCCTTTGTTTGTGCCCTCTACTCCATTGACTCATCTACTTCTAATGAATGGGTGTTAGATTCTGGATGCACTAACCATATGTGTTTTGAAAAGGATAAGTTTGTGGACTTTTATAAGCACTCTTCAGATTCAGTTGTCATTGGTGATAATACTAGACTTCAAGTAGAAGGTGTTGGTAATGTTGTAATTGAAGGGAAATTACTTGATAATGCCCTATATGTGCCTAACCTTAGGAGAAATTTAATTTTAGTTTTGCAAGTTGCTAGAAGTGGTCACACTATTGAGTTCAATGCAACTTCATGGAGCATTAGGAAAGGCATGCTACCAATCATTACAGGTTATGTGAAGAATAATATTTATGTGTTAGGTGATGCTCCTCCTAAAGTGTGTTTAGCAACTAATGTTTCTCCTGGTAGCAAGCTTTGGAACTTAAGGTTAGGCCATACAAACTATCAAAATATTCAAATTATGAAGTCCAAAAATTTGGTTGAAGGCTTGCCTAATATTTCACCTATTCATGGTTTGTGTGAAACATGCATCTTAGGCAAGATGAGCAAACAAAAGTTTGCAAAGGACAAGTCAACAAGGGCCACACAAATTCTTCAACTCATTCATACAAATATTATGGGTCCATTACATGTTAGATCACTTGGTGGTGCATCCTATATTCTCAACTTTATAGATGATTATTCAAGAATGATCTTTGGGTATCTACTTAAGAATAAATCAGATTGTTTTGAGACATTCAAGGAGTTCAAAGATTTGGTAGAAAATCAAAAGGGAGAAAAGATAAAAATTATTAGAAGTGACAATGGAGGGGAGTACAATAGCAATTATTTCAATGAGTTTTGTTCTTCTCATGGGATCAAAATGTAGTTTACTTGTCCATACACTCCTAAAAAAAATGGTGTTGCAAAGAGGAAAAATAGGACAATCATGGAGATGGTAAGATGCATGCTTGGTGACCACTTACCTCAATTTCTTTGGGGTGAAACAACTAGTACAACAATATAAATTCTTAATAGGTGTCCTTCAAAATCATTTGAGGGGAAGACTCCTTATGAGATTTGGAATGGTAAGAAGCCAAATTTGTCACACTTAAGAGTGTTTGGATGTGATGCATTTTCATATATTCCTTTAGAAAAGAGGAAGAAATTGGACAAAAAGTCTCAAAAATACATCTTTGTTGGCTATGATGCAGAACATAGGGGCTACAGGTTATACTCACCTTCTTCACACATTGTATTTGTTTCAAGAGATGTCAAATTAAATGAAGACCTTCTTGAGTTAGAAAAGGGTGGGCCTTGTGTCAAAAGGACCAAGTGGTTGGATCATTCTAGGGGTCCTAAAGAGCAGAATTCAGTTAGCCAAAGGATAAATAGAAGTATGACCCTTAACATGTCTCTTCTATCTAAGATAGAGAATGATCATGAGCCTACTTTTTACCAAGAAGCTTCAAAACACTCTTGTTGTGTTTATGCCATGAAGGTTGAGATGGATTATCTTCTAAAGAATAAAACTTGGGATCTAGTGCCTTATCCTAATAAGATAAATGTTATTGGGAACAAGTGGGTCTATAGAATCAAGTAAAATTCTAATGGAGAGATAGAAAAGTATGAGGCTAGATTGGTTTCTAAGGTTTATGCTCAAAAACATGGTATTGACTATGATGAAACCTTTGCACCAGTTGCCAAAATACCCACCATTTAGATTCTCATTGCTATTGCTACTGCTCAAGGTTGGCAGATATTTTAGATTGATGTGAAAAGTGCCTTTATAAATGGTGATTTGGATGTGGATATCTACATGAGTCAACCACAAGGATTTGTTGTACAAGGTAAGGAAACACTTGTGTGTAAACTAAAGAAAACCTTGTACGATCTAAAGCAAGCACCTAGAGCATGGTAAATGAAGATTTCTATTTACTTCTTGTCTCTTGGTTTTGATAAATGCTATTTAGATACATATCTCTATGTGCTTAGGAAGGATAACTTGGTCATTTTAATTGCTCTATTTTTTGATGACCTTGTTGTGATTAGAAATGAGAATGAGGTCATTTTTTATTTCATCTCCAAATTAAAGTCAGAGTATGAAATGACTGACCTTGGTCTTCTACACTACTATCTTGGCATGCAAGTTTATTAGCATGAGGATTGTACCTTTTTGAGTCAATCCAAGTATATTGGAGATCTTCTTAAGAGGTTTTATTTGGAGGATGGAAATCCTACTTCCATTCCTATTTCTATAGGGGTTAAGTTGGAAGTAAGTATAGAATCTCAGTTGGCTGATGCTACATTGTATAGGTAGCTCATTGGTAGTCTTCTTTATGTTACCATCACAAGGCCAGATATTGCTTTTGTAGTTGGTATGATGGCTAGGTTCATGCAAAAACCTTATATTGAGCACTTACAAGATACCAAGAAGATTCTGAAGTACCTTTTAGGTACTAGAGATTTGGCACTCAAGTATTCTAGGCTTCCTTCCTTTGCTCTTTCCAGCTATGTTGATTCTGATTTTGGAGGGGATAGAATAGACATAAAGTCTACCACAACATATGTTTTTAGTATTGGTTCTACAACTATCTCTTGGTCTTCCAAGAATCAAGATACAATTGCTATTTCTACAATGGAAGCGGAGTATAAGGCTATGAAAGTAGCTACACAGGAAGTGGTTTGGCTTCGTACCCTCATGAAGGAAATTGACTTTGAGTAATTTTTTCCTTCATGTTTACTCTTCGATAATAAATCAGCTATTGCCTTGGCTAAAAATCTTGTAATGCATCACATGACAAAGCATGTTGAAATCCAAGCCCACTTTATCAAGGAGAAGGTATTATATGGGACTAATCAATTGGAGTATTGCCCATCATCTTCTAATTTTGTTGATTTGTTCACCAAACCTCTTCCCAAGGAGTAATTTTGTAATATGAGGGACTCACTTGGTTTGATGAAGTGTAGTTACACTTGTGTGATGACAACTTCATCCTTATGAGGTATTTTGTGCTATATATATGAGTTGATATTTGGTGGTATAATTGCTTTTTGCATCTCTTTTGAACATGGTACTTTCTTGTTTGCCTTGTGCAACTTTTGTACATGTTACTTTGTAGATGGCATTATGCAATTATGGTATATGATGCAATTGCTTTATGCGACTCTTTTACATGGTACTTTCTTGTTGCCTTGTGCAACTTTGTACATGTTTTTATGTAGTTGGCATTATGCAATTGGTTTATCATGGTACTTTATTGTTAGCATTTATGCTACTTTTTTACATGATATTTTATGGTTGGCTTTATGCAACCAGTGTGCACACTCCATTATTTTCATATACCTTATGCAACTTTTGTACATGGTACTTTAGAGTTTGCATTATCATGGTACTCCTTGTTTTCTTTATGCAACTTTGTACATGATATTTTTGATCAACTATATAGCACGTGACTATAAGTATGGCTTTGCATATTTTTGTGATGACTTATAGTTCACTATTTGTTAGATAAATTTTGTTATCATATTTGGATATTCATATATGTTGTGGTGAATATATTTATGATGATGTATCTAACTGATCTTATGTTGAGCTACTTGTAGCTTGTAGGTACTTCCGTTTGGGGTTTTGCAGGCTTATTGAAGACACCCTTGTGATGTTTTCTTCTTGTCATTTGCAACCACTTGTGATTTATGGATGGCTTTGTAAGTTGCTTGTATCTGAAGCTACTCCGTTGGGGGCTTGCAATCTCATTTTGGCCCATTTTGTATTGGTGCCTTATTGTAGACTATTCTTGGTCATAGAAGCTCATTGTAACTATATTACTCATTTGATTCTCATCCCCATTTGTATCTTTAGGGGGAGAATGTTTCTTTGTTTCATAATTCCTTTCCCCAATATTGTATTAAGGGGGAGTGTTGGAATATGTAATGCAACATTGTGTAAATTATTCTTAGACTAAAATATAAATTCTAAAGAATAATATTTGAATTAGAAAATAATTCTATTTTATGTAAAAATATTCCCACCCAATTAATAAATAAAATAAGGGTGCTAGGAATATTTAATTTGTGAGAAAAAAGTTATTTTCCTTTTTCTAGCAAATATTAGAAAGTAACTAATCACTTTCTAATATTTGATAGATGCCACTTATCACACATCTCAAAGATTAGATTGTGATAAGATTAGAAAGTAACTAAGCACTTTCTAATATTTGATAGATGCCACTTGTCACACATCTCAATATTATATTGTGATAATATTATATTGTGATAAGATTAGATTGTGATAAGATTTAGGGTTGTAGTAGAAAAGCTTCTCTTTAAATAGGGGTGTTTTCTACTACACATTAACATATCTTGTCATATTGACTTGTGTTGTAATATCATGTTGATACATATTGTTGTATAAAATTGAAGCATTTTTGTATTGTTGAATCAAATGAGTAATATAGTGAGCTTCATAGTGGATGTTTCCCTTCTTAATTTGAAGTAGGGTTTTACCACTTAATATTGGTGTTGTGGGTTTTCATCTTTTGTGTGTGATTGATCTTGTGGAGCATTCTTCGATCTTGGGGAGACTTTTCTTCTCTCTTCATAAAAGGTATGGGCACATTCTCCTATTGATTTATTATGGTGGTTTATTTCTAAAAACATATTTGGAGTGAAAAGGATTGATTGTGGTTTCCTTTTCAAAAGTGATTGGTTTAATGCTTCAAGGTTTTCTGGATTGAGAGTTGTGACTAAACCTTGTTTTATAAGCATTGTTGTTGGAGCCCATTGGTTGTGCAAAGAACTTGAACTTGAGTTAGAAGATAACATGAGTATCATTGTTATGTGAGATTTGTTGTTGAGCATTGTTGGAAACATTTTGAGTTGATTGATACATGCTTGGACTAGGGTTTGTGAGAAAGGGTTGTTCATTGAGGTGATTGGTTGAGTTGAGTTGATTGAGCCTAGTCAAGTGGATGCATGTGGTTGTTCAAGTTCCATAAAACAAACTATTCTATATTCTTGATTTGAGTTGAGATTGAGATTTGAGTATAGAACATATAGAGTCTCTAACAATTCTCTTTATGCTTCTATGATATTGATTTGAGTTGAGATTGGGATTTGAGTATAGAACATATAGAGTCTCTAACAATTCTCTTTATGCTTCTATGAGATTGATTTGAGTTGAGATTGGGATTTGAGTATAGAACATATTGAGTCTCTAAAAATTCTCTTTATGCTTCTATGAGATTGAGTTGAGATATTGATTTAGCATTAAGTATAGAGCATATTGAGTCTCTAACAATTATCTTTATGATTCTATGAGATTGGACAAGTTCTATGTGAGCTTGTTAAACAAATTTGAGACAAGTCTTGAGAACCTGCCAATTTGAATTAAGTAGATTTGAGCAAGTCCTAGAGAGGACTTATTGAGCATATTTGAGTAAGTCCTAGAGAGGACTTATTGAGCATATTTGGGCAAGTCCTAGAGAGGATTTATTGAGCAAATTTGAGCAGGTTCTATGTGGACTTGTTGAGCATATTTGGACAGGTTCTATGTGGACCTATTGAGTAGATTTGAGTAGGTTCTATGTGGACCTATTGAGCATATTTGGACAAGTTTTGAGTGAGCTTTTTGAGAAGATTTGGAAAAGTTTTAAGTGAGCTTATTGAGAAGATTTGAGAAGGTTCTGAGTGAACCTATTGATAAAGAGCTTTGGAGGTGATAGAGTATAGATGACAGAGTCTCAGTGGATAGAGATCTAGCTACCAGGACAATTGAAGACATATCTGAGTGAGGAGTCTTCAAGTGGAGAGAGATCCACAAGTCAGTGCAGTAGAGAGACAGAGTCTTCTAGAAGATCACTAGCTAGAGTAAAAGGGGAAAGATTTCTCTTGTGGAAGAGATCCATGAACTTGAGATTAGGGGATCAACATCTCCTTTGGACAAAGGTTCATAAACATTGTAATTGGGAATGATTCCCAAAGAGATTGATTGAGAAAATTTTAGTAAAATTTTTTCTCCGTGGAGTAGCCCACATTGGGTGAACCATGTAAATTATAGTTTCTCTATTGTGTATGGTGTTCTATGCATTACTTTTATTACTACTATTGATACTGCTATCTATACACTGCATAATATTGAATTGAAATAAAAAGTAAAAATGGGTCTTATACTATTCACCCCCCCTCTCAGTATAAGCTTGTGTTCTTCAATTGGTATCAGAGTGGGTTCCTTCAGAATATTTTGATAGCTTGAAGAAAAAATGATCTAAGAACACAATAGATAAAAAGGATCAAAGAGATGGACCCTTCAATAATGTAGTACTAGTCTTTAAAGGAAGTGACTTATTATATTGGTGTATGCTGATGAGATTTTACTTTGTGGCACTTGGAAATGAAGTTTGGGATGCAATGGAACTTGGATATGAATCAAAAACCAATCCTCCTATAGATAAGGAAGGTAATCTTCTAATGCATGCAAATTCAAGAGCTATGAATGCCATTATAAAAGGGATGCATAGATCATAATCTATGAAGGTTACGAAATGTAAAACATCAAAAGAAATGTGGGAAATTCTACATGAAATATATGGAGGAGATAGAGGAGTCAGAATGGCTAAGATCAAAAATCTCAAAGGAGAATTTGAGAACTTAAGAATTAGGGATGATGAAAACATTCATGACTATCTCAACAAGGTTTATGAACTTGTACATGAGATGAAATATCTTGGAATTGAAGATTGATGAATAATATGCTTGTGATAATATCTTGAGGACTCTTCCAAAAAGGTATAGTGAAAAGGTTTTTGCTATAGAAACATCAATTTATAGTGATTCTTTGACAAGGAATTCTTTACTTCGCATGCATACTAATTTTGAGATAAGAATAAAATATCCTATTCCTTTGAAAGAATCTAATTTCAAAGTATACAAAAATAAAAAGGGAAAGAAGATAGAATCGAGCAGTGAGTCATCTTGTGATGAAGAAGCAAATTATGGCAGAAGAGATAGAGATCATAGAAGACCCATAGATCTAATATCTATCAAAATTTTCAATTGTGGACGGTATGGACACTATGAAACATAATGCAAAGAGCCAAAAGGCAACAATGATGAAGAAAAATGGGATCACAGATACAGGGAATTAGAAAGATATAGGTACCAGAAGAAAAGCAAGGATGGAAAAAGTAGACAAGGAAAGAAGTTCTTCCAGAGACAAAAGAGAAGCTACTATGTGAAAAATGCAAGTAAGTACTCAATTGATAGTGATGCTAGTTTTTTAGACAATGATAGAGATGAAGTCCTATTTATGGTTAAAGAGAAAGATCTAGTTAAGAAAAGGACTCCATTTATTCTCAAGTGTTTTAGATGTGGTAAATTTGGACATTTTTAAGATGATTGCACTAGGTATGGTTATAGTTTTAGTGATGATGATTGTGAAGATGCACTTGAAAGACCAGATGAAAATCTTCTAAAGGATTTGGAAGATAAATAAAATGATCCTATAGAAGACAATTCAAAAGGAAGTAATGATAAGGACACAAGCAAACAAATAGAATATTATTCAGTAGAGAATGGTTATGATCTCAAGGGCAAAATTATCTATGCCCTTAACATAATTAAAAAGGTTAGAAAGCAACACTCCAATATTGAAAGTCAGTTTCAATAATATGATGAAGAAAGGTTATTGCTCATAGAGTATTTAGAGAAGTCAAGGGCTAAGGTAAGCAAGTTCAAGGATAAGTTAGAAGCAAATATTTTGGAATATGAGAAGTTAGCACTAGAAGTGGCTACTCTAAAAAAAGACTTAAAGGAATCCAAGATCAAGATGAAGAGTTTCACAAATAACTCTAAAAACTTGGATAAGTTCATCTATGGAAAACAACGAACATCATGTTCAACAGGTCTTGGCTTTGGAAATATTGAAAAGAAATAGGAAAAATAATCTACTTCAAGTCTTGATGAAGAAGAAACTTCTGAAGAAGATACATCATAAGAAGAAATTTTAAGTGAAATTGGGACATCAAAGGATGATTTGGACAACAAATATTTCAACGAAGAGAGGAACAATGCACAAAAAAGATACATATGGAACAACAATCAGGATAGGAGACCAATGAGTTCAAGACAAGGAGGCTTCAATGGAAGATTCTTTTCATGTCACATGTTTGGACACATGGCTTCATAGTGCAAGACTCATTAAATACAAGTATATGGAAAAGAACAATTTTTCCAAGGTTATTGCTACTCATGCAATGGTTTTGGTCACAAGGCAATGAAT
Source organism: Wollemia nobilis (assembly GCA_028583015.1). Classification (NCBI taxonomy): domain Eukaryota; kingdom Viridiplantae; phylum Streptophyta; class Pinopsida; order Araucariales; family Araucariaceae; genus Wollemia; species Wollemia nobilis. The sequence continues at coordinate 3,209,449 of JAQPPZ010016610.1, forward strand.
TGCAGGATTAATGATAGAAGAGGATATGGCTTCACTAGGAGAAATCCTAAGATAATTGCACATCCAAGGAATAATAACATTAAGTGTTATAAGTGCAATAATGATGGTCACATAGCAAGATGGTGTAGAGCAAATATTCCAAAAATAGGCATGAACAGGAACATGAACATGAACAGGGACAAGAATATGAATAGGAATAGGAATATGAACAAAAATAGGAATATGAATAGAAACAAGAATATGAACAAGAATAGAGACTCAAAAAAGAATAGAGACTTAGAAAAGAATAAGAATAGGAACAAGGATGAGAACCAGAATAGAAACATGGATCAAAATAAGAATAGGAATAAGAATAGAAGTGATGACAGGAACATGTATGATGACTTGGAAAGAAATAGTGAGTGGATTTAGAAGACTCACAAAATAAGAGAGAAAGATAAAGGTATAGATCTATGCTTTTGGGGAGTAGAAATACTCCCACCCTAGAATTAACCACCTCATGTGGAGGTGGAGGAGGGGCTAAGCTAAGAGGCTCATTATTAGCCCCAAGTCCCAAAGGTGACCATTTGCCATTGATGTCAAAAGGGGAGAGATTTGTGTATTGGGAGAGATTTGATATTTGAGAGAGCATTAAGCTAGGGGGAGCAAAGTCCCAGGGGGAGCATAAAAGAAGGTCAGGTTTCAGTAAAATGAATATGGGTTGCCATCAATGACAAAGGAGGAGATTGTTGGACATTTTGAGTCCCTAAGCTAAAAGTTGACATTGATGTCAAAAGGACCTATGTAAGTAAGCACTATGATTTTGCTCCATAAAGAGCTTCATGAGAAACCAAGGTTTTGATCAAAGGTTCTAGAAGTGATGCATGGCATTTGGTTACAAAAGGAGCTTCAAGGGAATCTTAGCAAAAGGTTTTTATGAAAACCAAGGCAAGGAAAGGTTTTATTTAAAACCAATGGAATGCAGATTTGAAATGGATTTTTCTTAAAACCCAAGTTGGATTTTTGTTTCATCGAAAAATGTGCCCCGGTGATGGAGAAATTTAATTTTAAAGGCTTAGTTTAAATTTTTAATTTATTTAAAATTTAAATTTAAATTTTAAAATTAAATAAAAGGTTTTTCCCTCATTTCTTATTGGCACCATCGACATCATAAGGGAAATGTTAAAAGGGTCGACATATTTGCATTGAAGGATGGATTATATAAATAAGCCAAAGGTTTTCCATTTAATAAACCTAAGGAGTGTTGCATGATTTTCAAAAAACAAAAGTATTTCTGCATCAAAATATTGCATAGCAAATTTCATGGAGTATGACATGGGCAGCAAAGTCATGGACGGTCAAAGTTTTGGTAGGTTGTGAGGAAAGTGCATGTGTCTTAAGTAAGAGAGTGCCCAAGGCACTCACATGAGTAGTGTTAGCTCACACGGATTAGCTGACGCTTGGTAGCATGGTGGGCAGAGGTTTGAAATACCAAAGCCCTTTGAGGTCTCCTTTGAGGTATGCACTATGACTCCGATATTTGTGGGGGTAAATATTTTAATTAAAATATTTTCTTGTTAAGGTTTTATTATGATTTTTGTGGCAGATATAAGGTTGAGAAAGCTTTAATATTTTAATAAGGTTTGATATTTGAGATATTGCCTAAGAAAGCTTTGTGATTATTTTTGAGTGCAAAAGTGTTGAAAGGAAGGATATAAAATATTTGATTTATTTTATGGTACAAGTGGTTTTAGGAGTGATAAGGAAGTTGTGCATTAATTCTTAAGAAGGTTTTCTAATTAAAAGCCTTGGTGAATATTATTGTGAAGTGAAGTAATGTTGATTATTTTGTGATCTTCTAACCCTTGTGAATATTGGTAAAAGAATATTGTGATTGTGGTAGATTTCCAAAGAGGCTTCTTAATATTCATAAAATTTATGGGCACATTATCCTATTGATTGATTATGGTGGTTGATTTCTGAAAACATATTTGGAGTTAAAAGGATTGATTGTGGTTTCCTGGTTTCCTTTTCGAAAGTGATTGATTTAATTCTTCAAGGTTTTCTAGATTGAGAGTTGTGATTAAACATTGTTTTATAAGCATTGTTGTTGGAGCCCATTGGTTGTGCAAAGAACTTGAAATTTAGTTAGAAGAGAACATGAGTATCATTGTTATGTGATATTTGTTGTTGAGCATTGTCGAAAACATTTTGAGTTTATTGATACATGCTTCGACTAGGGTTTTTTCATTGAGGTGCTTGGTTGAGTTGATTTGATTGAGCCTAGTCAAGTGGATGCATGTGGTTGTTCAAGTTCCATAAAACAAACTATTATATATTCTTGATTTGAGTTGAGATTGAGATTTGAGTATAGAACATATAGAGTCTCTAATAATTCTCTTTATGCTTCTATGAGATTGATTTGAGTTGAGATTTGGATTTGAGTATAGAACATATAGAGTCTCTAACAATTCTCTTTATGATTCTATGAGATTGATTTGAGTTGAGATTGGGATTTGAGTATAGAACATATTGAGTCTCTAACAATTCTCTTTATGCTTCTATGATATTGAGTTGAGATATTGATTGAGCATTAAGTATAGAATATATTGAGTCTCTAACAATTCTCTTTATGATTCTATGATATTGGACAAGTTTTGTGTGAGCTTGTTAAGCAGATTTGAGCAAGTCCTAGAGAGGACTTATTGAGAATATTTGAGCAAGTCCTAGAGAGGACTTATTGAGTAGATTTGGATAAGTCCTAGAGAGCACTTATTGAGAAGATTTGAGTAGTCTCTATGTGGATCTATTGAGCATATTTAGATAGGTTCTGTGTGGAATTGTTGAGCAGATTTGAGTAGGTTCTGTGTGGACCTGTTGAGAAGATTTGGACAAGTTCTGAGTGAGCTTATTGAGAAAATTTGGACATGTTTTGAGTGAGCTTGTTGAGCAGATTTGAGAAGGTTCTGAGTGAACCTATTGAGACAGATATTTAGAGGTGACAGAGTATAAAGGACAAAGTATTAATGGATAGATATCCAACTGCCAGGACAATTGAAGATAGATTTGAGTGAGGAGTCTTCAAGTGGAGAGAGATCCACCAGTCAGTGCAGTAGAGAGACATAGTCTTCTAGAAGATCACTATCTAGAGAAAAAGGGAAAATAGTTATCCTATGGAAGATATCCATGAACTTGATATTAGGGGGTCAACATCTCCTTTGGACAGAGGTCCATAAACATTAAAATTGTGAAGGATTCCCAAATATATTTATTGAGAAAATTTTAGTGAAATATTTTCTCCGTGGAGTAGCCCACATTGGGTGAACCACATAAATTGTGGTGTCTCTATTATGTATGGTTTTTTGTGTATTGCTTTAATTATTGCTATTGATATTACTATCAATACACCACATAATATTGAATTTAAATAAAAAGTAAAAAGGGGTCTTATAATGTTCACCCCCCCTCTCAGTATAAGCTTGTATTCTTCACCAAAAAGGACATAATATCAGAACATGTAGACACCTAAATCGTGTCATGCTTAGGGGAGCTACTTACATAGACACACTCATAAGATCATAAGACATAATATTGGACTTTCCAAGCATCAACAGTGGTTCTCACCACTCATTTGGGGCCTTTTCAAGCCATCCAAGCTTGGCCGCTCAAGCCAAGAGCGACCAGATTCTAGCCGCTCAAGCCTAGAGCGGCCAGACCTAGCCACTGTAGATGACAGCGACCAGATCATAGCCACTGCAGATGATAGTGGCTAAGCCATAAGAAGTGGTTTACCGACAAACAGGCCCAATCTCGGGTGGAAGTGGTAGTCTGCATGCAATAAAGGTGAGCGGGAGTGACTTTGCATTCCTTTTCATGACCAGTTCACATAGGAGACTTGAGTTTGCATTTAGACTTAAGTTAACTGACCTCCAAGCATAAACAAAGGACAAAATCTTCTCATGCTAATGAACAGTTCACATAGAAGACTCAAGTGGGTAGTTAGATTTTAGTTAACTAGCCTTCAAATATAGACAATAGACAAGAGCTTCTCATGCTAACTTGCACTACGCATGAGAAATTCATTTCTAGGGCTTGGACATAGACCTAGGGTTTCACACTATAAAAGGTGCAAGCCTAAGAGCACCAAGGCATATAGAGAGCCTTATCATATCCAGAGATCCTTTAATATTTTATCATACAAAGAATAGAGACCCGAATCACATACAGGAGATCATTTCAGAGAGAGAGTTCTCTTTGAGATCACGTGTGCGGTGGAGCTTTGACAAATCAAAGGGCATAACACCTACTTTCTTCAACATCAGATCATAGTCTTTGACCCATAGCTTTGGGGCAAGGAGAGCAAGGTTTTCTTTAGTGGTCGTTGTCTTGGACAGTGGCCCACAGGCTTGGCTTAGATAGACATAGCATATTTTATCTTGTTTTCTTATATCATTAGCATAGATTTACTTGATTCCATGGTATTGTTTTATCATATTTCTATTACATTCTTTGATTACTAACAACCTCATCCGGGGAGGCAATCTCGGACACCTAAAAGTGTGTTGTTGTTTCATTGCTTGCAGGGCCACAGGTACATCGGATGAAGGTTACAACATACGAGAGCAAAAGGGATCCCTCTAGGAGATAGTCCTGGAGAAGGAGGCATCTGTAAGCCCTCATACATTTTTGTGTGTGGAACCAGGAAGCTTTTATAAGTGCACCACCTCTTCATGGAAGGGGCACTCCTTGCCCACTTGTAATTTATAGTATCAAAATGGGTATCCCTAAGAGGGACCGACATGTAACCGAGCTTCAATATCAATAAAGAGATCCATATTTTGTTATTTCATGTTATATGCTTTCTTTTTCCTCTTGTCTTTCCATTTTATCTTTGGTATTTTAAATAAGCATTGCAAGTAGGGTTTTCAGAAAAGGGACCAGTGCATGCATTCTCGGGGTCGCTACAGATGGCGATCACGATGGGATGACCACTAATTTTTCATTTTTTACTAGAATACTAACTTAATTTTGTGTGCAGGTCTAGCCGCTCTGAGCTACAATGGCCAAAAACTAGCCGCTCTGAGCTACAATGGCCAGAAACTAGTCGCTCTGAGCTACAATGGCCAAGAACCAACTACTCTGGTCAACAGCGACCAGGACTGGAGTGCAGTAGAGGTCAAAACATCGACTCTCTGAGCTGGATCAAAGGTTGGTATAGCTTTTATGATATTTTACAGCTTTTTGTCTACTTCTATGTGTTCAAAATAGAGAACTTAAAGCACATTTATGTTTGGAAATTGAAATAATAAAGAAGAAAGAATTAAGCATTTCACATATCTTAGATCTTCTTTTAAATTTTCCACTAGGCGTTGCTAGGAACAATGGCTTATGCCTAAAAAGTTTACCCTAGAATCCAACGTGCTAGACATTGTATGTTGTTTGCTTGCTTTGAGGCCCTGCTAGAGGCCATAGTTGCATGAGATAAAGTGCGCTCATACAAATCATAGTAGTTCATGCATCTTTCTGAATATTGAAATATATTTTTTGCACTTAGGCATATAGGAAAGACTCATTGCTGCTATATGATGCACTTTATGTTATGCAAGCTTAAAATGAACACCACACACGCACGTCTCATTTAAACATTGGAGAGTTGGATTTCATCACCAACCTTCAATTCAGTCCAGTGACATTGGAATTCATCTCCTTCCACTGGTTTTCCCCCTAGAGCTTCCTAGAAATGGATTGGGAAACTTACTTATAGTGACACTAAGTTACTTGTGTTCAAACTATCTCCCACTATTGGAACAATCATTGGTTCAGAGTGGAGGAGCTAGGCGAACCCTCCATTGGGTCTTCAATGGTGTACCCTAGCTTCTTTTGAGAAAATCATGTTTGGCATGAGTGTACTTGATTGTCACTATGGATGAGTCTTCTCATTCTTAATCCAAGAACAAGAGCAAAGAAATCAAGAGAACAACACATCAAAACACATCAAATAGTTTAGGGCACACTCAAATTGGTAATCAAGATAAACATTTGTTTGGAATTGTGTGGTCATTCCTAAATAGCAAACTCAAAAGATCAAGTCATAAAACAACATGGTCAAAACAAGAAGTAAACACCCTCGGTCTGATGTCGAGGGAGAGACAGAAGCAATTCATACCCATAGGTGGAGTCATAGTAATGTTGAATGACCTACCCGTAAGACCGTGAGACGTAGCTCCACGAGCCTAAGGGGTGATAACTCAACTCTTGGGGGATCTCCTCGAGAAACCCCAAGTAAGGAACCACATCATGGAACAAAGTCACATAAACAAAAAGAGGCTTCACAACCATCCTCATCAAGGAGACATGAGGAGACCTCAAGGGCCTCCTCTAAACACATAGAAACATCTCAAAGACATGAGGAAACTTCAAGGGCTTCCTCCTCACATGGACATAAAGAAGGTTCTAAGACTCATTCTTCACATAGGGATGATGAGACTACCACATCTCCATCCACATGGAGAAAACATGTCACCACCAAGCCCTCTTCATCAAGAAGGCAAACAAGAATTGCAACACCTCAAGACTCACAAGAAACATATGAAATAGGTCTGCCCACTGAAGGGCAAGAAACTAGAGCTACATCTAGTCATGGGAATCATATAGAAGAAACCCTTCACACAAAAGGAAATATTCCCATAGACTATGACCTCATAGGAGTAAATGGCACCCCATGGGACCAGCCATGGAGAACGAGACAACTAGACAGGTTGGATCGATTTCCTACTCAACCAACCCAAAGAACTATAGCTACTGAGAACTCTGCATCTGGAAGCTCATGAACTGTGACTTCTAAACATACCTCCCAGTCTGGGGGTACCTCAGAGTGACCCCATAGAAGATGCATGGAGTCTGATCATAGGGATATTCAATAGTACACTGAACAAGTCACATTAACTAGCAAGAGTACAGATACAGTAGAAACCCCCTCGAGGAATCTGTGAGTCAAGACTACAAGAACAGAGTTAGATAAACATGAGTCTTCTACAACAGCACAAACTGACCGAATGAGGTGGTTAGAAAATGCATTACGCAAAGAGTGAGAGTTAGTGGAAGCTCTCGAACAAGAGAAACAAAGAGAAAGACTCTTGCGCCAACATGAGCAATATTTAAGAGAGCAATCTGAGCAGCTAGCTCTTAACAATTTATAGATAAATGGTGGTGACCACCAAAGAACAAGACACGCTGACTCACCTAAGGAAAGGCACACTAGACAAGATATCCCACAATGAAACCCCCCACCAAATCATGAACAAAATCCAACTAATGGGGGGAGGGCAAACATAACAAACCAAGATCACAATCCTGAGTCCCCTCGTAGGAGGGAGGAAAATGGAACAAATCAAATGGATAGAGAGTTACCTCCATTGCCAATGCGAATAGGCTTGCACGAGGAGGAAATCCATGCATCAAAGGCATTTCAAGAGCTTGCTAAAAATATGAAAACCTTTGAGAAACAAGAGGCAGCTGGGAACTCACCAACATTGAGCAAGATACACAATCAACCATTGTGCCCATCAATCCCTAGCCCTCCATATCCTAAGCACTTTGAGATGCCTAGGTTAGAGAAGTTTAAAGGTGAAGAGGATGCACAAGAGCATGTCACCAATTTTATCAATGCTTGTTTTCATCTTGAAGACAATGATGCTCTCATGCTAAGAACATTCATAATGACATTTTTAGGTGTTGCCACTCAATGGTTCAACCAACTACCTAAGCATAGCATAACCAACTTTGAACAACTAGTAAATGCATTCTTGAAGCGTTTCTCCTTTGGTGCTAAGAAGAAGGTGAACCTTTCAGACCTGGCGAACCTGAAATAGTATGATGATGAGCCAGTAATGGATTATGGGAATAGATGGAGAAAAATCATGGCAAAATTATCATTCTCCATTCCCATAGAAGAGATCATTCGTATGTTTACCAAAATTTGTTCTAAACATATCTCCCTCTTGCTACAACTCCAACAGTATCCTTCATTTGAGGAAGCTTTGGCATAGGCCAAGCTCATCGAAGAGATAAAAGTAGATGAGGGAACCATTAAGCTCCAAAACAAAAAGGAGTGGAACAAGAATGGTAAGAATGACAAGTACAAGTAGAAGCAGGGTAACCCTGCTCTAGTCAATCAAGTCGTATTGGCTACACCCAAGGATGGGGGTGCACAACAACCATAGAACTATCAAGCACATCCCCCACCAGCCAACTACGACCAAAAGAACAATCAAGGAAGAAATCGAGAATGCAAGCCACCTCGTTATTTCATGCCTCCGACAGAATCAATGCAATCAATATTTAATCAGTTGAGCGAGGCCAGGAGGATCAGATTTCTTGATATACCTCTTGTAGATCCCAACCATCCTAAGCCAAAAGGATATAGGGAAGATCAATTTTGTCCTTATCACAGGATATCGGGGCATGACATTGAGGCTTGCATCGGGTTTAAGCATCAAGTGCAAAACATGATTGAGGTGGGAGAGCTCAAAGTTGACAACCCACTAGCTCCCGATAATAGAGACATGGGCATATACAGAAACCCATTGCCCAATCATGAAGCCCCTCGAGAGCAAGGGGCCCAAGTCAATCAGGTTCGAGCTGACATACCTACCCATGGATGCATTGGGATGGTTGAGATCATTAACATAGCAACAAGGACTAGGTGGTATGGTCAACCGCAACCACCTACAGCTCCCATGAACATCCCAGCCACTCCTAGGCAAAGGCAAGACAACCTTCTAGGTCCACCAATGAGACCTATGGTAACTATTCGGAGTAGATTGGAGCAAAACCTACAGATGACTCCAGACTAAGTTATCCATCTATGAGCTCATACAATAGTCCCCAAAGCATAGGGAGACTCTAATGGAGATTTTAAGAACAATTGAGCTTCAACCACAAGATGTGAATGCATTCACTCACTTTGTGGGACAAGTGCAAGAATGCCAGGAACCTGTAATCCGATTCTATGATCATGAGATTAAGACAGTTTCTGCTGCCTTACTAGACCCTCCACTAAACATTGTAGTGGCCATCAATAACTTACCTATTCAAGAGGGTTTTGGTCGATACAGGTTCATCGATAAACATCATCACAACAACTGCAATAGAGCACCTCAAGATACCCAAGACCAATATCATTCCAGGAACTTACACATTGAGAGCTTTTAATGATGCTTTATGCAATACTATGGGAATGATAGTCCTACCCATCAAGGTGGGGCACAAGACCATCCCCATGATGTGTCATGTCTTGGAAGGTGCTATGCAGTACAACATCCTCTTAGGGCACCCTTGGATAAGGGCCATGAAGTGCGTGCCTTCGATCTTGCACCAGTGTGTCAAGTATGTGCATGAAAGCAAAGTCTATGTGGTTCTAGCCGATGAAGAGCCTTTTAAATACGTTAATCAGGTGGATATTCTAGGAGAATTCATGATCCCTTCTACTCACCTATACGTGGCACCTTCATCCCCAACCACACAAGTTGATAACAAAGACAAAGGGGTAAGAAAAGACCCAGGCACATCAACACCTCCTGGTGCACTCAAGATAGTCAATGCTTCTAAAGTACCATCAACGTCAAAACCAAAAGACAATCAGAAGCTAAAGGCCCCCTTAGTTAAGGAAGAGAGGCCCAAAGAAGTGCCAACTATAGCCATTGCTGAAATGCCAAGTCCTATGGAAGAGGAAGATCCTCAAGATCAAGATGAAGATAGTGATTATCACCCTGCTTCACCAGTATCATCCGTGGGGTCATCCACGTCGCATGCATCAATACACTTGGCAAGTACAGGCATAGGGGAATACCTTGTGCAGAACATCACCTTTACGCCTATCATTGAGTCTGCATAGGACATAGGGAGGCCTAAAGACTTGAGGCCACTAGTAGGAATAGTGGTTCCACTTGGAATCCCTCCCAACCAAACCAATTTTGTCTATGCCAACCTGGACTGCGCTCATAAGTCTTCAGATATAGAAGGAGATGGTGACGAATTATTCATAGTCAATGTTCGTTACCTCTCTAATCCTGAGTTTTCTCTAAGCTACTTTGAGCATTGCCATTGGCATGGCTATGGCCTTGGCGTATATGAGTAGGGGTGCAGGAGGCCTTACGAGCCACTATATCAGCTTCCTTTCGACATATTTGGCTTAGGCTATTATAGCAGAGGTCGAGATGACTCACTTGTAGTGGCATTGGAAATATTAAGCATAGGGTTGGGAGAAGACATTGATTTCATTCCTTATCACCCCTTGAGAATAGCAAACTTGAGCAATAGACAAGTGGCCACGGTAAACATACCACCTCCAAAAACTTATCATCCAAACACCTCAATTGATTCCACCCCAATAGGGTACAACTCATGGGATGAGGAGAATGGATATGAAGCAAGTGATGATGAGGCACAACTTGGCTTAGCCTATCAAGGGCCTCGCTATTTACAAAGGTTCACATGGTCCATCCATGATGAGATTGAATATACATCAGATGAAAGTGACTATGAATCAGAAGACTCAATAGAAAGAGCTTACTTAGGCTTAAGCCATCAACCCCTGACTTTGGGGCAAGAGACAAATGCAAATGGGTTCTTCATAAGTGACGAAGAATATGAAGATGAAATAGAGATGGCCTACTTAGGGCCAAGACATGAGCCCTTTGTCTTAGGGCCGCATACCAATGCTAACGGTTTCTGGATAAGTGATGATGACTTTGAGGATGAGACCGAGATGGCTTATCTTGGACCTCACCACTTGCGGCAAGTCAACGAGCTAGTAGAGAGAGAGGCGGCACTTCGTGCCATAGACCCTCAACTCCAATTTTTGGGGAGACCTATTGACCTAGCTGCCATTCATCGGATGGTTAATCCCCCTCTGCCTACATTCAGAGAGCAGTTAGAGCCCAATGATCCTATTGTCCACCCTGCTCATGGGCCAGATCCAAAAATTCCCATTCCTCCAGAACCTCATCGTGAGTATGGAAGAGAAACCCCTGAGACAAGATTGCACCCATGTGGTCCTGGAGATTTCATCCCATCCATCAACATGATCTCCATCGATTTGACCACTCCACTTCATAATCCAATAGATCCTACCAAATCATTGCATCTTGATATAGACGCTATTGATTGGGATCATGCTAGTTCACCCATAGAGCCAGAAGACCTCTTCCCCAATGAAGAGATGTTACAACCATTCCATTTTGCATCAGGTTGTGCGTATGACATCTTCCATGTTGGTTTGGAACCTGAGTCAGTAGGTCCTATGAATCCCATTGATGACATTCATTTGATACCCATGCCTCATCAGCTAGAGGATGGGTCACATATGGCTATAGAAGCAACTTTCGAGGTGGACATCAGTGATGATCCTACCCAACCAAGGAAATTCAAGTTCGGAGAAAGTCTATCTCCACAGGAACAAGCCATCTTGATTCCTCTCCTCAAGGAGAGGCCAAATATTTTTGCTTGGACTTACAAAGACATGCCAGGGATAGATCCAAAGTTAGTCATTCACAACCTTTCATTGGATCCCATGAAGAAGCCAGTCAAGCAAAAACTGAGGAAAATGCATCCAACCATCACTTTGATGGTAAAGAATGAATTGCAAAAACTACTGGATGCAGTATTCATAGTTCCTATCGACTACCCTGAGTGGGTGTCAAACATGGTACCCATAGGGAAACCCGATGGAAGAGTCCGTATCTACATGGATTTCAGAGATTTGAATAGGGCAACACCAAAGGATTCATTCCCATTGCCAAACATAGATGCTCTTGTAGATGCAACCGTAGGTCATGAAATGCTCTCCCTAATGGATGGTTTTTTTGGATACAACCAAATCTAGATTAAGCCCGAAGATCAACATAAAACTACTTTCATTACTCCATGGGGAACATTCTATTACAAAGTGATGCCATTCGGTCTCAAAAATGCTGGTGCCACATATCAGTGGGCCATGACATACATATTCCATGACTATATGCATAAGATCTTGGAAGATTACATGGATGACTTACTAGCCAAGTCCCTATTGTGGCAAGAGCATGCCGAAGTCCTTAGACAAGTCTTCGATCACCTCATAGAACACAATGTCCGATTGAATCCTAAGAAGTGCGTATTTGGCGTAACTTTTGGCAAGCTTTTGGGATTCATCGTATCCAAGAGAGGCATCAAAGTAGATCCTGCAAAGGTAAAGGCTATACTGGAAATGGCCACCCCTACCAACATTAGGGAGTTGAGGAGCCTACAAGGCAAGATAGCATCCATCAAAAGATTCATCGCGCAATTATCAGACAAATGTAGACCTATGAATAGGTTGCTATGCAAGGAAGTCCCCTTTCATTGGGATGAATAATGCCATCAAGCCTTTGCAGAGATCAAAACTTATCTGGCAACGCCACCAGTATTGGCTCCACCAAGGCCAGACATACCATTTTTACTATATATATCGGCTACTGATTTTGCATTGGGCACCATGTTAGCCCAAAAGAATGCACAAGACAAAGAGCAAGCCATATATTACATTAGTCGCACCTTGGTGAGCTATGAGCTAGGATATGCGTATGTCAAAAAATTGTGTTTAGCAGTGGTCTTTGCAACTCGAAAGTTGTGACACTACATGTTGAGCCATACGACCTACGTCATATCAAAACAAAATCCTTTGTAGTACATGATGAGCAAGACGTATCACAATACATGTACCACAAAGTGGATCATGCTATTGATAGAATTTGATCTAGAGTTCATAAGCCAAAAGTCCATCAAGGGACAAGTCATAGCAGATCAATTAGCAGAGGCGCCTCTTCAGGATAACAAGCCTCTCACCATAGAGTTGCCTGATGATGCGGTCTTTGCATTATCAGATCTGCCAGAACTCGAAGAACCTAAGAGAGAAAAATACATGTCATTGTTCTTCGATGGTTCGAAGTGTGAACAAGGAGGCGGAGTAGGGATTGTCTTTATCACACCGTAGGGCGCTCCATTGCCCTTATCATTCAAACTAGACTTCCCATGCACAAACAACAATACAGAATATGAAGCATTGATCCTGGGACTCCAAACAGCCATAGCAATGGGCATTAAAATATTGAATATCTTTGGTGACTCCTTGCTCATAGTAAACCAGGTCAAAGGACTCTTCCAATGCAGGTGCCCACTCCTGAAGACTTACAAGGAACTTGTTGACAATTACTTAGCCCGGCTGGAATGGTATGACATCGAGGCAATCCCTCATACATCGAATAGATTTGTAGACACTATGGCCTCTTTGGGATCCTTAATCCCTCAGAATCCATCTACTAATTTTACAACCATTCATGTGAAAGTGCTTTCGCACTCAGCAATACGTCATGAAGCTTTTGACAATCAAGAATCAGTCAACATGATCAACATCGAACCAAATCAAGATTGGTCCTTCACAGCCAAAGATTTCTTGCAAACAACACCTTGGGGTCTTTGATCTCCCAAGGACCCATAGAGTGTGGTGCGACCATATACCATAGAGTTGTTCCTCAATCCATGTTCACTACCTCAAAAATGCAGGAAGAGCAAGTTGTCTATTCTATAGAGGTTGTGGCCTATCAAGATTGGCTTTCCCAACTGTGGGACTTCCTGAAGCTTGAAATAATACCTCAAGGTTTGTCACATACTAAAAGGTGAACATTTAAATAGAGAGCAACAAGATACATTTTTCTAGGAGAAATCCTCTATAGACGAGGATATGATGGAGTATTGCTCCGTTGTCTTGAGCCCTAGGAAATAGCTTGGGTAGTTTCACAAGCTCACGATGGAACATGTGGAGGCCATTTTAGTGGCATGGCCATCATTAAGTGCATCTTGAGAATGGGTTACTATTGGCCCACAATGGAAAAGGACTGCTGTGAGTATGTCAGGAAATGTAGTAAGTGCCAGCATCATGCAAATCTAACGCACTTACCATCGCAAGCTTTGCAGCCCATCCAAGAAGCATGGCCATTTTTGCAATGGGGACTAGACTTGATTGGGAAGATCTCACCCCCATCCTCAGGCCGACACACATTCATCATAATAGCCACATAATACTTCACTAAATGGGTAGAAGTGATCCCCTTAACATCAACAACTGGACCAAGGATTATGGAGTTTATACTCCACAATATCATAAGTCATTTTGGGGTCCCTTCTAAGGTAATATCGGATAATGGGCCATATTTTAAGAACAAAAATGTACGTGCTTTAATGAAAAAATATCATATTCAACATAGTTTTTCAATGCCTTATTATCCACAAGCAAACGGACAAGCAGAAGCCTCAAATAAAATAATAGTCTCCATTTTGAGGAATATAGTGTAAAAAATCACAAGGAGTGGCACATACAATTGCCTCTTTCACTATGGGCATATAGGACTAGTATACGGACGCCCACTGGGGCAACACCATTTTCACTAGTATATGGAACTGAATCCATCATGCCTCTAGAGTTGGAAATCCCGACTCTACGCATAGCACTAAAAGACTTCATAGATGATGAAGCTGCGCGACAAGGCCGACTTGATCAGTTGATGCTTCTTGATTAACACAGATTCAATGCTTTAGAGCATCTCTATGTTTACCAAGATCACCTTGTGTGAGCTTACAATAGTAAAGTCCACCTAAGGGAATTCAAGTTTGAATATCTAGTGCTCAAAGAAAACCAACAAAATTCAAATCTATCGTCACATCTGTGAGATAAGTTTATGGCAAACTGGATAGGTCCATACATGATTTCATAGAGAGTTGGGTCTAGATCATATCGTATTATATTATTAGATGGTTTTGAAGAGCCTAAACCTCTCAATATCATTCACTTAAAGGCATTTTACACATAAAAACATAAAAACATTCAAATATGTCAAAAAAACAAACAAATCATAAAAGCATAAAATTTTAAAAATACAATCAAATCAAGGTTCCAAGGGTAATTCATACCACTTGGTCAAATAATCAAATCAAAGGCTCCAAGGGTAATTCAAATCGCTTGGTCAAACAATCAAATCAAAGGCTCCAAGGGTAATTCACACTGCTTGGTCAAACATCAATTCAAAAGTCTCCAAGGGTAATTCATGCCACTTGTTCAAAAATCAAATCAAAAAGGCTCCAAGCATAATTCATACCTCTTGGTCAAAATCAATAACAAAAGCCCCAAAGGCATAATTAGCCCTTTGGTCAAATTAATCAAAAATACAAAAACAACATAAAATAAAAAATACAAAAACAATTGCACTTCACATTTTGCATCCACATCATTGCATTGCATGTTCACATACATTACAAGATATGTCATGAGAGTCTTAAAAGTGATACCATAGTTTGTCACACAAGTCATCCATATCCATCCACATGTGTGTAATTGTGTTTTTCAACACAACCATTATTTATTGCTATACATAATATAATAAGGTTTTTCAGTTAATCAACCACAACTAGTAATCTTTTCAAATTTTGAGGAAAACAACTTTGATTAGTAGAAAATAAGGCCTAGCTATGATAAAGCCTTGGATATTCAAGATCTCATAACTAATTGAAACACTAAAATCCTAGCTGGTACAAGGAAAATATGAAAGCTACAAAGTGGTCTAGGTTACCTTAAGCAAAAAGTATTATCCTTGCTTATCCCCCTATGCAACTAGTTTAAAGGTGCTAAGAATTGGCAAAAGGACAAGCTTTACCTTGTCAAAATCCCATGCTTAAATAAAAACAAGAAAAACCCCAAAGCAAAGTACATATTCAAAAGGCAAAGCATACAGTCCAAATTTCAAAGCAAAAATACGATACACAAATCAAAAGTCCAACAAAAATAGCAAGCTGAAGAAAAAATCAATAAAAAATAAACAATGATTTTCATCACTCAGAATGAGAAAAATAAACAATGATTTTTATCACTACATATGTACAAAATCCAAATCCAAAAAGAAGGGAATAAAGCTTGAATCCCTGGAATTCTTAGCATTGTACAAAACTGGAAGGATAAATCCTTACGCATGATGATATGTCTATTACAATTGCTTCATGCATTTTTTTAGACCAATGTTTGAATGTGGATGAGCTAGCTTAGGTAACCAAATATTGCCTAGTGGTATAGTCCAACTAAGTCAACATAAGGATGAGATGAACACTTAAGGATACCTGATCTTAGCAATGGGCTGAAAGAATATCGCCTGACATCGGAGGAAATGCTTGAGTTATAAATTAAAATATACAATTACATGCACACACAAAGATCATGAAAAACTAGGTCCATGGTAGAAGCCTTACCTTTCAAAATTCTAAGTGGTAACAGGACATTTGTTGATAGGGGAACTAGATTGTTTGAATCTCTGAAAAGCCCCAAAAATTTTTACATAGCAACAAATCACAACATCATTCACACAATCATATTCCTTATAAGATTTTATAAATTAGGGGGTATCAACATAGTAGGAAAAATACCGCATATATATTAGAAATAGTATATAGACAACCACTAACTACTTTATATCTTTTAATTTATAGAAACTTATTAATAAAATACATTACACACCATTACATCTCATATATGAATACTTAATCAATTCTTATGATAGAAGTGATTATTTAAATTCATGATTATTTTTAAACTTTCTGTGGTATCACCCATTAATATTCTCAATGTCATATGCATTCTGTATGTTTTAAATTATTAGAGCATACATGTTCATTTATACCATTCCACCACATAAGTTAGATGCATATAATTAAAACAAAAATTAAACATGCATTTAACAATAACATTTGCATCCATGAAAATAAGTCATTAATCATCCATAAACCACATCATAAAACATATAGGCAAAATCCATTTACATACCATAAATTCATAATTCATCATCAAAATACATCGCATCATATCATCAAATCATATAAGCATCTTCAAATATCATCTATCATCTAACATATTCATCATATCATCATAATATCATCATCGCATCATATCATAAAATAAAATAACAACAAAAACATAAGCAATAAATGATACACATAATGAGTCATAAAAGGTAAATCTATCATAAAAATATGTGTGTCAAGTCTAATGGATATACAAAAATGCCTATGGGCTATAGTCATGTAGGTCAGTCAAACTCAAAATGGATCAAAAACTAATTAGAACATCAATCAAGTGTTGAGCCTGAGCCCCTTGCACCATCTCCTCCAGTGCCACCTCCCCTTGTGGCGGTATCATGAGTCGAGTGATGTGAGACTTTAGGTCTCTCTCTTCGATTTTGGGTCCACTGGCTAGGATGGGTGGAAGACTACCCTGAGGTAGAGAACTCATTGACCTGTGAACCACCTACATCTACTGGATACTTAGGGACAAGCCCATGCCTCCTGAGCTACATCTGAAGGAGAGTAACATGATCCATAAGACCCCAGATCTAAGCCTCATGCTCATCCAAAAAGGACTGGATATGTCCCACCTCTACCCCTGAGCCTATCATTGGAACCTCCTATGGTGTAAAAGAAGAAACAAAAAACTGCATCCTGACATCGCCACCCCCAATAGTAGCATACAAATCTTGTATATGTGCTATGAGCTGCTCAATCATAACATCTCATCATTGTACCTAGATATTAGTAGCCTAGAGCTCAACCTTGACCTCATGAAACTATTCTCTTAGAGGAGAGTATCTCTCCTTGGGCTCTAACTCCTCATCCTTAGGAACATTAGGATCCTCTATTGTCACCTACTCTATCGACTGGCCCCATACCTCTGTCTTGGCTCAAACCCTGCATCCTGCTGGATCTGTGCCATCACCCCCACCATCATCCTTGCACTCTAGACTACTAATGCCATGCCACATACGATCATCCCACCATTTATAGTAGGCCTCTATAACTCCCCCAACCACTATAGGATCTACGGATAGGGCATCCTCATCATCTGCAAGCTCTGTGACCTATTATGGAGGTAGGTCCCTCTCTACTGTGAGATGCTTGTACAATAATGGTACCAAGGGCACATCCTGCTGCAATCCGTACTGACTAAGAACACAAGAGTAGAATAAATACTCCCAGATGGTAATCTTATGGCCAACGAGCCATCACTCACACCGTGTAAGAGCAAACTGTAAGCAATGTTGATGTGTCCCCACTGACGAATGTGGTACAACTCATCGTAGCACTAAGCCAATATCGATCCACCCCATGCATAGATGATAGGTTCCTCGCTATCCAGAAGGTCCTACACCATTGCCAAGAGGTTCCAAGGGAACCTCAAACCTAAGCACTTTGGGATAAGAACGTTGCTTATCACCATCAGCAACATGGCATGTCTCGCTGTGAAAACCTGAGCATCATACCAAGTCTTGATAGATACTCCCTCGGACCCAGTATCGCAGAGGGCCTGTGTAGAGTGTGCTTCAAACACTTGAGTATAGACAACCACCTAATCAGTAGTGGCCGATGAAACAATGGGCAGCCCATCGAACGAGATCCAAAAAATCCTATAAACATCCTTCGATGTGATAGTCATCTCGTCGGGCGAAATATGGAAGGTGTTGGTTCGTGGGTCCAAATGATGGGCTAAGGCCATAAGATATGCCTGATCTACCATAATGTGGGGCAACCTAATAACATATTGTAGCCCATGGGCCTTAAACCACTCCCAGTCAGTGTCATCAAATCTAGGAAGCAAGTCCAGCAGAAGCTTTAGGTCCCAAGCCCAAGCAGTGAGGATCTCAACAAAGCAAAAGAAAAAAAAAACATAACTACAATGCATCTAAGGCATAATTCATAATAAACATGAAAATGGTGTAAAAGAGTATGAGTTATCCTAAATCTAAGTAAGAAAAGAATAAATTGCACCTAAGCAAAGCAAAAATTCAAAAAAAAATCATAAATATAAATACATAAAATGCAAAAACAAGGCTTAAGCTTTAGTCATTGTCGCCTACAATGACCGAAACCTGTCCACTAGAGGTAGCAGTAGCCAAGGCCCAACGGTCAAATTTTTGACCATTGGGATTCAAGCTTGGCCACTCTAAATGACAGCGGCTCAAAGCCAACCACTCTTAGCATCAACGACCAAGGGGCGGCATAGCAAACCCATGAACCCTTGGAAAAAAATCAAAAAAATTTACAATTTTGACAAGATAGCTTCAATAAAAAACAAAGGGAGGGAAAGCAAATGAAATGGAAAACAAATCCCCTACCCAAGCATCGAAACTAAGCTAATTTTGAGAATTCCCAAAATGGTAGCAGCAGGTGAATAATGGAAAAAATTTAAAAAACCCTAGTTGAAGCCACTAACAAACAACAAAATTAGGGACCAACCCACCCTAGCAAAAAGGAACCTAAGCCTAGTTACGGAGTTTGTTCATTGCCAGCAGGTTTAGTGATGTTCATTTTTCTCATTTCTTAGTGGAGTTCAATTTTATTTAAGCAAAGAAAAGAGAGCTAGGGTTTTGAAGAGAGATACCCAAGAAGCTTCGGCTCCTCTAGTAGCTGATGTCTCACCTCACACAGCTATGTCCTTAGCACCAGCAAGTTTTGAATTCACAATCGTCACCACTGCACCAGAGCTGTGAAAATGGAATCTTCAATAGTGAAAATGACTGGTCAAAACCCTAGAATTGCAAATTTTATATTTTCTTAATTATGCCTTGGTCGTTGCTGGCATCAGCAGCCTGAGCTTCTTGGCCGCTCAAGGCGATAGTGGCCACAGGAAAGAAATCAGAAGCCACTAGACCTAATAGTGACCAAGCTCACATATCAAAGTAAATTAGTTCCTTCAATGAGGGAATAACAAAAACAATAAATAATAACACTTAAATGGTTTAGGATCATCATAATTTTCATAATGACAAAAAATTTCACTTAAAATCACAATCTCAAGCAGGCCTCGTATCTAGTACCTACTCTATCCACTCAAAAATTATAGTGATTTGCACTCCATGTATTTCGGTGAGATGAGTAGGCAACCATAAGGCCACTTGGGGAAAAAGCAACTCATTTTGGAATTATGATATGTCACCCTTCAAACCTGAAGAAGATCAAGATGGTCGAACTACTCCATGGGTGCGAAGGGGTCATTCTAATTCCCCTATGACATCAAAAACATTAAATCGAAGTGATACATTCTAGGCATGAATAGAATCACTCATCCTAACTCCCTAAGAAGGATATTTATAGCCGTACTGCTCCTTGAGATAGGGATGGATGATTATCATAAGCAATTGGAGTCACACTTGGATGTGGGATTACCCATTAAAAGCAAAAAATTCTAGAAAGGAACTAGATTAGTCATATTGGTCGAGCGACTTGTTGCTTCAATCATTGTCATTTCTTTACCAATTCATTGTGTGAAGAGGTAGTTCAAAACTTCAATATAATCCTAATAAAAATTAGCAAAATATCACTCGATCATAGCAAAATCATGTTCGTCCTATGAATCATTGCATACAACAATCACAAATTTCCCTTGTTTTCTAGGAATGTAAGCAGACATGACATCTTCAATTGTAGCTCTCCTACCGGTCAGAATTGTTGTAGTAGTTGAAGCTACCCGATTGAGTTTGAGGAATGAGTGCAATTTAACATGTAAAATCCATTGAGCTAAGTCCTTCAAACATTGAGGCAATGATTCAAGGCATGATTGGGCCATCCAGCATTGATCAGACCATTGATCACCATACACCCTACAAACAAACCAGTCTACATTTTTTCTCAGCGTTGTGTTTTCCACACAGCGCATCGCAAAAAGGGGCATTTGTAGACACATAAATCGTGTCATGCTTAGGGGAGCTACTTACATAGACACTCATAAAATCATAAGATATAATCTTGGACTTTCCAAGCATCAACAGTCATTCTCACCACTCATTTGGGGCATTTTTAAGCCATCCAAGCTTGGACGCTCAAACCAAGAGCGACCTGATTCTAGCCACTCAAGCCTAAAGTGGCCAGACTGAGCCACTGTAGATGACAACGAACAGATCATAGCCACTACAGATGATAGAGGCTAAGCCATAAGAAGCATTTTGCTGATAAATAGGCCCAATATTGAGTGGAAGTGGCAGTCTACATGCAATAAAGGTGAGCGGGAGTGACTTTGCATTCCTTTTCATGACCAGTTCACATAGGAGACTTGAGTTTGCATTTAGACTTAAGTTAAATAACCTCCAAGCATAAAAAAAGGACAAAATATTCTCATGCTAACGAATAGTTCACATAGAAGACTCAAGTGGGTAGTTAGATTTTAGTTAATTGGCCTTCAAATATAGACAATAGACAAGAGCTTCTCATGCTAACTTGCACTACACATGAGAAATTCATTTCTAGGGCTTGGACATAGACCTAGGGTTTCACACTATAAAAGGTGCAAGCCTAAGAGCACCATGGCATATAGAGAGCCTTATCATATCCAAAGATCCTTTAATATTTTATCATACAGAGAATAGAGACTCGAATCACATACAAGAGATCATTTCAGAGAGAGAGTTATCTTTGAGATCATGTGTGCGACGAAGCTTTGACAAATCAAAGGGCATAACACCTACTTTCTTCAACATTAGATCATAGTATTTGACCCATAGCTTTGGGGTAAGGAGAGCAAGGTTTTCTTTAGCAGTCAATGTCTTGGATAGTAGCTCGCAGTCTTGGCTTAGATAGACATAGCTTCTTTTATCTTGTTTTCTTATATCATTGGCATAGATTTACTTGATTCCATGCTATTTTTTTATCATATTTTTGTTACATTCTTTGATTACTAACAACGTCATCTGGGGATGCAATCTTAGACACCTAAAAGTGTGTTGTTTCATTGCTTGTAGGGCCACAGGTACATTGAATGAAGGTTACAACATACGAGAGCAAAATGGATCCCTCTAGGAGACAACCCTAGAGAAGGAGGCATCTGTAAGACCTCATACATTTCCATGTGCATAATCAGGAATATTTTATAAGCACACCACCTCTTCACAGAAGGGGCACTCCTTGACCAATTGTAATTTATAGTATCAAAATAGGTATCCCTAAGAGGGACCGACATGTAACCGAGCTTCAATATCAATAAAGAGATCCGTATTTTGTTATTTCATGTTATATGCTTTCTTTTTCCTCTTGTCTTTCCATTTTATCTTTGGTATTTTAAATAGCATTGCAAGTAGGGTTTTCAGAAAAGGGACCGATGCATGCATTCTTGGGGTCGCTACAGAACCATTTACCATTTGTAAAATTTCATCAATTGAAGGCAAAGGGTAATTATCCTTTTGTGATGCTTTATTGAGATTTCTGAAGTCAATACATAATCTGATCTCCCCACTCTTCTTCCTAACAGGCACAATATTAGCAACCCAAGTAGAATGTCTAATAGGAAATATGATTTTTGCATCAAGCAATCTCTTAACTTCTTTCTCTATTAGGGGTTCTAACAGTGGGTTGATCGACCGTTGTTTCTACCTAAAAGGCCTAGAATTCAATTTTAGTGGGATAGTGTGCATGATGATATTTTGATTATAGGTCTTTAAGTCCTCATAACTCCATGCAATGCAATCTACATAGTCTCTGAGAGCATGCTCTATCCCTTCTTTCTCCTAGTGTGTGCATGCTTTGGCAATAAATACCTCATGTGGATTTTCTTTACTCCCAAGGTTAACTACATCACAAGCATATTTTGGGAGAGGAATTTTATCACACCTCTTGCTTTCATAGCCAATGTCAAATAACTTCTCAAGTGAAATAACCCCCTTTGGGATATTGTTCATTTTTTGAGTTACCTCATTCTCTTCTTCTCCCTTTTCTTGCCATCATTGATCCTCATCGATTACCTGGTTTTCAAAAATACCTGAATTAGTCACAAATTTAAATATATGTCTGTCGCTTTCAAATACCTACAAATTGTTAACATTATCAGGTATGGAAGGATAGGGGACTAATTCAATTGAAAATTTTTTAAACTTTCTATTATCAATGGGTCTCAATGTACCTACAACTACTGCCAAGGAATCAGCCACACGATTACCTTTTCTAGAAATTAGAGAAATATTAAAAGCATCAAACTCATCAATTAGATCTCTAACCCTATTTTTGTAATGACTTAACCTTTTGTCATGACAAGTGTACTATCCCTTGACTTGTTTGACCACTAACTCTGAGTCACCTAAGACCTTCAAGCATTTGACGTCCTTACTCAAAGCTAGCTGTAATCCAAAAATTAGAGCTTCATACTCTGCTACGTTACAAGTGCATGGGAATTGTAGTCTATAGGCAGTAAGAAAAGGTTCATCTCTAGGACAAGTGAGCTCAATACCAGCCCCAAAACCCTACTTTGACCTGGATCCATAAAACTTAAGTATCCACACAAGATTCTCATCATTAAATGGGCTACCAGAAAGGATTTCATCTTTAGGTTTATTGGTGGCCCCTTTTATATCTATGGTGTAGACCCCTAGTTTTGACTCTGTCAAAAGAGTTTTATTGGTTATGTTATAGTCGATAATCATTTCTTTGAGCCTAGGCTCCCTATCAACATGAATTTGGTTGGCCACCCCTTTCCAAGGTAGCCACATGTGAGAGCAATATGTGGCCATATAGCCATTTAAATTCTTGCTCCAATATCTGGCCAATAACATGCCATATTTATCCAAAATGTCAACCACATAGATTTCAACAAATTATTGAATCCTAGGCTTAGAAGCAATCTAGATATGAATATTATGGAGCATGCCTACCACATTCACTTTAGACCTATCTAATTGAACCATAATACTATTTGAGGGAGTAGGCTTCAAACCTAACCTTTGACAACTCGTATAAGGCATGACATTACCTGATGCACCTGAGTCTACTAGACAATTGTGTAAGTTTTTACCTGCAATCCTAATTGTTAAGAGAAAAGGAGGAACCTCTCCTTTATCCTTTCGTAAGACAAGGTGTGACTCAGTAGCTTTTCTATCATTGGTTTTTCTTGATGGAGCAAGTGCCTTAATCAAGGCATATTTTTTATTTGTCAATTGAGCCATCTCAAACAAAGTGATATTGGCTTTAGTTTTCTTCATATCCTCAATGATATTATAGGAAGTTCTATCCAAATTTTGCATCTTCTAAACTAGTTTAGATGACTCAATGGAATATGGAGGAGGTGGATTATTGTTGGCCTTGGTATCAGGTGGAAGAACAGAGTTGTTTGGAGGGGTAGAGGAAGTATTTGGGGCTTTGGATCTATTCCTCAAGTGATAACCATGATTCCCCTTTTGAAATTGCCTAAAGGCTTGAACTTCCTCTTCTAGGGTATCATCACTCTCCTCTTCTTCCACTTCTTCCTCTGGGCAGAAGGTCTCAACAACTAGGGTAGTTCCCTTACCCTTGGGTTGGTGAGGCAAACCATCATTAGGCACCAACTCTAAGTCATCTACTTCTTCCTACAGAATATTCACGGATGACATGAATTTTGGACACTCTTTCTCACTATGCTCCTTAGTGGCATGTAACCTACACCAATTGTTCATAGTCAAGTCTGAAATATTGACAATTGTATTGGACTGACTAGAACTTGTGGAAGCATTGGCTTGGTTAGTAACAGGAGTAGGCACACCCCCATTATTTGGTCTTGTATTCCACTATTTCCTCTGAAAACCAAAATTTTGATTTTGTTGAGGATTTTGAGAACCCTGCTTTTGCATATGAACCATGTCCCTGCTTAGCTTTTGGATAATATTTTCTAGTTCCTCAACCTTTGAATCTGACTCTTTTGGTTGAGGCATGATGGTAGGACAAGTTGGGTTCCCAAAACCTACAATATTTTGATTTGGCATCATGTTTTGGTTTTGGGCACTTTGACTCAAGAATGGATTCACACTCTATAAGGGTGTGGGCATGGGAAATGAGGCCAAGGCCTGAGCATTGGTTGCAGTGACTCCCTGAGTAGCCAATTGATTCTCTAGAAGCAAAGGAGTAGTTGCAGGAATGGATGTGTTTGGATAGGTGAGCATGGATGGATGAGTGGGCATAGATGGACAAGGTTGATTGTAAGGTAGGGTATTCAATATCGACATCTATGGTGCCATAGCCTGGTTCATCATAGGGATATGATTGTAAGGACTAAACTACCCTACCATGGGTAATTGGGTTATCCCAACACCTTGCAATATCATTTGTTGCTCAATGGTCATGGCCTTCGAGTAAGCTAGGGAAAGGGTAGTAACCTGAGGGTTCCTCCTAGAAAACATGGTAGTCATGGGATCTAACACCCCAAAGTATATTTGAAGAGCCACATTGGCATCAACAGCAAAATGATGAGTCAATATCATGTAGAGTTTCTAAAATCTAGAATTGAACATCCTGATTGGCTCATTAGGTCCCCTTTTACAAGTCACAAATTGGTGATAGATAATGGTAGGATCTAAGGGTGACCTAAATTGATTGACAAAAGCAACCTCTAATTGGGCCCAAGAGGTAATAGAACCAGTAGGTAGACTGATATACCAATCATATGTCATTTCATCTAGACTCAAAGGAAATAATCTACAAGCCACATCTTCATGTTCGACTCGATATCTGATCAAGACATCCTTATAAGCCTGGATGTGTTCTTCGACTGATCTAGGACCATCATGCTTATACTTGGGCAAGAACCTTTCAATGTTTTTGGGTACATCATGGACATCCCCAACTATGTTCAATGGAGTATTGTGTGCTCCATACCAAGCAATATTTTGAGCCATTGTATTCAATGGAGGTGTCCCTAAAGAAACACTAGGAGCAACAGAGTCAATAGGTAAAGACACACTAGGTGCACTAGAAACAAGAGGTAAGCCAACTGCAAGTACACTAGGTGGGATAACAACAATTTGACTCTCGACTTTTCTATTTCTATGAGTGGGAGATAGACTTTGAAAAATAGTATCCCCAGTGGATTGGGATCTAGTAATGATATATTGAGGTGGATCCAGCTTGGAGATGCAATCACTCAAAAAGGACTTCTCAGACTCTCACTACTTTTAGACAAACATCTTTCATATCAAACCCCTACATAAAAACAAGACAAAACCATTAAACCTACACATTAGCTATCAAAAATAAAATCCTACATCAAAACAACAATGTTAGATGTAAGCAACCTACAATAAACAAATCACAAAGCACTCAATCAGGCCCTCCTTCTAGCACCAATTTTGTTGAGTGGTAATTTTACCCAATTGCAAAATCACCATCACAATCAAGGTATTGAAATGAAAACCCTCTCTTGCAAAGAAATATGAAATTTCTCCAAGGTTCCTTTTAGCATAAACAAATATGTGCTTGACAATATATGCAAATATGTAAGTCTATATAAACTTAATGCTAAAAATACCTTAGTGATTGCAAGTAAACTATTAACAAGGGGCCTATGGTTTATGTGATTTTTGAGATGTTTTTATTGTTCATTGATTAAAAGGGCTTGATTTCCCTTATATACAAAAATAAATGATGAATGAGGTTGCTCCTAATTCCTTTTTATCTTTGGATTAATGTGACTTATCCCTAAAAACCCTATTAGTGGATTCCTTTTACTTCAGATTAAACTGTGAAAGTTAGAAAATGTTGTGGAGAATCCACTTCATTTTATTTGTGCCTTAATGTGAGATTGGAGGTTAGTATTTGGTGTTAGCAGGTTTATTTTATCTTCAAATTAAAATCCTATTGTTAGCATGTTAGCAAGTGTTGTGGAAGATCCACTTCATTTTATCTACACCTTAATGTGAAATTGAAGGTTAGTAAAGTCAACAATTCCTTTTATCTTCATATTATGGTGTGAAAGTTAGGAAATATTGTGGAAGATCCACTTCATTTTATCTAAGCATTAATGTGAAATTTGTAGGTTAGTAGACCCTCCCTTTGAGCACAAATTTTATCTTGATATTTAATGAGTGCTAAAACTTGTGCAGAATGAGTTCATTTTAACCCTTGAAATGAAAATATGTCCAAATAATCATCTACCTTAATGCCTTTTAAAACTAATTACCTGGATGACTAGTGACTGCAAAATCCCTTGGTTGAATTTATGGGTAAAATAAAACCCTGGGATTCTGAGTATTTGATAATGCTTTGGAAGAAAAATGAATAAAATGAAGCAAAATGAATGAACAACAAAAATAAATGCTGAAAATATTAGAAAGATAAACTACTATCAGTATAATGCTACCCTATCCTGCAAAACCAGAGATGTGAGAATTTTTTAATGTAACCTAATCTAATCGAAGTTGCATTTGCACGATCCAAAATAAACTAGGTGCAATCTTCTAAGGAAACAAAAATAAATTCCATGTTTCTAAACATTCAATAGTGCAACCATTAAACTGCATTAAACACTATATATAAGCCTAAAATAATGGAAGGGAAAGATAAAATTGTTAGCCCAAAACACTCAGAAAATATTTCTCCTCTGATTCTACTTACAAGGTGCAAGTTTTTGAAGTATTTGCATTCACAAAAAAAAATAATGTCCTTACTTTCAAAAAATTTCCAACCCTTGTTCATGAGCTTCAATGGGCTTTTAACATTTTGAAAGGACTACTCCTTTCCCTTCGTTTGGATTCCCAATGCGATGCTTCATTTTCCCATTCTTGGCCTCCATGACTTCTCTTCTTTGTAACTAACATATTCTCCCAACAATATCTTGGTGACACTTTACTCCTAACTTTGCTATTATTGAGAGCTTTTAATAAATATATTTATTACTTGTTTTGATAATAAAACTCTACAAATCCCTACATACAAAGTTAACCACTTATTTTCATAAGATTCAAACAATGATTTTAAAGTGTATTCATTAGCTTCTCAGATTTAGACACTGCATCCATATCACCATTTGGATCTACCAAATGGGATAAAACCACCACTCCATGGCACTTCAAACTATTCTAAAATTTTTTATTCATATTTGGGTGAGTATGCCTTCACCATTAGGATGCTCCTCGTACCAACCTTCAATGCAGCCTCATAGAGTTATCACAAAACTCTAACCTGAATGTATCATTGATATAATGCTTCACGTACTTTCACAATTAGTACCCAATGCTCCTCAATGAAATGGACCACTACCAACACTATTGTTAACACCCATTGGAGTTGTACGCACACTATATTATATTTTAGTAACTAAAATAGGGTGGAGGTCATTGTTCCATGATAACTAGCCTAATAATTATGTTTATTCTCATGTAACCACATGCGGTCAGTGCACCATCAACAGTGAATGCTCAACAACTGTTATGATGTCTAACAACATCATTCTTCACGTGCTATCTTCAACACCTCCATACTTTCATTTCATAGCATGAATACTCTCTACAACCATCTTCACATTAAAACATCCTATATAATTATGCAACGTAGGGCACTACAATCCCTAGTCTCCACTAAATGTCTTTGTTGCTTGCTCTCCAATAGGCATTCTAACCCAAGCTACTTCACCACCCAAACACTCAAACCTATCATCGACTACTTCGTACATCTCTCTACCAAGAATTACTTATTGTATCAGTATTACATATGCTTGGAAATTCACCTTGTCCTCTTCCCCTAATATTATTATAGGCATTCGATATCTTCCTTAGGAGTGACATTCCAAACGATGATGGTGTGTGTCCCCTTTGATGATGTTTAGTGATAATGGTGTGTCTTACGTGCAATATCTAATTAACATCCACTACCTATTACACTGCTGCACTTGTACAAATATTGTTAACCTACCAGCTCATTCCATCTGAGAGCTTTTACCAAAAAAAATTTAAAGTTTTTCTTTGTTGTAGATACCACCGTGCTTCGCATCCCCATCCCCATTTGGCCCTGCCAGCATTAGTACTTTCATAGTGATAACATCCAATATATTGAATTACCACTCCCTCTCACTGTTTTAGGTATAGAATCATCCAATCGACCTATTTGTAACTCCACACATAAGGTTAACACGAGAATAATTTTCCTTCTTTTATTGGTAAAATAATTCAAAATTTCTACAATTTTCTAACCTCTGGGTAGTAACAAAGGTAACCAACAATGTCTCAATTTAGAAAGCTCATTCCTGCTCGATTGCAATTTTATCAAACTTCATGGTGATAATGGAGGTAAATACCAAATTTAAAACTCAGCATATTCACTCATTTTCCATCTTAATCCCTTTTGCATCGGGTGTCTATCATCCCTCACATAATTTGCATCTGTTATTTCCAACCAGCGAATAAGCTCTCACTTGATGATGTATGCTGGCACCAATTCATCCATGTAACTATCATAGTCAATCTACTATTGTCATGTCTGGTAGGGTCTGCTTATAAGTCCATGTATACCACCAGTCACCATCAGGCCATATCCTCAAAATCTATATTGTCATCTACATTTCTCTTTTGGTGGTCTAAGTTTATCCATGGGTGCCACTACATCCTCGATGTTTGGTTCTAGTTGGTCCATTTTTTAATTTAGGTTATAATTGTTGCATTATCAATATGTAGACATGTACATATGGTGTGGGCATTCGTATCTCAAGTATATCAACTGTACTGTCCATCCTGATGTATTGTCCAAGTAGCCTAGATGTCCATGTAGTTCATCTCGATAATGACATTCTCGTATGCTTCACATTATTAATAAACCCATCCACATCAGCCCTACATTCATCCATGAGGTTCATCTAGGCCATCTTGCTCCATATCCTCTGATTCATCACGTAAATAACACAAACTCCTTTATCTGGACCCTTCCAACATGAGCATAAAGCATTAATAAGTCTTACTTCAATATTAATATAAGCAACTGCATCACGTAAGACTTTAATTAAAACCTCACATAAAGTAAAAATTGATAATATCAAATCCATCCAAATGCCCACATGATAAAGGACCATGATAACTATCAATTCCTAATCAAATCTGACCCAAAATAATACAATGAAATACTAACGTGCGACAATCACTTTTTCATTAAATTTATTATTTATTATTTATTATTTCTTTTTGTTTTTTATATTTTTGAATTTGATTTCACTTATTTGAAATTTGATTTAAATAATTTCCAAGGTGTGAATTAGTTTAAATCAAAGTACTTTATCTTCATATTTTCATATATATATATATATATATATATATATATATATATATATATATATATATATTTATTTATTTATTATTATTATTACTATTTTTTTAATATTCACCCCATTTACATGTTTGAATTATTCTAATTTAAATGAACAAGAATAACACATGAAAGAACAACATGTAAAACTCAAATGACAAGCATGATCCAAAGCATTAAAATTAACATTTGAAAAACAATTTAAAAGCAACCCATTAATTCACATTCCACCCTTGGAACTTAGATATAAAATGCATGGGCATGGACATATCAAAATTGTCACTCAAGGAAAACCAAAAATCTTCAAATTTTCAAAATTCAAGGTGGGTCCCCAATTTTGGGGTTAGTTGTGCAATGGCCACAACATAGCCACGTTACAAAATTTTGTGACCACTTGTCATCAAATGATTGTGGCTTGAGAAAATGTAGGCAGTCCTACACAGGCAATAATGCACCATGGAGAGAAGCGACGAGGGCCATGTAGGCCAAGGTGCCTCCATAGATCGATTCCATGATATAAATATCAGTTGGCAAGGGATCAAACACCATCATATTGGATAATAGACAGCTGTGAAAACCATTATGCATCTACATCGATGAAGAAGATGCATAATTGAGGTCATCCTTCAATAATTTTATTTAGATATGGGCATAGATAGGCCCACACTGGAAGGCAAGTGGTGATTTGTGGTAAAAATAATGACACCATTGTATTTTTCATCAATGAAGATATTGAGAATATTCGGTCCACTGGGCTGCAATGGCAATACAAACCCAGATAGTGTGCCAATGGATTTTTGGAGGGTATGGAATTAATTTTCCCATGAAAAATTTCACCAAATGCATAGAATGCTCCTCCTTCTTGATGTTCACCATGTTTCGTGCTACTGTTGGACAAACAAAAATCAGATCTACCAAGGATGTTGCACTAGTTGTTGGGTGTGCATACATCAGGTCCAAATAGGAAAACAATATATAGATCCTAAGGGTAAATCTTAGGTAGATAATCTTAGTCACTCATCATTAGAGAGAGTGATGCACTCTCACAGGGTGTCCATCGAATGTCTATGTCTACACAAATCATTAGTAGAGGTATGATGGCAGTGCTATAACACCAAGGTGAGTTGAAAGGGATGGAGAATGAAATCCTACATAGAGAGGAGTGACCTCCTATTAGTCCTATGTTGGGAGAAAGGCATCGAGGATGATTTGATTTTGAAGATCAAGCCTTGGGTGTAGGGTAGACTGATAGTATATC
Source organism: Wollemia nobilis (assembly GCA_028583015.1). NCBI lineage: Eukaryota > Viridiplantae > Streptophyta > Pinopsida > Araucariales > Araucariaceae > Wollemia > Wollemia nobilis. The sequence continues at coordinate 3,240,809 of JAQPPZ010016610.1, forward strand.
AGTCCCTAGTGGCTGGTATGGTTAGGACCAAGTCAGTGACCTCCTATCACCAACGATGGTTAGCCATAAGAAGTTGAGGCACCAAAAAGGCAGGTAAATCTTGCATTGGTGGAAAGCATCGAGGTGAAGCCAATGACCTCTTATCACCAACTATTGTTAGCTTGGATACTTCTAGAGCACCACAAAGTGCAGGCTATGGAGCCTACGTGCATCAGTGATGTGGTTTTGGCATGAGCATCAAGGTAGAAATGCCTCGATGCTATTGTTGCTACAAAAATGTGGGTATGGACCTGCAAGGTGGGGTTCACGTAAATTTATTTTTTTATAAATAAAAAAATATATTAAAGAAAACCTTTTTTTAAGGCTTTGCAAAATATTTTTTGTAATAATTCATACTAATAAAAGAATATGATTAATGTTAGTAGAAACAATATATAACAACAGTAAGTAGAAAGGGGCATCAAAACCACCAGGGCAAATTGGGGCAGTAAGATAGCCATAAAAGAGATTGATTCTAATATTAATCTTCTATTCTAGCTTCTTAAATAGGATTTTCTTGTTGGCTGGCAATAACCTGAAGCCAAACAAGCAGCATGAGGCTGAAAATAACCCAAGCCTCTTCAAATCCTTGAAATCAAGCTAGAGAATAAAAATGTAGAGGGAAAAGGGGAATTTCCATGAGAGAAATTTCCCCTCATAGGCAACTAGATCGTGTTGCTCTGATACCAATGATAAAGAATTAAAATCCCAAATAAGAAATTAATTCCAAGATGATTTGCATTAGAAAATAAGTGCTTAAATAAGCACAATTTACATACATAGATCCTCAAAACAAGGAGGATAAGCTAATATTCTACTAACTAACCCTTAACTAGAAGCTTGCCAATTTTTATCTAGAAGACGTTGGCCAAGTTCTACATGAGCAACAAAGTCTCACATTACAATAAGACTTAAGACTAAGTCTTATCCTAAGGTTTTATTAAAAATAAACTAAGCCCCTAAAGACTAAGTTCTATTAAGCCTAAGCCTAGTGATATAAACCTATCACATAATATCCATATTATGAATTGTAATATATCTTTTAAAATACATTTAATGTGAAAGCACACAATTATAAAGGTTTATTATCACTAATAAAAATGGGGTCATTTACAATAAACTAGTCTCTTCTATCACTATGGGATAATATACATCTATTAAAAAACTCTTTTAAAATCTCTTCAGTCAAAACCATAATATTTATGCATGTAAAACACCATATTATAATTTCCAAATAGATTGCATCATTCCTATTTTGCTAACACAATGATATTTTCAATATATTCTTTTCTATTTCCAGTGTAGTGAACCAAAGTGTTCTAATCCCTAGTTAAATTGATAGTGTTTAGCAACCAATTTCTCAGGATACAACTATTGTAAATCAACTTAGCAGTAAGTTCAACCAACATGGGATTTATTTATCTTCAACCAATGAACCCCTCCATAGATACTCATACACATTGTAAATCAACTTAGCAGTAAGTTCAACCAACATGGGATTTATTTATCTTCAACCAATGAACCCCTCCATAGATACTCATACACATCTCTATCTAGATATCACCTGCACTTGCTCTCACAAAATGTGGCTTTATATTTGCATTGGCAACCATAAATTCCATTGGTTTATAGTTTTATAGCACAAGGGATCATATTTTGGCTCCTTTATTTTATTAATGCAATGCTATTTGTTTACAACTAAACTATTGTGTATTACTTATGCCATCATTTACACTCACACATGTATTTTTTCTGTCACACGCTTTCTTCAAATGACAACAACAATACCAGTAATTATACATTTTAATTCTATATAGAATAATAAGCACATATTTTACAATTACACTACACATTTACATAAAATATGCACATCATTCCATTTTCAAATTCCAAGTTGTTATATCAACAACCAAGATACGCACAACAATATTTATTTGATTCCATAACTTAGCAAGCACCATATAAAACTTTTCTAGCACCAAAAGCATTCAAACTAGCTCAAAACATTTTCAAAGACAAGGATAATAAAATCAATCCAACCTAGAATATGCTACAAAGTCGTATATTTCCAATGCTCCAATGCTCTCCCTCATTTTTTCAAAGCTCCCCAACCATGTAGGTAATAATAATTCTTTTTTTTTTTTACCATTATATACATCTCCCTAGAACTCAGAGTACCCTCCTACTCAAAAATGCATAAAAGGTGCCAAATAGAAGGAAATTTAAAATATACATGAAACACACTATCACAACCATTTTGACAAAACATCACAAAACCGATTTCTCGTTACATTTAAGTTAAAACAATTATCCATCAAATAATCATATGAGCACTCTCACCATAGCATATTCCAAGATATAAAAATGATTTATAATTAAACTAAGGATTTATTTTATATTCAATGTCATTAATATTTTATTATAAATAATTATATATATATATATATATATATATATATATATATATACATTTATTTTCATTAATATAATTTAATTCATTTAATAAAGTAATAAACACATGAACATTCTAGGCTATTGTTTAATTTTTCTTTTTCATTTTTATAACATATCTCTCTACCTTTATAATTTTTTTTTCCAAAGGAATGTATACATAAAAACTTTCAACTCATGACAAACTTTATCTAAGCTAGATCTCATGTCATAGCATCTTCATTGCCACTTCAAACAAAAAATATCAATAAACCATTTCTTCACAAAATATATGCAGACATCAAAAAAGATACATGCATAATGCAGTTTATTTCCTATGCATCTACATGAAACACCTCAATGTGAGCTTTCATGTACTCATGAGCCAAATCATCACTTTACTTTTACCTTTTCTATTGACCAACCCTATCTGTCAAAATCATATACCTGGTCCTATATACACAATGGACATCAACAATACCACGCTCTATAGGAAAAGGTAAATGCAATTCATTAATTAATCTATAACCAATGGTCATGTGAGGAGGGTCATTACATCCTCCCCCACTAGAAACAAACACAGTCCCTGTATTCATGGCATGGTCAAACAAAACGAATATATCCAAATATAGATTTTCCCATATGACATATTAATCATGTCAATTTATAAATCATCATTGAATCATAGATCATTCAAATTTAAACATGCAATTAAACCATTTAATATATCATATTGCATTCAACCAATGTCCATACATAAACCAAAATATACATCATCACATAAACAAAGCTACTCTACTCAGTAACTCTAAACATATACAAGCTACTCAACTCAGTAACCCAAAACTTACACAAAATACTCTACTCAGTGTTTAGTCACATATCCATATACATCTATATATACATCAAACATATAAAATGTTTTAAATTATCTATGTCTACTCAAACAAATAAGGAAACTACTGATGCATATCTACCACATTCTCCCATGTGGTGCATCTATCCGAGTAGAGATCCCATTGGACCCGACACAATCTTCAATTTTTTGTAGATCGATCATATGCAATTTAGAAACATATAAAACATGAGTGGGGTTAGAAATGTAATTTCTAAAGAGGGACACATGAAAGACATTATGGATTTTGGATAATCTTGGTGAAAGAGCAAGTTTGTATGCAATAGGGCTTATCTTGCCCACTATTTCAAATGGACCCACATATCTTGGGTCAAGTTTGGAAGTTTTAATAGAATTTTTAGTTGGTTTTACCCTTATTAATACTTTGTATCCCATAGAATACTCCCTTGATGTTATTTTGAGGTATGCGTAGCTCTTATGGAGATCTACAACCTCTTTCATTTTTTGTGTAATTCTTTTCAATTAATCTTCCATCTCTTTTATAATTTATGGTCTGATCACTACCTAATATTCCAGATTATCCCATGACAAGGGAGTCCAAAATTTTCTACCATATTGGGCTTAAAAAGGTGCCACACCTAGTGATTCATGGTAACTATTATTGTATGTAAACTCTACTAGGTAAAGGTAATCCTCCCATTTAGTATGCTAATCCATATAGTATATTTTTAGCATACGTTCCAAAACCTTATTCACCCTCTTTGTTTTATCATATATCTCAAGGTGATAGGTGGAATTTATATTCAATTTGGTTTTTAAGGCCTCATGCAAAGCCTACCAAAATTTATAGGTAAAGCGAGAATCTCTATCAGAGATTATAAATTTTAGAAAATTGTGCAGTCTCACCAATTCCATGGCAAACATGCTTGCTATAGCAGGTGCATCATCTTGCATATTACTGGGTATAAAATATGCAACCTTAGTTAACTTATCCACAACCACCAGGATTGCATCATACCTAAACCTTGTTTTAGACAAACCCACTATAAATTCCACTAAAATTGCCTACCATTTCTATGTAGGTATACCATGTGGGTATAGTCTACCCATCGGATGCAAATGTTTTTCTTTCACTTTCTAGAACTCAAAGCTCCTAGTTACATAATCAGTGATGTCCCTTTTCATAATTGGCCAATAGTAGGACTTTATAAAGCTCTCATGTGTCTTTACCCCTCTAGGATGCACTAAATAAGGAGTATTGTGTGACTTCTCAAGAATTGTTCCTCTCAATCCACCTATATTTGGAACAACCAGTCTATTCTTATAATATAGCAAGTAATCTTTATACACAAATTTTGTATCTTTTCCAAGTTCTCACTCAATTTGAGCACTACTTGATTGGAAAAATTCATCTTTCTATTGTAGATATTTTATCAGATATAATAAATCATAATGACATATTGACATCATTGTAATGTGCTCTCTCCTACTTAGAGCGTTAGTGACATTGTTCTCTTTATCCTTAATATACTTAATGCAAAAATAATACTTAGCTAGAAACTACATCCAACATCATTACCTGGCATTCAATAAGGGTTGAGTAAATATGTATTGTTGGTCAAATTAACCACATCAAAGGAAAAAGGGAGTAATATTCTCAAGATTTTTCTAAGTGTAGAGAAAATTCATGATGGCACGATATTTTCAAGGTTGAGAGTAGTACTAATGTGGAAAGTCACGATGACATGATATTTTGAAGGCTAAGGATCAAGCCATGACCAAAAGTCATGATGGCACAACATTTTAAAGGTCAAGGGTGGAACTAAGGTAGAAAGTAATGACCATGTGATATTTTGAAGGCTAAGGGTCAAGCCATGACTAAAATTCATGATGTCATGAAATTTTGAAGGTCAAGGGTGGAACTAAGGTAGAAAGTTGTGACCACATGATATTTTGAAGGCTAAGGATCAATGCATGACCAAAAGTTGTGATGACATGACATTTTTAAGGTCGAGGGTGGAACTACGATGAAAATTCATGATCGCATGACATTTTGAATTCTAAGGGCCAAGCCATGACCAAAATTCATGATGGCAAGACATTTTGAAGGTTGAGGGTGGAACCAAGATGAAAAGTCATGAAAAAATGATATTTTGAAGGCCGAGAATAGTACTAAGGTGAAAATTCATGATGACATAACATTTCAAAGGCCGAGGATAGAATGAAGGTAAAAATTCATGATGACACAATATTTTGAAGGCTAGGTGGACCATGACATCTCTAAATGGGTTAAGGAAGATTGTTGTGACAAGAATATCTCAACCAATTCCAATTGAAACCTCCTTATTTATCAGAATGAGCCTACGGGCATACTGTTGTAACAAATTTTATTTTTTGTATTATGTAAAATTCTTATATATAGAATGAGCAACCCAAACAAATGGTCAACTCTTAGGTGTTTACAAGGCTATGTACACAAACTTTTGAAATCTTAATAAAAGATCATCCATTCTAGTTTCTGGCTCATTGGTGTTCTAAATCAAGTATGTATGTATGGTTAATTGCTACATAAATCTAGATTGAATGTAACTTGCTTTAATTCTTACTCTAAATTTCTACAACAAAGTTCTGCTAGTTCTGAAATTAACTTTATGGATAAGCTTACACTTAAATAGTTTTCCACCAGAAGTTTAGTTTCTTTATTTTGGTGGTTTAGTTATATGCTTCTCTATAAAAGGCTATAATAGTTGCTTTGTTGTTACCTAATATGTACCATTTAAACTCTCTAGCAATAGCTATATTTTCCTTTCTTTTAAAATTGTTATCTCTCTTGCTTTCCCTAAAAGAAGCAAATAACCAGCCTCCTCTGGAGATTGAACTAGGCAAACTATGTGTTAACCTGGTCTTTCAATGTTGGTAAAGTATTAGGCGCAAACGTAACCAAAGGTAAATTTTTCTCCAATAGTTTTTGGCACACCTGATGGGACACAAATCCCACGTAGTATGCAAATCAAATCTTCGATGAATAGCTTTTCCTTGTCATTTATTTTTATTCACCTAACAACTTTGCACAAGAAAGGAACCCTATGGAATCCTTTACCCAATTTCTAGTTATATACTGTATTTTATGATAACCAAATCTAAAGCAAGAAATTTAGAAGAACCCATCAAGTTCTTCAAACTACACCTTGGTAGCCTTTGAGCTAATCCTATTTTAGTTGCTAGAGCAACTTATTCATATACTGCTAATATAGGATACACAAATATTCCCCCTACAACCTTCCCTAGTACTACTACTAGTGGAACCCTAACCCTAGCTACCTATATATCCGTAAGATCTAGTAGAGCTATAAATACAATGGCCACAAATCAGCCAATTTTACCCTATCCTTTATGGAACCACATAGGCCCCCTGAACCTGATGGCTCAACACCCAATTCTAGTAGTGGCCCTAAAATCATTACCCCAGTATGGTGGTACTAGAAATATGACCTACGAGTACTACTTGGACATGGTAGCACTCACCCCAATACATAATATCACTGAAGAAGATGTTATGATCAGATTACTAGTTATCTCCTTAAAATAAAAATTCTCTATTGGTATAGAGCCCTTGGTAACCAAAGTATATCTACTTAGGCTCAACTTGTTGGTAAACTAGTAGAAGATTTTAATGAATATGCAGATCCATTCTCCCTACTAATTCAGTTTATAGTAATCCAGAAGCACCCTCAGGAAGAGATAGTTGCCTTTAACATCAGATTCATTTGAACTTGGAAAAGAGTACCTGACAGACTGAGGAAGATAGATGAACAATAAATGTATTACTATTTGAGAGCTTTCAACTCAAATATAAGTATGGCCATAAAACAGTCCCAAATATTTATCTTCCCTAATATTTATTAGGAAGTACAAAAAGTAGAAAGAGATCTGATAGCTATCGGGAGATTCTTGACCAAAATGATGATGCCAATTTTCCCAGATCTACCTCAAGCATCAAGTACTACTTTTCCAACCCTTGCTTTAGCTTCTAGTTCCAATATTCCCAAATGGACTGGGCAACCTAATATTCTAGTAATACAGGCACCTCCTACTCCTCCAATGCTTCCTGCTATTCCTGCACTCCCTATGGCAATAGTCCCATCAAATCCAGACCCTCAACTTGTAGTTCTACAATATCTACAAGAATATTTCATAAATTTTGCAAATAAATTTACATAAATGGAATGAAGAGAAGAAGAAATAAATTTCTAGCCAAGGAATTTCCCACAAGTAACAAAGTATCAAGCTTCCACAAGTAATAGGAGCTATGATAAATCTAACATGGTCTATGCAAATGAAGATAGAGAACCTAGTAACACTTTGATAGAATAAAACTTCTATTTCTCCATGTGTAATGACCCCCATGGAAAAAATTCTTGTATGATTCATCAATACCATGTTCAGAAGGTAGTTATCAAAAAGGCTATGAGAACCCTCAAAGGCCAGGTCAATATGATCCGAGAAGAGAATTATAATTTCATGATGCCTTCTATTGAACAAGTAGCTATCCTTACCAGATTAGGAAATAAACCCTTAAAGGTTGATCCCCAAGAGCTCAACCCCCTAAAGGTGCCTTCACCTATAAGGAACCCTATTGAGAAAATTACCTCTTATGAAAAATCTCTCTTGAGTTCAAGCCAGAAAGATGCAAAAACTCGTAAGGAAGCACCTCAAGAAAAAGAAGTAGAAACACAAGAATAGGCTAGGGAAAAACTGAGATACCCCTCATCAACTAAGTGTCAAAGTATTGATGCTACTCAGGGTTACATAAATAAGTATGACACAATAATGAAGGAGAAAAATGTTGAACCCATTCCATTTAACATAGTCGAGGAAATGAAGAAAACCCCCTCCAAGGCAACTATGTATGAATATTTGCAGATTTGAGGATAGATTGACTTATTGTAGGAATACTTGAGGTCTATGAAGAATAAGAATAAGATCCCAACTCATATGGATTCTGCACAAGCTACTCTGACATCCAATTTAGGAAAAAATAGACCCCCTTCTTTTTATCTTTCTCTCTAGATGGAATTGTGGGTAGTTCACAACTGTATGATAGACTCTAGAGCTGCAACCACTGTGATGCCTAAAGCAATATGTGATATCATGGGTATGGAATATACAAGAAGTAGTCTCGATGTATTACAGTTAGATGGAACCCCTATAAAAATGGTAGGGGTAATCAAAGATATCCCAATAGTTCTCAACAGACTACCCTAGATTACAATCATACAAGAAGTGGTGGTAGTGGATTTGGAACCCTATTTTGGTATGTGTATCTTAGGGAGTTCACATCTAATAAAGGAGGATATTTATTGCTAGATTTATCGCATCTAGAAATCCCATTCAAGGGAAAAAGAGTGAAAATATTTAATGAAAAGCCATCAACTTTCCATATTAAAATACTTGAAGAGGAAGACAAACATTCCACCATCGTGAACATGATGATAGAGGAACTAGAAGGCTTAGACATGATGGAAGAAGCTCTAAATGTATTATAGGAGGAATGCCAATTATCTCTTCAGGAATTCAATGCCATGATCGAGATAGACATAGGGAGCTACACAATTTTAAAACCCAAGAAAAATAGCCTTCTTCCTCTCCCTCAAGTTGACCAACCTAATAATAAATTGTGGAAACTTTTCTTTGATGGTTCTAGATGTAAAAATGGAGCCAGAGTAGATATTGTCCTAGTATCTCCAATAGGTTTCTCTTATTGGTTAACCTGGAGTTGCACTAACAATGCAATAGAATATGAAGCACTCTACGTAGACTCAAGAAGACTAAAAATATGGGTATCAAGTAGATACATATATTTGGAAACTCTAAATTCATAGTGAACCAAGAAACTGATAAATGTGTAAGCAAGCAATATTACCTTAAGGTTTACAAAAACAAAGTTTGGGACTTGCTATAATATTTTGAGTCCTTGAACCTCAAGGTAATTTCAAGAGAGAAAAATACTCATGCAGACTTGTTGGCTTTAGTAGGGGTAAATTTTTACCCTATCAGCAATGTCATCCAAAATTCAAAAATAGTTAGGCTAATCTACAAGCCTTCTATTCCAAACAGGGATACCTTCTGGAAAGTTTTCAAGAATGACAAATAGATAGTAAAATTCCTTGTACACGAGATGAACTACTTTAGCAATAGGATAGCCGATGATGAGGAGGATGCAAGCATGATCCAGTTAAAGAAAAATCACATCCTAAAAGGTTTGGTCACCCTAGAAAGCCTATTTGATAACAATGATAGATAAACTAGACACAAAATGAAATTTGAAAAGCATATATACAAAGAAGCTCAAATGGGACCTGATAAATCCATGAAAGTAGGAGTGAACACTATGGAAGTAGAACTGGATGAGATCAGGGAATTATACAAAGATTTTCCAGACATCATTGCCTGGACTTATGGTGACCTAAATTTCTACTCCAAAGAAATTATCCAGCATATGATCAAACTTGACGAAGGTGTAAATCCATTTTGATAAAAGCAACAATTAGTAAATCCTAAAATCAAAGCATTAATGAAACAAGAGCTGCTAAAATTACTTGAAGCTAAAAAAATTTACCCAATCAAGCATTCGACTTGGGTTGCTAACCTATTCTAGATTAGAAATAAGAATGGAAATATCTGGCTATGCATCGACTTTCACAATTTTAATAAAGCTTCTTTAAAATACCATTACCCTCTCCTGCAAATCGACCAGACCCTACACATAGTAGCAAGAGCAAAAAAGTTTTCACTCCTAGATGGCTTCTTTGGATACAATCAAGTATGGGTCAAGGATGAAGATTAATTCAAGACAACATTCATGACCAAGTGGGGAACATTTTCTTACCATAGAATGCCCTTTAGGTTATCCAATACCAGAGAAACCCTTCAAAGAACTATGGATGTAACATTTAGAGAACTCATCAATAAAATAATAGTGATATATCTAGATGATATGACAATGTTATTTCATCTAAAAGAGGACCATATAGGACACCTTAGGAGTGTGTTAGAAAAATATAGAGAATTTGGCATCTTCATAAATCCCAATAAATCTATCTTCGTTGTGGAGGAAGGACTTTTACTCGGCCATGTTGTTTCTAAGTATGGTCTAGCTATAGACCCTAACAGGGTGAAAGCACTATTAGAACTCCCCCTTCCCCCCCCAAAAAAGGCTTGCAGTAATTCTTCAGCTAAATCAACTTCATGTGCAAATTCATAGCTGATTTCATGCAAATCATCAAACTCATGACCAAGTTTTTGAATAAAGATGTTGTGTTCAAGTGGACAGATGCAAGGAAATATGACTCCTAGAAGATAAAGGAACAAATAGCTCAAGCCACTATCTTGGTGAATCCAAAATAATCCAAGGGATACATCTTATATGATGTAGGCGAACAAGAAAGCTACACCACAATGCTCACACATAAAGGGGCTAACAATGAAGAAAGATCTATAGCTTTTCTGAGTTAGACTATGCAAGATAATAAATAAAAGTATAACTTCATTGAGAAATAGATCTATGCAATAATTAAGTCTTTAAATTTTTTTAGGCATTTCCTATCATAGAGCAGGACTATCATTTATGTATTTCACCCTGACATATGAAACTTCATCATACAAGGGGAGCTCAATGACAAAAGAGCTGGTTGGGTGAAAAAAATACAAGAATACTATGTAAAAATACACCCAAAAAAGCTGGTAAGAGGTAGAGCACTATACCAAGATCTTATCAAGCAAGCTTCATCAAAATACATAGCCTTCCAAACTTAAGAAACAACCTTAAATGATGATCAATATTTAGAACAGCTTGACTAGGAAGAAGAATTAATTAGGTATTTCCAAATTGGAAAATGCCCAACAAGCTCAAATTCTTCACAAAGAAGAAGGTACAGGATCCAGGCTCTGAAATACACTATTCTACCTGACGAGTTGTACAAAAATAATTTATATGGAGTGTTGCTTCGATGCATAAATGAGAATAAAAAATAGAGGATCTTGGAGGACTTCCATAGTGGCTCACATGGAGGACACTACTCAGGGAGGACCACCACCTTAAAATCATAAAAAATGGATGCTACTAGTCAACTATATTCATAGAAACCTTCAAAATAACAAGGAACCATGAAGAATGCCAAAGATACATCGAGAGAAATAGGAATGATTCGATGCCCCTAAAATCCATTTAGGTTGAAGAACCTTTTCAACAATGGGTATTGGACTTCATTGGAATAATAGAGCCCAACTCATTCACTGGACATAAGTACATCCTAACAGCTACTAACTATTTCACTAAGTGTGCAGAAGCAATACCCACTAAAAAAGTAGACTAAGAGGTTGTAATGGAATTTTTAGAAAGTTTAATCATGAGATTCAGTGTCTTAGATGCATTAGTCATAGATAATGGTTCATATTTTGTAGGCACCAATATGATTGAATTTGCATGTAAATATGGAATTTACTTGAAAACATCCTCAAAATATTATTCATAGGGAAATAGATTAGCTGAATCAACAAACAAAAACTTGCTCAGGATCTTGAAGCCAACTCTAAAAGAAAACAAGATAAGTTGGCACTCTCTAATTAACAAAGCATTGTGGGCTGATAGAATAACCATCAATAAATCTATCAGCATGTCTCCCTAATCTCTATTCTATGACAAACAAGTGGTTCTTCCAATACATATAGAGATACTAGATCTAACAAACTAGTACAAAGGAAGCAGAACCAATGGAGAACAGGTTGATACAACTCATGCAGTTAGAAGAATAGAAGGGCAAGCCTATGACCACCATAAAAAGCATGTGGTTGCCAAAAAAAAATGGTTTGATAAAAGGGCCACTCTTAGAAATTTCAAGGTAGGAGACTTGGCCCTAAGATGAAATGAAAAGAAGTCAAAACCCGAAAATCATGACAAATTCGACGCGTTATGGGAAGGCCCTTTCGAGGTAATAGATGAAAAATAAAAAAAACTCTTTCTAGCTCAGAAATGAATAGGTTCAGGTCCAACCTATCCCAATCAACAGTTTCCACCTGAAGTTGTACTACAAGCAAAAGGTTTCCCTCTACCTTATGTATTTTATGTAAATATTTGTTTTCTTTCAGTCTTTAGTGAATGTCATGATAGCATGAAATTTTGGCACTCAAAGATCCCTTCCATGAAAATTATCATGATTTCATGAATTTTTGTTAGATGATGGCCACTCCAAGGGAAAATTTCATGATGGTGCAATATTTCGGCCACCAAACACCCCTTCCATAAAAATTATCATGATTTCATGAATTTTACAGCCGATGGCCACTCCAAGGGAAAATGATATGATGACGTGATATTTCGATGCTCAAAGGCCCCTTCAATGTAAATTGTCATGATTTCACAACTTTTTGGTAGCCGATGGCCACTCCAAGGAAAAATATCATGATGGTGTGACATTTTGGCCACCAGATGCCCCTTCAATATAAATTGTCATGATTTTATGACTTTTTGGTAGTCGATGACCACTCTAAGGGAAAATGCCATGATGGCATGACATTTTGGTGCCCGAATGCCCCTTCAATGTAAATTGTCATGATTTCATGACATTTTGGCAACCGATGGTCACTCCAAGGGTGAATGTCATGATGGCACAACATTTCGATGCCCAAAGGCCCCTTCAATGTAAATCGTCATGATTTCATGACATTTTGGCAGTCGATGACCACTCAGTCGATGACCACTCTAAGGGAAAATGTTATGATGTCACAACATTTCGATACCCAAAGGCCCCTTTAATGTAAATTACTACAATTTTATGATATTTTAGCAATTGATGACCACTCCAAGGGTAAATATTGTGATGGCATGACATTTCGGTGCCCAAAGGCCACCTTAGAGCAGTTAGGAACTTTTGGTGGGAAAATAAATTTTCTTGATAATATAAAATTCCTACTTTTTATGGTACCATCATACCTACTGATTGACATGGAATAGAGGTGACACTAATTTAGTGGCCCAGGACAACAACAAAGTAATATAATTGGCCCAAAATAAAATGATAATGTGTTAGTTGGCTTCTTGAAGGGATACACAAACTGAGACACCCAAAATTTTTCAAAAATACTATTGGAGTGTGTGTCACAAACCAAAATTATTGCATGTCACTTTGGCACATGCATGAACAACCAGTTATATCATAAAATTTTCATCACCCTTTCATCTTCGACATTGTTTCCCTTCTGCTCTCTATGCTCCATGTTCTCTCAGAAATCTCTACAACACTCTGTTAAGCATGTCCAAACTAGTTTTACTACCAAATCATAGAATACAACCATGATGGCCACACCTCTAGCTACTACTTCAAAGGATAAATGAGGGTCAACTACAAAGGAAAATAGTTTTATGGACCCTGATAGCCACATCACTGATAGGAAGCTAACATGGAAGGAACCAAAATGAATTTAAAAGGATATAGCAGCCAATATTACCACAAACATCTCCCCTTCAAGCCCAATCATGTTCTCCTACCACTCCTAGCTCTACTGGTACGTCTGCCCACAAGTCCACCCTTATCCTGAGTTAATCAGGGCCATGGTAGAATTCTATGACATTAAGAATAGAATAGTGAGAAACTACAACAATGGGGTCATATTCACGCTCGACGCCAACTCAATTAGGGTCATCTTTGCCTATGATAGGAAGCCTATGGTAAACCCCATTTTTTTCAATCTTACTAATTCTATGAAGTATTACACCAATGCCCTAAACATATAGCTATTCCTATAAGAGCATTTTTTAGACTCTCTTCCTGAGGGAGCCATGCTAAAATAACTAATTTCCTTCGCCAAATTCAAGAACAATGAGCTCTTTTCCATACTAGCCATGGTGGCAGGGCTAGAAATAGACATACAAGTCTATGGATGACAAGTTGTGATAGTGCAATGCATATCTAATCCTAAGTTTTATGATGTGGTGCATGTAGACCCGAGCAGAGTACCAATATTCTTTGACTGGCCAATACACGTAGCCCAACAGCTACATGCAGGGCTCTTCAAACTACATAAAGATATACTGGATGCCTTTAGGTTCTCTTCTTATTTGGTATGGATTTTTCTTCTTTCGAAAAAAAATTTGGGTTTTATCCCTTCCACACAAAAAGACCAAAAGGGATACCTCCTGCTTGCATGAGAGTGGACATTGCTCCTTTCAAATGCTAGTTCATACTATAACTTTAAAATGGAATTCTTGGGCCCCGCATTGAAACTCATATATGGAACCATGCCAAGAATTCCTTAATATATGCAAGATACTTTGTAGCACCTTCATGTAGCAGAGGGAGGCTGGATTATTTTGACACAAGGAGTGGCTGTCAAACTCTATGGCTTCATAGAGAAGCCTTTTTTTTTGCCTTATGACATTACTAAGTTATTATTCAGCTTGGAATATGCAAGGCAAATTGAATTCATAAACAACATATTCAGCACAGGTGTTGGTAAGACAAGTACTTGCCTCATGTCCTTCTAGTTTGAGGGTGTATCAACATCAAAGAAAGGAGACCACGAGCGAATTTCTCAAACTTTGATAAATCTGAATTTGATAGAGTTATCGTAAAAATGGAAATATGATCCTACAGATAATTTCGCTCAAAGGCAAGTTGCCTTCAATAAAGCACCATTCAAGGAATTTCATTCATCATATAGGCAAATCGATAAACAAGGCAGGAACAATGAAGATAATCAACCATTAGAATTGCATGTTGAAAAAATGCAGTGACTACCTCCATGGCACGATTTCTATTTACACTTGGTAGATTGGTGCCTTAAGGTGAATCCAGCCCATAAGCTAAGTAACAAGACCATCGAAAGTGCCAAGAAAAAAGGGGAGGATTGGTACCATGCTAAGATATTAGCATGGTGGCAAATGAGATGCCATCTACAAACATTCTCCAAGTATGAAACAAAGATCAATAAGGAATTCTCAAAAAAAATAAAACCACAATGAATGGTCTAAAATTTTGTAGATAAAGTCCCTTTGGGCATCAATGGCATCCCCATAAAACCAATTGGACGTAAAATAGGTACTAAAAAGGACAAAGGAAAATAGGTCACCACTGAGAAAATAGAAGTCCCTAGAAGAAAAACATAAAGTTTCATTCTCCCTTTTAGATCAAATATAGATACTGATGATGATGCTCAACTCGAGTATAGGAGATAGAGAGCAGAAGCAAGAAAGCATTTTGAATAAGCCTTGCACCAACAAAAAATAATCGTGAAGGCTTTAAAAAATAAGGCTAATAAATGGAAGCTGATGTTCAATGAAGTGGCCCCCTACAAAGAGAAAGCGAAAAAATCTAAAGAGCAGATCCAAGTGTTGCAACAGTAGGTCAAGGACCTTAAAAAGTAGCTCACAAAAAACATTTATAATACAAGCAGGTTATCTAAATAAAAGACTAGAATAGTCAAGAGAGACATGATTGGAAGTGACAACAAGATGACCCTGAATGCGAAACCCACACTATCATATCTGCTCAAAATTAAAGATACTCTAGGTCAAGTAGAAGATAAATTTGAAGCATCAATCAAACTCCTGGCAATGAGGCTATTAGCTACTACAAAAATTTAAATCTTGGCAGAAAGCACACAAGCAATAACTGGATACAGAACACGGGATAAAAAATGGTCTCATACCAAGTTAGTCACCAGGAACTTTTTCAAAAGACACAAACTGGTAATCAAAAGTGCTAAGCTCATACAAGAGCTCATAGTAGAAGCTAAGGCAATTCTAAAACATGTAAGCATAGCTAAAAACTATGGCATGCCTAGCTTCTAGGACCAAAATTCAAATCTCCTAGGAGAATATGAATTGAAAGCCACATGGAAGAAGTTTGTAGAAGACGAGTCAAAAATTGATAGTTGGGAAGAGTCTATCCAATAAGAACACATATTTGGCATGGCTCAGGACATTACCCAGATTAACTCTTGTATACATGAAATGTACATGAAATTAAAAAATTTATCATATGACAAGGTTGAAGAGTTAGAATATTTGTACATCACTTTCAAGGAAAAAATAGATACAGATGAAGAGACCTATAGGAGAGCATGCACCACTTAAAATGAAGTTGTATAAGAAAAGGAGAAATAAGAAAAGGCTAAAAAAACCTCATCAAGCAGTGTAGCATCCCTCGATCGAAGTGAAGCAAAAAAATATAATGAAGAAGATACCCCAGAAGAATAATCGTCCCAATGCAAGAAGCATTTTTGTGCTTGGTATCATCCCCCTTCTTTCCCTTCTTTTTTCTTAAGTTGTTATTTTTTTACTTCATTCCTCAATAGATAAAGGCTCTAGGTTCTAACATTTTGATGATAGAATTACCCTTGTAGGCACCAAGAATGTTGGTCAAATTGACCACATCCAGGGAAAAAGGGAGTAATCTTCTCAATATTTTTCTAAGTGTAGAGAAAATTTGTGATGAAATGATATTTTGAAGGTTGAGAGTAGTACTAAGGTGGAAAGTCATGATGATGTAATATTTTGAAGGCTAAGGATCAATCCATGACCAAAAGTCATGATGGCATGCCATTTTGAAGGTCAAGGGTGGAACTAAGGTAGAAATTCATGACCATGTGACATTTTGAAGGATAAGGGTCAAGCCATGACCAAAAGTCATGATGGAATGACATTTTGAAGGCCAAGGGTGGAACTAGGGCAAAAATTTATGACCACGTAATATTATGAAGGCTAAGGGTTAAGCCATGACCAAAAGTCATGATGACATGATATTTTGAAGGCCAAGGGTGGAACTAAGGCGAAAAGTCATGACCACGCTATATTTTGAAGGCTAAGGGCTAAGCCATAACCAAATTTTGAAGGTTGAGGGTGGAACCAAGGCAAAAAGTCATGATGGTGTGATATTTTGAAGGTTGAGGATAGTACTAAGGTGAAAAGTTGTGACGACACGACATTTTGAAGGTCGAGGGTAGAATGAAGATAAAACGTCATGATGGCACAACGTTTCAAAGGCTAGGTGGACCACGATGTCTCTAAAGGAGTTAAGGAAGATCATTGTATCAAGAAAATCTCAACCACTTCTAGTTGAAAGCTCCATGCTCTCTTAACTACTTCTTTACCAGAATGAGCCTATGGGCATACTGTTGTAACAACTTTCAATTTTTTTGTTATGTAAAACTCTTATATATAGAATGAGCAACCCAAAAAAATGGTCGGATCTTAGGTGTTTACAAGGCTATGTACATAGACTTCTAAAATCTTAATAAAATATTATCCATTCTAGTTTTTGGCTCACTAGTGTTCTAAATCAAGTATGTATGTATGGTTAATTGCTACATAAGGCTAGATTGAATGTAACTTGCTTTAATTCTTACTCTGAATTTCTACAACAAAGTTTTGCTGGTTCTGAAATTAACTTTACGAATAAGATTTCACTTAAATAGTTCTCCACCAAAAGTTTAGTTTCTCTATTTTGGTGGTTCAGTTATATGCTTCTCTGAAAAAAGGCTATAATAGTTGTTTTTTGTTACATAACCTATACCATTTAAACTCTTAGCAATAGCTATATTTCCCTTTATTTTGGAATATTTCTCTCTCCTTTTCCATAAAAGAAGCAAGGAACTAGCCTCATCTAGATATTGAACCAAGAAAACTCGGTGTTAAACTTGTCTTTTAATGTTGGTAAAGTCTTGGGTGCAAACATAACCAAAGGCAAATTTTACTCCAACATGTATCTTAAACTCTAGTGATCTATCTTTAATTCAAATGGTTTTCCAAACAAATAGTTCCTCCAAATATTAAAGGCATGTACAAAAACTACCAACTCTAAGTCATGAGTGGCATAATTCACCTCATACCTCTTAGGTTTCCTTTATTCGAAGGCAATAACCACATCATAATGGGTCAAAAACCCTCCTAATACCTCAATTGATGCATTAGTACAAAATATGAACCTTTTGTTGGGATATGGTAATTGCAAAATTGGTGTGGTTGTTAATATTTCTTTTAGAATTCAAAAAGCCTCTTCACACTAATCTTTCCTCTTAAATGCTTTACCTTTCCTTTGAATATTTGTAATAGGTTGGGCAATTCTCAAGAAACATCTGACAAATCACCTATAATAGCCTGTAATCCCCAAAAAACTTTGCACCTCGATCACGTTAGTAAGTGCAGGCCAATCAATGATTACTTCTATTTTCTTGGGCTCAACTACAATCCCCTATACAAAGATAATGCATCCCAAATACTGTACTTGTGGAGTGTAGAATTCACATTTTGATAACTTTCCATAATACTAATTCTTTCTAATAATTTTAAATATAGGTCTTATAGGTTGATCATGTTCCTCGTTGTTATTGAAATAGATAAATATATCATCAAGAAACATGAGCACAAACCTATCCAAATACTCTCTAAAGATGTTATTCATGAGATTCATGAATGCGTTTGGGGCCATAACCCCAAAGGTAGGACTGTAAACTCAAAATGTTTGTACGTAGTTCTAGAAGTTGTTTTAGAATTGTCTTCTTCTCAAATCCTTAACTAATGGTAACTAGAACTTAGGTCAATCTTTGAGAATATGGTTGCTCCTTTCAACTGATCAAAGAGATCATAAATTATAGGTAAATAGTACCTATTTTTGATAGTAAACTTATTCAATATTTGGTAATCTATGCACATCCTCAAGGTATCATCTTTCTTCTTATCAAAAAAGATAGGAGCTCCTCATGGCAACACATTGGGCTTTATTAGCCATTTCTCCAATAAATATTGAAGTTGCATCTTCGGCTCTTATAGCTCAATAGGAGTCATCCTATATGGTGCCCTTGCTATGGGTGCAGCTTCAGGTAACAACTTAATATAAAAATTAAACTCTCTTTAAGGAGGTAACCCTAGGAGGTTCTTTGAAAACACATCCTTGAATTCTCCCAATATAGGATGCTTTTGGAAGAGGTCAAATTCCACCTTAGTTTCCTCTTTCTTATTCATATTAACTACAAAAACCATTCCCCTCATCCTAATAGCTTTATTTATCTACATTTTAGTTAGCAAATGTGCTTTAATTTCTCCAAAATCACAATGAATTCTAATACTTTGCTTAGATTCATCCAAAAACTCCACCCATATTTTCTCAAAATTCAAAAGAGCCTTATGGGTTTTTAACCAGTCAACATCAATAATAATTTCAAATGCATGCAAAGGTGTCACATACAAATGCCAATTGATTTTTACTTGAGGTAAAGTGATATGAGGATCAAATATACATTGGTTTACTTGGTAAGTTTACCTTAACCCATATTCCACCTTCCAACCATTAGCCAAAAATCCAAGTCTTTCAGGTATGTACCTCACTAATCTAGTGGAAATAAAGTTATTAGTTGATCCACTATCTATCAAAATACATACATCCTTATCATAAATTTTACCATTTAACAAGAAAGGAGTAACTTGACCATCAAGTACGGGACTATCTGTCACCACAAAGATCCTGTGGTTGGCTTCTTCTGGGGCTTTCTAGCAAATATTAGATCTTTGGAGGTACTTGTTGATATAATGAGATCCTTGGCATAAATAACATCTATTTAATGGAGCTTAGATACCCTTGTTATTACTTTCATTGCTACTTTGATATGCAACATCACTAGTATTCCCTTGTATTGATGGTCTTGGATCATTCCTTCTTGGACATATTTTGCTATCTTTCCTAAACTTTTCACTATGAAAAGTACTTTTGGTTTTTTTTTCCTACCACTTATGTTCTCCTTCCTTAGTATTTTTATTTTTATCCAAAATCCACTTCATAAACCTTACACTTTCACACCTCTTATTGTCATATTTTTTTTTGTCAGTCAATTCCTGATAATCAATATAAGCCTTTTTAGTTGCCTGGTAGGCTTCTTCTTTCCAAGCCAGATAAAATTCTCTAGGCATATTTTCAAGTTTAAGCATATTCACTACAGTCCTAATCTTGGGATATAATCCCAATATAAACTTTTGTACCTTCATGTCCTCCATGTTCTCATAGTTAGATATATTTTTTAACAATTGTATAAATTTATGATGATAGACTCTGACTAAAATAAATCCTTGTCATTTTCTGTTGTTGGACTAAAAATTCTTGTTGTTGGTCCATTTAAGTTTGTTGTTGATTCATTTCCTCTTTTAGCTGCTCCATAAGAGTTTGTAATAGTTGCACTACCTGTGCTAAGTTTTCTTCCTCCCTTCTAGGCTCATTTAATGGAGGTTCATTCACTTGCTTCATCCTTCTTTCCCTTTTAGGACCTTATCTTTTGTTCCCTATTCATGGTCCTCTTGAATTTTGTCTTATGGTGGCTTCCTCTTGTCCGCCTCCTATGGGATCCCCAGAAGTTCCACCTTGCAAGATATGTGCCATAATATCAGTAGGGAAAATAAGTAAATTAATTTTTTAGCTTCAAATGTGTCCAACCAAAAATTTTAATCAGAATTCTACAACTTTAAGATCTCTTCTAGTTCGATACCACATGTAACAAACCAATTCTACTCACTTGGTTGTACCACAAGAAATAACTAAGAAATTTTATAGGGTATATTTTTTTGTTTAAATTTATTGTTTATTCCTAAAAGTGATTTCATGTTCACATCAATTACATTGCACCCAATGAATCAATATCAAAATGTTTAATCAGTATAGGTATATCATACCACTTTTGGGTTTCTAGACTGTTGTAGACAACCACCCAAGTGGATGAGATTGGCCAAATCTCATAAAGTTGCCATTATGTGGAATTCAACTTGTATCATTTAATCACATCTTGTACTAGCATGAGGGTCAAACCACAGTTAGGTTTATTCTCTAAGGACCATAACACCTAGAGAATGGATGCATATTTTACCATCCCTTATCATATTGAAAGTTCGAATAATCAATAAAATTGTTCTAATTTATGTATGTAAGGGGTTAGCGTACATATACCCATTGTCTAGCTGATTGTATTATACCCGAAGTCAACTAGAGCAATGTCAATATCCTAACCTTGGACTGGATCACTCATGTCCATTATGACTCACGATCGTTTATCCCATACCAAACATCGTGGTGGAACTAGCTCAAACAAATGAACATAATACTTATTACAATACTACTTGAGCAACAACTTAGAGGTGGCATCCCATACCACCCCTTGTTATTTTTTCTGACCTAGTCACTTATTTTGACCTATTTTGTTAGAAAAATATTTTCTCTCGAGACTCATTGTGTGCATACTCGCACCTCAACAACATTGGATGTATATATGTGTTCTAATAATCCTCCTTGATGATTAATCATACTCTTATATTTTTTTCTTGAATTTAATTTGGTCTCATGGATTAAACTCTAAGTATTCCCTTAGGCTTTGAATAAAATTGATAAGTATAGGTTACCAATAGTTTAATGGTTTAGGTCCGAGATGTAGACCAATTGGTTCATCCAAACCCCATAAGGGGGGCGGAGGTCCAAGGTTCAAATCTTGGGCCTCACCGGATTGAATGCTTGTCCCTTTCTTGGTGCTTTCAGTGACGTAAAAGGTTTAAAATGATTGTGGCATGGTGGTTATAGGGGCGGACTGCATGAAGATCTGTGTGGCGGCTTTCGGGCGGACAATGTAGAATACTATGGCAGCCATAAAAGCTGGATAACCTGCCCGAATTCGTGGCGGATACCGATTCCACCATGTAAATACAAAAAAAAAATAGTTTAATGGTTTGCTACGAGCACTCATAAGTCTTTGTTCTTACTATGGCACTAGTATTCCATGCATATTTTCCTAACATACTATTTACCCAAAAGACTAACCCATTATATTCACATCTCTATGTACATAAGTCATAAGTTAACCCAAAGATATCTATCTATATATCTATCTATATATATATATGTAAGTTACTTTAAATACAAATATTCACTACCTTTAATTATATAAATATCTAAAGCAAGGCTAATGGAAATGTCCTTTTTAAATCATATAATGTGTTTAGGTCATTCATCATTTTTATTATTTTTATAAAATGAGCAGCACAACTAAATTAATAGAATGATATGTACTTTCAAAACTGAAGTATAGCTTTTCCTTTCACCTTTCACTATTCTACCAAACACAAGAAAAAATGGATAAATATATTCTCAACATGAATGATTCAACCACACTTCTTGGTTCAAGCTCATTGATATTAGCAACCCCAAACCATTGTACACATGAGTTTGGGTTGACTTCCAGATCTAAGTTTAATTGATACTTAAGCCTTAACATGCACCTCACAAATAAATGGTGACTAATATAAAATTAACTGTCTACATATACCAATCCTTCTATCCTAATATTACAATACTTAGTATTAAAAGATATATCATCCACTTATCCCATTATGGAATTCAAACTTATATGATAAATAAAATTTTATTTTACATAGATTTCAATTCTCTATTCCATATTTATCTCCCAGTTAATTAAACTCTTGATTTATCATAAAACAACAAATACTTAAATCTGGTTAAGATGTTATTTGGTAAAAAATATATCATAGGGAAGTAATATATCATCTACTGGGAGAACAAATATCTCAGTCTTTATATTGATGATATAACATTATATTTTGTGCTTGCAATTAAGTGTAGCAACTAGCATTCTTCAGTGCCTTGGTCGATATGTGTTGATCAGTGAAAAGTAAGTTAATTGGGGTAATTTCAATTTAAATCTTAGTCTTCCATTGGTTGCAAAGGTGCCTAGAAAGATACAACAAGATATAGGATATTCAAAGTGCAATAACTTGCTTTCTAAGCCTTGGTTATATGAGTTTACCTACAATATTCTAAATTCAATTGCAAGATAACTAAAATGGTTACCATTGAATTATACCTTTGATAAACATAGCATGTGAATTGTAATATATCTTTTAAAATACATTTACTATGAAAGTACACAATTATAAAGTTTCAATATTGCTAACAAAAATGGAGTCATTTACAATAAACCATTATCTTCTATCATTGTGGGATAATATACATCTATTGATAAACTTTTTAAAAATATCTTTAGCAAAAACCATAATATTCTTGTATGTAATACACCACATTATAGTTTCCAAATAGATTACATCATTCTTGTTTTGCTAACACAGTAAAATATTTTCAACACATTCTTTTCCATTTCTAGTGTAATGAACCGAAGTGCTCTAATCCCTAGTCCATTTGATAATGTTTAGAAACCAATTTCTTAGGATACAACTAGAAATAAGTTCAATTGACATGGGGAAATTATTAGATTCAGTCGATGAACCCCGCCTTAGAGACTCGTACACATCTATATCTAGCTATCGCATGTACTTACAACATGCAACTTCAGATTTCAATTAACAACCACAAATTATATCGGTTTACAGTTTGATAGAACAAGGGATCATATTTCAGATCTTTTATTTTATGAATGCAATGCTATTTTTTAACAACTAAACTATTGTGCATTACTTATGCCATCATTTACACTCATGCATGCATTTTCTCTATCACATGCTTTCTTCGAATGATAGCGAGAATACCAACAATTGTAAATTTTACTTTCTATACATAATAATAAGCACATATTTTGTAATTACGCTTCACATTTACACAAAATATGCAGATCATTTCATTTTTTCTATTCCAAGCTATTATATCAACAACCAAGATACACACAATATTTGTTTGATTCCATTCGATTTAAAAAGCATCATACAAAAATTTTCTAGCACCAAAAGCATTTAAACTAGCTCAAAGTATTTTCAAAGACAAGGATAATGAAAGTAATCCAACCTAGAATTTGCTACTAAGTCCTATATTTCCAACACTCCAACGCTCTCCCTCATTTTTTTTAAAGCTCCCCAACCATGCATGCGATAATAATACCTCTTTTTATTTTTACCATTATATATATATCCTCAACCTTCTACTAAAAATTGCATGCAAGGTATCAAATAGGAGGAAAATTAAAACAAACATGAAACACACTACCACAACCATTATGACAAAACACCATAAAACCGATTTCTCACTACATTTTAGTTAAAACAATTATCCATCAAATAATCATATGAGCACTCTTACCACAACATATTCCAAGATATAAAAATGAATTATAATTAAATTAAGGATTTATTTTATATTCAACATCATTAATATTTTATTATAAATAATTATATATATATATACATTTATTTTTCTTAATATAATTTAATTTATTTAATAAAGTAATAAATGCATGAACATTCTAAGCTATTGTTTAATTTTTTATAACATATCTCTCTACCTTTATAATTGTCATTTTTCCAAAGTAATGTATACATAAATACTTTCAATTCACCATAAAATTTATAAAAGGTGGCTCCCATGTCATAGCATCTTCATTGCCACTTCAAATAAAACATATCAATAAACTATTTCTTCACAAATAATATGCAAACATCAAATAAGACACACACATAATACAATTTATTTCCTATACATTTACATGAAATACTTCAATGTGAGCTTTCATGTACTCATGAGCCGAATCATCACTTCCCTTTTAATTTTTTTGTCGACCAACCCTATTTGTCAAAAGCGTATGATGGAAATTTTGAGTAGTTATGTTGTCATTGATTTTAAAAGTTAGTTCATATCAGTGCAAGGAATTGACAAAAGGAGGGTTAAAATATTTATATTTTAAGCCCAAGAGATTTGGTTTAAAGCTTCACATGATTGGTTAAAATATTGTCTAAATACCTCGAAGGAAGGAAATACTATTATAATATTTATTAGTATAATGTTAAAGTTGTCAAGAGAAAGCCTAAGGTTAAATAAGAAAATACCTAGGCCTAAAGGAAATAATATTATAATATTTATTATTATAATATTAAAGTGTTAAGAGAAAGCCTAAGGTTATTTATAAAATAATTATAATATTTATATTATAATAATTTTATAACCCTAAGTAGGGTTTGGCACCAAGGTTAAGGTTTAAATATTTTAATTTTTGTTGACGTCCGAGCAAGGAGGAAACATGGTATTTATACCATAAAGTTTGGAGCCAAAAGGTAAGTCTCCGAATGCACATGTGAATGTTTAATTAAATTGGTTGATGTGATTTTCATGAGCAAAATAGGACAAAGGTTTTTATTTTTAAAAGGCATAGAAGAGCACGTGGAAGGATAAGGAGGCAAGGGTGCATACCCCTATCACCAACCACACGGTTGGCCTAGTGGCAAGGCTTGGTAGTGCAAGTCTTTGGCGAACGGTAGGTCTTGCGTTTGATTCCCAACGGTAGAAGAGGGAAGTTTTTTTTTTTTTTAAACATGTTTTGGCACCAACAAAAGGATAAAGGAAAGAGGGCACATTGTTGGTTTCAAGTGAGCACTTA
The DNA here is from genome assembly GCA_028583015.1 of Wollemia nobilis. Taxonomy (NCBI): domain Eukaryota; kingdom Viridiplantae; phylum Streptophyta; class Pinopsida; order Araucariales; family Araucariaceae; genus Wollemia; species Wollemia nobilis. The sequence goes on from JAQPPZ010016610.1 coordinate 3,266,553, forward strand.
GCTCATGCGACGGTTAGACCATGATTAAGGCACAGGCGATAGGCACATCGGGGGTTCGATTCCCGTGGAGGAAGCACGCAAGGTATTTATTTTTTCTTTAATAAATTTTCTGCCTAAGGTTCTAAGTTGCATGGTATGCACTAACTTGGGAGGTTTAAGGTCTTAAAAATAATTTTTATTTTTTCCATAAAAAGGGTTTTGAATTAATTTGGATTTTGACATAGTGAAAGTGTTAAGTGTTTTGGAATATTATTTTTAATGGTGGTTATATTTCTATTGAAAATGCATTTATGATAAGTGGGAGATATAAGGGAATAATGTTTATTATTATTCCATGCATTTAATTTTTGAAGGAAGTTATAGTGAATAAATTTGAAAGTGAATTTTTGGAGTAATAAGAATCATTGCTAATTTTTTTTTGAATATGTTAATAGGGATTTAAAAGGTGTATGAGGTATTTTTATTATTTGTATGTCTTGCTAAAAATATTTTGAAGGGTTTGATAATTTGATAAACCAAGAGAGTGGTTTGGAATTTAATTGGGCACATTTTGGAAGGAATACTTTGTGGATGTTTTGAAATAGATTATTGCTATCTAACATTTTGAGTGGCACAAGGAGAATTGATTGTGAAATAGAATTTGAAGACATATATCCATCAAAGCAAAAAGGTATGGGCACATCATCCTTTGATTTAAGTGTTGTTGGATTGAATGTTGTCAAATATAAGGTGGAGTGAAAAGGATTGTTTGATAAGCATTGTTGAAAATATTTGAGTGGGTTTTTATATGATTGATTATTGAATGTTTAGAGAACATTTGAGATAGATATTGAAGATTATTTGAGTTAGGGGTTGAGACCCACATTGTGCTTTTTTTTGAATAAGTATAAAAACACTTGTTTAGGGTTTATGAGAAAGTTGTGTTTCATTGATTGAATGATTGAGTGAAACTTCTTGAGCATTGGTTTTGAGTGATACTAAAAGTGAATGTGCAAACATTAGAAATAAGATTTGTGAAAGCGATAAACTTAATTATTAAGTAGGCCACATTAATTTTTTGATAGAGTACATCATTCTCTATATGTTCTAGAGGTTAAATTAATTTTGAATAGAATATGTATAAACTGCTTCAAGTTAAAGGAATTACTTTGAATATTAGACAAAGTATTTGATAGCATTGTGTGTCATATTTGAGATTGATTGAGCATATTTTATGAGCTATTTTGAGCATGTGTTTGAGTAGATTTGAAAAAGTATTTGTGAAGGCTTGAGAGCAGAATTGAGAAAGTTATTGAGAGGACTTGAAGGTAGATTTGAGCAAGCCTTTGTGAAGGCTTGAGAGTAGAATTGAAAAAGTTCTTGAGAGGACTTGAAGGTAGATTTGAGAAAGTCTTTGTGAAGTCTTGAGAGCAGAATTGAGCAATTTATTGAGAGGACTTGAGGGTAAATTTGAGTAAGTCTTTGAGAAGGCTTGAACATAGATTTGAGCAAGTACTTGAGAGGACTTGAAGGCAGATTTGAGCAAGTCTTTGAGAAGGCTTGGAGGCAGATTTGAGAAAGTATTTGAGAAGGCTTGGAGGTAGATTTGAGTAGAGTTGATTTGTTGATTTGTTCAAGCTTTGTGTTAAGGCTTGGGGTAAATATAAGCAGAGTTGATTTGTTCAAGATTTGTATTAAGGCTTGGGGCAAATCTAAGTAGATTTAATTTGTTGATTTTTTTAAGCTTTTTTCCAAGGCTTGGGGTAAATCTAAGTAGAGTTGATTTGTTGATTTGTTCAAGATTTGTGTTAAGGCTTGGGGTAAATCTAAGCAAATTTGATTTGTGATTGGATCAAGATTTTTTTTAAGGATTGAGGACATATTTGAGATAGATATTTGTGAGTATATTTGTACTAAACTTGGGATAAATTTTGATGCAGATCTGAGCAAGTCTTTGTGAGGACTTGAGGGCATATTTGAGTAAGATTTGGAGGTGATAGAGTAGAGGATAGCAGTCTCTAGTGGATAGAGATCCATTAGCCAGGGTAGTGATAATAAATGTCTTCTATGGAGAGAGATCCATAAGCCAGTGTAGTGGGGGCATAATTCTTCTAGAATATAATCAATCAATGTAGAGGGGAAAGAGTTCTCCTATGGATAGAGTTCCATGAACTAGAGCAAGGGGAAATATTTCTCCTGTGGATAGAGTTCCATGAACTAGAGCAAAGGGAAAGAGTTCTCCTATGGATAGAGTTTCATGAACCAGAGCAAGGGGAAAGAGTTATCCTGTGGAGTGTGATCCATGAACCAGTTGGGAAGATAGATTTATTCTATGGAGAGAGATCCACGAACCAGTTGAGGAAAAAGAGTTCCCCTAGATCAAGTTCCATGAACCAAAGAAAATGGGAAATAGTTATCCTATGGAGAGTGATCCACAAATTAGAGCATTAGGGGATTGTTGTATCCTTTGGAAAGAGGTCCTTAAACATTGTAATAGGAAAGTGATTCCCAAGATATTTATTAAGAAAATTTTAGTGGAAATATTTTCTCCTTGGAGTAGCCCACATTGGTTGAACCACATTAAATTGGTGTCTCTATTGTGTGTGATTATTTGTGCATCGATTTGATTACTGTTGTTGATATTGACATTGATAATATTGGATGATATTTTTTGGAAAATAAAATAAAAAGTTAATCTTATACTGTTCATCCCCTCTCTCAGTATAATCCTGTGTTCTTCAGTGTATACTTGGATCTACATACATAATGGACATCAGTAGTACCACACTCTATAGGAAAAGGTAAATACAATTCATTAATTAATCTATAATAAATGGTCCTGTGAGGAGGGGTTGTTACATACTCCCCCACTAGAAACAAATATAGTCTCTGTATTTCATGGCATGGTCAAACAAAGCAAATATATCCAAATATAGCTTTTCACATATGCCATATTAATCATGTCAATTTATAAATCATCATTGAATCATAGATCATTCATATTTAATCATGCAATTAAACTACTTAATATGTAATATTGCATTCAACCAATATCCATACATAAACCAAAACATACATCATCACATAAACAAAACTACTCTACTCAGTAACTCAAAACATATACAAGCTACTCGACTCAGTAACCAAAAATTTACATAAACTACTCTACTTAATGTCCAATCACATATCCATGTACATGTATATATACATCAAACCATATAAAATGTTTTAAAATATCTGTCTACTCAAACAAATAAGGAAACTACTACATATCTACCACGTTCTCCCACATGGTACTTCTTTCTGAGTAGAGGTCCCATTAGACCTGACACAGACTTTAATTTTTAGCAGATCAGTCATCTACAATTTGGAAACATCCAAAATATGAGTGGGGTTAGAAATGTACTTCTTAAAGAGGGACACATGGAAGACATTATGTATTTTGGATAATATTGGTAGCAGAGCAAGTGTGTATACAACAGGGCTTATATTACCCACTATTTCAAATGGACCCACATATCTTGGGTCAAATTGGGAAGATTAGAACTTTTAGTTGGTTTCACCATTAATAATATTCTATCTCCCATAGAATTCTCCCTCGGTGTTCTTTTAAGGTCTGTGTAGCTCTTCAGGTGATTGTGGACTCCTATAGCTTCTACTGAATTATTTTCAATTGATCTTCCATTTCTTTTATAATTTTTGGTTTGATAACTACCTAATCTTCCAAATTATCCCATCATAATGGAATCCTACATCTTATACCATACTAATCTTCAAAATATGCCATACCTAGTGATGCATGGTAACTTTTATCGTATGCAAACTCTACTAGGTAAAGGTAATATTTTCATTTAGTATGTTGATACATACATAACATTCTCAACATATCTTCCAAAACTTGATTCAGCATCTTAGTCTAATTATCTATATTAGAATGATAGGTAGAACTAATATTAAATTCTATTCATAAGGTCTCATGTAGAGCCTACCAAAATTTAGAGGTATAGTAAGAATCTCTATTAGAGATTATAACTACTAGAAAATAATACAACCTCACCACTTCCCTGGAAAACTTTCTTGCTAAAATAGGTGTATCATCTTACACATTACTAGGTATAAAATATGCAACATTGGTTAACTTGTCCATGACCACTAGGATTGCATCATGCCTAAACCTTGTTTTAGGCAAACCCACTATAAAGTCCATTGAAACAACCTACCATTTTTGTGTAGGTATATCATGTGGGTATAGTCTACCTGCCAGATGTAGATATTCCATTTTTTCTTTCGAGAACTCAAAGCACCTAGCCACATAATAAATGATGTCCCTTTTCATACCTAGCCAATAGTAGGCCTTTATCAAGCTTTTGTGTGTCTTTTCCCCTCCAATATGCATCGAATAAGGAGTATTATGTGCCTTATTAAGGATTGTTTCTCTTAATACACTCGTATACAAGTCATCTCTATACACAAATCCTATATCTTTTCCAAGTTCTCATTTAATTTGAGAATACTTGATTGGAAAAATTTATCTTTCTATTGTATATATTTTATCTGATCTAATAAATCATATTGACATCTTGATATTGCTGCAATCCACTCTCTCCTACTCAGAGCGTCAATGACCTTGTTATCTTTATCCTTAATATACTTAATGCCAAAATCATACTCAACTAGAAACTCCATCTAGAATCATTTCCTATAATTCAATAAGGGTTGAGTAAATATGTATCTTAGACTCTGGTGATTTATCTTTAATTCAAATGATTTTACCAACAAATAGTGCCTCCAAATATTAAGGGCATGTACAACAACTACCAACTCCAGGTCATGAGTGGCATAATTCACCTCATAACTCTTAATTTTTCTTGATTCAAAAGCAATAACCATATCATATTGGATAAATATCCCTCAATTGATGCATCAATACAAACTATAAACTTTTTATTAGAATATAGTAATTGTAGAATTGGTTTGGTTTTTAATATTTCTTTCAAAATTTGAAAAGCCCCTTAACACTGCTCCATATTTTTAAAGGCTTTACATTTTCTTTTAATGTTTGTAATAGGTTGGTTAATTCTCAAGAAACCTATGATAAATCATCTATAATAGCCTACAATCCCCATAAAACTTCACACCTCAGTCACGTTAGTAGGTGCAGGCCACTCAACAATTGCTTGTATTTTATTGGGATTGATCGTAATCCCTTTTATAAAGATAATGTGTCCCAAATACTGTACTTATGGAGTGTAGAATTCACACTTTGATATCTTTCCATATAACTAATTCTTTCTAAGAATTTCAAGTACAGGTCTCATATGTTGATCATGTTCCTCCTTGTTCTTGGAATAGATCAATATGTCATCAAGAAACATAAGCACAAACCTATCCAACTACTCTCTAAAGATGCTATTCATGAGATTCATGAATGTGGTTGGGATGTTATTTAACCCAAAAGGTAGGATTGTAAACTCAAAAAATCCATACCTAGTTCTAAAATTTGTTTTAGAAGTGTCTTCTTCTCGAATACTTAATTTATGGTAACCAAAACTTAGGTCAATCTTCAAGAAGATGGTTACTCATTTCAACTGATTGAAGAGATCATTAATTCTAGGTAATGAGTACCTATTTTTGATAGTAAACTTATTAAAAATTTGGTAATCTATGCACATCCTCAAGGTACCATATTTCTTCTTAACAAAAAATATAGGAGCTCCTCATGGTAACACACTATGCTCGATTAGCGCTTTCTCCAAAAAATATTGAAGTTGCATCTTGAGCTCTTGTAGCTCAATAGGAGTCATCCTATATGATGCCCTTGTAATGGGTGTAGCTTAAGGTAACAACTTAATAGAAAAATCAAACTCTCTTTGAGGAGGTAACCCTGGGAGGTACTCCAGAAATACATCCTTGAATTCTCCCAATACAAGATGCTTTTGGAAGAGGTCATATTCCACTTCAGTTTCCTCTTTCTTTCCTAATAGATTTATTTATATGCATTGCAGTTAGTAAGTGTGCCTTAATTTATCCATGATCACAATGAATTCTAATCCTTTTATTAGATTCATCCAAAAATTCCACCCATGTTTCCTTAAAATTTAAAAGAGCCTTATGGGTTTTTAACTAGTCAACACCAAGAATAATGTTAAATGCAAGCAAAGGTGTCACATAAAAATACCAGTTGTTTTTTACTTGAGGTAAAGTGATATGAGGGTAAAATAGACATTGGTTTACTTGGTAATTTTCCCCTGACCCATATTCCACCTTCCAACCATTAGCTAAAAATCTAGGTCTTTCAGGTATGTCCCTCACTAATCTAGTGGAAATAGAGTTATCATTTGATCCACTATCTATCAAAATATATACATAATTATCATAAATATTACTATTTAAAAAGAAAGGAGTGACTTGACCATCAATTACGATACTACCTATCACTACAAATATCCTGTGGTTGGCTTCTTTTGGGGCTTTCTAGTGAAGATCAACTTTGTTAGGGTACTTGTTAACATAATGAGATCGTTGGCACACATAGCATCTATTTATTGGAGCTCATATACCCTTGTTGTTACTTTCATTGTTGCTTTGATATGTGACATCATTATTCTTCCTTTGTATTTATGGCCTTGGATCATTCCTTCTTGGACATATTTTGCTATCTTTCTTGAACTTTTCACCATGAAAAGTACTTCTGGTTTTGTCTTCCTTCCAATTTTGTTCTCCTTCCTTAAGTTTATTATTTTTATCTAAAATCCACTTTATATACCCCACAATTTTATACCTCTTAAGCTCATATTGTTCTTTTTCATTTAATTTCTGGTAATTGAAATAATCATTTTTAGCTTCCTGGTAGGATTTTTCTTGTCAAGACAGATCAAATGCTCTAGATAAGTTTTTAGGTTTAAGCATATTCACTATAGTCCTAATATTGGGATACAATCCCAATATAAACTTTTGTACCTTCATGTTCTCCATGTTCTCATAGTCAAGCATATATTTTAACAATTATATAAATTTATGATGATAGGCTCTGATTGACATAAATCCTTGTTGAAAATTGGTGAATTCCAAAAAATTTTCCACTACTTTACCGTTAGTTATATCATTAAACTTGGTAATCATAGCCTTCTCTAGGTACATATCCAACTCTACATTTACTTTGGTTTGACCAGTTTTAGTATTTATAGGCTCAATAGAAACCCCATCTGCCTTGCCTATAATTTATTTTCTTTTGGTTAAGTCCTCAATAATTTTTTTTTGTACTAACAATTCTTGTTGTTGGGCCATTTGAGTTTGTTGTTGATTTATTTACACTTTTAGCTACTCCACAAGAGTTTTTAATAGTTGCACTACTTGTGCTAAGTTTCCTTCCTCCCTACCAGGCTCATTTAATGGAGGTTCATTCACTTGCTTCATCCTTCTTTCCCTTTGAGGACCTTCTCTTTTGTTCCTTGTTCGTGGTCCTCTTGGATTTCATATTATGATGGATTCCTCTTGCCCACCTCCCATGGGATCCCCAAAAGTTCCACCTCGCAACATATGTGCCATAAGACCTGTAGGGAAAAAATCAAATTAAATTTTTAGCTTCAAATGTGTCCAACAAAAATTTTAATCAAAGTCCTACAACTTTAAGATCTCTTCTACTTTGATACCACATGTAACAACCCAATTCTACTCACTTGGTTGTACTACAAGAAATAGCCAAGCACTTTTACAAGGTATATTTTTTTGTTTAAATATATCGTTTATTCCTAAAAGTGCTTTCATGTTTACAATAATTACATTGCACCCAATGAATCAATATCAAGATGTTTAATCAATACAATATTATCATGCCACTTTTGGTTTTCTAGACTACTATAGACATCCACCCAAGTGGACGATATTGGCCAAATATTGTAAAGGTGCCATTATATGGAATTTAAATTATCTCATTTAATGACCTCTTGTACTGGCATGAGGGTCAAACCACAACTGATGTTATCCTCTAAGGCCCATAACACCTATAATGTGGATGCATATTTCTCCATCCCTTATCATATTTAACCTTTAACTAATCAATCGATTTGTTCCAATTTATGTATATAAGGGGATTAGTGTACATAAAACCAGTGTCTAACTGATTGTCTTGTACCTAGAGTGTTGCAAAACTTTATTCTTATAAACACAAATCATTCACCAATATGCAAAAATATCAAATCATTCATCCAAAAATAATTATCCACAATAACAATTCACAAATGAGAGAGAAATATATAATACCATTAAGGTAGGGAAACACCAATAATACTCTTTAAGAAAGGAATAAATCCACAAGATCTCCCAAGATGAGAGAGCCACATAAGGAGGGAAAATTACCATAAGCCACTTCATTGGAAAATACAATTAAATATAATTGATCTCCATGATGATTACAATGATAAATATCTCCTCTTTATATATTCATCTTCTCATTCTACTTTTGGGATCCTACTACTAATATAATATTATAATATAATATAATATAATATTATAATACAATAAACCTTGGGTTAGGTGTGGCCCATGCCAACCCTTATACAATATAATAATATATCCCCAAATATCTATTCCTAGGTACCCTAACATTCCACCCTCCTTACATATAAAGAAATATGATAATATGATTTACTAAGCAATGTTAGCAACTGGTACCAATCTCAATCATCCATCCATCCAAGTGAAACACGTTGATGCTAGTATACCATTTTGTTACTTGAGTATCCAAATCTACTTTGTTGACCCCACACTTCTGCTATTGTATTTTAATAACTTGAATGATGGGTCCACTTATTCTTTGCTATTTATTAACCACTATGAAAACCAATATCGCTATGATTTCTCTGCCAAACACTGTCGTAGTTGGTGCCCTTCTGATTCCATGTAGAACCATAATATTACTACCTTAAACCATATCTCCAAGATTGTTTCTGCTCATGGTGGTGTGGATGGCTATATGGTGCAGCCTTAACTTGATGTTCTACCTTCTTTGACTCCTCAACATTTGGCTCCACTATTCTAAATTCTTCTACACATTGTTATTTCATGTTCCATTTGTTTGGTGTGTCCTTGTGCTCTTCTATCAAAGCTTCCTTGGACTCTACTACTATTATTTCCATGGGCTTGATTGTTACTACCTTCTTGGATTCTATTTTAGGTTCTTCTATTTGTTCTTCAATTTGTTTCTCTACAACCACATAAATCATAAATCATTATTAACAAAAATCATTCACCAATATGCAGAAATATCAAATCATTCATCCACAAATAATTATCCATAATAACAATCCACAAATGAGAGAGATAGATAATACCCTTAAGGTAGGAAAACATAAATAATACTCTTTAAGGAAGGAATAACACCACAAGATCTCCCAAGATGAGAGAGCCACTTAAGGAGGGCAAAGTCCCATAAGCCACTTTGTGGGCAAAGACAATTACATATAATTGATCTCCATGATGATTACATTGATAATTATCTCCTATTTATATATTTATATTCTCATTCTACTTTGGGGAGTCTAATACTAATATAATATTATATTTTAATATAATATAATATTATAATACAATTAACCTTGGGTTAGGTGTGGCCCATGCCAACCCTTATACAATATAATAATATGCCCCCAAATATCTATTCCTAGGTACCCTAACACAGAGTTAGCTAGAGCCATATCAATACCCTGACCTTGGACTTGATCACTCATGTCCAATATGACTCATGATCATTTGTCCCATATCAAACGTTGTGGCTAAACTAGCTCAAAAAAATGAACATAAGACTTATCACAATATTACCCAAGCAACAACCTAGAGGTGGCATATCATACCACCTCTCATTACTTTTTCTGACCTAGTCATTTATTCCGACCTATTCTATTAGAAAAAAAGTTGCTCTCAAGACTCGTTGTGTGCATACCTACACCTCAATAGCATTGTGTGTATCTATGTGTTCTAATCATCCTCCTAAATGATTAATCATACCCTTCCATTTTTTTTCTTGAATTTAATTTGGTCTTATGGATTAAACTCTAAGTTTTTCCTTAGGCTTCAAACAAAATTATGAAGTATAGGTTACCAAGAGTTTAATGGTTTACTATGAGCACTCATAAGTCTTTGTTCTTACTATGGCACCAATATTCCAATCACATTTTCCTAACATACTATTTATCCAAAATACTAACTCAATATATTCACATCTCTATGTACATAAGTCATAAGTTAACCGAATATATATATAAGTTACTTTAAATACAACTATTCACTACCTTTAATTATATAAATATATAAAACAAGGCTAATGAGAATGTCCTTTTCAAATCATATAATTTATTCTGGTTGTTCATCATTTTTATTATTTTTCTAAAATGAGTAGCACAACTAAATTAACAAAATGACATCTACTTTCAAAATAGAAGTATAACTTTTCCTTTCACCTTTCACTATTCTACCAAACATAAGGAAAAAGGGATAAATATATTATCAACATAAATGATTCAAATCTCCTTCTTGGTTCAAGATCATCGATATTAGAAACCCTAGACCGTTGTACACATGATTTTGGGTTGATTTCCATAGCTGATTTTAATTGATACTTAAGCCTTAACATGCACCTCACAAACAAATGGTGACTAATAGAAAATTAACTATCTACGTATACCAACCCTTATATTTTAATATTAAAAGCCTTAGTTTTAAAAGACATATCTTTCACTTATCCCATTATGGAAGTTAGACTTTTATGATAATTGAAATCCCATTTTACAAAGATTTCAATTCTCTATTCCATATTTATCTCCCAATTAATTAAACTCTTGATTTCTCATGAAACATCAAATACTTAAATCTGATTAAGATGTTATTTGGTAAAACATATGTCACAGGGAATTAATATAGTTTCCTTAATGCTTGACCTGAACTAATTCATCTGCTGGGAGAACAATTATCTCAATATTTATATTTATGACATAACATTAGGTTTTGTGCTTGAAATCAAGTGCAACAACTAACATTCTTGAATGCCTTGGCTGACATGAGTTCATTAGTGAAAAATAAAGGTAATTGAGGTAATTTAAAATTTAAGTCTTAGTATTCCATTGGTTGCACTAGTGCCTAGAAAGATACAACAAGATATAGGATGTTCAAATTGCAATAACTTGCTTACTAAGCCTTGGTTATGGGAGTTAACCTATAATATACTAAATTCAATTACAAGATAACTATAAGGGTTACCATTGAATTCTACCTTCGATAATACAACATGTGAATGGTAATATATATTTTAAAATACTTTGAATGTTAAAGTACACAATTATAAATTTTCATTATCACTAACATAAATGGGGTCATTTACAATAAACCATTATATTCTATCGTTATGGGACAATATACATTTGTTGACAAACTCTTTTAAAATATCTTCAATCAAAACCATAAGATTCTTACATGTAATACACCATATAAGAATTTTCCAAATATATTAGATCATTCATATTTTTCTAACACAATAAAACATTCTTAACATATTCTTTTCCATTTCCAGTGCAGTGAACCGAAGTGGTCTAATCCCTAGTCCATTTGATAGTGTTAGCAACCACTTTCTTAGGATACAACTATTGTAAATCAACTTAGCAATAAGTTCAATATACATTGGAAAAGTATTATCTTTAGATGAAAAACCCCTACATAAAGACTCATACACATCTCTATTTGGAGATCGTTTGCACTTACTCTCATGGCATGAAACATTAGATTTGCATTAATAACCATAAATTTTACTAGTTTAATTTTTAATAGCATAAGGGATCAGATTCTAGATCCTTTATTTTATGAATTTAATGCTATTTATTTATAGCTAAACTATTGTGCATTACTTATACCATCATTTACATTCAAACATACATTTTATCTATCACATGCTTTCTTCGAATGACAACAACAATACCAATAATTGTATATTTTACTTTATATACAGAATAATAAGCACATATTTTGCAATTACACTACACATTCACATAAAATATGCACATCATTCCATTTTTAGATTCCAAGTTGTTATATCAACAACCAATATACACACAACAACATCTATTTGATTCCATTCGATTCAGCAAGTATCATACAAAACTTTTCTAGAACCAAAAGCATTCAAACTAGCTCAAAGTATTTTCAAAGACAAGGATATTTAAATAAATCCAACCTAGAATATACTACTAAGTCCTATATTTCCAATGCTCCAACACTCTCCCTCATTTTTTCCAAATGTCCCCAACCATGTAGGTGATAATAATCCCTCCTTTTGTTTTTACCATTATATATATCTTCCCAGAACCTAGAGTACCCTCCTACTCAAAAATACATGCAAGGTACCAAATAGGAGGAGAGTTAAAATAGACATGAAACACACTACCACAACCATTATGAAAAAATATCACAAAACCAAATTCTCACTACATTAAAGTGAAAACAATTATCCAACAAATAATTGTATGAGCACTCTCACCACAACATATTCCAAGATATAAAAATCACTTATAATTAAACTAAGGATTTATTTTATATTCAACGTCATTAATATTTTATTATAAATAATTATATATAACTATATATATATTTATTTTCCTTAATATAATTTAATTAATTTAATAAAGTAATAAACACATGAACATTTTAAGCTATTGTTTAATTTTTTATTTTTATAAAATATCTCTCTACCTTTATAATTGTTATTTTTCCAAAGCAATGTATACATAAATACTTTCAATTCACCATAAAATTTATAAAAGGTGGTTCCCATGTCATAGCATCTTCATTTCCACTTCAAACAAAACATATCAATAAACCATTTCTTCACAAACAACATGCAGACATCAAACAAGATACATGTATAATATCATTTATTTCCTATGCATCTACATGAAACACCTCAATGTGAGCTTTCATGTATGCATGAGTTGAATCATCACTTCCCTTTTACCTTTTTCGTCAACCAACCCTATTTGTCAAAAGTGTATACATAGTCCTACATACACAATGGACATCAATAGTACCATGCTCTACAAGAAAATGCAAATGCAATTCATTAATTAATCTATAATCAATGGTCATGTGAGGAGGGTCATTACAGTAATTGTGTAATTATTACACAAAAGGCATTCATGACAAGAGTGAGTGCAAACAAGGAGCAAACACCATTGCTTCTTATTCTAAATCTTTAAAGAAATTCAAAAACTAAAATATTAATGTGAAGAAAATCTAGGTAACATGGAAGCAAAGTCAATTTGAAAGTCCTTACTAGAAGGATGCTCAAGTTGGAAATAAGGATTCCCTAGTTAGAAGTATGGATGCCCTAGTTAATTTCTAGCCATTATTAAATTATTTGATGTACTATAATCATTAAGGGATGATTTAATATTTTACATCATGTGAGGTTACCCTAGTTAACTGTTAGCCATTATTATATTATTTGATGTATTATAAACATTAGGGAATGATTGATGATTTCACCTGATGTGAGGTTCAATAGTCACATTTCCCATGAGAATAATGAGAATATGAAAAGATAAAATTGAAGGTGAAACATAAAGAGGTGAAATGTCGAATAGTCCCTTGAAACAATGAGATACATTGATGTACAAATATGTATGTTGTATGTAATTTTAAGTTGGCAAAATTGTCATGACCCTCCCAGATGGACCTTTGAATGTGGAGAAACAATGTATTAACGTATGATGCTTTAATACTCGGTTTTGTGCAATTAAGTAGCTATGCAATATTATTAGATACTGGAGAATATGATACTACTAACAAATTGCCAATGTGTAGGATCAGGTGCACTCGTAAGTGGAAGAAGTTGAGTCATCCACCGAGGATGAGGGTACTTGAGGTTGGGGGAAATGATGATATGACAACTCGAAGGTAACAAGGATAGATACCTTCATATAGGTATGCATTCGGTTAGGGATAATCATCAATAGATAGTCACCTTGAGCCCCAGACTGATGGCCTAGTAGCTATCATAAGTTCTCGAGGCAAAGACAGGTGACTAAATTGATGGAAATATCTCCCTCTTTGTCTGTTGCACATGCTTGATTGTCTTTCACTTCAGCACTTCACCTCATAATATGTGGAAAATAAAAGAAGACCCTCACCCCGTTTCTAAAAGGGTAAGTTCCTCTCCCCCTTTTGTGATTTATGATAAATAGATATTCATTTTAGATAAATGGTGAATTTATTTTAAAATGTTAAATAAATCATATTCTTGAATAAAAGAGTGATTTATGATAAATAGATATTCATTTTAGATAAATGGTGAATTTATTTTAAAATGTTAAATAAATCTTATTCTTGAATAAAAGAGTGATTTATGATAAATAGATATTCATTTTAGATAAATGGTGAATTTATGTTAAAATGTTAAATAAATCTTATTCTTGAATAAAAGGGTGATTTATGATAAATAGATATTCATTTTAGATAAATGGGGAATTTATTTTAAAAGTGATAAATAAATATTATTCTTGAGTAAATGGTTGATTTACCCCAAATAATAAATGGGTTTCATTAAAATAATGAATCGACGATCGAATGGTCTATCACATATAGAGCCTACCCTTGGATTTGGGTCGGGCCAACCTAGAGTCCGATTGACATGAAGGGATGGCCCATTAACGTGAGGGATGGCTCCACCAGTGTGAGGGGATGGTTTCATCTACATGAAGAGGAGGGACTTCAATGTTGGTTGCATCTTGGGAAGGTGAGAGGAAGAGACGTCCCCTCTACCACTTGACAAAAGGTGTGGGAGTAATGGTAAGTAGGTGGTGGATGAAATCTAAGGCAAAAAGGGATAGCCACCAGGGAAGTAAAAGGAAAGGAGAGCTCGGTATGGAAAATAAGAGAGATCTGTATGTGAAGGAGAAATAAAAGCACTACACAAATGGAAGGAGGAAGTTCTCAAGCTCAACCAAAATGACCAAAGTGAATTGATGACAAAGATGACCAGGTTGGTTATAATGCATTTATGGTTCTCTTTGTTGTGTTTAGTAGCTTGATATGTAGCATAGCTCCCTTTGAGCCGTAGTTGACTGTGTTTAGTGGATTTATGTTTTTAGTAGCTTATTATGTAGTATAGCTCCATTTGAGCTGTATCTCACTATGTTTAGTGGCTTTCTTTGAAGTCATAGCTTGTTTTGTATCATAGCTCCCTTTGAGCCATAGCTCACTGCATTTAGTGGCTTTATTTTAAGTTGTAGCTTGTTATGTATCATATCCCCTTTTGAGCCATAGATCACTATGTTTAGTGGCTTTCTTTTAAGCCATAGCTTGATGTATAGCATAGCTCCCTTACAGCCATACCTTACTATGCTTAGTGGATTTCTTTGAAGACATAGCTTGGTGTGTAGCATAGCTCCATTTGAGCTGAAATCTCATTGTGTAGCATAGTTTACTTTGAGAAAAAGCTCATTATGTAGCACAACTTCCTTATGTCATAATCTCACTATGTAGTGCAACTCCCTTGTACCATGAGATTGCTATGTAGTGTAGCTCCCTTATACCATGAGCTCGCTGTGTAGCATAGGTCCCTTGTGTTGTAGCTCACTATGTAGGGTAGCTCATTGGTTACCATAGCTCCTTGTGGAGTGTAGCTATTGTTAGAAGCTTCGATGACCATAGACCAATGGCTTGGGCCACTCCCTGCTCCCTTGCCTAGATGTAGGCTTTATGTTTGATTGCTCTAGAGTGGATGGAAGGGCAACAATAAAGCATAGTTGCCATGGGAGGTGCGACAAGAACCACCTCATATCCACCCTACGCTCAACTTGTGTTCTACTCATGCAGTGTTAGATTTAGCATAGAGCACTACCATGGAAGGTCATAGGGTGTTTAGGTAGGAAACCCTATTTTGCTCAATAATCGAGTAGGGAAGTTTGATATAGGGAAAAGGATTCCCTTAGTTGTAGTTTCATTAATTAAATAATGATTTTAGATTAATGAAATGAAGAAAAACGTTTATTTGAAAATTAGAGTAGATGGCTTTAATTGGATAATAAATGTGATTATGGTTTATTTTGTAAAATAAGGGTATGGGACCTTACTTTATGAAATGAAGAAAAGGTTTATTTGAAAATTAGAGTAGATGGCTTTAATTGGAAAATAAATGTGATTATGGTTTATTTTGTAAAATAAGGGTATGGGACCTTGCTTTATGAAATGAAAAAAGGTTTATTTGAAAATTAGAGTAGATGGCTTTAATTGGATAATAAATGTGATTATGGTTTATTTTGTAAAATAAGGGTATGGGACCTTACTTTATGAAATGAAGAAAAAGGTTTATTTGAAAATTAGAGTAGATGGCTTTAATTGGATAATAAATGTGATTATGGTTTATTTTGTAAAATAAGGGTATGGGACCTTACTTTATGAAATGAAGAAAAAGGTTTATTTGAAAATTAGAGTAGATGGCTTTAATTGGATAATAAATGTGATTATGGTTTGTTTTGTAAAATAAGGGTATGGGACCTTACTTTATGAAATGAAGAGAAATGTTTATTGGTAGGATTAAAGTGGTTTGCTTTAATTGAATAAGATGTGTGAACCCAGTTCATTTAACAATTAAGGGTATGGGACTTTAATTGTTAAGTAAGGGTTGGATCATTTATTGCAAATAAAGCATATGGTGGGATGCATGGTGGTTTGAATCTCATGAGTAGATGAGAGGGGTCATAGAAAGGGTAGTTCTATGATATTAGCTATGCATTAGAAAGTTGAATTGCTTGGGTTATTTGTATAGTTGCAATTTGGCAATAAAATAAGTAAGTGCATTTAGAAGCATGTCTATCTGGATCCATGAGTGTCCTGATCCCCTACTATCCTCACTTGATCGATGGAAGAGCGGGAGGACCAAAGTCATGAGATGGACCACTTCACAAGTTTGCTCTCTACCTTACTTCTTGCTTGATTATGCAATAGATTAGATTTGTGGGGAGATTTCCCCAATGGAATAGATGTAAAGTAATTGTTAAAGGTATGGGGTTTGCCATACATGCTTATGTATTAAATGAACATTGTTGATTATTGTATTTTGGATAACCTTCTTGATTGCAATTATATTTAACCTTTTATCATATGTTTTCCCTTTAATGGATGCTTTATGTTTTGGTTAACCTCGCCTATTTATTAATGCATGTTTTGTTAGATTTAGTATCTAGATTTATCCTTTGTATTCTTATGAGCTTTAAAAAAAAAAATATGTAAGTTCTAGGTGAACTTAGAGGATGACCTAAGGGCTTGAGACCCCCTTAGGGAGATTTGGTAACTAGGTTTAGAAGATCGTACCAAGAGTTAAGATAGCTTGTCAGAGGATGAGATTGATAGCTTAACTCGTAGTACACGTAGCATACCCACACATAATGGTTTGTGTGAAGTATGGAGATGCGTGTATACCTTCCAATGATCGAGGGTGGTAAGTCTAGCTCATCAAGAATGATGAGATGGATGGACTTATGTGCATGACATGAGATATGCCTACGCAGAAGGGACTTGCATGAGGGGAATCTCATGTGGTATAGTTCTTGAGAAACTTAGGGGATGTCAAACATTAAGTTGGTCTAAGGTTGGTTAGGGATTTATGAATCCTTCTCCTTAGTCAAAAAAAAATATATTTCTTTCTATTTTTGTGTGTTTTCTTGTTTCTTGATTTTTGGGTTATTACATTTGGTATCAGAGCTCTAGGTTCGAGGGTATAGAGCTTCTTATGTGCGAAAAGGGATTCGAGTGTGTCCAATGAAAGCCTGCTTAGGGTTAAGCTAAAAGGTTGGGATAACCTAGAGTCTCTACTTAATTAGAATCTAAATGGAGTTAGTCCCAAGGAAAGATGAATGTTATGATACCTTAGTATGGGCTTCGGTGTCGATAATACATCATAACCTTGGAACCCTATTCTAATTAGATTTCTAAATGAGTAGCAAGAAGAACTCTGTAATGTGGTTTGAATTAGTAACTCAACAAGATAAACTGGGATCTAATTCTTTTCTTGGTTGGAACCAGATCAAGATGCCACCTAAGGCTAGGATAAAAGGGCCTCCACCTAGATAGACTCGAAAAAGTAATGTCGAAGAAGAGATCCAGAATGAGGGTCCAGAAAATCCCAATATGGGAATAGAAGAACTTACTACCATAGTTGTTGAATTACAAGATCAGTTAAGACAAGTGCTAGAAACTATGGCGAATCAGAATTTACAAGCTAGAGATTCAGAAGTCAACCAAGTTGAGGGGCTGATAGTGGAACAGAAGCAAGCAAGAACCCTCTTAGAAAAGGAGATGGTAAGAGACCTAAAGAATATATGTATCTCCAAATTCAATGGAGAAGGAGAGGGAGATGCAATTGAGGCTTGGTTAAGGGAACTAGAAGTTTTCTTTATAGTAAAGGGATATTCATTAGGAACCCAAATGGTTTGGGCTACTATTTACCTTGAAGGAGCTACCCTAGATTGGTGGGAAACTTATTATGAGGAAACCAAAATTGAACCGGTAGACATTCCATGGAAGCAATTTGTAGACATCTTCAAGAAGAGGTTCCTCACGGAGCATTTCTATGCTCTAAAATTTGAGGAGTTTGCCAGTCTAAGGCAAGGGACCAACTCAGTGGAGATATATTATAGAAATCTAGTAAAGTTGTTGAAGTATGTACCTACCTATAATGAGAAAATATGGATTCACAAGTTTACTCATGGATTGCAATCAAGGATAAAGCATGATGTAGAGATGTAGGAGCCTAAGTCATTACAAAAGGTATATGACCTAGCAAAGAAAGTGGAGTCACATTTCCATTATAAATATGAAACCTTGACTGATCAAGAACATCAAGAACTGAAGAAGAGGAATAGCAATGGGTTTATAAAATGGGAGGCCGAACAAGAACGAAAGGCTAAGAACCCCTAGAATCTAGAAAATAAATTCAATGGAAGCCAAAAGAAGTTCAAAAATAACTTTTATAAGAAAGGCAATAAACCTAATAATGCTAAACCTCCTCCACAGAAACCACAAGGCCCCATTCCAACGATTAAGGATGAAGAGCAAAAGATGAAAAAATACAAGGGCCCAAGGATGGATGCTACCATTGTAGAGGGCCACACTTTGCTAACCAGTGCCCATACCGACTAGGGCCAAGCACACCCAACACTAAGGGAAAGGAACCGATGCATAAGATCTATGCTACAACTAGGAGTCAAAAACTTGAAGGGCAAACCACCCCATTGATCATAAAAGGTAAGATTTTTGATAAACAAGTAAATATATTAATAGATAGTGGAGCCACTGATAGTTTCATTTCTTGTAAGTTAGCCAAAGATATATTGAAAAGGCTAGGGTATTTGGCTCATGGATGGAAGGTTGAGTATGGATCTGGATAGACCTACTCCATAAACCAATGTTTCCCAATGATGGAAATTACCTTAGCTGGTGGGGCCATAGAAGGATGCTTATATGTAGCCCCACTTCATGCCTTCGATGTGATTCTAGGAATGGATTGGCTATAGGCCCATAAAGTCGTAATCAATTTCCAAGATAGATGGATCGAGTATTCTGAGGAAGGTAAGGCAAGGTTATGAATTCATAGTGAACAGGGGGTATTTAAACCCTAGATGTTGTCAGCTATGCAATTAAAGAAAGCCCTCAAGAAAGGAGGGATTGTCTATGTAGTAAAGTTGAATGAAGTTGAAAAGGACCGAAAGGAAGAGGTGTTGGGGGCACACCCAATTTTACAAGAATTCTAGGATGTATTCCCTGAGGATCTACCTAGGCTCCCTCCTATACGAGAATTTGATTTCACTATTGATATTATACCAGGAGTGGAACCCATTCACCGATCTCCGTATAGGATGTCACCTATTGAGATGCAGGAGTTAAAGGTACAATTGCAAGGATTATTAGAGAAGGGGTTGATAAAACCAAGTGTGTCACCTTGGGGTGCACCCATTTTATTTGTAAAAAATAAGGATGGGTCTTTAAGATTGTGTATCGACTACAGAATGTTGAATAAGGCTACAATCAAGAACCGGTACCCCCTACCCAGGATCAAAGATTTATTCGACCAATTAAGAGATGCCATAGTATTTACCAAGATAGATTTAAGATCAAGGTATCACCAATTGAGGATACATGAGGAGGACACTCACAAGATGACATTCAAGACAAGGTATGGACATTATGAGTTCACCATCCTACCTTTTGGGCTGACTAATGCTCCCATTGCCTTCATGAATTTAATGAATAGTGTGTTCAGAAGGTATCTAGACCAGTTTGTCCTTGTATTTCTAGATGACATCCTAATATACTCTTGAAACAAGGAAGAGCATGATAAGCATCTCAAGATCATGTTGGAACTACTGAGGGAAAATCAGCTCTATGAGAATCTAGCCAAAAGTGAGTTCTATGTTTTAAAGGTGCGCTATTTAGGGCATATCATATCAGCTGAAGGGATCACTATGGATCCAGAGAAAATTGAAGCCATGTTAAACTAGCCACCTCCTACCAATGTTACTG
Organism: Wollemia nobilis; assembly: GCA_028583015.1. Lineage (NCBI taxonomy): Eukaryota > Viridiplantae > Streptophyta > Pinopsida > Araucariales > Araucariaceae > Wollemia > Wollemia nobilis. Next base: position 3,287,094 of record JAQPPZ010016610.1, read on the forward strand.
AAGTAAGAAGCTTCATGGGGTTAACGAGCTATTACAGATATCATATAAAGGATTTCTCAAATATTACCTCGATAATAACTAACCTCCAGAAGAAAGGGAAGGAATTCAAATGGATGACAAGGTGTGAAGCTACTTTCACTTTGTTGAAGCAAAAACTCACTACCACACCAATATTGAAGATTCTAGATCCTCAAGGAGATTTTACAGTATGCACTGATGCATCATTGGAAGGATTAGGGGGAGTACTCATGCAAGGAGAATCCATAGTGGCTTATACTTCAAGAAAGCTTAAGAAGCACGAAGTCAATTATGCTACTCATGATTTAGAACTAGCCATTGTAGTACACACCCTAAAGGTCTAGCACCACTATCTGGTAGGAAGACCCTTTGAGTTAAAATCAGATCATCAAAGTCTAAGGTACATATTCACCCAACCAATACTCAATGTGAGGTAGAGAAGGTGGGTTGAGTTTCTCATTGAGTATGACTTTGAAATTGAGTACATAAAAGGGAAGGAGAATAAGGTTGTAGATGCTTTGAGTAGAAGAAGACACATAGCAACCATAACTAGGAGTCATGTAAAGCTCATGGACCAAGTAAGGCAAGAGCAAAATCAGGATGAGTATTACCAAGAAATTTGAGCTAGAATGAGCAAGGATCCTAAGGCCAATAAGGAGTTTGGGATGATAGATAACCTTTTGTGCTTCAAAGGAAGAATCATCATACCAAATTCAAGGGATTCAAAGAGGCTATTAATGCAAGAAGCCCATAGGTCTCCTTATACAACTCACCCTAGAGGGGCAAAAATGAGGGAAAATCTGAAGAGGACCTTCTTCTAGGTAGGAATGAAGAAGGATATTACAGATTTTGTAGCTCGATGCCTTGAATGTCAGAAGGTCAAAGCGGAATGCAAGCATCCCATAGGATATTTGTACCCTCATAGTATACCTACTCAAAAATGGTAGGTCATATCAATGGACTTCATAGTGGGTTTACCAAAAACCAGGTACCAACATGATGCAATCTTTGTAGTAGTTGACAAACTGACCAAGGTTGCACACTTCATACCTAGGAGCACCAATGATGATGCTCAAATAGTGGCTAATAGATTTTTCAAGGAAGTGTTCCGATTACATGGATTTCTAAAAGTAATCATATCAGATAGGGATTCCAAGTTCACTTCCAAATTTTGGAGAGCCCTTCACCAGGCAATAGGCATAAAATTGCACATGAGTTCAGCGTACCACCCTAAAATAGATGGTCATATAGAGTGGGTAAACCAAGTACTAGAAGATATGCTCCACATGTATTGTATGGACCACAAGTCTCGATGGGAAGACTATCTACCATTGGTAGAATTTACCTACAATAATGGGTATCACTCTTCTCTAGGGATGGCACCTTTTGATGCCTTGTATGGATGAAAGTGTAGAACACCACTATCATGGGATAACCCTGAAGATAGAACTATGATTGGACCAAAAATGGTTAGGGAAATGGAAGAGCAAATTAGGGTAATCAGGCAAAGACTCAAGGAAGCTGTTGATAGGTAGAAGAGTTATGTCGATCTAAAGAGGACTCCTAGAGAGTACTCGATGGGAGATAAAGTGTTCCTAAGGGTCAAACCAATGAAAAGTGTGATCAAATCCATAAAATTGGATCCACGATTTGTAGGACCCTTTGAGATCATTGAGAAGATTAGTCTGGTTGCATACCGACTCGCCTTACCTCCTAATTTGTCAAAAATCCATGACACTTTCCACATATCTTTGCTTAGAAAATATGTTGCTGACCCTGACCATGTGTGGGATGTTTCTAATTTGTAGATGGCAAACCCAGAGGCAATTGAAGTAATGCTAGTGAGGATTCTTGAATTCCGCTCTAAGGCTATATGGAATCAGACCCTTGAGCAATGTAAGGTCCAGTGGGACCATTTCTCTGAAAGGAATGCCACTTGGGAAAAAGTGGAGGATATGCAAAAATATTTTCCTTTTTTGTTTGATGAACTCTAAAGAAATTTTTTGTGATAATTTGTATATTGGCTACATTTACCTATGTAAAAAAAACAACACCGAGGATGGTGTTAGTCCTAGTGGGGGAGGATGTCATGACCCTCCCAGATGGACCTTTGAATGTGGAGAAACAATGTATTAACGTATGATGCTTTAATACTCGATTTTGTGCAATTAAGTAGTTATGCAATATTATTAGATACTGGAGAATATGATACTGCTAACAAATTGCCAATGTGTAGGATCAGGTGCACTCGTAAGTGGAAGAAGTTGAGTCATCCACCGAAGATGAGGGTACTTGAGGTTGGGGGAAATGATGATATGACAACTCGAAGGTAACAAGGATAGATACCTTCATATAGGTATGCATTCGGTTAGGGATAATCATCAATAGATAGTCACCTTGAGCCCCAGACTGATGGCCTAGTAGCTATCATAAGTTCTCGAGGTAGAGACAGGTGACTAAATTGATGGAAAGATCTCCCTCTTTGTTTATTGCACATGCTTGATTGTCTTTCACTTCAACACTTCACCTCAATAATGTGGAAAATATAAATGAATGAACTGTCTTCATAACTCCTTGGATATTCTTGAATAAAAGGGTGATTTATGATAAATAGATATTCATTTTAGATAAATGGTGAATTTATTTTAAAATTTTAAATAAATCATATTCTTGAATAAAAGGGTGATTTATGATAAATAGATATTCATTTTAGATAAATGGTGAATTTATTTTAAAATGTTAAATAAATCTTATTCTTGAATAAAAGGTGATTTATGATAAATAGATATTCATTTTAGATAAATGGTGAATTTATGTTAAAATTTTAAATAATATCTTATTCTTGAATAAAAGAGTGATTTATGATAAATAGATATTCATTTTAATAAATATTATAAAAAAAATCTTATTCTTGAATAAAAGATGATTTATGATAAATAGATATTCATTTTAGATAAATGGAGGATTTATTTTAAAAGTGATAAATAAATATTATTCTTGAGTAAATGGTTGATTTACCCAAAATAATAAATGGGTTTCATTAAAATAATGAATCGACGATCAAACGGTCTATCACGTATAGAGCCTACCCTTGGATTTGGGTCGGGCCAACCAGGTAGAGTCCGAATGACATGAAGGGATGGCCCATTAACATGAGGGATGGCTCTACCAGTGTGAGGGGATGGTTTCATCTATGTGAAGAGGAGGGACTTCAATGTTGGTTGCATCTTGGGAAGGTGAGAGGAAGAGATGTCCCCTCTACCACCTGATGAAAGGTGTGGGAGTAATGGTAAGTAGGTGGCGGATAGAAGTCGAGGTAAAAAGAGATAGATGCCAAGGAAGTAAAAATAAAGGAGAGCTCGATGTGGAAAAAAATAGAGCTCAGTATTTGAAGGAGAAATAAAATAATTGTGTAAATAGAAGGAGGAGGTGCTCAAGCTCAGCTAGAATGACCAAAGGAAACTGACTACAAAGGTGACCAGGTTGGTTACAATGCATTTATGGTTCTCCTTTCCTATGTTTAGTAGCTTCCTTTAGAGTAAGCTTCTTTGTTTAGTAGCTTTATTTGAAGCCATAGCTTACTGTGTATGCATAGTCTCCCTTTGAGCGCAAAGCTCATTAGCTCTATGTAGCATAGCTCCCTTTATTAAACCTTTTAGATATCCCTTCTTACTTTAACTTATTGTGTAGCATAGCTCCCTTTAAAAGCTCATTGTTAGTTGTGCATACCTTTGACATCATAGCTTCACTATGTAGCATAGCTTCCTTTGTAGTGCAACAGCTCTTCCTGTAGTTAGTTTCCTTTGAGTGAAAGCTCCATTATGTAGCATAGCTCCTTAGCTTATATTGTATATCCTTAAGCTCACTATGTTATACTCCTTGAGCATAGCTCATTGTGTAGCATAGCTCCCTATTTATTATAGCTCCTTGTGGAGCGTAGCTACTATTAGAAGCTTCATGACCATAGGCCAATGGCTTGGGCCACTCCCTACTCCCTTGCCTAGATGTAGGCTTTGTGTTTGATTGCCCATAATGGATGGAAGGGTAGTAATAAAGCGTAGTTGCCATGGGAGGTGGACAAGAACCACCTCAAACTCCCTATGCTCGACTTGTGTCCTGCTCATGCAGTGTTAGATTTAGTAGAGGGCACTACCATGGAAGGTCGTAGGGTGTTTAGGTAGGAAATCCCTATTTGCTCAATAATCGAGTAGGGAAGTTTGATCTAGGGTAAAGGATTCCCTTAGTTGTAGTTTCATTAATTAAATAATGATTTTAGATTAATGAAATGAAGAAAAAGGTTTATTTGAAAATTAGAGTAGATGGCTTTAATTGGATAATAAATGATTATGGTTTGTTTTGTAAAATAAGGGTATGGGACCTTACTTTATGAAATGAAGAAAAATGTTTATTTGAAAATTAGAGTAGATGGATTTAATTGGATAATAAATGTGATTATGGTTTATTTTGTAAAATAAGGGTATGGGACCTTACTTTATGAAATGAAGAAAAGGTTTATTTGAAAATTAGAGTAGATGGCTTTAATTGGATAATAAATGTGATTATGGTTTGTTTTGTAAAATAAGGGTATGGGACCTTACTTTATGAAATGAAAAAAATGTTTATTTGAAAATTAGAGTAGATGGCTTTAATTGGATAATAAATGTGATTATGGTTTGTTTTGTAAAATAAGGGTATGGGACCTTACTTTATGAAATGAAGAAAAAGGTTTATTTGAAAATTAGAGTAGATGGCTTTAATTGGATAATAAATGTGATTATGGTTTGTTTTGTAAAATAAGGGTATGGGACCTTACTTTATGAAATGAAGAAAAATGTTTATTTGAAAATTAGAGTAGATGGCTTTAATTGGATAATAAATGTGATTATGGTTTGTTTTGTAAAATAAGGGTATGGGACCTTACTTTATGAAATGAAGAGAAATGTTTATTGGTAGGATTAAAGTGGTTTGCTTTAATTGAATAAGATGTGTGAACCTAGTTCATTTAACAATTAAGGGTATGGGACTTTAATTGTTAAGTAAGGGTTGGATCATTTATTGCAAATAAAGCATATGGTGGGATGCATGGTGGTTTGACTCTCATGAGTAGATGAGAGGGGTCATAGAAAGGGTAGTTCTATGATATTAGCTATGCATTAGAAAGTTGAATTGCTTGGGTTATTTGTATAGTTGCAATTTGGCAATAAAACAAGTAAGTGCATTTAGAAGCATGTCTATCTGGATCCATGAGTGTCTTGATCCCCTACTATCCTCACTTGATCGATGGAAGAGTGGGAGGACCAAAGTCATGAGATGGACCACTTCGCAAGTTTGCTCTCTACCTTACTTCTTGCTTGATTATGCAATAGATTAGATTTGTGGGGATATTTCCCCAATGGAATAGATGTAAAGTAATTGTTAAAGGTATGGGGTTTGCCATACATGCTTATGTATTAAATGAACATTGTTGATTATTGTATTTTGGATAACCTTCTTGATTGCAATGATATTTAACCTTTTATCGTATGTTTTTCCCTTTAATGGATGCTTTATGTTTTGGTTAACCTCACCTATTTATTACTGCATGTTTTGTTAGATTTAGTATCTAGATTTATCCTTTGTATTCTTATGAGCTTTTAAAAAAAAATGTAAGTTCTAGGTGAACTTAGAGGATGACCTAAGGGCTTGAGACCCCCTTAGGGAGATTTGGTAACTAGGTTTAGAAGATCGTACCAAGAGTTAAGATAGCTTGTCAGAGGATGAGATTGATAGCTTAACTCGTAGTACACGTAGCATACCCACACATAATGGTTTGTGTGAAGTATGGAGATGCGTGTATACCTTCCAATGATTGAGGGTGGTAAGTCTAGCTCATCAAGAATGATGATATGGATGGACTTATGTGCATGACATGAGATATGCCTACGTAGAAGGGACTTGCGTGAGGGGAATCTCGTGTGGTATAGTTCTTGAGAAACTTAGGGGATGTCAAACATTAAGTTGGTCTAAGGTTGGTTAGGGATTTATGAATCCTTCTCCTTAGTTCAAAAAAATAAACTTTTCTTTCTATTTTTGTGTGTTTTCTTGTTTCTTGATTTTTGGGTTGTTACAAGAATACAAGTAAAAATATTTGATGAAATATGAAATATATTGTGATTAATATTATTTCTTGTCTTTCCCTTATTTATGAACATCTAGTATCAAATCCAAGTTGAAAGTTTGTGAGAATTCTAATAAGGGAAAATTATCACCATATGATAGCATGCCTTTATAATTTGTCATATGTAGGTCTAAGAAGGAAATTTTTAAAGGTATGGCAGAACTTGCCAAAGACATATGCCCATGATGAAAGAAGGAACAACACTTGAAATGCATAGATGCATCCTGGTGTGACAAGAAAAACATAAAATGGAAGTATTTTTTAGGGAATGAGTATTTTTTCTAGAGAAGAAATTGGTACCTTGATCATAGTAAATAACTAAAAGGGTTTATCAAGACATGTGGATTGGTTATTTTATATACCAACTTGTCTGATTTATTGATGAAAGCATCAATAATGGTGAATTTATCTTACATAATACATGCATTTAAGGATTGAAGAGAAACCATATTAATTGGACCTAGAATGTGGTGCTCTAACAATGCACAAGAGTTAAAGCAAAGACACCACCTTGGCTAAATTTGATTTTGTATGCATCTAAAGATTAAAGGTACTTGTAGTTGATTGGGATTAGAGTGGTCTTTATAAAGACACCATAACACTTGGAGGATACTCTAATAAGCATCCACCTACATGGTAGAAATGTATTGTTGCCCCAAATTCAATATATTATTAATGGTTTTATTTGCAAGAAGTTGATGTTTTTCAAAATAAAAATTGCATGCAATTTTGTATTCATAAGTCCATTCACTAGTTGCGTAATAGGAATCCAAATTTTTCTACATGAAAGAAAATAAGCAAGGGGCACAAGAATACTTTGGGCACACCAGAAGATAAACATTTTAATTTATTCTTTTATAGTTACATACAACTTAGTGGAATTTTTGGTCTTTGAATGCAAGATTAAAATTTTTTAAATAAGGGGTCATGAGTTTGATTCCTAAAAGGGACAAATTGAAAGAAAATTAAATTATTTATTTTAAAGGGTAGAAAATAAAGTTATTTATTTAAATTATTAATTTGTAGAACAATATTTTGCAAGAGAAAATATAGTAATTTTGTTAGAGATACATTTATGGAGTTGAAAGGTGTATAGGTGCATTTTTTTAATGGGTATATTTTTTAAGTCATGAAATAAAAAGTGGGAAATTGTCATTTATAAAAAGGAATATTTTGACAAAGTAATAATTTTTGTAAAAATGTGCATTTTTTGTAGTGGCTAAAACCTTATTTTTCAAATAGGTTTTGCATTAAAAATAAATTTACACAAAAATCAAAACATGTGCTTTGTACAATCACAACATTTGGTATAAATAATACCTCTAACTCTCATTTATAGGTAATTTTATTGCATTAAGTTACCACATCTAAATATTAATACAACTACCATAATAGTGTCTAGGCATCAACCCTATAAATCGTCAAGGAAGAATAAGAACACATTTTTGTGATATTTTGTTTCACTCTATATTTACCTCATTCATTACTGTCATTGGACATAAATCTTAAAATTGAGAAAATACAAATATATAGGGAAGTTATGCCCACTATGAGGATTTTTATTTAAGTATATTTTATTGATAGGATGAATACTTTTCAATACTACCTTGGTACCATGTATCAATCTCATTCATATACCTTAAGGTCTCTCTCACATACCACCATGCAAATAGAGAAGACTAGCTTCTTCCTTGTACTAACGGGTATATAGGGAAATTTAGGCTTACCAATAGGTTTAGTATATAGTACTTGTGGTATATATAAAGGGAACCATTTGGTAGATATAAGAAACCTTCACCATCACTAAATAAAAAATATTTCTCATAAAAAAATAGTTTCTAAAGGATTCAAATTTTGCACCAAATGAGAACAATAATAGTGGTAAAAATTGGGATATAATTACTAGTGATGAAACTCTATTTGATGAGATTGTAGGTGGAAAATAATATGTTGAAGGAGATTCAAGGGCACTTATTCTCATCATATTTGGAGTGGCTTACAAAGTACAACCGCATATTAGTGAGGAAAAATCATTAAAAGATACATGGGATATACTTTATACTATATTTGAAGGGATAAATGAAGCCACAATTCTTCATATTCAATCACAACTTCATACATTAAGGGTCTAGGATGGTGAGAGTATTGAATAATTCCTTCAAAGAATTTTGGACTTAAAGGTAAAGTTGAATATTATGGGATAAAATGTGGAAGATAATCTCTTGGTCTCAATTGCACTTAGATATCTCCTTGAATCCTTCAAAACATCAATCACATCTCTCTAAGTAATAAATAGAAGGGTGTCATTTGAAGAATCGGTAAACATCCTTCAACAGTATAAAGTAGAGAATCAATTAAGATATGAGTTATCTAGTGATACCCTTATTTCCACAAAGAAATCACAAAAGGGTATAAAGGGTCATTCCACTTCATTTTTGGCACAAAAGTAGTCTCAAAAGAGGAGGATATATTATCATATTTGTGAAAGATAAGGACATGACACCAAATTTTGTAAATACAATATGATGACTCATGGGGCTCAATATCGTAGGCCTCCTCAAAGGAAGAAACAATTTCAATCACAACATTAACAAGATAAATCCCAAGAAATACCACAACAACAAGTGTATATTGTTTGGGGTGAATTAGATCTAGATTATTAAGAAGAGTATGAAATAGCGCATAAGGTCTGCATAGCCAAGGAAGTTTCAAACCAAAAAATAAATGAGATAGTAAAAAAGCCAAGAAACAAGATAAAATTCAAAAGTATGTTTCATCAAAAGATAATGAATATTGAGAATTTTCAAAACATAGGTATTTTTTGAAATTAATTTGACAATCTCTATTAGTGTAATACTTAAAAAATGGTTGTGACAATCTCTATTAGTGTAATGAGAAAAATGTGTATGACACTATTCACTTTTGACATCCTTGAGGTGAAATGTAGAAACAAATAGGAATAATTTAAAATTTGAAGGATAATACCATGATGAAAGATGTTTTTTGTGACACAAGTGATCTTCTTCAAAGGATATATTTTTGTTGTGATAGAGATAAATCTATATATAAAATAATGCAATAAGAATGGTGTTAGCCATTATTACTTTATTTGACGTGTTGTAATCATTAAGAAATGATTGATGATTTCACCTCATGTGAGGTTGGATATTCATATTTTCCATGAGAATAATAAGAATATAAAATTATAGAGTTGAAGGTGAAACATCAAACAATATCTTAAAATAAGTAGACACATTGATGTACAAATATATATGCTATATGAAAGTTTAAGCTAGTGAAAAAACTAGCAAAAATATTTTAGTGATATATTAAATATATTGTGATTAATATTGTTGCTTTTATTTCCATTATTTTTAACATTAATTATAATAAAAAAAATAAATATTTTTCAAACCCTATCGAGGTAGAAAACACTGCACCAAAAATGATTATCAAGGATGAGATGATATATCATGATATTATGGTTCTCAAAACTAGAGGTCATTATCTAAGTTTTATGGATATTGGCTAGGTATTTTTCATATTCAAAATTGGATCAAATGGAAGTAGGATTAAATTCAAATGACTCCATGAATTGTCTTTCAAAAGAAATTTTTCTTATTATCTCTCCAATTTAGAAATAAGGAATAAAATAATAGATGGTGGTCCTTGGTTTATGGGTAAATATGCATTATATTTAATACCATGGAGTGCAATAATTTTTATGGATATGGATACTATTAAAAGTATTTTGGAGTGGATGAGGATTTTTGGACTTCCTTACCAACTCATCAATAATAAGGTTTTGAAGAATATTGGCAATACTCTAAAGGAGTTCATCTAGGAGGTACCAACTAGTATGTGTGAAAGAGGAAATGCACCATAATAATAAAATAGACAAAAAGAGATTTGATATTGATATTAATAAACTTTTCTCTTTATAAATCATCCCTTTTGGTTACAATCGACCTCCCAAAATGGAGGATTTTCCTTTACAAATAAGTTCTATGGTGTCACAAATTATCTTCTCAATCACACAATAAGTTGTGGGAGGGTATTGAAGTTGTGTTGCTTGACCTCCCAAGCCTCTATGTGATTTCCAATACCTACACACAATCTCACAATGAAATAATCAATAGCATCTATAGGGTATTTTGAGATGAGGCTAAAAATCATGAAAAAGGGTTGCAAAAACATACAAAACCATTATAAAACATTACAAAATAAATTACAAAAGTTACAAAACTATGTAAAATTCTTTAAAAACCTAATAAATTACCTAATTTTACCTTTCTAGGTAGTTTTTTGTTGATATAGAGTTATTGTTTGCCTTTAAGGCTCAAATGCCTAGCACAGTTGGCTCTATGAAATTACCCAAGGCAGTAGGCTTCTATGTAGCCAAATAGGGCAGTTGCTACTATTTTTTGATAGAGATATTAGGCTTGGATCTAGCCCTTCTTGGATTTATTTTAGAGCCATTAATGCATATTTAGTGTAGTTTGGATATCTAAGGTGAGCATAACTGCAAAACAATATTAGAAAACACTTTGAAAAGACTCCATGATTGATGCCTTTGAGCTCTTTAAATGATATACCTACAATCACCAATTCAAAAGCATACACAATAGACCTAAGGAAATTTGGGTAGAGTTTCATTAGTAATCTATGCACTTATATCAAAATAAAATGAAATTGAGGTCTATTTCTAATATTTCCCAATAGTGGAGGATATTGATGAAGGAAAAGTGTCTAGGGTGAGGGAAGGGAGGAATATTAGGTTTCCCCACCTGGATAGACAAATGTGCATCTTTATCTATTTGGGACTGACACCCTATGATGCATTATGACACATTATAACACGCCATGACATGCCTCAGTAATTCTATTTGGGTGGAGAGATTCCTCACCCACCAAAAATGATGTGTTTGATCACTGTGATTATATGTAAGGAATCCTCACTCATGTGCATTAATGTGCTTGGAATATGGAGGAAAGAGGGGAATAAATTCCAACTAGATTTAGGTGACCCAGGGTTAAAAGTAGCAGGATGGTCTCATGATGACTGTGGGTTAGGTGTAGGAAGGTGCTTAGGTTGGTTAGAGGGGCTAGAATAGTCAAAATTATTATTTGTAAGTTTAAAATGTATTAATTAAAAAATTACACAATTTATTAATTATTACTATTTAACCATTAAAAATTTGATACTTTTTAGGTGTCTATAGATGCCCCTTTTTGTACCACATTGTGTGCAAACATAATTTGGTACAAAAATCAATGATATTGATTGTTGGATTGATTATGGAGAGTGACAATTATTGGTAAATGGTAGGTAAGGACCTTCAACTTGAGGGGAGTGATGTAGAATTATCTCCAACCAAGAACAATGTAAGATTCCCCAATCATGGAAGCAACAAGTGCCCTTGAATATTTTCTTTTGATAGATTGATGAGATCATTTTGATTAAAATTTTGATTAGAATTTTGAGAAAATATATGATTTCTATTATTTACCCTAGTAGAGGGGGGTTGATGATAGCCTTGAGCAAATATTATTAGACTTAATAGACTCTAAAATTGAGTGTTTGAGTAATTGAACTGATTTGCAACATAGTTTTGTGGGTATTGTCTACCCCTTAAGTCACGAATGGTGATGAGTGCTAAAATCATGTATATTTTATGCAAGTTTAATATTTATTTTATCCACAAATATATGTAAATTAATATGCTTTTATGATTATTAAATATTATTTGTATGATTTATGAGTGAATTTTATTTATAATATTAAAGAAATTTATGCATGTATTTTTACACAAATCGTGCAAGTTTTCAATATATTTTTGGTATATGAACGTTGCAAGAGTTTTTAAAAAAATATCGCAATAGAGCACAAGCCATACATCAAGTGTGGATGAACCAATCATGTGAAGATAAGTTGATAAGCCACATGGAAGAGCGTTACATAAAGTTGCTATAGAAAACACCCATAAAAATGTGTTACAAAAAACACCTACAGAAAGATATTACAAAAAGTAACTACTGAAAAGGTCTATGGAAAGAACGTTGATCAAATAAGTCATTTGACATGTTGAAAATCCATGTATGATGATAGCATAGCAACATCACATAGATTATATAGTCAACATAATTTTTTAATGCAGTGGCATTGTACACATGACCATTTGTTATATGATTTGTTATTAAAAAGTTGTAAAGTTGTTAGATTGTTAAGTTGCTTAGATATGGACATAAAATTAATTTATCTATTTTCACAAGAAGAGGACAAACAATTGTATTATTGTGTCATCAAATTATTTAAGTTTAGGTCTTTTGATTATGTTAGTTTGGAAGTTTACCACTTGGATAATTTCAATTGTAATAAGTCCAAGGGTAGTTGTTAATGTGTATTAATTATACCACATCTTTATTATGAAATATTAGAATTCAAATCATCAAGAATTTTAACTATAACAGATGGTAGAAGAGAATTTTATTGTAAAATATCCAAGTGACATTATAAAATACAATGTAGATACCTTTGAAAAGTTCTACAACCTACTAGCTAATGGTCTATTGTATATAGTTTTACAAGTTGCTATTTTGAAGGCTTGATGTTCGAAGAAGTATGTCCATATAGTCTGTATTTATGAAGAATTAGAATTCATAAATAAAGCAGTATTTTATTCCGTGATTCTAGCAATGGTATTTTGTATGTTTGCATGATTTATTTATCTTTGTAAACTTTCTTTTTATTTTTCCTGCACAATGAATTAAATAGTATTAGATTAGTAGAATGAAATATTAGTTACTAAAGTAAATTAGAATAGAGGAGAAGAGAAATACACTATATTATAGGAGGCAGGGCCCACTCCAAATAGTCAGTCCCTTGCTCTTTGTCTCCTAAAATAGAGTAGAATTACTTAATAAGTAGATTTTTTTTTTTTTGGTAAATAAGGTACAAATTCATTACAACCGGGTTTTACAGGTTGACCCAAAACCTATTACAACAATAGCACAAATCTGAATTGAAACAAAGCCTCAATAGGGACAATCTGGCCTTAGCCCCCTACTGAAGTTACACTGCCAAAAAAGAGCAACATCCTTACAAAAGATGACCCACACCTCAGAACACATATGGACGACACTTTCGCCTCCTAACACTTTCTCTTCTCTTTTGGTCGCGAAACTGCAACATGTCGCGATATCACGACACTTTTCATTCCTCCTCTTTCTTTTCTCTTTTGGTCGCGAAAAAGCGACATGTCATGAAATCGTGACACTTTTCCATCCCACTCTTTCTCTTCTCTTTTGGTCACAAAAATCCGACATGTCGCGATATCGCGACATATTTTCCTCTTGCTTATTCTCTTCACTTTTGGTCATGAAACAACGACATATCATGATATTGCTACACCCTTCCACATGTCATGAAATCGTGACACTTTTTCTTTCCTCCTCTTTCTCTTCTCTTTTGGTCGCGACAATGCGACATGTAGCAATATCGTGGCACTTTTCCTTCTTGCTCTTTCTCTTCTCTTTTGGTCGTGATAGGATGACATGTCACAAAATCGTGGCCCTTTTTCCATCTTGATCTTTCTCTTCTATTTTGGTCGCGATAAACCGACATGTCACGATAAACCGACATGTCATGATATCATGACACTTTTTCCTTCTTGCTCTTCTTTTCTCTTTTGGTCGTGAAAATCTGACATGTCACGAAATCGTGACACTTTTCCATTCAAGCTCAACACATCGCCAAAAAATGACACAATTTCCTTCTTGCTCACCATGTTGCGAAATCATGACATTCTTTCTTTCTTGCTAAGCATGTCGCAATATCGTGACACTTTTTCTTTCTTGCTCTTTCTCTTTTCTTTTGGTTGCAAAAATGTGACATGTCTTTTCTTTTGGTCGTGAAAATGCGACATGTCGCGATATCGCGACACTTTTTCCATGTCGCAATATCGTGACACTTTATTACTTAATAAGTAGAATTAGCCTTAGACTATAAGATAAATTAAATTGCATCATTTTAAATTAAAAAATAAATAAATAGTTAAATCATAAATGCATTATTAGATTGCACATGGATCCACAACATGTAGAATTAGTCTACATCATAATTGCACTTTTAATATTCCATTTTATTTCTTGTAATTTTCATTTCCTACAATCAAAACTAGGAAAACAGAATCAAATGAAATATTAATGATTATGGAATAATATATACTGGATTTATTTTTCTTTAAATCATTTAACCTGGATTGAAAAATTTAATGTATGTGATACAACTCAATATTTTGGTGCCATTGTCAGGGAGAATAGTGTCGTAATTTTTAATCAAATACTGTTGGGGTGAGAAGGAGATTTACTTGCATGATTGGAAATAAGTCTTCATGCAGCTCGATGTTGGGATAATAGGGTTTTAGCAAGTGTCTTCATCTCAATACTTCTAGGTTCCATTTTCTTAGGATCGATTTTATTGCTTTCCTAGTTAGCATCTTTACTTTCAATAAATTTTCAAAGCATTGGGTGGTTTTTGTTTCTTGTTTAGGTCCAGGTTCTCTATCCTTGTTAAAACAAGGAAATAGGTGTGATTATGTGATAAAATCACACTGAAATGTTCCTTAAAATCAAGAAGTAATAACAATTTAAATTTATATTTCAACACTTTTACTTTTAAAAATTTACTTTTCAACACAATATGATTGTTACTAGCTTAGGTATGGGTTATCTAAACTTTTGAAAACAAGGAAGTAGGTGTTATTATGTGAAAAAATCACACTAAAATGTTCCTTAAAATAAAGTAGTAAAAACAACACTTTACTTTCCCTTACTATGCTAAAATTGGCTGGAAAATCAAACTTGGTTTTAGTGGTAGTAAGAACTATTTTGTAATAGTATTTTTACTTTCCCTTGTGTTAATATTGGCTAGAAATTTAGACATGGTCTAAATAATAGTAAGACTGTTATGTTTAAAATTTATTTTTTGAAAACTGTATTTGAAAACAAAAACAAAAGGAAAAAAAGAGAGAAGAGAAGTAAAATTTGCTAATGGTAAAGAGTTATTTTTAGTCTGTAATAATAGACCTTCGAAAACTATTCCTAGAACAATAAATCAACCTACTTTTTAAACAAAGATATAGGTCATCTGGAAAATACTGGGACTATATGTGGGAACACCTTGATATCATTAAAGTAAGAACAAAAGAATTGAGCAACATCGAGAGGATTGAAATAATTAAAGCCCTAGGGCCATATTATCATTCACCTTATCTTGATCTTGTGAGGATTTGTGAATGTTTTATAGGATATAGGAGAGCGAGTGTAAATTCAACTATATATCCTTGGGGATAATACTTTGAGGACTCCCTTGTTGTCCATAAATTCCTAGTAGACATAGAAAATAGATAAGTGAATCTAAAATACAACAAAAGTTACAACAAAGCTTATAGAATCATGTACTATAGATAATTATGTCACGATTTGCACTACAAGATACAGTTTGAAAGTCCTATCTCAATTCAAATATAAGCTTTTATTGTTCAACTGATACTTCTTGTGAAAAAAGACTTTGAATTTAAAGGACATTACATGATCCCTAAACAACTAGACCCAATAAAATATATCCATAAACTATTTAAGGAGGAATGAATGATTTTTATTGTAAAAATTTAAGATATTTGTAAATTTATGAGTGGACCTAGATATTCAAGGGGAAGATTCATCTCTGCAAAGAAAAATCTACTGAAAAGTTTGATAATTCTAGATAAAAAGAGACTGATATTGTGGTAACTAAGGATTCAGTACAAGAACAAGTTGAGCTACCATTGACTCTACTAAATCAAGATCCTAAAACATTCCTATTACCAAAACTTGAATTCGATAATCATATCGATCCATTAACTATCTTTTCTAAACCTATACCAAGTCCAATCCTAGAATTCATCCAATCAATCATGGCTGACCAATATAGCGAACATGGGGAAGTAGATGGAAACCAAATGGGACATATGCAAAGGAATAATGACCATGGGGAGGTAGAAGATAACCAAATAAGAGGTAGGCAAAGGAAAATTTTTGCCTTTCCAATTTCTTCTCCAATAGATAGGCTAACAAGAGAACCAAAACTAGTCTCTATTGTCATTTTGCCTACCTTCCATGGGAAACCACATGAATATATTTATGTTTTTCTCTATGAGTTTGAAGTAGTGTGTCAAGCCTATTTTTATACCATGGATGAAAAAAAATTAAGACTATTTCCTTCTACCCTTAAGGATGTAGCTTTAATATAGTTTATAGATTTAGGAGAAAGTGTTTGCAACCGATGGGATGGTGACCATGGATTAAAAGATATATTCCTTGAAATATATCAATATTACTGTAGATTTAGGGATAATAAAGCTGAGATTTTTTGTATGAAACAATGAGAGGAAGAATCCCTTGAATATTATCTTGAAATATTTTAGTTTGTAGGATCTAGATTAGATATTAATTTAGATGAACAAGTCTTGAAAGAACTCTTTCTAAAAGGATTAAAAAAATATGTCCTTGATGTTTTAAACATTATGGCTAAGGGGGAAATTCATCTAATAGTATTTTAAGAAATTGTGAATATTTGTAGAAATTATTCAAAGAATAAACCTCTAGGGAACAACAAATACTTATCCATAGGTGGAGGAGTAACAAAAGCTGAAATTGGTAATATGTTGAAAAGCTTAAAAACTAATTGCTAAGTACATTAACTACATGTCTTGACCTCATGGATAAGAAACCAAAAGAAAAAGATATTGAGAATATATACTATCATAGATGTAGAAAAGTATACAACTTGAGGGAATGCCCTCTCAACATTACAAATATTTCCAACATTTATGCTTGTTGTAAAATCTGTGACAAAAATCATAGCACTAAAAATTGTAAGTATATTTCAGTTTTGAAATCTGCTATAAAATAACTTGAAGTTGGAGAGGTAAAAAATGTGTATTTTATAGCTCAAATAAGAAATGGCCCATTCAATGGTCCATATAATTGGTCAAATTATAAATATTCCAATTATAAAAGAACCAACTAGTGGTCAAATGCATCAAACTGGGCAAATTCAAATTCATACCCGAATAACCAAGACTAGAATATACCTCCATGGACCTAGTTTATGGCTAATGCATATGGAATTCCACCTCTATGGAATCAAGTAATGTCGGGTCATAATATTCCTAGTTGGAATATTAATGTTCAATACAATCAAGGAGGACCTAATTGGTCTCACAATCCACCTCAACAACAAAAATTTCCAAAACCAGTTTAGGGGACAAGCCCCTCAAAATCAACCTCAAAATAGAATTATTCCACCTCAAAATAATATGAACAACACTCCTAAGCAACCACCATTACCATCTTAACCAGTTACCAATCCTAATAATAACAATATTGTTCAAAAAGTCTATGAAAAAAATGAGACATTTTCAATATCTATGGTACCTTGCCAATAGATCAATTTCAAGTCTAGAAAAGCGTTGGAAAAAATGTGACTCTCATAGAAGTTGAGGACCCTATACAAGACTTGTTTGAAAAGGTAGACAAAAATGAAAAAGAAATAAAAACTTCACTAGAAAATATTTCATACGAACAAAAAGAGATCCAAACCCCTCAAAGGAAAGAAATGGAAATTCCATTTCCTAAAAGACTAGCAATAACTAAAGAACTTTCTAAATCAGCTTTCAATTTCCTCCAAGAACTAAAGAATGTTACCATTAAAATTCCTTTCTTACAAGCTATCAACGATATTTCTATCTACTCTAAATTGATAAAGAATTTGTGCACAACAAATTCAGGAAGAAAAAAGAAGAATAAATCTCAAACCATCCAAGTTATTGGACAATTTTTAGAGATAATGATCGAAGGTAGGTTACTACCAAAGTATACATACCCTAGAATACCTATACTTATAGTACAAATTGGTGATATAGCCTTGCATAATGTATTAATAGATTTAGGGTTTGCCATAAATATCTTGACCAAAGAAATAATAGAATATTTAGGGGAATAAAAATTGCAACCAACCTCTATAGTGCTTCAACTTGCAGATAGATCTACTATCAAACCAGAAGAAAAATTAGAAGACATCATAGTTTTTGTAAGCTCGTGGGAGTATCGAGTATACTGTACACTTTTTAGTCTTATAATCTAAGAAGAGGCTAGGGGGACATCCCTTGATTCTAGGATGCCCATGGCTTGCAATAGTTGATGCTTATATTAGTTATAGATCTAGGAATATGACTATTTCCAATGGGAAGCATACTAAATATTTGAGTCTATTTCCTAAGTCAATGTTACATAAAGGATTCTAAAAAACACTCTGGTATGATTTACCTAATTATTTGGATACTATTAAAAAGCTATCAATTAATGTGTTAAGTGAATATTTACTAATTGTTCGGATGAATTTATTATCTCTAATGATGAAGCAAGTACAAGCCAATCTTATCAATTGATGCCCCATAACTATTAGTTGAATGTTATTGAAAGAGAAGTAATAGAAATATATGTAAATATTGAAAATTTCAAATAGATAGACATCACATATGGGAAGACTTTGAATATTAATAATGAACTTACAAAAATTTAGGAATCACAATTAATAGAAGTACTTAGAAAATATCAAACAATATTTTCATGGAATTATGAGGACATGAAAGGGATTCATCCAAATATTTGTACCCATCAAATCTTCATTCAATAAGGTTGCCACTCAATGAGACAACCTCAAAGAAGACTAAATATATCTATGAAAGACATAGTTCAAGAAGAAATATTTAAGCTTTTAAATGCAGGATTTATATATCCAGTTTCTAATAGCCAATGGGTATCACCATTTGTATTAGTTTCTAAGAAGAATGGTAAATGAATGATTTGTGTATACTATAGGGAATTGAATAAAGTAACAAATAAATATAACTTTTCCTTACCATTCATTGATCAAGTTCTTGATACCTTGTCTAGAAAGAAATATTTTTCGTTTTTGGATGGTTTTAGTGGGTACAATAAAGTATCAATAGTAGAAGATCAAGAAACAACCACTTTTGCATGTCCTATAGGTACCTATGCTTATAAAATTTTACCTTTCATATTATGCAATGCACCTGCTACTTTTCAAAGGGTTTTTTTATCTATTTTTTCTGATTTGATTAATGTATGTGTAGAAGTCTATATGGATGACTTCACAGTCTATGGTAACACCTTTTAAGAAACTCTATCAACTCTTTAAAAAGTTTTGGTCAGATGCCAAGAAAAAATTCTCTATTTGAGTCATGAAAAATATTTCATGATTATGAGAGGAGGTATTATTTTAGGACATTACATATCTAAGTAAGGTGTTAAAGTATATCCTGCAAAAATCCAAGTTATCCAATCCCTCCAACATTCAAAAACACAAACAGAAGTAAGGAGCTTTTTAGGACATGCAGGATACTATCGTAAATTCATTAATATTTCAACAAAGTTACCTCTCCCATGCTTAAGCTCTTAACTAAATAAAGTCAATTTAATTAGACTGAAGCATGTCAGGGAGCTTTTGAAGTTATAAAAAACAAATTGACTAATGCTCTAATTCTTAGGGGATCAAATTTGGAATATCCCTTTCATATACATTATGATGCTTTAGGATGTGCAATAAGGGTAGTACTACAAAAAATAGATAAAAAAATACCTTATGCTATCTATTATGTGAGTAAAAATTTGCATGGGGATGAACTTAATTACATAGTTACTAAAAAGGAATTCTTAGTTGTAGTCCATGCTATTAATAAGTTCAAACATTACATAACAAGGTATGAAGTATTTGTTAAAACTGATCTCTCTACCATTAAATACTTAATGAATAAGATACAGTGGGAGGAAGAGTGGTTATATGGCTTCTCTTATTACAGGAATTTAATGTCACAATTATAGATAAAGCAGGTAAGGATAATTTCACTGCAAATCATTTATCTCATATGCAGATATTTGATGATGATGAATTAATTCTTGATAATTTCCTAGATGAACATTTGTTTGCTCTTTCTATTTTTACTCCCTGGTATGTTGAAATTGTAAACTATTTGGTAATAGAAAAAATACCTCAAAATTTTACATCGCATGAGCATAGAAAATTAATGCATCAGATTGCCCCTTATATGTGGACTAATAGAATTTTGTTTAAGTATTGCCCTGACCATGTAATTAGGAGATGTGTGCAAGAAAAGGATGTATATGAGATCATTAGAGCAACACATGAAGAACCTTATGGAGATCATTATGCAACCCAAAGAGCAACTAGTAAAATACTCCAAACAGGTTATTATTGGCCTACTATGAATAAGGATACTCATATTTTTTTGATAGATGTGATGCTTGTCAAAGGGCTAGTAAACCTATACCTACAATTGAGATGCCTTTGGTCCCACAAAAAATGTTCGAACAATTTGAGAAATGGGGGATTGATTTTTTTGGGCCAATAGATCCTCCAAGTGCAAGTAATAAACACATACTTGTGTGCATGGATTACGTCACCAAGTGGGCTGAAGTAAAAGCGTTACCATGAGCACAAGCTGAGTTAGTTGTTGATTTCCTTTACTCATAAATTATGCAATGCTTTGGAGCACCTAGAGAACTAGTTTTAGACCATGGGTCTCAATTTATCTCCAAATTAATTGAAAACTTTGTTAAAATATATCAAATAAAACATAGAAAAACCTCACCATATCACCCTCAAGCTAATGGAAAAGTAGAAGTTACAAATAGGCAACTTGAAAAGATAATCATAAAAATTGTAGTTGTCAATAGGGTTGATTGGGTAAAAATATTAAAAGAAGTTGTATAGGCATATAATACAACTTGGAAAACTACCATAGTATTATCACCTTATAAAATGGTTTATGACAAGAAATCTATTTACCTATTGAATTTGAAATAGAAACTCTTCGCATAGTGGTACAACTCGATATGAAATTGGATCAAGCATAAAAATCTAGATTGGAAAAATTAAATATTTTAGATGAAAGAAGATCAGAGGTATTGCACAGGACTGAATTAACTCAACAACAAAGAAATAAGTGGCATGATAAACATATTATACCATGAATATTTTATCCAAAATATTGGGCCTTTCTATTCATCTTCTGCTACCAATATTTCCAAGGCAAGCTAAGGACAAGATGGTTAGGACCTATGATATTGAAGAAATATTTGGGAATGGTATAGTTAAACATAAGCCTATTGATGATTCAACAAGAAGATTACTAGTTAATGGACATAGGCTTAAAGTCTATAGGAAGCCATTATCTAAAGAAGAATTTATAAACCATCTTAAGCAACAGGTTGATTTGTAGTCCATCTATGAACTACAATCAACTACTATTAAATAAAAACTTCTCTTTTCTATCCTAAGTAACAAAAACATTATATACTAAATAAAATTGTTGCTATATAATCTAATATATATAGTAAATAAGTACAGTCATTAAAAAGAATCTAGTATAATCAGTCCTCTCGTTTGGATGAGTAGACACGAGTAAATAATATGGATGAAAAAAATATTTACACTACTTAGCCAATGATAGGGGATTATCACTCCTAAGGATTTTGGAAAATTCAATACTTATGGAGCCTCTAGAGGGAACCCTCAAAAAGCCAGTATGGGAGGAATTGGTAGACTTTTAGATGGCTCCCTGGTTTTTACTTTTGCTAATAATTTGGGTATTCTTTCCAATAACCTTGCTGAGGCGTATGGTATCCTCAAAGGACTTCAAGGCTACCAAGGTTGTATCGTAAAAGGTGTTAGTTGAGTCTGACTCTCAAATCATGATTAATATTTTGAATACTCCTTTTAATAATCATAAGGTTGATTGGAGAATAAAAAGAATTACTGAGAAGATTTAATTAATCTAGATGAGATTTTTGAAATTTGATTACAATCATGTGGTCAAAGATCAAAACAAGAGTACTGATGCTTTAGCTAATTGGTATTTTGACAAAGGTGATCTTACTTGTTATGGCCACCCTCCTAGATGGTGGGCTTCATAAATTAGGGGAGCTCTTCTTTCTATCGTTTCTTTGGATGGATCCAGTTCTGAAGGTACCTAGTTTCTTCTTGCTTTTTTTTTGCTTCTCTTTGGTTCGCTTGGGTTATTTTAGTTCCCTAGCTCAAACTATTCTTTCTTTTGTTTCCTCTATTGATTCTTGCCTTAAAAGTCTTCTGGTCTAGAAAGGTCATTGTTATGTTCATTTTTTTTTTCTTTTTTAATTTTTAATTTTTTTTTTTGTTTTAGTTTTTTAAGGTGTGTGTGTTCTTTTATTTTGTTTTGTTTTTGTGTTCTTTTTGTTGTTTTTTGTTGTTCTTGTGTTTTTGTTGTTTTGTGTTTTTTTTTTAATGTTTTTTGTTATTGTTCTTATGTTTTTGTCATTCTTTTTCTTGTGTTTCTGTTTGTTTGTGTTAACTCATGTTTTTATGTGTGAGTGTTTTCTATGTTTTTTGTTTTTGTTTATTCTCTATTGTTGGTTTTTTTTTTTTTTTTTTTTTTAATTTTTTAATTTTTTAGGTTTTAGTTGTGTTTTTTTCATATTTTTTTGGTTGTCTTTGTAGTGTTATGTTTTTTTTGTCTTGTTTGTGTTTTTTTATGTTGTTCTTGTGTTTTTTCTATGTGGTTCGTGTTGTGTTTTTTTTATTTTATCTTATTGTGTGTGTGTTTGGTTGTGCTTTTATTTTTGACACACTCAAGGAACATGTTTTTTATTTTACTTTATTATTTTTATTGTTATTTATTTATTTATTTTTTAAATGTTTTTGTGTGTTTGTTTGCTCCTTGAGTATGTCAAAGGTGGTAGGCCGGGTTCGAGTCCTGGGCAATTTTTGTGGAATGGAATGGACACCCCTACCTCCTTGGGTCTTACCTAAAAGTGGCATCCCTTCTTGGATGTTTTCCATAAATAAAAAAAAATAGGGGATTATCATGGAACAATAACATTTCTTGAAAATAAACTAGAAGATCACTATATGTTCTTTAAATATGATTCATTTGTTTTATGATGGAGTTCTAATATCTACAATGTTTTCATCTTATTATTAAACACTTTTCAATCACAATATTAGGTTTAAGAGAGAATTCATATTTGGTGTGTTAAGGCATGCTCTTACCTTATGGGAAGAAGGATAACTAGTCATGATGGTATAATTAATTATAGAAAGCAAGGTAATAAAAGACCTTGTATCCCATAAAGAATAAAAAAGGGGAGGAGAAAAAACTGCTAGGATAGAATTACATTTCCATCTAGATGGAGATGTGATCTGAATCTCCAAACATCCACTTAATTCCTAAAATAATAATAATAATAATAATAATAATAACCATAAGGATAGAATTATGTTTCCATATAAATGGAGATGTGATCTGAATCCCCAAAGTTATAACTTCTCCTAAATAAAAATAAAAGGTCATAAAAATAGAATTACAATTCCATCCAAATGGAGATGTAATCTAAATCTCCAAAGCCTTAATTTTTACTTAAAGGGACAAAGTAGTAAGGATAGGGTGACAATTCCCAATAAGACTTTGATAGAGTGGTTGGGAATATGATTCCCCAAAGCTTTGAACCCTTGTATTTAATAAATAAATGCACATTTCTATAAAAATGGATTATGAAATGGTACATCAAGATGATACTATAATGACTATCATATTTCTCCTCTTCCAAAATGGGTTTTAAATATGTTTAACCATTAATGAAGACCTATTTTGCAAACCAAAGTATTGATGATTGATATCATTTTAAAATTCATTATTATCCTTCTCTCATCTATAACTCCTTATTAGCTTTTGATGAATGAGCCTTGGGAGATAACAATCACAAGATGCAGAATAACATGAAAGAAAGTAAATCTGCTAGATGACTGAAGTATGCTGTAAATATAAATCATATAAAATATTACAATGTAGCTATGGAGGAAATGAGCACTCCATTAACAAAGCTACTGATCTACATTGTATCCATCACCAATGAATGGTGAGGCACACAAAACTACACTATCCACTAAGCTACACTATCTGACTATGTCCCTCGACTCTATATCTATCTATCTAAGAGGCCATCCTTATATAGGTAAAATAGGATACTTGGCCAACACTCTATCTAGTTGTGCAAGGGACAACTTGCACATGTACAACTTGCACATTGACACTTGTGCATTTATTACATTGCATGAAGTAACTAGATAACTTGCACAGGAAGTAATCTAAGTATGTATCTTGGAGGATACATTTACATAACCCAAATGATGGAATAGACTCTATTTCCAACACCCCCTGTATTACATTATTTGGGTATTGAAGACTTTAGTCTTCAATATGGATCTTCTTCATCTTCAGCTTGATCTGGTTCTTTTTTTGCTGCTACAGTCTTCATGTCAAGGCTTCTTATCTTTTTCAATTCTTTGCTCCTTGGTGTCAAGCATCTTTGGTGGTTCATTGCTCTCATGATGGTGCATGTCTTGAGTGGATCTGAATTGATCCTTCTTCCTTCTTTTGTACCTTGGTAAGACCTGGTTCTCTGTCCTTCATAAGTATCAACCTTGAGCTCAATGTTAGTAGATCTATCTGAAATAAATTTTTGAAGATAACAGTTTAACCTTTGAAGCAATCTTCTTTCATAGTCTTTATAATATCTATATTTGAAGTGATAGGAAAAAGATGAGTGATTTGTTCCATCACAATATTTGCATGGATGTAAACTCCAACAATTCATTTTTTCATGACCATATTGATTGCAATGAGTGCACAATAGAGATGATCTGGCAATTTTGTGGTCAATTTTAGGAATATCATGTTTTTCTATCTCCTTAATAAGGTCTTCAAACCATATGTGCACAATTGAAGCTATTCCATTTTGCATAAAGTCTTGTTGATCAATATTTTCCTATTTTTGTTCATTTGATTCATTAGATGAATCTTCCTTTGCATAGTTGTTGACTTCAGAAATTATGTCATATTGTAGAGGTTCTTCCTTTTCTTTCCCCTTTTCATCATTGTAGTCCATCAGGTTCTTGATCCATATTGGTATTTTTCTCATTCCACTTCTAAGAGCATTACCAAGTATGCCAGTAGACATTTGTATGACCTGAATTCTTATAGCTCCCAAGGTCTTAAGATATGTGCTTCCTAATTGAAGTATATAAGCTTGATTTTGTAAAACCTTTATAGATTCTTAGGTTTGTGGACTACCTTATGTCTCCCTAGTGATGAACACCTAATTTTAGGTTTTGAAGAAAGCTTATATCTTCCCAACTTGATAATCTTAGACAAATATTATTGTTATCAAGTTTTGTAGAATGCCTTATGACTCCCTAATGTTTTGAAGTATGATATAGTGCTTTTTATAAAAATATAGTTCAATTTTGGTTGATTTTGTACAAGTTTTGTAAGAATAAAAAATCAACTTCTTAACACCTTATTACTCCTAATTGAACTAAGCACTTTTCAATTTTTGAAGAGGTTTTGATGTTGGAATTCTTTTGTCCCTTTTTGAAGGTTTGAGACAAGTAAAAAATATATTTATCCAACCTTAATAGAAACCCTAATAACCTCTTTTATATCCCTTGGATTATTTCTAATTTCCAATAAAATAAATTTGATGGAGTAACCCTTGTGGCTCCCAAGTTTGGAAAATTAGAAAATGATAATAATATTTGCAAAATAATTTAATCCAAGTTGAATTCCTTATTTCTCCTAAGTTAAATTGCAAATATTAAATTAATAAGATAAGTTACCCCTTTTGCTTTCAAAATCTAAGTTTTAACCTTAGTTTATAACCCTTATATCTCCAACTATGAAAGCAATAATAAATGGGATTAGACCTTACCTTTTTAGATGCAAAATCTCCTCACTATTCGATGCTTTCTATGATTGAGTATAACAACATGTAAGTGGTACCTTAGGTGCTTGAATCAATGGAGATTCCTTGGAGTAGCTGGTCTTTAATGCTGGTACATAGGCACTGAAGGTTTGACCTTCAAAATATAGGAGCCTTTAATGCTCCTTCTTCCTTATCTTCCATGCTGCACTTCAAATATTTTTTGTGCTTCACTCCTTTGACTGTGCTTCACTCCCTCTTTGGATGTCTTTGACTGTGCTTCACTCACACATATTGAACTTGGACTTCGAATGCCTTTTAAGGATAATTGATCATGGACTTTGTGACATGTGTCACATCCATTACAAGTGAGTGCTCCCTTCTTTTTGTAATGCTCCAAGTCCTTTGTTCAATGCTCTTGAAGCAATCTAAAAATGTATGGGCACTCATGTGAAGCTGGTGGAGAATACCAAGTGTCACTGCTTCATTGTAACTCCTGCATGGGAGTTTCTAGAATGTTGAGAGAGGAATGATGTCTATAATGCCAAGTGGTATTTTTGCATGGAGTCCATTCTTGTAACATCTTCGAAGATGGAGATTATAACTCCTCAAACCCTTTATACATTCCTTTGCTTTGCTACATTGCTTGGGCAGCAAGCAAGCTATTCTTCTATAGGTGGATCGATGATGCGCTATGGAGCTTGGATGATGATTTGGAGCTTCCTTTGGTGGATGGTCTTCTCCAAGTTAGAGACCATGAATGTAACACCTTTGCCTCTTCCTTTTATACCTCCAATCATGTTGAATCCCTTGTAGATTTTTGATATCTTTTAGAAATAGATGTGCACTCGCTTGTCTACATAAATGTAGCTCTAGAATGATCTGAAATGAGCTTTGATTCTGTAGGTACGTACATCCAAGATGAGCCCTTGAGTGGCTCCTTCTAGCTTGGGAAGAAGAGTGCTGACGTCCGACCTTCCTTGGCTGATTTTCCCTATAGTTAATGTGCCCTTTTGTGGCACTTCCAAATCTGCTCTTTTGCTATCAAAACTAGATTAGAGTAGTGCATATAATGTATTATAATGTTGTATAATAAGGCTTCTTTTAATATACCTTCTTTTGCACTCTATTTCCAGATCTGAAATTCTAGTTTTGTGGCAGATTTTTCCTGCAATACAAGGGTTTTGAGGTTGTCTTTTAAGAGTAGACACACCTTTCCATTTTTTCTTGGACACTTTGATAACAAATCCAAGCTTCAATAATAGTAGATAGAAGCTTTTCAATTGATGCAATTTTTTGCACTTTTTTTCCTTGCATTCAACTTTGTAATGCTTTTTGATTTGAGACTCACCAAGTCTCACTTTCTTAAGCTTCTATTTCTATTTTTGGTTAGTTAAGTTCTTCTCCAAATTTTGGAGGATTCTAACCTTTTTGGTGGCTTCTATTGGCCACTACAAGTTGCAGATTTTTGTGCTTCAATAGTGTCTTTAGACACTTGATACAAATCAGATTTTGTGCCCTTCAAGAAACACAAAACTAATTTCTTTTTTAGAGTGGTATAATAGTACAAGTCCTTCACTTTTAATGCACTAATATTACCCTATCACTCCAATCAACTCTCAAAGTCATGCACTAATAATTTACTGCAACTAATCAAGAATAACCTAAAATGAATCTTTAAGAGTTATTCTGCAATTTCACTACAATCAATGTTGTAGGACTTAGTCTTCTTTTTTTTTCAAAAGTAGATAATAGGTAGTTGATAGAAGCTAATATGAAATCTAATAAACTCCTAATAAATGTGCAAATAAATCCTTAAAAATAATATGTTTCCTTTTGCACTTTAGAAGACTGTAATCTAATTTTCTTCTTGCAACTTTAATCCAAATTCAGGTGCTCTAATAAATATGATAAGTAATCCAATTAATGAATCTTCTTGCACCAAAAGTTGCTTACCTTTTTCTATAGCTCTTCTCCCACATTTGTAGAGGATGTAGACCTTGGTGTCTAAAAACACCAAGTTGTTGCTTCAAGTAGGATGTCCTGAACAACTCCTTCTTCACCAAATGATGGTCTCGAACTTTCTTTCACGAGCCTAGGATTTGGTGGCTTGTTCTCCTCTTGTGTTCTCCTCCTTCTACTATAGATTTGGAGAAGTCTATGTCTCTAAAGTGGTGCCTTCTTGCTGTGAGAGGTAATCTTCAAATATCCAATATTTGGTGAGCTTCTTCTATCTTCAAGTCTTCTTGTCGAATTCTGACTTCAAGTAGGATCTTCTTCTAGGATTTGGCACTCCTTGCCAAATTCTTCTTCATAGATTTGGCACTCCTTCACTCCTTGCCAAATTCTCCTCTTGGGCTTGTTGTCAGATGGCGAAAATTGTCCCAAGTCCTTCACTATCAAGGACTTCACCTTGGTAGTGGATTTCTCCAATGAGTTCTCCAAAGAACTCTCTTGATCTTCAGCAAGGCTCTCCTAGCCTTTCTGGATGCTCGATGAGACCTTCACAAGGTCTTTGATCTAGCAGCTTCTGATGGTCTTCCTTGAGACCTTCTCTTCAACCTTCTACTCTTGGAAGTGTTGGTGGTGAGATCTTCTCCTGGATATTCTGATTTTGCTGCTCTTGGCTTCGAGCAAGACTCTCCTAGTCCTTCTTCTTCTTCCAAGACTAGAAGTTCTTCAATGAGATCTTCTCATGATCTCTTCACTTTTGCTTCAGGGTTGAGTTGATTCTGAAGAAGATACTCTTCCTAACTTTCTTGTAGGAAGTTTCCCAACTCACTGAATCTTCTATTCCTACAACAAAGATATTAGTACTAAAATATTTAGTCTACTTCTGAATCAGATATTCTTCTCGAATTCTTCTTCAAGATCAAGGCTTCTATGGCCTATTTCAATATCAAGGCTCTATGGCCTTTTTAGTACCAAGGCTTCTATGGCCTTTTTAGTATCAAGGCTTCTATGGCCTTTTTAGTATCAAGGCTTCTATGGCCTTTTCATATCAAGGCTTCTATGGCCTTTTCAGTATCAAGACTTCTGTGGCTTCTTCTTCAAGGCTTCTATGGCCTTTTTGTATCAAGGCTCCTATGGCCTATTCTTCAATTATGGAATTCTACAATCCAGCAATGGAGATCTTTAGTCTCCTATCTTCACCATGATCCTTCACTAGAAGTCTTCTTCCATAGTATTCTCCTCTTGCACAATGAACTAACCTCTGCACTATGAGGGCACGCCGACCTTCGGGCAATGAAGTTGGAGTCTCCTAGCTTTCTATCATAGGAGGAGTCCCAATCCTCTGAGAATTAATTTTCTGCAACAAAAGAAACTTTAGGCACTAGTTAGTAAATTCCAGATAACCTGGATGATCTTCACTAGATGATTTGTCAATCTAGTGGATTGAATGTTGAGTCCTGGTCTTCACGAGTTTTCCTAACAACTCTGTGGAAAAGACTCTAGAAAAAAATGATCTCAATATTTTTTGAAACTGAGATTCCTTTCAGTCCTAACTTTGTGACTCTCCCTAAATCTACCACCTAGATTCTTCTGAGATATTTTGATAGTGGTTGGTCCAATGGCACGTTAGTTTGACAAAACTCTTAGGCTAACTGATAATGGTGGTTTCCCTATTGACCTACATAGACTAGATCTACCGTGGCTCTGATACCACTATTAGATTTTGATGAATGAGCCTTGGGAGATAACAATCACAAGATGCAGAATAATATGAAAGAAAGTAAATCTGCTAGATGACTGAAGTATGCTGTAAATATAAATCATATAAAATATTACAATGTAGCTATGGAGGAAATGAGCACTCCATTAACAAAGCTATTGATCTACATTGTATCCAATAAAGCTATTGACTAATGATCCACCAATGAATGGTGAGGCACACATAACTGTACTATCCACTAAGCTACACTATCTGACTATGTCCCCCGACTCTATATCTATCTATCTAAGAGGCCATCCTTATATAGGTAAAATAGGATACTTGGCCAACACTCTATCTAGTTGTGCAAGGGACAACTTGCACATTGACACTTGTGCATTTATTACATTGCATGAAGTAACTAGATAACTTGCACATAAAGTAATCTAAGTATGTATCTTGGAGGATACATTTACATAACCCAAATGATGGAATAGACTCTATTTCCAACACTCCTCAATGAAGCTAAAATAAGTAGAATACAAAATTGACCTTTTTAGGGCATTGGAAGGATTTTTTGTCAAACCATAGAATTTTTATTAAAAGGTCAAGGAAGGCATCACAATTTTTGCATAACATCTTTGCTATTGGGAATAAGCAATTCCATTTTAAGAAGATTTATTATCCCACAAACTTATTTTATGGCTTGACATGAATAAATAATTCGTATATAAGTAAATACCCTCATATTTTTTTGACTAGGTAAATAAAAATAATATAAAAGAAAAAAAATCATATATATATATTATTATATACATATTGAAGATTTTACATGAAGTAAACTCTATAAAAATTTCTCTCCTTATCCTTTTTTGGCTATATAGCCAAAAATACAGTTTGGGGGGGGAGTAAAAGATTTATTAAATAAGTTTTATAATATAATTTAGGGGAGAAAAGAAAAAAAAAAAAGAGAGAATAGGAAGAAATCAAGTAAAGTATTCCTATGATCTTGTAATTAATTCTTTGTAGATATTTTTTTTAGATGTTTTTCGTAGTTATATTCTATAATTAGTTCTTGTAGATTATTTTTGTAGATAGTTTGTATAGATTGTTTTTGTAGATAGTTTATGTAGACATTTCTCGTAGACACTTTCTATAGATACTTTAGAAGCATATTTTCGTAGATGTGATGCATGCAAATTTTATAAGTGTTGGTTGATAGAATTGTGCATGGTTAAGGACATGTGTCGAGCTAGAATCAAATGATGCAAAATAATTATCAATATTTATTAATTTACAAGGGCCTTGACATAAGAAAATAAATTTATGCACGAATATTCAAAATTTTCTACCATGAAAACTAGGGCACAAATATTCAAAATTTGATTGTATAAGCTATGGTATGAAAATCCAACATGTGGACTCAACTTTAGAAACTATGCATAGAGGGTTTGGATGGTCAAAATTCAACTTTGAAAACTATGCGCAAAGGGTTCGAATGATCGAAGGACACAAATGACAAGTTGATGGCAAAATTAAACCACATCAAGAGCACAACTCAGATCTGAGTTGGTAACCATAACAGGTATAACGAAAGCATGGGGAAACAATGTGGATACCTGAGGATGGTAGAAGTGCATAAGAGTTCCTATAAAATTCTACCTATGCACAACATGAGTACTTGAAAAGAAATAAATGATTGTCAATGGATTACATAAATTTGGAAGCACATTTTATTTACACAAGAATGAAATCAAACAAGACATGAATATTTTACACAATGAAGTCGCACATATGGTTTTAAAATTAAAAAGAGGAAACATCTAACAAAAGAAACCAACATGTCAAAACATGGAAAGCATACGTGGGAGATATACCTATGATGAAGCATACCAAAAATAAATTAAAACAAACCAAAGTCTGATTTCAAAACACATATCACAACCACAAATAAAAAAGGGTTTGATCATATGAAAATCAATTATCGAATTGTGTAGTAAGTTTATTAAACATAGTCAAACCAGATTAAATTTAAAATTTTCATTGAACCTTTGATGGATGACTTATCGCCATGAACTAGGAAAAGGTGGTGTGATAAGGAATAGTTATCTCAAGATGAGGTGATCACCGCATGTGAGAATACGTCGATCGATGACACTTGGTTGCACGATCCAATAGGAAGTAACATCATGGATTAAAAATGTAAGTCGATGAAATAGGAAAAATCAAGCGTCATGATTTATTTGGACTTAATGCATGAGAAAACATAAAATAAAAGAAAAAAATCCTAAATTAAAATATCTTTTTATAGCATAGTGACTTGGATTTGCAAATCGTAGTTCATTGTTCAACATATGAAGACAATAGTAAAGGTTTTGGATAACCAAACAATCATAGTGAGACATCAAAGAAGGAATAACAAGGCGAATGAAGATGACAATGGAGGTATTGGATTATATAAATAGGAGATTGCAGTTGAATGATGAAAGAAAAAAAAGAAATAGTAAGGAGGTATGACAATAGAATCCAAAGACAAGGATAGAAATCAAGTTGTATGTAAAATTTATCAGGAAATTGTAATAAAATGTTAATAAATCTTTTTATTTCTATGACGAATCCATTGAAATTCCCTTGCAAGCTAATGAATGTTACATTTACACAAGAGTTCCTATAAAATGCCACCTATGCACAACATGAATACTTAAAAGAAATAAATTATTGTCAATGGATTACATAAATTTGGAAACACATTTTATTTACACAAGAATGAAATCAAACAAGACATGAAGATTTTACATAATGAAGTCGCACATCTGGTTTTAAAATTAAAAAGAGGAAACATCTAACAAAGAAACCAACATGTCAAAACATGGAAAGTATACGTGGGAGATATACATGTGATGAAGCATACCAAAAATAAATTAAAACAAACCAAAGTCTGATTTCAAAACACATATCGCAACCACAAATAAAAAAGGGTTTGATCATATGAAAATCAATTATCGAATTGCGAAGTAAGTTTATTAAACATAGTCAAACTAGATTAAATTTAAAATTTTCATTGAACCTTTGATGGATGACTTATCACCATGAACTAGGAAAAGGTGGTGTGATAAGGAATAGTTATCTCAAGATGAGGTGATCACCACATGTGAGAATACGTTGATCAATGACACTTGGTTGCACGATCCAATAGGAAGTAATGTCATGGATTAAAAATGTAAGTCGTTGAAATAGGAAAAATCAAACGTCATGATTTATTTGGACTTAATGCATGAGAAAACATAAACTAAAAGAAAAAAATCCTAAATTAAAATATCTTTTCATAGCATAGTGACTTGGATTTGCAAATCGTAGTTAATTTTTAAACATATGAAGACAATAGTAAAGGTTTTGGATAACCAAACAATCATAGTGAGACATCAAAGAAGGAATAACAAGGCGAATGAAGATGACAGTGGAGGTATTGGATTATATAAATAGGAGATTGCAGTTGAATGATGAAAGAAAAAAAAGAAATAGTAAGGAGGGATGACAATAGAATCCAAAGACAAGGATAGAAATCAAGTTGTATGTAAAATTTATCAAGAAATTGTAATAAAATGTTAATAAATTTTTTTATTTCTATGACGAATCCATTGAAATTCCCTTGCAAGCTAATGAATGTTACATTTACACAAGAGTTCCTATAAAATGCCACCTATGCACAACATGAGTACTTAAAAGAAATAAATTATTGTCAATGGATTACATAAATTTGGAAACACATTTTATTTACACAAGAATGAAATCAAACAAGACATGAAGATTTTACACAATGAAGTCGCATATATGGTTTTAAAATTAAAAAGAGGAAGCATCTAACAAAGAAACCAACATGTCAAAACATGGAAAGTATATGTGGGAGATATACCTGTGATGAAGCATACCAAAAATAAATCAAAACAAACCAAAGTCTGATTTCAAAACACATATCGCAACCACAAATAAAAAAGGGTTTGATCATATGAAAATCAATTATCGAATTGCGAAGTAAGTTTATTAAACATAGTCAAACAAGATTAAATTTAAAATTTTCATTGAACCTTTGATGGATGACTTATCACCATGAACTAGGAAAAGGTGGTGTGATAAGGAATAGTTATCTCAAGATGAGGTGATCACTGCCTGTGAGAATACGTTGATCAATGACACTTGGTTGCACGATCCAATAGGAAGTAATGTCATGGATTAAAAATGTAAGTCGTTAAAATAGGAAAAATCAAGCATCATGATTTATTTGGACTTAATGCATGAGAAAACATAAAATAAAAGAAAAAAATCCTAAATTAAAATATCTTTTCATAGCATAGTGACTTGGTTTTGCAAATCGTAGTTCATTGTTCAACATATGAAGACAATAGTAAAGGTTTTGGATAACCAAACAATCATAGTGAGACATCAAAGAAGGAATAACAAGGCGAATTAAGATGACAGTGGAGGTATTGTATTAGATAAATAGGATATTGCAGTTGAATGATGAAAGAAAAAAAGAAATAGTAAGGAGGGATGACAATAGAATCCAAAGACAAGGATAGAAATCAAGTTGTATGTAAAATTTATCAGAAAATTGTAATAAAATGTTAATAAATATTTTTATTTCTATGACGAATCCATTGAAATTCCCTTGTAAGCTAATGAATGTTACATTTAATTGTTTTTAATAAATATGCATGTATTTCTCTTATATACATCATTGCCCTTGTATGGTAATTAATGCATGTATATACTTTAAAATTCTTGTGCAGGTTTTCATCTTACAACAAAATTTGATTTTCATCTTATGACAAAATTTGAAGACTGAAACATCCTACCTCCCTATATTATAAACCTTACTACTTCATTTACCATACCTTTATCCATTAAATCTATTACCATGTTGAGATCCACATTTTATAAACATAGTGAATCCTTGTCCATTAATACCCAAAACCCTGGTGACTCCATGAAGAAATTGTTTTCAAGAAGCATGCTAGTGAAAGGCCCTAACTAAATTTCAAGGGCACATCCAAGGCATGGCAAATTATTTCATTTTGAGTTGTGATCCCATGATCATGGTGACCCATGTGGGAAAAATAAAAATATATATTACCCCTAGTCTAATTTTTGAAGTCTTAAGTCTCCCCAAGGTTGGCCAGTGGTATTACAAATCCACCTATAAAGGAGTGAGCCAAATGGTTGATATATTAGGGGATATATGTGTAGTTATAAGATATAGGGATAGGCGGATTAAAGGTATAGCCATATCTTCACTCCCTCTAAAATGGATGGTGGCTACCACTATTTTAATGAAGTTTTCCACATTAGAATGGAGGTTGTCTAATTACGAGGTTTACCATTTAAAAATATTGTCAAATATAAAATACCCCAAGCATGAGGACTGTATTATAAATTTGACATACATTCTATACAGATCTATAAAATCTATTGTTACTAGGGTCCAACCTAAGAAATCAAACTTCATCTACTTGCCCATCATGGGCTGATAAAATTAATGGTCCTACATAAAGCATATGAAGTAGGAATTTCACGAAACACAATGGTTGAGTAGGTCAACATGTCCATCCAATCCAAGCCAAATGAGCTAGATTTTGCTAATGATAGTGCGTCCAAGGAAAACTCCAAATCCAAAAGTTAGGAGGAAAAGGAATTTCTTGTGTGCAAACATCCTACTCGTTCCAAGCCATATAAATCTTCCTAGCCTATGAGGAAAACCAAGTATGAAAAGTATAATCTATAATACCAAGGGAAGGGAGAGACATCCAATCCTAAAGAAAACCTACCTACCTTAGATATTTTTTCTAAAACTCTTGGTTATATTCAAATACAACAAACCTTGTTGTACATCAAGCTGGATAGACTCATAAATGAGTTTTATAATATGCCACCTTAGTAAAATGATCTCTCACTCTTCAGCTTGATATCCTCAAATAAATTTCTACAGATAAGGTGGTAAAACCAGTTGACCTAGTCATCCAACTAGTGAATGTCAATACATCCTCTAATAAGAGCTCCAAATCTAGGAAATAGGCAAAGAAGTTAGTAAACTTTAGCAAACATTTTGAATTTACCAATATGTTTGATGAGGACATCCCAGTCCCATTTATCGAGCTTCTCTCCTAATGGAATCAAAGGCATACACGTAGTCCCAAAATACTAGAACCATATATGGAGATAAGGATGTCTCTCAAAGATGGAATGCCTTAGATAGGGATACCTCTTGATGTTGGGATATCTCATGACATCGACATGGTGATTACTAATATCATTGAAGCTACATAACCATTTCCATCACAAAAAAAGTAGGATACACTACATGAATCGAAGGATGAAGGGTTTATAGAGGTCATGCACATAAAGATCATGATTGTTGAACTACCACCTAATATCAAGAAATCCAAGGTGTAGGTACAAAAAGTGAATTGTGAGAAGATATTGGAAGTGAAACCACCAAATCCAACCCATACTTCATCTCGATTTAAATCTAAAATAATTTTGGATATTAACAAAGTCATACTAGACTTTTGATGAACTTGCACAATTATATATATATATATATATATATATATATATATATATTTGCAGTACTCTGCTTGATTATGATGAAGGTATTTGATATTTACAATGTTTTACTCATTACATATGTAGTATTTCTCTATTATATTTAAAGCATTTCATATACTTACATTTGTAGTATTTTAAATGTTATATCCGAAACAATTCATCTATTTGTAGTGATTTATTTCATATGTTTACAACACTACCTTTGTGAACAATTACAGTGTTTTATTTCATTGCAAAATTATTTCTATTATTTTACTTGTTATACTATAAATTTTAAACCTGTATGCATGAGGACATGCATCCCCTTCAGTTTGGGGGAATGATGAGTGCTAAAATCATGTATATTTTATGCAAGTTTAATCTATATTTTATTTGCAAATATATGTAAATAAATATGATTTGATGATTATTACATCTTATTTGTATGATTTATGAGAGAATTTGATTTATAATATTAAATTTATTTATACTTGTATTTTACACAAATCGTGCAAATTTTCTATATGTTTTTGATAGATTAACATTGCAAGAGTTTTATAGGAAATATCACAACAGAGCACAGACCAAATTTCAAGTGTGGATGAACCAGTCATGTGAAGGTACGTTGAGAAGCCACATTGAAGAGCATTAAAGGTGCTATAGAAAACACCTACAGAAAGGTATTACAGAAAACACCTATAGAAGGGTGTTACAAAAAGTACATACTAAAAAGGTCTACAAAAATAACATTGATTGAATAAGTGGTCTAACATGTTGGCATTCCATGTCTAGTGACAACATTGTAGCATAACATAGATTATATAGTCAGCATAATTTCTTAATGCGGTGGCATTGTACACATGACCATTTCTTATATGATTTGTTATTAAGAAGTTGTAAAGTTATTAGATTTTTAAGTTGCTTAGATATGGACATAAACTTGATTTATCTCTTTCTGCAAGAAGAGGACAAATAATTGTACTATCGTGTCATCAAACTATTTAAGTTTAGGTCTTTTGATTATGTTAGTTTGGAAGTTTACTAGTTGGATAGTTTCAATTGTAATAATTTGTAGGGTAGTTGTTAACGTGTCTTAATTATAGCATATATTTGTTATGAAAGATTAGAATTCAAATATTTGAGCATTTGAACTATAACAGATGGCATAAGATAATTTTATTGTAATATGTCCAAGTGACATTATAAAATACAATGTAGAGACCTTTAAAAAGGTCTATAATCTTCTAGCTAATGGTCTATTGTATATAGTTTTACAAGTTGCTCTTATGAAGGCTTGATGTTCGAAGAAGTATATCCGCATAGTATGTATGCATGAAGAATTAGAATTCATCAGTAAAGCAATATTTTCTTTCATGATTCCAGCAATGGTATTCTATATCTTCACATAATTTATTTATCTTTGTAAACTTTAATTTTATTTTTCCTGTGCAATGAATTAAATAGTATTAGGTTAGTAGAATGAAATTTTAGTTACTGAAGTAAATTAGAATAGAGTAGAAGATAATTACACTGTCTTCTAGGAGGTAGGTCCCACTCTGAATAGTCAATCCCTTGCTCTCTATCTCCTAAAATAGAGTAGAATTAGTTAGTAAGTAGAATTAGCCTTAGACTATAAGAAAAATTAAATTGCATCATTTTAAATAAAAATAAATCAATAGTTAAATCATAAATATATTATTAGATTGCATGTGGATCCAAAACACATAGAATTAGTCTACATCATAATTGCACTTTTAATATTCCATTTTATTTCCTATAATTTTTATTTTCAGGAATCAAAACTAAGAAAACATAATCGAGTCAAAGATTAATGATTATGGAATAATCTATACTAGATTTACTATTTTTAATTCATTTAACCTGGATCGACAATTTAATGTATGAGATACAACTTGAAAAGTGGGTGGAAAAAATGGATGACAACCATGAGGTGACTAAAAAAATATGGATAGAAAGAGATCAAATATGAAATGAAATTGTAAAAGGGATGAATTTAGGGGTTAGTTACAAAATTTGGATTCATGGCTTGTTGAAATTTCTTGGCCAACAGCCTAGGATGATTGTGTAGCACTTAGGAAACCACCTAGGGCATTTGCATGGTGCCCTAGTGACTACCTAGGGTGGTTGCTTTGCACATTGGTGACTTCCAAACGTAGTTGGTGACCTATTTGGATTGTTACCAACACAAAGCTATAAATAGATCTTGTGGGGCTCATTTTGCAATTAGGATAGGTGGTAGAGAAGGAGGAGAAAGAAGAAGAAAAATTTGGAGGACAATATGGTAAGAGAGAGCACAACAATGAGATTTGAAGGGTGTGCAAAGTCGATAAATACCATGGTCCTTTGTTTTGGTTGCTTTTTTTATTGTTTTGCATTGTTTTTTATTTTTTGAATTTGTAAATTCCCAAGAGTGGGAAAATTAGTTTTTTGGAATTTAGAAATTAGAAATTGTGGTTTAAATTGTGAAATGGTAACATGATGGGATGAGTGAGAAATTTTTTAATACTAAATTTGAAATTTTTTATGATTTTATTGTATATGCATGAGATATAAAATGTGTGCTAATGATATTGTGGTGGTAGTAGTTGAAATTATTATAGCCACAACACAAATTTGGTACTATATTTCCAAGCATTAGGGACAAGTTAAACAAGGATGATTGTGTGTGGTTGAAGGTAATAGGCTTGAGATAAGTGGCACAAATTGAGCCCATACATTCATATCAGTGGTACCTATTAATACTAGTAGAGTGATGGGACCCTGATAGGGGGATATTCCATATTCCTATAGGGTAGATAGCAGTGACACTTGAGAATGTGTACCATATTTTTTGGCTCCTAGTCGAGGGTATTCCTATCTGCATAGTCATAGATAAGGAAGAGGTGATATCCCAAATATATGGTGATGATTGTAGATCAATTAACATAGGCAATGGTAGGGTACTGTATTTGGTGGAGTACCTTTAGGAGAGACTATCACAATGATAGCTAGTATTGATGTTCCTCATATCCAATGTCATACTACTAGATTTGAGTGGTGCATGATTTCCATGGAATCTATTGGTATTGGTTATGGAGTTGATCAAGATGCCAATAGTATATGCCTAGGCACCATCATTACTGACATAAATTTACATGGATTTGTGTGAAGTACACCAACAAAAGAGGATATATTTGTGTTGTAGTGTGTTGTTGCAGGTTGGGGGGTGGAAGCAATTTAGGATATGTTGGCCAATGAGGCTACCATGAGAGGTGGGTGTAGATATAGTAGTGGGGTATCCCTATGTGTTGATATGGTAACATGATAGGGAAGCACCATGATTTTGACCATGAAAGAAGGGTGGGGAATACTATCGATAATTATGGGTAGACCTTAGGGCATAAGATGTGATATGGAGGCTATGGAGGGGAGGTCCAACATGGGAAAAGGATGGTATGCACTTGAGTTAAGTGTGAAGAGCTAGATGGGTGACCGTCTAGCATGAAATGGAGCATGATCTCTTCAAGTTATCTTGAGTGCTATGATAGTTTGGGTTGAGACATGGGATTCCTAACCCACCTATCATCTATAATATGTGCAATGATGATATCACCTTAGAGTTTCCATAGGTGGAGCTACTAGGGTATGAGTGAGATAAGGAAATAAAGGTGGTAGATGAGTATGATGATGGTAAGATCCTTAAGTTTGATTCTTGGTGTATGACATAACACTAGGAGCCTATAAGGATGATACAAAAATAGGAGCCTAGAAGGGTGATAGAGAGGGTATGAGTTGAGGATGTAGTAGGGGGTGATGGGGGAATGAGGAACCACTACTATGATGATGATAGGTGGATAGTGAGGTAGGCCCATCAAGGTAAATGAAGGAGGACACATTAAAGGTAATGTAGGAGGAGGAGGTAACATTGCTTTGGGTAGAGTGGGACAACCTATAAGAATATTAAAATAGAGAAATGAGGAGACTTGGAGAGGTGGAGCAACAATGATATTTTTTGGTGGTTGGGAGGGAGGGGTGGTTATGATAGAGAGAAGAGGTGATGGGAGATATGGATAGGCTGGTGTATATACTAGCATAGCTTCAATATGATAAGTTAGCAATGGTGATAGATTAGGACAATCTATGCGAGTAGATGGATATAATTATGATTGAGAGGGAGGCTGTATGCTAATAGCTAGATGATTCTATGGTGGAGAGAGAGAAACTAGGTGATAGCTAATATGGAGAAGCTATTTAGGTGGCTAGAGTAGACTAGGGAGGCAACCACTATAGAGGCACTATAGATGGAGTTAGCTAGAGCATGAGTGGAGGTAATGATGGACCAGGATAGAGTGGTAAGAGTGATGTCATAGAGACAACTAGAGTTGGTGAGAGGGTGATGGATATAGAGGATATCCTAATTAGGGAGGGATTTGAGCTCCCTCCTCAATCAACACAATCAGGATCCTAGTGGATCCTATCAAGTGGACCCTTAGTCATCATGGTGAGGCTATGATTAAGAGAACCATCCATGTCACAAGCTTTAGTTGCTAGATCTTCTCAAGGATATGAGCAATAGGGACAATGAAGTAGCAATGGATAGGCTTAGGGATCAAGGTGAGAGGGTTGTGGGGAGATTGTTGGACATTTTGAGGAATGTTAGTTGTCATTGATGTTAAAATATTCTAAGAAGAATTGCATTTTTATTGGTTCCAAAAGAGCTTCATGGGAAGAATGATCAAAGGTTTTTATGAAAATCATGGTGGGCAAAAATAAAAGGTTTTTATTAAAAACCTAGATGGTTTTTTATTTGGTTTAAAAATACCAAAGATTAATTATTTATTTAATTTATAATATTTAAGTTCCAAAGAGAATTTAAATTATTATAATAAATAATAATTAAATTTAACTCAAATATTCAAAATTTGAATTTCTAATGTGACGACGTGTGAGAAATTTCCTTCATTCATGTATAAAATGTGGATCATTTCACTTTAGAAAGTACCAAGCATATTTTTTATTTAATGCTCCTGAATCCCCAATGAAAGGTATATCCGATATTCATGTGATTAAAGAGTTTTGGCTAGTGGACGACGTGTGGTGTTCGAAGGAGGTCAATGTGTGTGAAGAAGAGCATAAGGTGAAGGAAGATCCACTTACTTCACATGGGCATTGCTAGCCCATGCGATGGACTCCCAAGAACTAAGGTGCTTAGGCTTGTGGAGATGACAGTTTGATTCTCATTGAATCCCTTTTAGGGATCAATGAAAAGGTATGCACATTATTTGAGCATTGAGTTTTTTAGAGAAGGTTGTTGAAAATTTAAAATTAATTTTTGGTTTTATTAAATGGTTTTATAAAGTGACGTGGGAGTTATAAGGGATAGATAAAAAGTGTTTTTTCTTGGTAATTATTTTTGGTTAAAAATAATTAGGAGGAATACGAAGTTAATTGCTTTATAAAGCCTTTTAATATATTTAGCTTATTGGAGAGATAAATGCTTTTAAGTATTTATTATTATTGAAGATGTCTTCTTGCCATTAATAAGTGTTGAAAAAGTAATTATTTTGAAATTATTTTTCAGTGGTGGATATTATTTCAACTGGGAGATTATAAGGTGTAATTGGTCATTTATTTCTATCTGTTGATGGATGCTTAATCAATATGGAGTAATAAGATGTATTTGTGAGTTGCTATCTATTTTGTATTGTCACCTAACCTTATTTGAGCTTGTAAAATAAGTATTTGTGGTTATGGTAGATTTATGAGATCCTTTCATCATCAAGAAAAAGGTATGAGCACATTATTCCATAATTGATTTGATTGGTTGGTTTTATGGAAAACAAGTTTGGAGTTAAAAGGATTTGATTAGGTTTTCCTTATTAAGTGTGTTTGAGTTAAAGCTTCAATTTTTTCTGGAATAAGGAGTTGTTATTGAAACCTTATTTTATAAGCATTGTTGTTGAAGTGAGTTATTGAACAAGGAACTTGAACTAGGGTTTGGAAAGAACATGAGAATCATTGTTATGTGATATTGGTTGATAAGTATTGTTGGAAAAATTTTGAGTGAGTGTTCATATGCTTGGACTAGGGTTTGTAAGCAAGGATTATTTCATTGAGTGATTGATTGAGTAGATTTGGGTGAGCCTAGTCAAGTGGATGCGTTAAGTGATTGTTCAAGTTCCATAAAATAAACTATTCTATATTCTGAATTGGATTGAGAAAGTGATTGATTTGAAGTATATTGAGTCTCTAACAATTCTCTATATGTTTCTAAAAGAGTGATTGAAAGTGATTGAGCATCATGATGAGTATAGGGCATATTGAGTCTCTAAAAATTCTCTTTATGTTTCTATGAGATTGGACAAGTTCTAGTATGGACTTTTTGAGTAGATTTAAGGTAAGTCTTTGAGAAGAATTGTGGATAGATTTGGGTAAGCTTTTGTGGAAGCTTACAATATAGATTGAGATCAGATTTGGATAAGTTCTTGAGAGGACTTATTGAGCAGATTGGACAAAGTTCTTGAGAGGACTTATTGAGCAGAGTGGATAAAGTTCTAGAGAGGACTTGTGGATAGATTGGTGTGAGATTTTGTGGAAGCTTACAAGGTAGATTTGAGACAAGTATTTGAGAAGACTTGTGAGCATAGTTGATTGATTAATTTGTTCAAACCTTGAGTTAAGGTTTAGGGAAGATCCAGTCGAGTTGATTTGAGATTAAGTCAAGCTTTGTGTTAAGGCTTGAGGATAGAGATTGAGGATAAATTTTTGCTAGACTAAAGGGCTGTGTTTAGTATAGATTTGAGGATAGATTTTGGTGCAAATTTGAGGATAAATTTATACCAGATCATAGATAGATATTGAGAGCATATTTTTGCTAGACCGAAGGATTGTATTTGGTACAAATTTGAAATAGAGCTGAGTGCAAGATTTGGAGGTGATAGAGTATAGAGGACAAAAATCTCAAGTGGATAGAGATCCATCAGCCAGGGTAGGGAAAACATGTTTCTTCTATGGATAGAGTTCCATTTGCTAAGGGTAGTGGAGGTAGAGCTCTTCTAGATCACCAGCTAGAGTAGAGATTAGGATATTGGTGTCTCCTATGGATAGAGATCCATGAACTTGATTTAGAGGATTGGTATCTCCTTTGGATAGAGGTCCATAAACATTGTAATAGGGAAAGGATTCCCAAGATATTGATTGAGAAAATTTTAGTGAAATATTTTCTTCGTGGAGTAGCCCACATTGGGTGAACCATGTAAATTGTGGTGTCTCTATTGTGTGTGGTGATTTATGCATTGATTTGATTATTGCTATTGATATTGCTATATATACATTGAATAATATTGATTGGGAAAGTGTTCTTTCCATTACCATAAATCAACATCATTAGAAATGAGTGAGCTAAGGTTTAATGGGTATGACAGGAGTGAGGGTTTGAATTTTTTGGGCAGGAATCTCAGCCAAGGTAGCAAAGGTAGAGCAGGTATGGAAGGGACGGGTAGGAACCTCAAGCATGTATCAAGTGAGTATCCAGAGGAAGGTGATCATGTTGTGGTAGATTTGGAGGTAGGCATCATGCGGGGGCCCAACCCTCTCTTAGAAAGACCCCGATAAAAAAGATACAAAGGATAATGCAGGGCCCAAGAAGTGGTTGTCTTTTTCTAAGACTCTTAGAGGAAAAAGAAAGGAGGTTCTCTCTCTTCTGCCCCTAGTAATAGTAAATAATAAAATTTTGGCCTCGACAAGTTCCATGAGCCCTTTTATTTCAATGAAAGAATTCTCCCTGGTAGGCAATTTTTTGGGAGGTAGTCCAAACATGGAGACTATCAGGCTTGGGTGATGGGTAAATTGTGACCAATAGGTAGCTTGGAGTTGGTAGCTCTAACTCAAGGATTATTCATTATCTGTTTTAACAATATGGAGGATGCTAACCACATTTTAATAGGAGGTCCTTGGTTTTTGGGCAAAAGGAGCCTTTTTCTCAGACGATGGGGTGAATATTTTGACCTTGAAAAGAAAAATATTAACATTGCCCTTATTTGGGTTTGTATCCTGAATATACCTATGTAGTTATTCAATGAATATTGGTTGTAGGGCATAGCCAAAACTATAGGGGACCTGATCTCCATTGACCATGTGACCTTGGCTAGGACAAGGATGACTCATGCATGAATCTGCATAAATGCTAATTTGGATAATGAATTGCCAAGGTTTGTGGAGCTAGAGTATGGAGAATACTATCGAAAATAGCCGATAGAATACAAGAAAATATCGGCATTCTATGCAGAATGCAAAAATCAAGGACATCTATGCAATCAATGCCCTAACCTGACAATGAATAGAGAAAAGCAGAAGCAGGGAATGCTATACAGAGGAAATTTGAGGAGTTTCCCTAGTAGAGATGATTTCAATAAGTCAAACTATGTCTACCAAAAAAAAAAAAAAGAGGGTGCAAGACCCCAACAAGACAAAGGAAAAAAATAGGTTGTTGGCAACCAAAATACTCAGGT
Source organism: Wollemia nobilis (assembly GCA_028583015.1). Taxonomy (NCBI): domain Eukaryota; kingdom Viridiplantae; phylum Streptophyta; class Pinopsida; order Araucariales; family Araucariaceae; genus Wollemia; species Wollemia nobilis. The sequence goes on from JAQPPZ010016610.1 coordinate 3,331,891, forward strand.
AAGTTCCAATCCTCTAGTTTCAAATAAATTTTCAATTCTATACAATATGGGAGTAGGAGGATTATCAAAATACATGGAAGCCCAGAGCCTTTAGGATAACCTTTTTGAATCTCTAGAATCCCCATCCAAGTCAGGATCCTCAAACCCTAATTCTAAAATTATTGTAAGCCCTATGGGAATCACAAATCCAAACCCTAATGCCCAATCTCTAGAATCCCCATCCAAGTCGGGATCCTTAAACCCCAATGCTGAAAATACTTCAAGCCTAGTGGGCATTCCAAAGCCAAATCCTAATGCTGAAGAACATAAGAAGAAAGTTGAGGCATTGGAAAATAAAAAATATCATCTTCCTAACATCATCACTAGGAGCCAGGTGAATCCTACTGAGGGGTCGTCCCGTAGACTAGGGGAATAAATAAAAAAATGAGAATATTTAGATGTAGGGTTGGAGATATGTGAAACTCTTTAGACTGAGGAATATGGTAGTCCGGTTTTGCAATAAATTTCCTCTCCCGAGTTTAGTCCTAAACAAACTAGGAGCACTGTGAAGTCCCCTATAGATTTTGGTAGTGAAAAAAGAAGAGGGAGAATATCAAATGTTGAGCATCAAAAAATTAAAACTGATAATGACATTGCTAATGGAAAATAGAGAACCTTGTTTCAACAGGTTATTCCAAGTTTTGAAGACAACAAATTAGGAAAACCCCATCAAGGGAGAGGGAGAGGAAGAAATTCCAAACAATCTAAATGAAGTTCCTCTCATGGAACGTGAGAGACCTTAATGGCCTACCAAAACATAGGGAAGTTAGTGCAATAAGAATTCAAGTAAATCCAACTATTATCATGTTGCAAGAAACAAAAACTAATGAGATTTAGTCAAAAAAAGTAGCAAAAAAAATCTAGAATCAAGGGGAGATGGTTTGAAAATCATCCGAAGGAGCGTCTAGAGGCCTTATGACTTTGTGGGATCCCTGGATAGTAGAAGGCACCATTATTTAGAAATATGATAGGGTTCTTAGTTTTTTATTTAAGGAAATAAATAGTAACAGGTCGTGGATCCTTTCAAATATTTATGCCCCGACTTTAATTCAAGGGAGAGCTCTACCGTGGGGGTACTTAGGCAATCTAAGTGAAATCTTCCATAATCCCCTAGATTCTGGCTGGGGATTTTAACACTCCTCTTTACCCTTCAGATAAAATGGGTGGAAATGGACCACCTATCAGAAGCATGGATGGTTTCAATGAATTTGTGAACTCCAACATGTTGATGGATGTAAAACTTAGAGGAGTGAATTATACCTAGAGCAATCGGTGGATAGGGTGTCATATCATTTAAAAAAGGCTTGACAGGTTTTTTCTATCAAAGGAGGATACAAATCTATTTGGTGATTCTACCCTGCAAGCCCTTCCTAAAATTGCCTCTGATCATAATCCCATTTTTTGGAGATCCCTAACTCTCTGTCCTTCAAGAAACATTTTATATTTCAATCTATATGGATCAATCATTCCAGTTTCAGAGATAACTTAATTCAGTGGTGGCAAAAACCTATCAAGGGTAGTGTAACTTTTAAAATTTCTGGCAAATTAAAGTTTGTTAATGAAACGCTTCAAAATTGGAATAAAGAGGTATTTGGGAACCTCTTTAAAAATAAAAAATAGGTTGTTGAAATTTTGAAGATAATTGATCAGAGGATTCGACATGGTGATGCTGATGAAACTACTAGGCAAGAGGAACAAAAAAAACTAGCAGAGTTTCATAACATTTTGTCCTGTGAGGAAATCTATTGCAGGAAAAAATCAAGGGCTCTTTGGTTGAAAGGTGGAGATTCAAATTCTAAGTTTTTTCACGTCACCATACTTAGAAATAGAAGCAATAACAATATATATATTTTTTAAAAAGCATATGGTTCTATTACTCAGGACATAACATAAATCAGAAAGGAGGTAATAACTTATTTCAATTCTATCCTTGGTCAGGAATCATAGTGCAATGAGGAGGCCAAATATATTCTCTTGCAATCCATTCCTAGCATAATAAATGAGGATATAAACCTTAAGCTTCTAGCTCCATTTTCTAATGAGGAAATTAAGGAAGCCTTGTTTAGCATGGAGCTAGATAAAGCCTCGGGACCCGATGGCTTTCCCCCTCATTTCTATCAAGCTTTTTGGGACATCGTAAGTGAGGATGTAATTGCTGTTATCAGAGAATTCCAAGTAAGCAATCATATCCCAAAAGGTCTCAACTCTACTTTTATTTCTCTAATTCCTAAGAAGCAAACCCCTAAATCTATGGCTGACTTCAGGCCAATCAGTCTGTGTAATGTTTCTTACAAGATCCTAACTAAAGCCATTGCAAATAGAATGAGATATGTTTTTCCCCACATCTTAGATCCATTCCAGGGAAGCTCTGTCTAGGGCAAGTCAATCTTGGATGGAGTTATCATAGTTCATGAAGCTCTGCACTCTGCTTATAAGACTAATAGGTCTATTTTTTCCCTCAAGCTTGATATGAACAAAGCATTTGACAGGCTAAATTGGGACTTTTTGATTGTTGTCCTCCTTAAGTTTGGTTTTCACCACCAATGGGTTAATTTGATCAAAGAATGCATTTCTAAAGCATGGTTCTTGATTCTGGTTAATGGTACAACTGTTGGTTACTTTCAAAGTCATAGAGGAATTCGGTAAGGGGCCCTATCAGCCCCATGTTATTCATCATTATGGTAGAAGCTTTAGGGATAACCATAAAAAATGCTTGCAGTTCAAGGCTAATATCAAGAATCAAGGCAACATCTCTCGCTAGGGCTATTTATCACCAAAAATTCATCGATGATACCCTTATATTTACTAAGGCATCGGTTTTTGAGGAAAAAATAATTAAATACATCCTACAACTCTACAAGGACGTTGCTGGTCAAAAAGTTAATTTTAGTAAAAGCAAGTTATATTTCTTGAACACCCCCATTCAGATGCAAAGAAGGATTGCAAAAATTTTAGGGTGTGATATAGCAAACCTCCCCTCTTTGTATCTTGGTCTCCCTCTTTCATTGGTTCTCTGAGAGAGCCAATGTGGGATAGGGTTATTTAAAGAATTCAAAAAAAACTTGCTATATGGAAAGGTCATATTCTATCTCAAGCAAGAAATTTGATCCTCACTAAGGCCTCTCTTCAGAGCATTCCAGTCTATTTCTTCTCTGTTTTCAAAGCCCTTGTGAAGGTTTTCTAAAAAATTGAGAAACTACAAAAATAATTTTTATGGACTGGATCAGAGGAGAAAAAAAGGATACAACTTGTAGGATGGACCAAAGTGTGTAGACCCAGGGAAAATGGGGGCTTAGTTTTGAGGAGAATTGCTCATATGAATTTAGCTTTACTAGCTAAGCAGGCATGGCACCTCATTTCTGGTGAAGAAAATGAATGGAAAAATATCATCAAATGAAAGTATCTTCAAAATATGGAATTTCTAAGTGACTCAGTTCCAACCAGAGGTTCTGCTTTTTGGAAAGTAATTCTCAATTGTAATGAAATCATCAAAAAAGGTTTAAGATGGGTTTTAAGCAATGGTGAGAGGATAAATTGCTGGAATGATAGGTGGGCTAAGGACGAACCACTAACACAATATCTTAACTTAGCCCAAATCAGAGATATCATGGAAGAACTCATTGGTAGAAAAGTATTTGATTTATGGTTGAGGACAGAGGCAGAATGAATTGGAAACAAATAAGGATTTAGGGATTTCAAGTGGAATCAAATTATCTTTGTAACATTCTTGGGCAACAGTTTATCCCTATGAGACCCAAGGAAGATCAAGTGACCTGGGCTCCTACGGAAAATGGGCAGTTCACTGTTAAATCAACTTACAAGCTTCTACTTTATGACAAGAATTTTGTCCTCCAAAAGGACTTAGTTTGGATAAAAAATTTAATTCCAAAAATTGTAGTCTTTTCATGTTTGGTTATCCAAGGAAGAATTCTAACAATTGATAATAGGATGCATAAAGGTATTTGTATCACTAATCACTGTTATTTGTGCAACGCTAATTGGAATACCATTTATCACATTTACTTGAGTGCCATTTTTCCTTGACTGTCCTAAGTGGGTTTTTTAGGCCTTCAATATTTCTTGGGTTAAACCAGCCATCGTACTTGATTTTTTCATCCAGTGGCCTTACCCCTTTTCAATCCAAAGACTTAGATATACATGGAAAATTTATATCAATCACTATATTTGGTAGTTGTGGTTAGAAAGGAACCATAAAGTCTTTAATGAGTCTATCCATGATCATCAAAATATCATTACCAGGATCCTATCCTTTGCCAATGAGAATGTGAACTTTAACCCTTTTGATAGTCGTAAACCTCATCTCTAGGAGACCACAATTGGTCAATATTTAAGCTTAACCTTGTTATATGAGTTTGTGCCTAGGGTAGTCATTCCTAGAGCCAATGTTAAGTGGTCCCCACCTCCTACGGGTTGGTTTAAGATTAATTTTTATGGAGTGGCTAAGGACAATCCTGGCAGAGCAGGAACTAGTGACATTGTGTGAGATCATAATGGGAATATGATGCTTGCATTTTTTGAATATTTGGGAACAAGGACAAATAATGAAGTTGAATCTAGAGCTATGTGGAGAGGCCTTCAAATGACTCAAGACTTAGAAGGTAATTTTATCATAGAAGGAGACTCTATGCATGTTATAAATATCCTCAATAATTGGAAAACACCTCCTTGGAGGATTAAAACAATTGTTGAAGAGGCTAGGATCCTTTTCTAGGGAAGAAAAGACAGAAAAACCCACCATGTCTTTTAGGAAGCTAACAAAGTTGTTGATATGCTGGCCAATTTAGGTGTCAATGGTGACGGACTTTTCAAATGGGAACATAGTGTCCTGAGCGAAAGTAGAGGAGCTTATTAAAAAAGAATGCCAAGAATGATAGTCAAATTTACCAATAGGTAAGGCACTGTAAGTTCAAATGCTATGAGTACTCCCGTATATTTTTTAAATGGACTCACAATAAAAATTATCTGATCTGTCAGTCTTGGTGGATGCTGCTTGGAAATACCACAAAGACTAATGGGGACAGTCACATGTCAGATAACATGGCTCCTAGTCATATTAGTAATTTGAGGTTGGTTGATAATCACAGGGCAAGAAATAAATGACAATATAATACTTTGAACCAGAACCACGTGGACCACCAAATAGCCATCGCCATAAATCTAACCAACAGGTTCACTTATCCAAGGCTGATTGGCCAAGACAGGATGTGGTCCCAAAGCATGTCATATACGAAAGAAAGCAATTACCAAAGAATTATTAAGAGTAACTGTCAATACAGAGCTTGTGGGAGTTTTTTTCAGTACTCTACTATGTGTGTCTACAGATTTTTGTTTCTCCACTATTTCAAGGAAGGTATCTGTGTCTATTTATTTTTTTGTAATTATGATGCAAGTGTGTTTTCTTAGGGTATACCCAAAATGTTGTATGGAAAGTTTCTTTTTGATAACAGGCTATGTGCCTTACCGGATGTAATGGATTTGGTGGAATTTATATTATATATATATATATATATATATATATATATATATATATATATATATATATATGATCCTTAGTAAGGATATGTTCATCAACAACCTTGGGATGATTTTTGTAAAAGGTTTTGGTTCAACCTGTAAAACCCGGTATTAATGCTATAGTATCTTATCTACCAAAAAACAATATTGATTGGGAAAGAAAATTAAAAAGTAGTTTTATACTGTTCACCCCCCTCTCAGTATAATCTTGTGTTCTTCAATTGGTATCAGAGTAGGTTCCTTTAGAAGAGTTTAACAGCTTGAATGGAAATCTTACAAGAACACAATGTATTCTAAGAATGGACCTTTAGATAATTTAGTACCAATATTTTATGGAAGTGATTATGTATATTGGATTTTGAGAATGAAGATCTACCTAAAGGCACTTGGCAATGAAGTTTGGGAAGCAATTGAAAATGGATACGTATCACCAGTTGATCCACCTACAAATAAGGAAGGTAAACTTCTACAACATTACAATTCAAAAGTAATGAATGCACTTTTGAGAGGTTTTCATAGAATAGAGTCCATAAAATTTATGCATTGTCAAGAGCAAAAGTAATGTGGGATAAGTTGCAATATATATATGAAGGAGATAAAGGTGTCAAGAAAGCAAAGATACGAAATATCAAAGGACAATTTGAAGAGTTAAGAATTAAGGATGAGAAAAAAATTAGTACTCATCTACTTTGAATTGATGAAGTTTTTAATGCCATGCAAGGACTTGGAATGAAAGTTGATGAATCAGATGTTTGTGATAATGTCTTAAGATCTCTTCTAGAAAGATTCAGTGAAAATATTTCTGATATAGAAGAGTCAAAGGATGATTATTCTTTAACAAGAGATATGTTTCTTGGTATTATTATAGCTTTTGAGTTAAGAATAAAATAACCTATTCCTCAGAAGGAATCAACCTTCAAATCAATCAAGAATACAAAGGGTAAGAAGTCAAAATCAAGCAATGAGTCATCCAGTGATGAAAAAGCTAATTATGATAGAAGGGATAAGGATTCTAGAATATCTAGAGATATAAAATTTGTTAAATTTTTTAATTGTGGAAAGTATGTTCATTATGCAATAGATTGTTAAGAAGCTAATAATAATAATGGTGAAGAGAAACAGGATCATAGAAATAGGGAATCAAAAAGATACAGGTACCAAAATAAAAACAAAGATGGACAAAGTAGACAAGGAAAGAAGTTCTTTCAAAGACAAAAGAGGAGCTACTATGCGGATAATGCAAGTAAGTATTCAAGTGATAGTGATGCTAGTTTTTTAGACAATAATAGAGATGAAGTCCTATTTATGATTGAATAAAAAGAACAAGTTAAGAAAAGGACTCTAAAAATTCTCAAGTGTTTTAGATGTGGTAACTTTGGACATCTTGAATATAGTTGTACAATAAATGGTTTTAGTTTTAGTGATGATGAATATGAAGATACACTTGAAGGACCAGAAGAGAATATTCTAATGGTTCTAGAAGAAGGAGAAGGTGATCCTATAGAAGAAAAGTCAAAAGAAAATTAATATGTGGATAAAGGTAAACAAATAGAGGAATATTCAGATAAATATGGATATGATCTCAAGGGAGAACTTATATATGCCCTTGACACAGTGAAGAAGGTAAGACAAAAAAACTCTAAACTTGAAATTCAGTTTCAAGAATGTGATGAAGAGAGAAGGATGCTTATAAAAGATCTAGAAAAATCAAAGGCTAAGAAAAATATGTTCAAGGATAAGTTAGAAGCAAAAGTCTTAGAATGTGAAAAGTTAGTACAAGAAGTAGCCCTACTAAGGGAATATTTGGAAGAATCCAAATTCAAGCTAAAAGGATTCAAAAATAGATCAAATAATTTAGATAAGTTCATCAAGATACAAAGGCCTACATCAAGCAAAATAGGTCTTGTATTTGAAAATGAACAAAAGAAATAGGAAGGAAAGTCAACCTCAAGTTTTGGAGGAGAAAAAAATTAGATGAAGACACTTCAGAAGAAGACAATTTAAAATAAAGTGAGACATCTAAGGATGAGTTGGATAACAAAAAATTCAACAAGAACAAGAAAAATGCACAAAGAAGATACATATGGAACAACAATCAGAATAGTTCAAGAGAGACTAAGAGATCAATGAGGTCAAGACAAGGAAACTTCAATGGAAGATGTTTTTCATGTCACATGTTTGGGTACATGGCTTCACAGTGTAGGACACATGAAAGACAGGAATATGGGAACATACAATGTTTCAATGGGTATTGCTACTCATGTAATCGGTTTTTTCACAAGGCAATGAATTTTAGGGTTCATGATAGAAGAGGATATGGCTTCCCTAGGAGAAATCCTAAGACATTTGCACCTGCAGGGAATAATAACATTAAGTGTTATAAGTGCAATAATGATGGTCATACAAAAAAGTGGTGTAAATCAAACATTCCATAATCAAGTATGAAAAGGAACAGAAATAGGAACAGGTCCAGGAACATGGATATGAACAGGAATAGGAACATGGATATGAACAAGAATAGGAACAAGAATAGAAACAGGAACAGGAATAATAACAATAAAATGGACATGGACAGGAACATGGACACAGAAAGAAATAGTCAGAGGAATCATAAGGATAAAATAAGAAGTAAAAAGGATAAATTTAAAGAACAGTGCTTTCTGGGAGTAGAAATACTCCCATCCTAGAATTGACCACCTCAAGAGGAGGTGGGGAAGGGGCTAAGCTAAGAGGCTCATTCTTAGCCCCGAGCCCCAAAGGTAATCCTTTGCCATTGATGTCAAAGGGGGAGAGATTTGAGTAAGGGGGAGATATTTGGTATTTGAGCAAAGAGGAGATATTTGACAAGAGCATTGAGCCAGGGGGAGCAATGTCCCAGGGAGAGTGGAACCTAGAAAAGGTTAAGTTTCTAGTAAAAATAATTTTGATTACCATAAATGACAAAGGGGGAGATTGTTGGACATTTTGAGGAATGTTAATTGTCATTGATGTCAAAATATTCTAAGAATAATTACATTTTTATTGGTTGCAAAATAGCTTCATGGGAAGCATGATCAAAGGTTTTTATGAAAATCATGGTGGGAAAAAATAAAAGGTTTTTATTAAAAATCTTGGTGGCTTTTTATTTGGTTTAAAAATACCAAATATTAATTATTTAATTAATTTATAATATTTAAGTTCCAAAGAGAATTTAAATTATTATAAATAAATAATAATTAAAGTTAATTCGAATATTCAAAATTTGAATTTCTAATGCACCGATGTGTGAGAAATTTCCTTCATTCATGTATAAAAGGTGGATCATTTAACCTTAGAAAGTACCAAGATTATTTTTTATTTAATGCTCCCGAATACCCTGTGAAAGGTATCTTCGATATTCGTACGATTAAAGAGTTGTGGCTAGTGGATGGCATGTGGTGTCCGAAGGAGGTCAATGTGTGTGAAGAAGAGCATAAGGTGAAGGAAGCTCCACTTCCTTCACATGGGCATTGCTAGCCCATGTAGTGGACTACCAAGTGCTAAGGCACTTAGGCTTATGGATACGATGATTTTATTCTCGTCGAATTCCTTTCAGGGATCGACGAAAAGGTATGCACATTATTTGAGCGTCGAGCTTTTCGTAGAAGATTGTTGAAAATTTTAATTTAATTTTTGGATTTATTAAATGGTTTTATAAAGTGACGTGGGAGTTATAAGGGATAGATAAAAGGTGTTTTGCTTGGTAATTATTTTTGGTTAAAAATAATTAGGAGGAATAAGGAGTTAATTGTTTTATAAAGCCTTTTAATATATTTAGCTTATTGGAGAGATAAATGCTTTTAAGTGTTGATTATTAATGAAGATGTCTTCTTGCCATCAAGAAGTGTTGAGAAAGTAATTATTTTAAAATTATTTTCTGGTGGTGGATATTATTTCAACTGGGAGATTATAAGGTGTAATTGGTCATTTATTTCTATGTGTTGATGGATGCTTAATCAAGATGGAATAATAAGGTGTATTTGTGAGTTGCTATTTGTTTTGTATTGTCACCTAACCTTCTTTGAGATTGGAAAATAAGTATTTGTGGTTATGGCATATTTATGAGATCCTTTCATCATCAAGAAAAAGGTATGAGCACATTCTTCCATAATTTATTTGATTGGTTGGTTTTCTAAAAAATAAGTTTTGAGTTAAAAGGATTTGATTAGGGATTCCTTATTAAGTGTGTTTGAGTTAATGCTTAAAGGTTTTCTAGAATAAGGAGTTGTTATTGAAACCTTGTTTTATAAGAATTGTTGTTGAAGTGAGTTGTTGAATAAAGAACTTGAACTAGGGTTTGGAAAGAACATGAGTATCATTGTTTATGTGATATTGGTTGATAAGTATTGTTGGAAAAATTTTGAGTGAGTGTTCATATGCTTGGACTAGAGTTTGTAAGCAAGTATTATTTCATTGAGTGATTGATTGAGTAGATTTGGGTGAGCCTAGACAAGTGGATGTGTGAAGTGATTGTTCAAGTTCCATAAAACAAACTATTCTATATTCTAAATTGAATTGAGAAAGTGATTGAGTTGAAGCATATTGAGTCTCTAAAAATTCTTTATATATTTCTAAAAGAGTGATTGAAAGTGATAGAGAATTGTGATGAGTATAGGGTATATTGAGTCTCTAACAATTCTCTTTATGTTTCTATGAGATTGAACAAGTTCTAGTGTGCACTTGTTGAGAATATTTGAGTCAATTCTTTGAGAAGACTTGTGGATATATTTGGGTAAGATTTTGTGGAAGCTTACAATATAGATTGAGAGAATATTTGGATAAGTTCTTGAGAGGACTTACTAAGAAGAGTGGAAAAAGTTCTTGAGAGGACTTATTGAGTAGAGTGGACAAAGTTATAGAGATGACTTGTGGATAGATTGGTGTGAGCGGAATCTTACAAGGCAAATTTAAGATAAGTCTTTGAGAAGACTTGTGAGCATAGTTGATTGATTGATTTTTTCAAATATTGAGTTAAGGTTTAGGGCATATCCAACCAAGTTGATTTGATATTAAGTCAATATTTGTGTTAAGTTTTGAGGATAGATATTTAGGATAGATTTGTGCTATACCTAAAGACTATGTTTAGTATATATTTGAGGATGGATTTTGGTGTAGATTTGAGGAAATATTTGTATCAGATCAGAGACAGATATTGAGAGCAGATTTGTGCTAGATTGAAGGACTATGTTTGGTACAAATTTGAAACAGAGCTGAGTGCAAGCTTTGGAGGTGATAGAGTATAGATGAAAACAGTATTTAGTGGATAGAGATCCATTAGCCAAGATAGAGAATATATGCGTCTTTTATGGATAAAGTACCATTTTCTAAGGGCAGTGGAGGTAGAGGTCTTCTAGAAGATCCCAAACCAAAACAGAGATTAAGAGTTTGGTGTCTCCTATGAATAGATATCCATGAACTTGATTTAGGGAATTGGTATCTCCTTTGGACAAAGATCCATAAACATTGTAATAGGGAAAGGATTCCCAAGAGATTGATTAAGAAAATTTTAGTGAAATATTTTCTTCGTGGAGTAGCCCACATTGGGTGAACTATTTAAATTATGGTGTCTATATTGTATGTGGTGATTTGTGCATTACGTTGATTACTGCTATTGATATTGCTATCTTTGCATTGCATAATATTTATTGGGAAATAAAAGTAAAAAGTGGTCTTATATTGTTCACCCCCCCTCTCAGTATAAGCTTGTGTTCTTCAGAGATGAGTGGAACGAAGTAGTGAGGATCTATATAGTGATGATGTGACTATAGTTTTGTAGGATGATAGGCCATGATGATGTAGCCTTCAAGCCTAACATTATTATTATGTACGGTATTTGTGTGAGATGATATATATATATATTACTGAAAATAATGTGGATTATGTGATGTGTGATTAATGTATGATGTTTTATGATGATTTATGTATGAATATAATGAATGTAATGAGATGCATGTGATGATATTAAAAATAGATGATGCAAATTATGAAATGAGAAATATGACTAATATGATATGTAATGGTTATGCAATGATGAAAGTAACAATATGGATATATATATATATATATGCATGTTTGATTATCATTCAAGAAGATTTAATGATGCATCACTATTCATGAATAGACTAATTAATCAAGGGTATCAACATAATGGTACTAACATAACTACATAATAGAATGGATGGAATGTGACACTGTAGATATAGGAAATGCATAAACTATAATAATGAAGGTAACATGACTTGTCATTTTTCCTATCCTAGAAAGGAAGGATCGACAAGTGCTTTCAGGAATCTCAAAGACCCTAGTGACATCGATCAAACTCATCTACTAACCAAATAAGTGCTTAAAGAAACTGAGACTAACCAAGGGATTCAAGTTGCTCAAAGACCAATATGTGTGCAATGATGTTCTTTTATGATTTTGAGTGAGGTAGGATTGACTAATTGTGAGTCAAGCCATTATAAGCTAGCTAATTCATGAGTGGACATAAGTCTATATAAAATAAGATCACTAATATGATAGTCATGTCGTCACATGAGGGTATACTTCACTACTAGTCAAGCATCTATAGCCTCAATGGAAATAGCCACACAATATTTTAATGTTACTCCACTATTAGCTAGGCATATATAGCCCTAGTGGGGATGTCTAAAATTCCCTAGGATCCATGATAATTGATACAATTGATGATGATGCCTCTTTTCTTTTTATTTTTTTGCTTATCCATTTTTTTTGTACAACAGATCCTTAGGGTTAGATTATGGCATGATAGGATGAACAAGGAAAATCGTTCACTTTATGTCTACATGGACATTTGGTTTCATATTTCCTAGAATCAAAATATAATTAATATATGAGATGTGTGTATGGTATAAGAGAAAACTTGAGGTAACCAGGAAGTCTTGTAGCACTCAAGGGATAAATAAATTTCAATAAAGGTTGACTAAGACACTAGGTATGGTAAAACGACCAAAATAACCCAAATGATCCAAAGCTAAGAGTGGAAATAGACAAAGCATGACAAACTATGAATGTGGAAATAGTGGATATTGTAGAAAAGTGCATGTAAAGAGGTTAGACAACTATGACTATGAAGATACCCTTGATTAATACAACCAAAATCCTTTGTGATGACACATGTCAAACTTAACCAAACGATGACCAAGGTAGCATTGAATAAAATTAAAATGAGAACACAAAACAAAGCATGAAAAAGTAATGAGGTAGGGATGGAGTGAAAAATGATAGAAAATGAAGGAGAAATAGAAGAAGAGGAAATAAGAAGAAATAAGAAAGAGGAGAGATAAGGAAGAGAGGAAGGAGAGAAACACATTGCTAGTATGTAGCCACTCAAAGTGTGGCTATACAACTAGGAATGATGTGCAAGGAAGTAGAGAAAACAAGAAAAATAAGGAAAAGATGGAGGAAAAGTTAGAAAATTGGAAAGTTAAGAGTGCATGTGACATGAGCTTGTGGTTTTTTTATTTTTATTTATTAGATTTTTTTTTTTTCTAAATTTATAATTAATTTTGTACAAGAAAATAGAGTGGAATATGAGCTAGGCATTTAATGTGTGCAAATAAAGGATATTTATGGGATCATGTTCATTAAATCCCTTGAGAATCATAAGTTTATAGGCCCCTAAACCAAATGTTTGTGTTACTATGAATGGACCAAGAAAGTTAGCAATAAAATTATCATATAAATTAGGTGGAAGGTTTGAGTTTTACTAATTTTCTTTGAGTATGGGGTCACCAAATTGGAATTCCCATGGATGGATTTTGTTATCATAGGTTCTTTTGACTTTCTATTGATAAATGTGTATATTCTCAAGAGCATTGATTCAATGTTCATCAAGGAGAGTGAGTTGATAGAGCCTTTATTGGTGGGTTGTGTCTTCATCCATGAATTCTTATAAGGATATGTGTAGGATTGGGACCTTGAGTTCAAGAGGCATGATGTCTTCAACACCATAGACTAGTGAGAATGGTGTTGTCCATGTTTACATGTGGATGCTTGTGTGATAAACCTAAAGTGCCAAAGGGAGTTTAAGGTGCTAATATTTATGATTTTATTGTACCATTTTCTTAAGAATGGCACAAATAGTCTTATTAGTAGCTTCAGCTTATCCATTGCTCTAAGGGTAATAGGGTGTTAATAAGCTATTTTGGATATGATACTTGTTGCACAATTATGGAACATACTTTTTTTTAATGGGGGACCATTATCGGATATGATTTTTTAAGGAATACATAAATGATAAATGATATGCTAGAGTATAAAATCTATAAGTCGAGGTCATATCATACTGATGAGAGGGATAACCTTAACCATAATGTTAAAGTACTCTATATCTATGATAATGAATGTATGTTATCTTGAGGATGGATGGGATATTTTCTCAACAAGATCTAGGTCCCATTGTGAAAATGGCAACAAGGGTTGAATGGATTGCAATGCTTGTGATTGAGCATGGGTCAAACTGGCATGATGTTGACATTTTGAATATTTTTAACATATGTGCAATAGTCATATCCCATGGTGGGCCAATAATAATCCATGCATAGAATACACTTTGCAATGTCCATCCCACTAAAATGACCACCACATGTACCATCATGGGCTTGGTATATCACCCAAATTGTCTCTTGTGGTTGGAGACAATAGAGAAGAACACCATCATAGCCATGATGATAAAGCACATCCCCTAAGAGAGTGTACCGTGTCAAATTTTTTTTGAAAGTGAATTTTATTATTGATGGTAAATCTAAAGGAAGGATACCAAGTTTGAGGAAATACTTGATTTGAGAAAATACATCATGGTAAGGCTTGATCTAAATTTTATGATTAGAATATTTTTAGGTGATAGCCAATTGGAAAAGCATCGTAACTAGAATGTGAGTGATTATATCAATGGTATTTTATAGAATGAGGGACCCGAGAGAGGCCATAGTATATACAAAATTTTTAGATAACCTTGGAAAAGCTTCAATGTTTTACCAATAAAATTTGGTTAGCAACTTGTCGATAATTTGCTTATAAGACTTTAAGACTAGGCATTTGCACTAGTAAACCCCCTTAAATTTATTAACAATAAGTAAAGAGTCACCTATAATTTGGATATATTTGATGCACATGGAAACAAAAATTTGGAGTCCTAGAATCAATGCCTTGTATTATGTGTTATTATTAGTGCATAGGATGTTGATCTTAAACAAAAAATAAGTATGGAAACCTCTTGAGGCATGAAGAACATAATTATAGCACCTCCCCCTTGTTCATACTTAGACCCATAAAAGTGTTGGAATATATTACATTATTTGGTACATGCTAATGTACCACCTTGGGTCCATTTTTAGATTAGGAGTTTATCTTAGATTAGGATTTGAGTATTTGATTTATGCAATGTAATAATTGCATAAGTGTTAGAATGTTCAAAGTACTTGATAATGTAAATGTGCCTGTAGTCCACATGTACATCATAGGAATATGAAGATTCATATATAGGTGAAAGGAAAAGAAATATATCTCCTATATAGACCTTTGGTAGATGTATGAGAGTAATAGAGGTAATAGAAGTAAGATAAGGAATATATGGTATAGAGAGGATTGAGTAGAATAGTATTAGATACAATTTTGAACATGTATGATGCATGTAGCATTTGAGATCTCCATATTTTGTATGAAGTTCCTATTTTTTTGAGCTTTCATTAATGGTTATTTCATGAGTATTTTTAGAAGTTTTTCATGCTATTTGCTTATTTAGAATATTTTCATTATCATAGATATAATATTGCTTGCTTATTTTAATTCTTGTGGTTGCATTTCCTTTAATATATAATATCAAAAGCTAATAGTGGTATCAAAGCACAAGGTATATTGATAGGAAATAGAGAGAGCCACAAGAGAGATTGAGAGGAGATAGTAAATATCATTTTCAAAATTATTGAAATTGCATGTTGGATAGTCTTTCCATAGAGTTTTAAAAAAAATCATGAAGGCTAGAACTCATCATTGAGTCCACTAGATTAAAAAATCAACTAGTGAAGTTCATTTTCTTTAGAAATTTCTATTAGCATTTTCTAATATTTTGTTGTAGAGAACATTTGATTCAAAGAAATTTGAGAAGCTTCTTACAATAGATAGGAAGAATATCTTCTTTGGAATTGATACAACACTTGAAGCAACAATATTGAAAATTAAATAATTTGGAGGTCTAAGGAAAATATCCCATTGTAGGATTTGTAGATTGAAGAAAAATATTGAGGAGACTCATGAAAGAGATATCCCCATAGAAGATTGAATATTGAGAAGAGAGAAAGATACCAAAGGAACCTACTAAATATTTAATATTGAGGATACTCAAGAAAGATATATCCATTGAATATTTAAGAGAATACCCAAAGTAGGTCCCATTGAAGAACTTTTAGATTTGGAATATTGAAGATAGAGAAGGATGAGAAAATATCCTATTGTAGTTTTGAGGAGCTATAAAATTTGGAAGCCCAAGAGAATAAGGCCTCAAGTAAAATTGAAAGGAGAAAGAAGGAGAAGGTTAGGAAAGCCTCATTGAATAATTTTAAGAAGGCCATTGAAGGAGATTTGAAGAGAGCTCAAGGGAGAATATTTCTAGCAAGAACAAGTTCCAGATAAAGAGGAATTTGGGATAATTATTACCATCCAAAAACAAGCCCAAAAGGAAGAAGGATTTGGCTAGAAGTTTTTCAAATTTTGGAAGAGATTATTGAACACCTCAAGACATTCAAATTCTTGAGAATAAGGCCAACAAAGAGGCCACATATTTGAGAGGTTTGAATATTATCTTTGAAGGATTTGAAGGCTAATTTGGAAGAAGGAGATTGCTGATTTTTACAACAGAAATTGAAGGGTCATAGGACAAAAAGACAAGAATTTTTAAACAATATTCGGTCAAGGAAAGGTGCTGCAAATTTTAGAAGTTAAATGCAGAATATTAGAAAGCATTGGAAGCTTCAAATTAAAGGATTTCAGGACAACATTTGGGCAGCATTAATAGCTGCAAATTTGTAGAGTTTAAGAAAGCAAGTTGGAGTATAATTGAAGCCACAAAACCACATTCTTGGACAGCATGTTAAAGGAGTTATAAAGCTATGAATTGGAAGAGTTTATGAGCTAATTTGGATAGCAATAAGATCTAAAAAGTAGACAAGTTTAGGGTAGTAAATCATATCAAAATGGAGCTGCAAATTAATCAAACTCAGGGTAGAAAATAGGTAAGTAAAATGACCAAGAAATCCATCACCAAATAGAGACCAAAAGGTATGCAACATTGGTGCAAAAATTTCATTAATTAAAAATTCATATTTAGCTTATTATTAAGTTTTTTAAAAGCACCAAATTTTAATATTTTAAGGTTTCAAAAGGAAAGGTCTCAAGTTTATGTCTTAAATATTGGAGAATATAGTATTGCAAGGGTTTAAAACATACACAAAATAAAAGAGAAGTTAGATATAATACAAGGAAATAGAGAATGTCAACTTATTACTATTTATTTGAAAAACAAGACAATATTGTATAGCAAATATTGGATATACTTGATATTCTCACAATGACACTGAGAGGGGGGGGTGAATTAGTGTAGCTATTAAAATTAAAATATACAAAACTTAATGCTGAAGCAAAGAGAACTTAAAAATAGGTAAAGCAATTTTCACAAGAGAGCACACCACAACACACAATGTAACGAGGTTCACCAATTTGTCTACTCCTCAAAAATGACTGCTTGGACTCCAATCCAAATCCAGCCTTTCCAAAAAACCAATTTTACAAACACTTTACCAACACCCACTGGAAGGAGCACCAACCCCTTATTTTTTTGCTTCAATAGATAGGAGCACCAACCCCTAATGCCAAGCACCAACTTGGACTGCAATTCTAAATTATCTTAATGACATAAAAATGCCTTCGTTGTTTACACAACCCTGACTGGTCTGCAATTAATCAAACTTTACACTCTCTCATGGCTCTGCTTATTTCTCTCTTGGCCCTCTTCTAACCCTCTTTACACAACAATTTCTCACTTACAGCAGCAACCATATTCTTCATGCAGACCTGCTTTTATATCATATTAGTCTATATTTTTAACTTCCATATTTACGCATGCAACCTATAACTATTCCTTTAATATTCTCTTCTGCCACTTGTCAACTGTAACTTCTTCTTTATGTAAATCCTTTTGTATTTATAGAGTGGGAATTTCATTAAACACGTTACATGCAACATATACCTCTACCATGACTGTTCATCTTCTTTTTTGTGCATGCATGCATTTTTTGATTCTATTTATGCGACTGTTCGATTTCTTCTTCTTTGATTGTTCTTAAAATAGCTACATGCTTTTATTTTGTACTTGCTCCTATAACTGTTGCATTGACTCTAGTTAACTCTTCTTATTTTGGCTACATGCTTTTCCTCTACAACTACCCCTTTAACTGTTGTTCTGCTTCAGTTAACAGTCAATGATCGTGCTATTGCGACCTGTCATGAAATCGTGATACTTCTGTCTCTTTATGCTCTTCTTGCCCTTTATTCGTGAAAACTCAACATGTCATGAAATCGTGACATTTTCTGCCTCCTTGTTCACCTCTTGTATTGCACCCGTGAAAACCAGACATGTCACGAAATCGTGACACTTTTTGCTTCCTTGCACTTCTCTGCCTTTCACCCATGAAAACGGAACATGTTGCGAAATCGCGACACTTTTGCTGCCTTGTGCCTTTTTTGTCTTTTGCCCGTGAAAACACATGTTGCAAAATCATGACACATTTGCTACCTTTTGCATTTTCTGTCTTTGGCCCGTGAAAATGGAACATGTCGCGAAATCGCAACACTTTTCCTCCTTGGCGCTTTCTCTTCGAACCTGTCACAAAATCGTGACACTTTTTCTCCTTGGAGATTTCTCTTCGAACCTATTGCAAAATCATGACACTTTCTCTCCTTGGTACTTTCTCTTTGAACCTGTTGTGAAATCATGACACTTTCTCTCCTTGGCGCTTTCTCTTTGATCCTGTCACGAAATCATGACACTTTCTCTCCTTGGCACTTTCTCTTTGAACCTGTCATGAAATCATGACACTTTCCCTCCTTGGTGCTTTCTCTTCGATCCTGTCATGAAATCATGACACTTTCTCTCCTTGGCACTTTCTTTGTGAACCTGTCATGAAATCATGACAGTTTTCTTTGCCTGTGCCTTCTCTCCAAACATGTCATGAAATCGTGATAGTTTTCTTTGCTTGCGCCTTCTTTCCAAACATGTCACGAAATCATGACAGTTTTCTTACTTGCCTTCTTTGCTTCCAACATGTCGCAAAATCATGACAATTTTTCTACTTGCCTTCTTCTCTGACAACATGTCACGAAATCACGATAGTTTTTCAACTTGGCTTCTTTGCCTCCAACATGTCGCAAAATCGTGATAGTTTTGCCAACAATTTCTCTCTCCTCTAATATGTCACGAAATCATGATAAGTTTGACTGCATTTTCTCTCTCCTTCGAGATGTCACAAAATTGCGATAATTTTGACTGCATTTTCTCTCTCCTTGGAGATGTCACGAAATCATGACAATTTTGATAGCATTTTCTCTCTCCTCTGAGATGTCATGAAATCGTGACAGAAAACATGTCGCAATATCGCGACAATTTTCTTACTTGTCTTTTTCTTTGATTTTCTGAATCTGGGCCACTTTTGTCTTCTTGGAAATTCATTGTACATGTTCTGACTGACCTTTGAACTCCTGTCCACTGCATCAACTACATCAACTGATCTATCTATTTGTGTTGACAACAATGACAATACTTTTGCTGCACCTTGCTCAACAATCTCCCCCTTTGGAATTGTTGGCAACACTCATGCAATCTCCTGGAATTCTTCTCCCCATTTGATAATAATACCAAAGGGCTGCTGCAGACTCCCCCTGAGTCTATGCACAACATTCTTAGATACACATTGTTATAGTTAGCAAAAATCATGAATATGAGCAAAACTATAAACATAGGCATAAATGCTCCCCCTGAGAATGTGATCCCAATTGATAGTCGGTTCTTGGGAAATGTGACTACTCCCAACTTACTCCGAAGGTACTCAAAAACTTCCTTTGGCAATAGTTTTGTGAATATATCTGCTACTTGCTCTGTAGTCGAAACAAAATCCAATTTGACCTCACCTTCTGCAACTTTATCCTTCAAGAAGTGATATCGAATTGCAATATGTTTGGTTCGAGAATGCATAATCAGATTCTTTGATATGTTTATAGCACTGGTGTTGTCACATTTAACTGAAATTGGTTCTTTGAAGTGAATACCAAGATATTTCAGGGTTTGTATCATCCATAATATCTGTGTACAACATGTTGTTGCTAAAATGTATTCTACCTCTGCTGTGGATAGAGAGACTGATTCTTGTTTCTTGTTGTGCAATGTTACCAGCCTGTCTCCAAGATAAAATGCTCCTCCACTGGTACTCTTTCTGTCATCAATACATCTTGCCCAATCTGCATCAGAATATGCAATAAGAGTGAAGTCCTTACATTTTGGGTACCATAACCCATACTCCATAGTACCCTTGAGGTACCTAAAAATCCTCTTCATGGCTATCACATGAGTCTCTTTGGGACTAGCCTAAAATATTTCCACCATGCATACTACCTGTAAGATATTTGGTCTAGTAGCTATCAAATACAGCAGACTTCCAATCATAGATCTGTACATGGTTTGATCTACATCTGGAGATTTGTCATCCTTGCTCAACTTGCAACCTGTTGTCATGGGAGTGCTAATAGGTTTACTGTTCTCCATTGTGAACTTTTTCAACATTTCTTTCACATATTTAACTTGAGAAATAAAAATGCCCTTTTCACTTTGATTGACTTGCAGTTCGAGAAAATAAGAAAATTCACCAATCATAGACATCTCAAATTCTTTCTTCATTTTATTTGCTATTTCACTACAGGACTTATCATTCTCGCTGCCAAAAATGATATCATCTACATAAACAACAAGGACAATAAGATGGCCATTCTCTATTTTGACATATAGATTGTTGTCCACCAAACCTTTCTTGAACCCTTGTTGAATCAGATAGTTATCCAGCCTTGCATACCATGCTCTAGGTGCCTGTTTTAAACCATACAAAGCTTTCCTCAACTTGCAAACAAAGTTGGGATTATCACCGAGTTGGAAACCATCTGGCTACTCAATGTAAACCTCTTCTTCTAGTTTTCAATTCAGAAATGTTGATTTTACATCCATTTGATATACCTTGAAATTTTTATAAACTGCTAAAGCTAGAAACATTATGATTGCCTCTAGTCTAGCTACTGGTGCAAAGGTTTCCTCAAAATCAATACCTTCAACCTGTGCATAGCCTTTACAGACCAGTATTGCTTTATTTCTTACAACCTATCCATCTTCGTTCAATTTATTTTGAAAAATCCATTTAGTACCGATTACATTTTTATTTGTCGGCCTTGGTACTAACTCCCAGGTTTTGTTTTTCTCAATCTGATCTAGTTCTTCATTAATTTCTTTCATCCAACTTTCATCTCGTGCTTGCTTCAGCAACACTTTTGGGCTCAATGTTGGATAATAGAGAGTAGTTCTGTATTACTGCTCTTCTAGTCTGAATACCAACTGTTGGGTCCCCAATAATATGTTCTCTGGGATGATTTTTTTGCCAGCTGCTTGTTTTGAATTTCTTGTTTTCTTCTTCTTCTAATTCAATTCTTAAATCATTTGGGTCAATTTTCTAATTCTCTTCTGTTTCCATTTCTTCATCTCCTTCAATGACTTATCTCCTTCAATGACTTCTTCATAAATAGGGTAGTTTTCTTGATAAATTGTTTCTCGATCTCTACCTTCATCAACTTTAACATCTGCACTCTCCATAATTTTCTTTAGCCTCTTGTTGTAACATGTGTAGGCTTTGCTTTTTGTTGAGTAACCAAGAAAAATACCTTCGTTAGCTCTATCTTCAAATTTATCGAGATTATCTTCAGTTCGTTTGATGTAGCACTTGCTCCTAAACACTTTGAAATATCTTGTTGTTGCCTTTCTGTCGAACCACAGCTCATATGATGTTTTGCTTTCATGCGACCTTAGCATACACCCATTTTGGATGTAAACCGTAGTATGGACTGCCTCTTTCCAAAATCTGTCAGCTATTTTGTTCTCAGCCAACATTGTCCATGCCATTTCCTGCACTGTCCTGTTCTTCCTTTCTACAACACCATTCTGCTGAGGTATTCTTGCTGTTGAAAACTGTATTTTGATCCCATATTTTTTATAGTATTCTACAAATTCTTTTGAGATAAATTCTCCTCCTCTATTTGATCTTAGGTATTTAATTCTTTTTCCAGTTTGATTCTCAACCTGTTTTTTAAAAATCTTGAAAATCTCAAAGACATCTGATTTAAGCTTTAAAAATAGTACCCATGTCATCCTTGAGTAATCATCTATGAACAACATAAAGTATTTGTCACCATTTATGCTTTGTGTTCTCATGGGTCCACACAAATCAGTATGTATTAGATCTAAAGGCTTACTGGTGAAGTATTCCTTTGATTTGAATGTGGCTCTAGTTTGCTTCATTTTTTGGCATGAAGCACAGATGCTATTTATTGGTTTGCCAATGGTGGGTATATCTCTTAATGCCCTTTTTGAACTTATTTTTACCAGATTGTCAAAGCTAATATGATCGATCCTCTTGTGCCATAGCCAATTTTCATCTTCCTGTCTAATCAAGCATGCTCCTTCTGAAGTTTCTGAGAGAGTATATAGATTTGTAGAAGTCCTTAATCCAGTAGCTATCAGCTTCCCACTATGTGCTTTTCTGACTTCATAGCCCTGCTTCTTAAATATGACTTCATGACCTCTGTCATAGATTTGACTTACGCTCAGTAAGTTGTGCTTCAAACCAATCACAAATAGAACTTCTTTGGAATTGATCTGTCCATCACTTATCTTGACTAATCCTTTGCCAACTATCTTGGCTCCATCATTATTTCCAATCTTTACAGAGCCCCCTTCATATTTTTGTAATTTTTCAAATTTTTGTTTATCTCCTGTCATGTGACTGGAGCACCCACTATCCAATATCCATGGTGCAGATTTGTTCTGTGCTTTGAAAGTTGTCTGAACAATCAAGGATTCATTTTCTTCCTTGGGTAGCTCCTTTTCTTTCCACTCTGGTTTGGCTACAATTTTGGTTACTTGTTTAGACTTTTCTTTGTCAATAGCCTGTGCATGTTTTTCTGGGAATTTTCTATTTTGGCTTAAACTGTTTGGTTGAGTTCTTCTTCCTTGATATCTGTTTGCTGCATATGTGCTTCTACAGTTTCTTGCAATGTGTCCAAAGTTATGACAGTTATAGCATTTTATTGCATAATCCATCAAGGGTGAAAAGACATTTCTACTGGTGAAAATTCTTTGTCCTATATTATGAATGCAGTCTGAAATATTATAATCGTAAGCATTGCATTTAAAACAATAACCAGAAAAGGAATGATTGAACTTGGGAATTGGTCTTTGCCATTTTGTAGTAGGAGCCATAAATTTTCTTCTCCTTTGATGTGTGACTTTTATGAATCCCTCATTGTCAACACTCTTCTCATGCCTAGCACTGTTGCTTTCTTTTGCCTAATTCATTTTTCCTTGATCAACCTTGATCTTATCTTCTTTCTTTACTTGTTCTACTGTTATGGCCTTTGATCCACTTGACGATTCTCCTTCGACAAAGCCCAAGCCAAATTTGATGCCCATAGTCCTTTGACTATTTATAATCTTTTCAAGCTTTGCAGAACTTCCTTCAAGTTTGTGATAGCAACTTAATTTTTAATTCTTTTCTTCTAACTGCATTCTTAAGACAATAATCTCTTCTTCCAGTTTGCAGCACTCATCTATTTTCATGGTTAATTGAACTTCGAGTTCTTCAAACATTTTCTTAAATTCTTTTGTCTGTACTTTCAAACTGCTTATTATGTCATTCGCATCCTCTAGCTTTCTTGAGACCTTTTTATGCTTTTTCCTTTCTGTATTCAATTATTTAAGTGCAGCAACCAAATATCCTTCCAGATAAACTTCAGCCTCATCCTTACTTTTTGTATCACCTTCCTATTTTTCTTATATTTTTGCTTCTTCAAATGCCATGAACAAAGCTTCACCTGTTTCTTCTTTAGAATCTTCACCTGAGCTATCTTCAGAAGAGCTGACATTCTTGGATATGAAACTTTTCTTTTTGAAATTGCTTTTCCTAAAATTTGGTTTCTTCTTCTAGTCACTTCTTTCTTGGTGTGACCCTTCATCACTTTTGATTTTCTTATTCATTGGACACTTAGCAGCAAAGTGACTGACCCCTCCATAATTGAAACACTTAAACGATAACTTTCCTCTATATTTTACTTTTCCCTTTGTAAGTTTTCGAACAAAGTTGGCTTTCGTTTCATCCGATGTCTCTTCATCCTTATATTCTTGTTCAGCTTTTGTATTCTTGTGTGCTTTAAAAGCAACTTCTTTGTCTATGGGCTTAGTTTGTCCTATTATCATTTCGTATGCAGTCAAAGAACCATGCATCTTGTCCATGCTAAAATTATTTAGATCTTTAGTCTCTTCTATTACAAAAACTTTAGAATTAAATCTTTTGTGAAGAGTTCTAAGTACCTTTTTCACGACAATCGCATCTTCAATTTTTTCGTCGAGTCCTCTGATTGCATTAATGATTCCATTGACTCTCAGCATATAGGCCTCTATGTTCTCATCATCATTCATTTGTAATGCTTTGAACTGAGCTCGATGAGTTTGTAGCTTGGCTTCCTTGATCTTGTTGTCTCCTTCATGGATGCTCTTTAGTTTGTCCCACATGTCTTTTTCTAATTTATAGCTCATGATCCTTATCATTTCACTATCTACTAGCCCACACATTATGGCATTATGTGCTTTGGAGTTATTCTCAAACTTCTTCTTCTCAGCAGTATCTGTTGGAGGAGTAGCGGGTACTATGTATCCACTTTCTATTGACTCCCAAATGTCATATCCTAATGCACTCAGATATGTCTGCATCCTGAGTCTCCAAAATGAGTAATTAGTTCCATTGAACAAAGGAGCTTTGTTTGATGAGAATCCTTCATTACTTGCCATTGTGTTCCTTCCAAGATCACCTTAGCTGATTAAGCTTTGTTCAGGAACCTTGCTTTGATACCAATTGATATTCTCATAATGACACTAAGAGGGGGGGTGAATCAGTGTAGCTATTAAAATTCAAATCTACAACACTTAATGCTGAAGCAAAGAGAACTTAAAAATAGGTAAAGCAATTTTCACAAGAGAGCACACCACAACACACAATGTAACGAGGTTCACCAATTTGGCTACTCCTCAAAAATGACTGCTTGGACTCCAATCCAAATCTAGCCTTTACAAAACACCAATTTTACAAACACTTTACTAGCACCCACTGGAAGGAGCACCAACCCCTTATTTTTTTGCTTCAACAGATAGGAGCACCAACCCCCAATGCCAAGCACCAACTTGGACTGCAATTCTGAATTATCTTAATGACATAAAAATGCCTTCATTGTTTACATGACCCTAAATGGTCTGTAATTAATCAAAATTTGCACTCTCTCATGGCTCTGCTTATTTTTCTCTCGGCCCTCTTCTAACCCTCTTTACATATCAATTTCTCACATACAGCAGCAACCATATTCTTCACGCAGACCTGCTTTTATATCATATTAGTCTCTATTTATAACTTCCATATTTACGCATGCAACTCGTAACTATTCCTTTAATATTCTCTTCTGCCACTTGTCAACTGTAACTTCTTCTTTATGTAACTCCTTTTGTATTTATAGAGTGGGAATTTCGTTAAACACGTTACATGCAACATATACCTCTACCATGACTGTTCATCTTCTTTTCTGTGCATGCATGCATTTTTTGATTCTATTTATGTGACTATTAGATTTCTTCTTCTTTGATTGTTCTTAAAATAGTTACATGCTTTTATTTTGTACTTGCTCTTGTAATTATCGCATTGACTCTAGTTAACTCTTCTTATTTTGGCTGCATGCTTTTCCTCTACAACTGCCCCTTTAACTGTTGTTCTGCTTCAGTTAACAGTTAGTGATCGTGCTATTATGACCTGTCACAAAATTGTGACACTTCTGTCTCTTTATGCTCTGCTCGCCCTTTATCCATGAAAACTCAACATGTCATGAAATCATGACGTTTTTTGCCTCCTTGTTCACCTCTTGTATTGCACCTGTGAAAACCAGACATTTCACGAAATTATGAAACTTTTCGCTTCCTTGCACTTCTCTGCCTTTCGCTCGCAAAAATGGAACATGTCACGAAATCGTGACACTTTCGCTACCTTGTGCCTTTTCTGTATTTGGCCCGTGAAAACACATGTTGTGAAATCATGACACATTCACTACCTTTTGCCTTTTCTGTCTTTGGCCCGTAAAAATAGAACATGTCGTGAAATCGTGACACTTTTCCTCCTTGGCACTTTCTCTTTGAACCTGTCACGAAATTATGACACTTTTTCTCCTTGGATATTTCTCTTCGAACCTGTCACAAAATTGCGACACTTTCTCTCCTTGGTGCTTTCTCTTCGAACCTGTCATGAAATCGTGACACTTTCTCTCCTTGGTGCTTTCTCTTCGATCCTTTCATGAAATTGTGACACTTTCTCTCCTTGGTTCTTTCTCTTCAAACCTGTTGTGAAATCATGACACTTTCTCTCCTTGGCACTTTCTCTTCGATCCTATCATGAAATCATGACACTTTCTCTCCTTGGTGCTTTCTCTGCGAACCTATCACAAAATCACGACAGTTTTCTTTGCCTGTGCCTTCTCTCCAAACATGTCATGAAATCATGACAGTTTTCTTTGCTTGTGCCTTATTTCCAAACATGTCACGAAATCACGACAATTTTCTTACTTGCCTTCTTTGCTTCCAACATGTCATGAAATCACGACAATTTTTCTACTTGCCTTCTTCTCTAACAACATGTCATGAAATCGTGATAGTTTTTCAACTTGGCTTCTTTGCCTCCAACATGTCGTGAAATCACGACAGTTTTGCCAGCATTTTCTCTCTCCGATATATCATGAAATCATGACAAGTTTGACCGCATTTTCTCTCTCCTCCAGGATGTCGCGAAATCACGACAATTTTGACAGCATTTTCTCTCTCCTTTGAGATGTCACAAAATCATGACAATTTTGACAACATTTTCTCTCTCCTCCAAGATGTCGCAAAATCGCGACAGAAAACATGTCACGATATCGCGACAATTTTTTTACTTGTATTTTTCTTTGATTTTTTGAATCTAGGCCACTTATGTCTTCTTGGAAATTCACTGTACATATTCTGACTGACCTCTGAACTCCTGTCCATTGCATCAACTGCATCAAATGATCTATATGTTTGTGTTGACAACAATGACAATACTTTTGCTGCACCTTGCTCAACAATACTAAGATATCCAAAATACAAAGTATTGGCATTATTTAGAAGCTAAGATTCACCACTGGAAATACCACCAAGCATTGAACCAAGAAGGAGACAGTAGAAAAGTAGTCAAATAAAAAAAGGCTACGTAGAAGAAATCATTACCATGTCTTGGTAAAAGAGAAACCATATTTTTCATGAAAGCAAGGATAACAATTGAAAGTACAGGGGGATAAGCATTTGAAAGACACAAGCTTAAGCTATGTATAGTATAAAGTCTTGATGAAGAGGAACCACCGAGAGAAATAGGAGGTGCCATCATATTAAAGTAAAAGCTAGTTGATAAAGACTAGAAGTCAAGCTTCAAAAGGAGACTAAATAGGTTTAAACATTTTGGTGCAATAAAGGTATTTTATCTTAGTCTACAATAGATTCATTTCTAGTTTATAAAAGCACCATATTTTTCATTGCTAAAGTAGCAAAAGAAGAAAAAGAGTTGAGGTTTTTAAAGACACCAAATAGATTTCCAAAACTCCAAGAAGGTAACACCCATGATTATATCAAAACCTATAACAAGAGAAAGAAGACAAATACAAAATTAGGATAGAGATACATCAAGGATAAATGAGGAAGTATTAAGCCAAGAGAAAGAGGTTAAATATTGGATAGAATGATTGTGAAATAGTCACAAACAAAATAAGTGTTGAAGCACCACCAAAGGAGGAGCCACCACCATTGAAGAGGAGCATTTATCAAAGGATAAGAGCCACCACCATTGAAGAGGAGCATTTATCGAAGGAGAAGATCTACCACCATTGAAGAGGAGAATTTATCAAAGGAGAAGAGCCACCATCATATGTTGGAAATAAAGAAGCACTTGGTAGTTTCAAAAGGAATGCAAAACAACTTTCAAAGAGTTGTAAAATAAAGGAATGTTGAGCACTAAGGATAGGTTACATGCAAGACAAAGGAGCCCCCATTTGTCACGTTGGATAGAGAAATCATATGCCACTTGGCACAAAAGAGAAAAGTACCAACAATATTTAATAATGGCTCAAATGAGAACCTATTGATAAATGAAGAAATATATCATCATAAACCTACAATATCCAAATATTGAGGTAACGCTTGCGTCACCTAACAAAGAAGAGCAATATCCAAATATTGAAGTAATACCTATGTCATCTAACAAAGAAGAGCAACATTTAAATATTGAGGTAATACCTGCACCACCTAATAGATAAAAGCAATATCCAAAGGTTACATGGCACATAAGGAAAAGAATATAGCCAAGTATTAATAGCCCAAATATAAAGAGAGCAAGTATATCAAGCATCCAAGGTCATAGAATATCAAAGAGGATAAGGATAATAGTCAAAAGTAGAAGAGTGTGCCATTAAAAAGAGGAGCATTTAATGTAGTGGAAGAATACTACCATGCCTTGAGGACTAAGAAGAAAACAACAACCAAATAGTGTGGAAAATGTAGTCAAAGGAGAAGTCATTCAATACATCGTACCTCACCTCAAAAGAAAGGTAAATTAACATTCAATTATCATTTGCATTCCATCAAGTTTTAGGAGGCATACGATCTATTATTTCTAAGGTTAAGTTTAGTTATTTAATGCATGGAGATATAATGAAAGTACAACCTTAGATAATTTATTGATGGATTAGAAAGGCTATTGAAGTAAGAAGATTATAACTTGAGAGATTTTTAAAAATTACATTATTTGAAATTCAAGTATTGAAAATATTTGTAAATAATTTAATTAGGAGGAATAAGGTTTTCTACATTGAAATTGAAACATTATTTTTGTAAATATCCTATTTTATAAATGTCTAATTAGGGATACATAAGGAGTTCAAAAAAAAATTAAATATATTATAATTTAGAAACTATATCACTAAAAATTGAAAGAAGTAAAACATAGAATTACTTGAAAGTTGGAAAATTATATTTGATACTAGTCTCTTAAGCTATGTATAGCAGAAAATCTTGATGAATAGGAACCACCAAGAGAAAGAGGAGGTGCCATCATATTAAAGCAAAAGCTAGCTGATAAAGACTAGAAGTCAAGCTTCAAAAGGAGACTAAATAGGTCTTAAAATTTTGGTGCAATAAAGGTATTTTATCTTAGTCTACAATAGATTCATTTTTAGTTTATAAAAGCACCATATTTGTCATTGCTAAAGTAGAAAAATAAAGACAAGAGTTGAGGTGATTAAAGACACTAAATAGGTTGTCAAAAATCCAAGGCAATACCCATGATTGGATCAAAACCTATAGCAATAGAAAGAAGACAAATACAAAATTAGGAGAAAGCTACATCAAGGATAAAGGAGGAAGTATTAAGCAAAGCAAAAGAGGCTAAATATTGGATAGACCAATATTGAAACAGTCACCAAGAAAATAAGTATTGAAGCACCACAAAAGGAGGATCCACCACCATTGAAGAGGATCATTTATCAAAGGAGAAGAGCCAACATCATATGTTGGAAATCAAGAAGCACTTGGTAGTTTCAAAAGGAAGGCAAAACAACTTGTAAAGAGTTGGAAAAGAAAGGAATGTTGAGCACTAAGGATAGGTTACATGCAAGAGAAATGAGCCACCACTTGTCATGTTGGCCTTATAAATCATATGCCATTTGGAAAAAAAGAGAAAAGTGCCAACAATATTTAATAATGGCTCAAATGAGCACTTATTGATAAAGGAAGAAATATATCATCATAAACATACAATATCCAAATATTGAGGTAACACTTGTGTCACCTAACAAAGAAGAGCAATATCCAAATATTGAAGTAATACCTATGCCATCTAACAAATAAGAGCAACATCTAAATATTGAGGTAACACTTACACCACCTAACAGAGAAGAGCAATATCCAAAGGTTACATGGCACTCAAGGCAAAATATATAGCTAAGTATTAATAGCCCAAATCTAAAGAGAGCACATATATAAAGCATCCAATGTTAGAGAATATCAAATAAGACAAGGAGATAGTCAAAAGTGGAAGAGTGTGCCATTAAAAAGAGGAGCATTTAATGCACTGGAAGAATAATTCCATGCCTTGAGGACTAAGAATAAAATAACACCCAAATAGCATGGAAATTGTAGTCAAATAATAAGCCATTAAATACGTTGCACCTCACCTCAAAAGAAAGGTAAATTAACACTCAGTTATCATTTGCATTCCATCAAGTTTAAGGAGGCATATGGTCTATTTTTTCTAAGGTTAAGTTTAGTTATTTAATGCATGGAGATATAAGGAAAGTACAACCTTAGATAATTTATTGATGGATTATAAAGGCTAGTGAAGTAAGAAGATTATAACTTGAGATATTTTTGAAAATTGCATTATTTGAAATTCAAGTAGTTAAAATATTTACAAATAATTTAATTGGGAGGAATAAGGTTTTATACATTAAAATTGAAACATTATTTTTACAAATATCCTATTTTATAAATTTCTAATTAGGAATATATAAGGAGTTCAAAACCAAATTAAATATATTATAATTTAGAAAGTATATCACTAAAAATTGAAAGAAACAAAACATAGAATTACTTGAAAGTTGGAAAATTATTTTTGATACTAGTCTTGTGAGCTATGTATAGTAGTAAGTCTTGATTAAGAGGAACCACCAAGAGAAAGATGAGGTGCCATCATATTAAAACAGAAGCTAGTTGATAAATACTAGAAGTCAAGCTTTAAAATGAGACTAAATAGGTCTCAAAATTTTGGTGCAATAAAGGTATTTTATCTTAGTCTATAACGGATTCATTTATATTTTATAAAAAAACCATATTTTTCATTGCTAAGGTAGCAAAAAAAGGACAAGAGTTGAGGTATAAGACACCAAATAGGTTGCCAAAACTCCAAGAAGGCAAAACTGACGATCGGATCACAACCTATAGCAAGATAAAGAAGACATACAAAATTAGGATAAAGCTACATAAAGGATAAAGGAGGAATTATTAAGCCAAAAAAAGGGTAAATATTGGATAGAACAATATTGAAACAGTCACCAAGAAAATAAGTGTTGAATTACCACCAAAGGAGGGGCCACCACCATTGAAGATGAGTATTTATCGAAGGAGAAAAGCCACCACCATACGTTGGAAATAAATAAGCACTTGGTAGTTTCAAAATGAATTCAAAACAACTTTCAAAGAGTTGGAAAAGAAAGGAATGTTGAGCACTAAGGATAGGTTACATTCAAGAGAAAGGAGCCACCACTTATCACGTTGGATAGAGAAATCATATGCCACTTGGAAAAAAAGATAAAATTTCCAACAATATTTAATAATGGATCAAATGAGCACCTATTGAGAAAGGAATAAATATATCATCATAAACCTACAATGTCCAAATATTGAGGAAATGCTTGCATCCCGTAACAAAGAAGATCAATATCCAAAGATTGAAGTAATGCCTATGCCATATAACAAATAAGAGCAACATCTAAAGATTGAAGTAAAACCTGTACAACCTAACAGATAAGAGCAATATACAAAGGTTACATGGCACACAAGGCAAAGGATATAGCCAAGTATTAATAACCTAAATCTAAAGAGAGCACGTATATCAAGCATCCAAGGTCAAATAATATCAAAGAAGATAAGGAGAATAGTTAAAAGTGGAAGAGTGTACCATTAAAAAGAGGAGCATTTAATGCAGTGGAAGAATACTACCATGCCTTGAGGACTAAGAAGAAAACAACACCCAAATAGCATGGAAATTATAGTCAAAGGAGAAGCCATTCAATACGTTGCACCTCAACTAAAAAGAAAGGCAAATTAATATTTAGTTATCATTTGCATTCCATCAAGTTTAAGGAGGCATACGGTCTATTATTTCTAAGGTTAAATTTATTTATTTAATGCATGGAGATATTAGGAAAGTACAACCTTAGATAATTTATTGATGGATTAGAAAGTCTATTGAAGTAAGAATATTATAACTTGAGATATTTTTGAAAATTGTATTATTTGAATTCATGTATTGAAAATATTTGCAAATAATTTAATTAGGAGGAATAAGGTTTTCTACATTGAAATTGAAACATTATCTTTTCAAATATCTTATTTTTTAAATTTCTAATTAGGGAGATATAAGGATTCCGACACAAAATTAAATATATTATAATTTAGAAACTATATCACTAGAAATTGAAAGAAGCAAAACATAGAATTACTTGAAAGTTGGAAAATTATTTTTGATACTAGTATCTGAAGCTATGTATAGCAGCAATTCTTGATGAAGAGAAACCACCAAGAGAAAGAGGAGTGCCATAATATAAATAAAAATCTATTTTATAAATACTAGAAGTCAAGCTTCAAAAGGAGACTAAATAGGTCTCACAATTTTGGTGCAATAAATGTATTTTATCTTAGTCTACAATAGATTCATTTCCAGTTTATAAAAACACCATATTTGTCATTGGTAAAGTAGAAAAATAATGACAATATTTGAGGTGTTCAAAGACACCAAATAGGTTTTCAAAACTCCAATAAGGCAACACCCACAATTGGATCAAAATCTATAGCAAGAGAAAGAAGAAAAATACAAAATTAGGATAGAGCTACATCAAGGATAATGAAGTATTAAGCCAAGTGAAAGAGGTTAAATATTGGATAGAACAATTGTGAAATAGTCACAAACAAAATAAGTGTTGAAGCACCACCAAATTAGGATCCACCACCATTTAAGAGGAGTGTTTATTGAGGGAGAAGAGCCACCACCATACGTTGTAAATCAAGAAGCACTTGGTAGTTCAAAAAGGAAGATAAAACAACTTGTAAAAAGTTGGAAAAGAAAGGAATATTGAGCACTAAGGATAGGTTACATGCAAGATAAAGGAGCCAAAACTTGTCACATTGGATAGAGAAATCATATGCCACTTGGAACAAAAGAGAAAATTTCCAACAGTATTTAATAATACCTCAAATGAGCACCTATTGAGAAAGAAAGAAACATATCATCATAAATCTACAATGTCCAAATATTGAGGTAATGCTTGCATCACCTAACAAATAAGAGCAATATCCAATTATTGAAGTAATGTCTATGGCATCTAACAAAGAAGAGCAACATCTAAATATTGAGGTAACACTTGCACCACCTAATAGAGAAGAGCAATGTAAAAAGGTTACATGACACATAAGGCAAAGGATATATCCAAGTATTAATATCCCAAATCTAAATAGAACACGTATATCAAGCATCCGAGGTCAGAGAATATCAAAGGGGATAAGGAGAATAGTAAAAAGTGGAAGAGTGTGCCATTAAAAAGAGGAGCATTTAATGCAGTGGAAGAATAATTCCATGCCTCGAGGACTAAGAATAACCCAAATAGCGTGGAAATTGTAGTCAAATGATAATCCATTAAATACATTGCACCTCACCTCAAAAGAAAGGTAAATTAACACTCAGTTATCATTTGCATTCCATCAAGTTTAAGGAGGCATATGGTCTATTTTTTCTAAGGTTAAGTTTAGTTATTTAATGCATGGATATATAAGGAAAGTACAACCTTAGATAATTTATTGATGGATTATAAAGGCTAGTGAAGTAAGAAGATTATAACTTGAGATATTTTTGAAAATTGCATTATTTGAAATTCAAGTATTGAAAATATTTGAAAATAATTTAATTAGGAGGAATAAGGTTTTCTACATTGAAATTGAAACATTATTTTTGCAAATATCCTATTTTATAAATTTCTAATTAGGAAGATATAAGGATTTCAACACCAAATTAAATATATTATAATTTAGAAACTATATTACTAAAAATTGAAAGTTGGAAAATTATTTTTGATACTAGTCTCTTATAGAAATTGAAGGGACATAAGAAATCCAACTATAGAATATTTAAAATAAATAACCTTATCAAAAATTGAAGGTGCATCAAAAATTATATTTAGCTTTATATTCACAAATAGGGAGATATAAGGTGGAAAATAGTAGTTGAACAATAGTGAGATAAAAGGATTTCAACTCAAAGAAATGCTAATGAAATCTAAGCACTTTATCAAGACCATAGTACATCCAAAATAATTGGGAGATATAAGGAGTTCTACAAATATTAGAATTTAAAAAAAATCATTGAATTTGATCTATAAACTAGGTAGTGATATAGAGGCATTAATTCTACTTTTATAGCTTTTGTTTCCAAAGGGCCTGTGTGTAAATCTATGGCAAATTTTAGATCCATCAGTCTGTGTAATATTATTTATAAAATCCTAACCAAAGCCATGATAAATAGAGTAAAATAAATTCTTTCCCAAATCATAGATCCTTACCAAGGTAGTTCTATCAAATGAATATCCATAACTGATGGCATCATAACCTTGCATGAAGTCCTCCATGCTATCTCCAACAACAAAAAAGTTGCCTTGTTCCTCAAAATTGATATGAATAAAGCTTTTTATAGGGTTAATAGATATTTCCTTCTTGTTGTTCTTCTTAGATTTGGATTGCACAAAGAATGGGTTGAACTAATCCAAGGATACATTTCTAGCCCCTAGTTTTTAGTTTTGGTCAATGAGTCTATAGTATGATATTTCCCATGCAACAGGGGTCTTAGGCAGGGGGATCCCCTATCCCCTATTCTCTTTATCATTCTTGTATAATCTCTTGGATGATATCTCAAATCTTCCTGCTCTAATGGCATGATATCAAGTATTAAGGTTACATCCAATATGAAGCCCCTGTCACACCAACAGTTTGTAGATGACATTATCTTAGCCATCCATGCGTCAGTTTGGGAAGCAAATTCAATTAAAGGTATTTTAGATCTCTATGATGAGGTAGCAGGGTAAAATATAAACTATGCCAAAAGTAATATTTTCTTTATCAATACCCCTCTATCTAGATAGGTCAAGATAGCTCATATTCTTCAGTGTGTCACATATAAGTTTCCCACTCCCTATTTGGACCTTCCTCTTCTCACCAATTGTCCCAAAGAGTCTATGTGGAACAATGTTATTGAAAGAATAAAAAAAACTTGTATGTTGTAAAGGGACCCTCCTATATCAAGTAGCAAAAGAAACCCTCATTATGGCTTATATTCAAAGTATTATAGTTTATTTTATGTTAGTTTTCAAGGCCCCGGTTTCTGTTTATAACAAAGTTAAATAGATTTAGAAGATATTCCTGTGTAGGTTTAGAAGACAATATAAAGTTCATTTGGTAAGTTAGAAAAATGTTTGTTCTCCAAAAATCCAAGTGGGACTTGGACTTAGAAGAGTTAGCAATATGAACATGGCATTATTGGCCAAACAAGCCTGGAAAGTGTTTACAAATTGTAACCTTGAATGGGTTTCAATTATAAATAAGAAATACATTCAAAACTGGAATTTCATGGATGAAAATATTCCTAAATATGGGTCCTATTTTTGGAAATCGATAATCCAAACTAGATCACTTATACAAAAGAGGACCATATGGCATCTTGGATTAGGGAATAAAATTAATTTTTTGATAAACAAGTGGATCTCTAATCAACTGCTTATTGAGGACAATGTGGTATCAGTGCTACAACCCTTGTTAGATATTATAATAGGTAGAAAGGTGGAATATTTCATAGACTCCTATGTTGAACCCAAAATATTGAAAGAGGTTCATATTGTCAATACTTATGCTAAAATTATAAATACCACAGTAGAATTATCAATTTGTTTGAGGGAAACTATAATCCCATATGGCATATCTCATGATACCCATATTTGGAAAGAAACTAACTTTAGCCTTTTCTCAGTTAAATCTACTCATAATTTGACTCTCAATCCCCAAATTGTCCACATTCCTTTCAATATGGTTTGGCATAAACACCTTATTCCTAAAATTGCTATCTTTTCTTGGTTGGCCATCCAAAACAAAATCCTCACAACTGATAATCTCATGAAGAGAGGTATGGTCATTCCTAATAGATGTCATCTTTGTAAGGTGGCCTGGGAATCTGTAAACCATATATTTATGAAATGTTATTTCTCCCACATAGCCATAGTTCATATCATTCTAATTTTCACATATCCTGGGTCCAGCCCAATTCCCTAGCACATCTCTTCACTCAGTGGCCCATGTCATTCAAAAATTATAGGCTATCTTATTTATGGAAATTTTATCTCCATCATATCGTATGGTAGATTTGGATCAAAATAAATAAAAGTATTTTAAAATACCTTAAGGGACTCTATCACTATTTCCAATAAAGCCATCACCTTTGTAGTTGAAAATTCTAATATTTTCCCTTATGTTAAGCCCCCCGAATCTAGACTTGAGTCTACTCTTTTCCTATCTCTCAAAATTTCCCATAACTCTAGTTCCATTCCTTCAAACCCCCATCCCAGAGTTGGTGCTCATTGGACACCTCCTCTTGTAGGGTGGCTTAAGATTAACTATGATGGTGCTTCTAAAGGAATCTGGGAGAAGCTGGAGTTGGAGGATTGGCCAGGAGTCATACTGGGTAAATCATAGTGGCCTATGCTAAGTATTTGGTCCATCAAAATAACCACTATGTTGAAGCTCATGCCTTGTGGAGAGGTTTAGAAACACTCAAATATTACAAAAGCAATTTACAAATTGAAGGAGATTCCTCAAAAAATTACAAATTATATCAATAGTAACATAATTCCTTCATGGACCGTGAGAACTATGATCCAGGAAGCCAAGATGTTCATGCAAAATTTTAATAATTCTATAACCAGTCATGTGTTTCAGGAAGTTAACAAGTTTGCTAATATGCTCATCAATATTGGATTTAGTCACAAAACTCTATTTTTTTGTTGATAAAATTTCCCTCAAGATTTTATAAATGTTGTTGTTGATGACTTGGAGCTACAAAATCGGTCCTAAGAGGTATGTTTCTTTATTATGGTGGCATAGTTATCCCCTAGAGAGGATTGGTATCCCCTATTTCTCATGTGACCAGTACCACCCTATTCTATATGTGTGATGCAGGAGCATCCAATGGTATAAAAGTGATCTTGCATCACCCAAAAAAATATTGTAATTGTTTAATTTTGTAAAAACTAGTAAAACTAGCTTTTCTTGTAGGATATTTTTAAATGTCTTAGAGGTTGAATTTGAGGATTTTTGGCTAGATGTGAGCCTTGGAACAAATATACAAGGTTCACTTCACTTAGCTCATTTCATGCCATTTCCAAAAATATGCTGTAATAGTCAATCAAGTCAACGAGCACAAAGTTATGACCTCCGCAAGTTGCCCCAAATTTCAAATTTCAAATTTCATGTTTTAGGTGGGAAAAAAAGGGAAAATAGGGCATAAGTGGGAATTTTAAAAATTTTAAAAGGGATATTATTTTTTGGATCCTCATTTTTTAGCAGGAAAGTAATGCAAAGCTTTGGCTTCTCTTAGCATTTATGGTTTTCAGTGGATTGTATGTGTTTTTTTTTTAAATGCAACTCTGCTTCACTGTGTCTCCTTTTTTTCAATGTTTTTTTCTTAATTATGTAAAATTTGCCAAGTTCCAAAGTCATTTATATGGGAATTCATCAAAGCTTATTAGTTTTTATCCATTTCAAAATACATAGTTATTGGCTCACATAGGAAAATTTCCTAGATTTGATGGGTGTTTTTCTTGTGTTGCGTCAAGGTTTTCTATTACCCTTCCCTAATGGCCGATCACCAAATACCCTGTTATCACTTATTTTTCCTTTCATGCATGTTGTGATACCCTCATTTTATACTAAGGAGTCTTTTAAATTCAATCACCATCTGAGTCTGTTCATATTCTAGTGGTATTTACCATTGAGTAGCCCTGGAGGTGGTGATAGTTTAGTCCAAATTTGTTGGTTTGTTTATGTATTTAACCCTACCTCCATGGCTGTATTTGAACCTTCAAATATACAACTTGACCCCCTGTCTTAGTAATTTTTATAAGCTCAATGTATTATTCCTTTCCTCAACAAGTTTAAGGGAGCTTATTAGGACATAACAAACACTTTTTTTAATACTTGGAATAATGGCTATGTCATTATTTGTAACCATTATTTTCAAGTTACTTTTAAGATGATGATCGAATTTATGAAGCTACCTGCAGTTAGGTGTGTGGTGCAATGGGGTCACCATAATTGGGATCTAGAGCTCAAATATTTTACAAACAATTGTAAGACTTTTAAATGGAAAGGTATTGCAGTCGAGCATAAGTCTCTCCCTATTTTGTGGCTGATGGTAATTGTCCCTATCCTACAATATCTCACTATTGATGATCCTTAAAAACCATTGTTTAGTTTTAATTTTTCCCTTGTAAATCACCTTAGAGGTTTCAATCCAGTCAACATCCCAAACTTTCTCTTTCGTTCAATCAGGTATTCAATCCATAATGTCAGAAAGAGAAAGTCCTAAACCCTGCCAACACATCAAGGTATTTTTACTATCATTTACTATCATGATGAAGCCATCCTTACACCTACCTTTTTTCCTCTTTTCTCCATTCCAACTTGCTCCCTTCCCCATCTACCCTCAATCCCTCCCGGTCCCTTACTGAAGAGACTAGTGGAGATGTTGTCTTTAGAACCCAATCCCCTACCTCTAAGGTGAAAGTGTTCCCTAATCATGGTATTTATCTACATTTAAAATTGAAATATAATCTAGAAGAGAGCTCCAACCATTATAGGAGGTTTTCTTACCTCCAAAAGGTTTTTTGAAACCAACTAGAATTCCCATTAGCATATTTTTTATGATGGAAATGATAGATCCGAAACTCCTATAGCTATTCTTAGCAAGGTCTACAACACCATCCTTAATAACATCATAAATACCATGGATAAAATTAGTGAAGCCCTAAAGCTTCTAATCAAGAACTAGGGCAAAAAAGGCTCTAAAAATGAAGAGATTGTCAATGCTTAGTCCCAAAAGTCGTAGCTGGTGTCCCTATGTGGATGATATGTTTTATTTACTAAGATATAATACCCTATGTAGAAATTTTATTTTATTCCTCTGCATGGGCCCTATTTTGGTCTTGATTTATTTGTTCTATAGCCCTTGCATGGGTATTTTCTTAGCTCTAGTGTTTTCTAGTCAAGTATTTTCTTTTCAGCAGCCCTTGAATGGGTTTGTTTGATTCTAGTCTATTGTGTGGAGTTGTATGGATGTGGGTACTCTTTTTGTGCTTTCTCTACATGGTCCTTGGTTGTTTTAGGCTTCATTAGTGTCCTTGAGTGGGTCCTTACTTAGCTTAGCTTGCTATTTTACTTTATTTGTTTATGCTCTTGGTTTTGGGGATCAATTAAAACCCATTTGATATAAGTTTTATCACCTACCAAAACAAATAAGGTAGTCAACCTCAAAGGTTTAAAGTTTTAATTTCTACCAAAATTATTCCTTTTAAATAAAAAATTTACAAGAAATATTACTTTAAAATGAACTATGAAAAATATTATTAAGTATACAAGATGCAAGTAATTAAAATGGTTTAAAGACATTTGATTCTAGAAGTGATAATAAGGAAATTGCAATTAGAAGAGAAGAATCAATATAGCTTAGAAATATTTCTAAGAACTCACACACTAATAGTTTGAAAAAAGTAGATTTTATAGATATATCTTCCAATGACATGATGAAATAAATTTATGACATATACATTAATGAAGATATTGAGAATGCAATCAAAAACCATACACAAAAGGTAGAAAAGAATATTGATTAGAAAGATGTCCTAAAAATTTATGAAAGAAGCAAAGATAGAATAGCTTCAGTTGTACACAGATGGTTTGAACTATTTTATCAAGGAAATGGATGAACTTGATTCTACTAAGATAAATAACAAATAAGTTGGGATATATTCATGATGTACTTATTACAAAAAATTTGGTCATGAGAAAGCAAACTATTGGAATTTTCATCCATATAAATATTGTGGAGGAAAATCTCATTCATATTTCTTATGTTACTATAAATACAAGTACTATAAAATATTTGAAGAGAAATTGATATTCATATTATATTGTCTCTTTCAAGTTCTTATTTTTAAAGCATCTACTAACAATGAATTCAAGTTTGAAATTTTTGAAGAACAAGAAGACAGGTCATTCAGAGAACCAAAGGAAAGAAAATGGATCAATTCTAATCCACTTATGACTTGCAATATTATGAGATCTCTTGTTCATCAAAGATACTTGGAAAAATTCAAGGACAAATATTTTACCAATCACTTTGAAATACAAAAAAGTAGTGGAATGAAGAAGACAAGAAAAGACAACATGAAGACTAAACCAAAATAAGAAGAAGAACATGATCAAGCTAAAGAACATTCAAAATATGAAGACCATATTGAAGACTAAAGTCTTAAATACCCAAATAATGTAATATAGGGAGGTGTTGGAATATATTGAATTATTTGGTACATGCAAATGTACCACCTTGGGTACATTTTTAGATTAGGAGTTTATCTTAGATTAGGATTTGAGTATTTACATTATACAATGTAATAAATGCACAAGTGTTAGAATGTGCAAAGTACTTGATGATGCAAATGTGCATGTAGTACACATGTACATCATAGGAAGATGAAGATTCATCGGTAGGTGAAAGGCCAAGAAACATATCTTTTATATTTAGGCCTTTGATAGATGTATGATAGTAATAGAGGGAATAGAAGTAAGATAATGAATGGATGATGTAGAGAGCATTGAGTATAATAGTAGTAGATACAATATAGAACTTGTATGAAGCATGAAGCATTTGATATCTCCATATTTTGTATGAATTTTATATCATTAATGGCTATTTCATGAGTATTTTCAAAATTTTATCATGCTATTTGCTTATTTAGAATATTTCCATTATCATAGATATAATATTGCTTGCTCATTTTAGTTCTTGTGGTTGCATTTCCTTTAATATATAGCATTAAAAGCTAACACAAATTAAAGAGTAATATTAATTTTATCTTTAGGTTTGACATGATATTTGAGTTCAATAGCATCGAAGATAGAATTGTCTAGAAACTCTATGATAAGTGGTTGATAATCTGAAGAGGAGCTTTAGCAAGCTTGTCGATAATTACCTGATCCTTTATGGATTTTTGAATTATGAATTTGAGATCAAATTCCTTTAAGAGCATTATCCATTTTGCAGTGTCGGTATTGGTGTAAGTGTGACTCATCATATAACATAATGGATTCTCTCTAGTAATGACATATGTGTATGATTGAGCATGTAGTGGAAAAGCTTTTTGATCATAAAAATAATATCTAGGCATAGCTTCTCCACATATGTGTATTTAGTTTTGTAACTCACCAAGGCATGACTAGTGTAATAGATGGATTGTTCTTGATTAATGTTATTATTCTGATACAACATAGTCCCTAGAGTGAAGTTAGTAGTGAATATATACAAATGAAATTGGATGCCTAGTCAAGATAAGGACAAAACTAGTAGGGAAGTGAGGTAATGCTTAATGACGTTGAGCAATGAAGTGATGAATCACTTGAATTTCTCCTTACAAGTTATGAAGTTCTTTGAGGGTCATAAGGGGTGATATTTTGACAATGACCTTGATTTTATTAGGGTCCACTTCAATACCTAGTTTGGAGACTATGAACCCTAAAATTTTTCCTAAAGTGATGCCAAAGATACACCTTTTAGGATTGAGTCTCATATTATGCTTGAGTAAGCAACCAATATTTTTTTCAAAACATCGATGTGATCATGGCATGTTTTAGACTTGGCCAAAATATCATCGACATAATATTTAATGATTTTATGCATGTAATTGTGGAAGATGTAATGCATGGCATGTTGGTACATAACTCTTGCATTCTTAAGATCGAACGACATGACTTTGTAGAAAATGACCCCAAGGATTTGTAAAATCTATTTTATGCTGGTCATCAGGATTAACCCAAATTTGGTTGTATTCTAAAAAACTATCCATTAGGGAGAGTATTTCGTAGCTAGTGGTGAATTCCATGAGTGTATCGATGTTGGAAAGAGGAAAATCATTCTTAGGATACACTTTGTTGAGGTCACAAAATTCAGTGCAAATATGTATCCCCCCATTGGTTTTGCTAATGGACACCATGTTTGAAATCTACTTTGGTTAATCAAGTGATTGGATAAATTCCACATCTAATATTTTTTGCAATTCTTCTTTGACCATAAGGGAAAAGGTAGGATGAATTTTCCTGAACTTTTGTTTGACCAGTTTGGCATTGGGATTTAACGTGAGGTTATGGACAATGAGATTTAGATCAAGGCTAGACATGTCTTTGCAAGACCACATAAAAACCTATTAGTACTCGATCAAGAGATCAAAAATACATTGTTGATCTTCAAATGAGAGACTTTTTCCAAGTTTAAGGATCTTGGGATTGTCAAGATTTGTGATGATGTTGATATCGATGGTTTCCTCAATAAGTATGTGGGAACCCTCCTTAAGCTAATGAGGGGTGGGAATGATATGGATGTCATTTATGACATTATCAGAGAGGGGTGATGTAGTATCACTAACTTTGGAATTATAAATGAAATAATGGGAGTAAGGGGGAGAATGAGGAAAGTAAATATTTGATTCTTTGAGTAATTTATTTTAGGGAAGAAAATTAGGGATAGATAGAGAGGATAAGACTTATTTGAAGTCAATGAGACTAGTTT
This sequence comes from Wollemia nobilis, assembly GCA_028583015.1. Classification (NCBI taxonomy): domain Eukaryota; kingdom Viridiplantae; phylum Streptophyta; class Pinopsida; order Araucariales; family Araucariaceae; genus Wollemia; species Wollemia nobilis. Next base: position 3,374,604 of record JAQPPZ010016610.1, read on the forward strand.
CGATGGGGATGGGATGCACAAGGTCATTTGGATTACGGAGGGGTGTGCATAAGTCAATGAATATCATGTTAACTTGGGGTAAATAAAGGGATGGTGGACTAGAGTTTGGGTTCCCTTGTAAATTATCACAAGGAATAAGTTGATTTAGGATGGGTGGTAGTGGATCAAGTGGAGGTGGCCATGATGGTGGTTGAGGATGAGTGGATGCATCAAGGCACTCCAATAGGAGGAGCATAGGAAATATGGGAAGTGGTAAGGGAAACAAACATAGGTAACAATTGTCTACATTTGTAATGGAGATAATGGGAGATGATTCTTCCTTAGAGCTATCAGAGGCAATCAAAAGTGTCTCAAATGGCTTGTAAAATCCATCATTTGAAGTGTTAGGTTGAATAAGGTGAATTATGGAAACTTGGGAAAAGTATTCTAGCTATGTGTGCACATACTCAGGATTGATGCATTTATCATCACTCTCCTCCTTGAAGCCAAGAATAATGCATTTAAGATCATCTTCAAGGAGGACAATCAAATAATGTTGAGCATATCCTAAGCTAGATTTATCTTGAGGGGACTAAGAATGAGGCTATAAAATAGTGCACATCCCTTATTCATAGTGGCAAAGACCACATCCTCACCAATTTAAGTGATGAAAATACCTTATGAAAAATGAGGGATTATCCAAAAAATTGATGTTGCCAATAAACAATGCTTCGAGCTCTTTACCTAGAGGTCTGTTAAATGAAGAATTGATTCTCACATACATAAAATTTGTGTGATTACAGAATGAGAACATAGGGATCACCAAATTTATGGTTAAGGGGGAATAGTTAGGGTGACCAAAATCCCTAACTGGCTCTATAATTGGAGGTATAAATGTAACATTATGTACAAGATATTATCCTATACTAGGAGTAGTCATCTTTACATCTACATGCATGGTTTGACATGGGGACATTGGAGTGGTAAATGAGAATTAAGGCTCAAAGTTGTCTATATAAGAGGATGTGGATGTAGATGAGGGTGGTAAAATGGTAGTGTGTATCACTTGAACCATGTCAAGGACAAATGGGTGCGCATCAAATTAATTTGGATATGGAGGTAGAGAAGGAACCATGGAAGAAGATATGGTTTGGAATGCATGTGTGGGCATTAGTATAGAGGAGATAAGAGGGGATACTATGGTAGGAGTGAGTGTGGTAGTATCCTATCCAATGGTGGAAGTGATAGGAGTTGATATGGTAGCCCTATGCCAGTGGTTAAGATTATTTAGAGGAGTAGAAGGGTGTGGTCTAGATGGAGTTAGTAAGGGGTGATGGACAAAAGGATCTAGAGGAGGAGGATGAACTAGTATGGGTGAGATGTGTAGGGTTGATGATGAAGTTTTAGTAACTAGGGATGAAGGAGGGATATAAGAATATAAATAAGGGAGAGTTTGGGAATGGGAGTGAGTGACTTGAGTTCTAGAGGAAGTGTGGAATGGTTAAGCATTGGGGAAAGGATGGAAGAAAGGTGGATAATGTTGAGGAAGAAGATGCAAGGAATATGAAGTATATGGATGGGTTTGATTTAGGATAAGATGAGGAATATAGCTAGTTCTCAAGGATGAATAAGGATGATTCAAATTAGGTGAAATTGAGTGGGTAGGTTTTGGATTGGGTATATGCAATTTAGGTGAGGGAGGAAAATATGTGGTCAAATGGTAAGATGATCTGAGAAAGAGACAGGTGAGGGATAGCTATGTGGAAGGTAAAGGATACTTGTGTAAGTGTGTGACCATGTGATAATACTTGAAGTATTTATCACCCATTAGAATGCATTAAATACAACCCTCATGTGTATATTTGAGGTAATGGTGCAACATTTATGGTATGCACCACACATATCTATGGTCTACCAAGAAGTACATTGTATTACATTTCTTCATCCAAGACATGAAATAAGGTGTGTATAGTCTGGACTCTTACTTGAATAGGGAGGATGGGTGTTCCTAGTGTTTATAACAAGGTGTTATTGAAGGCATGCAAAGTGAAAGTGGAATCACCTATATGATTGGGTGGAAGATTGAGATGTTTGAGGATGGATGATGTGATGATGTTGATGGAAGATCCCATTCCAAGAAAGACATGTTAAAAACTTTGTTGTTGATAGAGGTCATGATGTGTAAGGGTGGATTCGATCCTTTCATCGAGACAATCTTGATCTCAGTATCATAAAATGTAATGGCCAATGTAGTGTAAGTTTAAATATTACTCATAAATTGGAAAAATCATTAGGTTCATGGGTTTGTAGTTATATGATTTAAGGATATTCATTATTGCCTCTTTATGGGGAGATGATTATGAGATTAAATCATAAATAGAGAGTTTGGCCAATGCCATTTAAGGCTATGAGTGAGCCTGCTATTAATATGAAGGACTAGCCAAGGTTGATACATAGTGGCTTGCACTGGTGGGGGTGGTAAATTTGATGAGAAAAATATATTTGAAGGGTTAGTTGGTCATGCAATTTGATCAGGATATCATCAATTCCTGGTGAGAACATGAATCATACCAACAAAACCTTGGTAAATGGGGATATTTTTTATATGATTAACTTGATTTGATTGAGGGGTGGTTGTGGTGTCCCTATTGTTTGGTTGTGCTATGCCATGTTGTGGTAATGAATTTTGATAGATACCTAGATTTTTATTAGGTGGAGCAAGAGGGTTGCTAACTTTGATAGACTCTATATCGATCAAATATTGCACTATGTTCTTAAGTTGAATGCACCCATTGATATCATGACCCTTTTATTGATGAAATATGAAGTAAAAATATTATCTATACCCTCTTCTCCTAGTTTTTTTTTTATCCTCAAGTATTATCTCGGGTAAGAAAATAAACTATGCATCCCAAAGGTTTTGAAATATGGGGGACAATGGTAACTCAATTAGTATCATTTTCCACCAATTTTCATAATTGAGGATAAATTCATCATAAAATTGATGAATATTGGTGAGATATATTAATGTTATCTTCTTTTTTATGTTTAGATTAAAGTACTATAGGAAGATATTGGCCAGTTGTTTAAAATTGTAAAGGTTGTGTCTAGGAAAGTGGTTGTACCAATCCAAGGCTCCTCCCACAAGGGATAGGAAAAAAATATAGATAATGAGAGGGTATATCTCATTTATGAGATAATAGGTATTGATGGAAGTGCTCACTTGATCTTGAGGATTTTATTTTCCCTTGAAATTTTCAAATTTTGGCATTTCAAACAAGGGAGGGTATGGTAGTGTTGGCATGAAAGGATGGATGGGATAATTTAAATTTGACTCAGTGTTGGCTTTTGGTACCTAATACTTGTAACTTGTGATTCTAAACTATTGATACTGTTAGCCAACATTTGAAATACATTCAAAGTGGCTTGGGGAGCTGAATAAGGTGAACCATGATGAGTCAAATGAGATGGCTCAATATAGGGATATGATTGATGTGAATAAATTTGATAGTAATGATTTTGGTTGTGATTAGAATATAAATCTTGGGTAACCTCAGATTATGAGGATATATATTGATGGTATTGATGAGAATGGTTGTGGGTGTGCATGGGGTGTGATGGTATTTGTTGGGTTTGATGTTGATGATACATAGGTGGTTGGAATTGGGGATACGATAAGTGGTAGGAATGAAGAGGTTATGTGGAGGTAAAATGGTGTGGATGTTGGGTGGGATGCAATTGGTATAGTTGGGAGGTGGGTTGACATTGATTAGGGTGGGTTTTATGACTATATCACAACATCCACACCTAAGATTCATGAGGGTGGGAATATATTATGGGCACTATGAGCAAAAATGAGGCCCATGATGATGATTAGATAAAGAATGATCTCTAGTTAGATGGATTAGATAGAGGATTGAGTCTTATGTGGTTGTTGGGGAATATGGAAGTGTGCAAAGAGTGATGACATGATGTGATGAGGCCTAGAAATACCTCATTGTTACACTATGGTTGATATATAAAAACTACCATATTATTAAATATGACAAAGTTAAATTACCAAATAGTTGATTAGAATATATTATTTGTTAATTGTTTGCATGATTTTATGATAGGAACATTATACCCTTGTTTTGACTATTTAAAGCATTTTATGCACTATTTCAGTTGATTAAGTAGAAAATAAAACATGTATGTCAATTATACAAATGTTGTATGTTGAGTAAAGGAGTCCCTATATTGTATTGTCATTATCGTCAACACAGTCTAGGTATACTTGTAAAAGGTCAAAAATGAGTATCATATCAATTCTAGTGTCATACTATAGTAAAATCACATTCTTATGACATGAAAATATTCCTCTCATTGAGAACAACAACTTTTATTTTTGAAGCAAGGCAATTCGAGTTGTAGATAAAACATTATGAAGGGTACATCATGTTCATGCCTTCGTTTTTCTAGAGCTGTTAATAGGTGCAAATCTGCATTAAGGGAAACATTTGTGGATCTAATGGGAATTATAAAAAGTGAGTTAAAGTGCCAAATTTATACCAATGGTACTTAATATTAGATAGAACACATGACCCAAATTTTAAGGCATATGGACAAGTAATCTAGAAGTTATGGGGCCTAAAAAATGATAGTTTCACACTTTTTGATAACTGGAAATTCTGGTAAAAATCTATGTTAAAAACCAACATGAAAGCAATTCTAGGAGTGATTCCAGAGGATTTAAGAGCTTAAAATTATGCCTGATGTATTTCATAAAACCAATAACATGTGGGTAAAATTTTTTGTACATTGGAGTTACAAGGAAAAAGTTATGAGCATTCCAAAAGGGCAACTAGGCATGTTTTGAAAACTGGAAAAAATAGGTTATAGTCCATACAAATTCCAGCCACCTGTCACTATGAAGAAAGACATAGAATTTGTCAACTAAAGATGAGGAAAATGCTTGGAAATAGTTGAGGGAGGCTAGGAGTGACTTTTTATCCACTTGACAACACTTCCACGTGATCCAAATGGGAGCAACAAGTCAAAAAGACTAAAATACAGGAAATCTAGAAAATATAGGACATAGTCATACAAATTCCAGCCAGCTGTCAATAAATGGCATGACTTGGAATTTATCAGTATTAGCATGCAAAAATAATTGGGATCATCTCCTGAGGAATAGGAAATACTTCCTATCCAGTCAAAACCGCTTTATTAACCATTTTAATTGCATTTGAGCGTAAAGTATGTTGCACAACTAGATATTCTGAAGCAGCTCCAAAATGAGTAGAAAAGTAACCAGTTTTAGTTAAAAATGTAAACAGAACACCCAAAAAGGTGGAAAATGGCAATATGGGAATGGATACAGGTGTATAAGGTGTTTTATCACCCCTTACAATGCATTTCCACCAATGGAGGACACAACAAAAGAAAATGAAGATGTTGCAGCATACCAAATTACTAATTTTTAGGAAGATAACTTCAGAACAATTGCTAAATCCTAGAAAAATAGCAATAGAACAGATTAGCATATGTAGTAGATTAGTATAAATAACAAGCTCCCATATTTTTTGAGCATGTAGACATTTCCATAGAAGGATAGGGATAGAATAGTTGTTTTAGTTGTAATAGAACAACAATTTAGCAGGATTTTTCCTGCATTGTTGCAATGTTATTTCATATTCAATAAAAGTGTAGTTCTTCATCTATTTCTTGTTCTAAGTGAATGTGTAAGCATTAGGTAGTTAAGAAGTAATATTCTTGCCTTCTTCTAGATCATGGAGCAAGGGCCACTTCTAGGCCCAGGAGAAGGACCAACAATTGACAGGTTTTTATGTTCATTTCTTTTTGCAGTAGATTAGCAAAAAACTTGGAAAATTTCATTTCTTGTTACTAACTGTGTTTATTGTAGATGCATGTAATATTTGTGGTGTGTAGTAAATGTGTGTGCATGTCAACTGATCTCATAACATAGAATTTGGAATTTATAGTATTTTGTGGTTTTCCCTATTTTTTAGCTATTATTTCTAGCTTTCTGGTATTTCCATTGTGTTGATTGATTAGCAACTTGTGTGTTTTATTTTTGCAACATTTCTATTTCTATCATTTCATTTCTGCTAATGTAATTAGGTTTTATTTTCTGCAAATATTTTATTTCTATCATTTCCATTTTGTAAAAGTAAGTAGGTTTCATTCTTGTCATTTCAAATTCTGCAAAAGTAATCAGGTTTTTTTTTCTACAATATTTCTATTCCTATAATTTTGATTTTGTAAGAGTAATTAGAATTAAATTTCAGTTTATAGGATTAAAGTGACAACAAAAACCCACAAAGTTAACTTGTTCCACCAAGAAAGCATATTTTTTGAATGAACTAATTTTGAAGCTGCCTATATCTCCTTTCGTATATAGCCTTGGACACTGCCTTGGATTGAAAATTATTAAGGATTAAATTATGTGATTGACGATACTCATCATGATGGACAATGGCTAAGGGGAACTTGTTGTGAAGACAATTTATGAGAAGACACCAAAGGATCATAGAATTATGAAGGACAACCAGAACATGTGGTAGAAGAATGTATAACATGTGCACCAGTGATATGAATGGTGGTGGATGAAGGGTAAGTCATGAAAGGATTGATATTGAGAGCCATGGATTTATGATGTGGGTTAGGAAATTGAAAAGAAAAAGGTAGGTTGGATGAGTGTAGATGTAAAGTGAAATAAACTTGGGCCGGATGATGTGGGTGAGAATTGTGCATGGTATAGAGGGATGATGTAGAAATATGTTGACATTGTGATGAGTGAATATGATTGGAATAAGATGGGTAGCTAGGGTCGATGGCCACTAAAATTGGACCTATGGTGTGCTGCGTAGGGGTGAGATTAGTTCCCTTAGGTAGGAAGGAATCTAGGGGTATTACAAAATTTTACACACTTGAGGTGTGCTAAAAACTAATGGAAATACATGAGGTGATGGAGGATGAAAGGTATTATAATCTTGTAGCTTGGTGAGTGTGGAGTTAGTATGGGTAGGAATATGTAGCAGGGTTAAATATGGTTGTGGTGATCAAGGTGGTGGGAGATGTGATGAAGAAGGGTCCTGGTGGGAAGAAGGTGATTGAGCATGACAAATTGGATTGGTGTAAAGAAGGTAGACAACATTGATATTGATGGGTGTGACATTTGGATTAGGTGGAGAAAGGAGAGTCTCAAGATGAGGTGCCTCTGGAGGGGAAACATGGGTGGCATGGTTGTTCACACCTAGATCATATATTATGTGATGTATCTTGGGTGGGTGAGAAATGTAATGGTGGACTTCATTGAATAGGCTACCATGTTGTCTTTGGTACACATCCCCTTGATAAGTCAAGGGAGTGGTGGGAAGATGGGAGGATTGACCTAAATGGTCCATGGAGACTTGGGATTGGGATTGGTCCTTGGATTGATTGTAGGTCAATACCATAGGCTATTTAGAATGGAACAGGTGTTGGTGGATGCTTTATTTTTCTCTTTTTTTTTTTGAAAATAAAAATGCACTATATATGCAAACAATGATGATTTTGGAGTTTTTGTTTTTGATGTTTTGATGTTTTAATATATTTGTAATGCTTTTAATTTTTTATTTTTTTTAGTTTTAGTGTGTTTGATGTTCCCTAGACCTAGGAAATATGAAGGGGTGATGTAATGAAATCTAGAAAGGTGTGTTTATGCCCACTCTCCTTATGAGGAATGAGACACAAATAACTAAAAAGGCTTCCTAGGATGGTGGGTTGGCTCTAGGTATCCTAAGGGGATAAAACAAACCTCTCAAGAGAGGTCACATTATCTAAGTCTTGCTACTTGCCCAGTTAGATATTCTCTTCACCCTCAATCAAGATTGGATATAAATGATAGCTATGAGTACAAATTTTTATTAAGCCCTATGAACAAAAGGATGTCTAACCTCAAAATTACCCTGAGCTAATCCCAAGGGTAACCAACTTCCTAATGATGAAATATAGGAAACTATATGATCTAGCTATGGTGTCTAAAGGGGTAAATTAATGGTTGGTGGTTAAATCCAATGTTATTAGGAGGTTTTCCTCACAAAACCTTTGTGGAATGTATTGTGTAAGTGTGTTTTATTTGATGTGCCTTTTGTATTTTTATTTTTATTTTGTATTTTTTTTGTTTTATTTTTTATTTTTTTATGCTAAGAATACCTATTAACCTTACAAATATAAAATTAACCCTAAGGATACAATGAAAATAATTATCTAATGTGCTATAAAAAATATTTATCTAATGAGTCATGAAAGCATGCACAACTAATGTAATGAGCTTGAAAAGAAAATAACAACTAATCTATTGAGTCTTGAAAAGAAAATAATGACTAACCTAATGAGTCTTTGAGTATTTAAAAGAAAATAACAACTAAGCTACTGAGTCTTTGAGTCTTTGAAAAATGAATAACAACTAAGCTATTGAGTTTTTGAGTCTTTGAAAAATGAATAATAAGTAAGCTATCGAGTCTTTGAAAAATGAATAACAACTAAGCTACTAAGTCTTTGAGTCTTTGAAAAATGAATAACTAAGCTATTGAGTCTTTGAAAATGAATAAAAACTAAGATACTCAGTCTTTAAGTCTTTGAAAAATGAATAAAAACTAAGCTACTGAGTCTTTGAGTCTTTGTATGAAAATCATAAAACACCTATGCTAATGCTTTTGGAAATTTAAATAAGAAAGGGGGGAAAAGAGATTCAAACAAGCAATAAAATAAATTGTGTCATGAAATTCTATACAAAACTAAGGGATATGAGCAACTAACCTATGAGCCTATACTATAAATAAAGGTAATTGAGCATGTTGATCCTCTATGTCTATGTTTGTGTGGTTGTATCTAAGCCTATACAACTACCTTGGGAGGTTGTGTCTAAGTCTAAGAGCCACCCTAGCCAATTTTGTCTGAGTCTGGTGGCCACCCTAGGTGGTAGTATCTAATTTTTATAGCTACCCTGGGTAGTTGTGGATTGACCTAGGTGGTTTTGGAATACCATGGGTGGTTGTATATGAGTCTGAGTGGGAAGATCTTGCAAGATAAGCCCTAATTTGAATGAATTGATTGTGTATTTTCTACTCCTAGGTGCCTGTGATAGAAATAAAAAATAGAAAGTTAGCAAAAAAATCCAAACAAGCATGCAAGCATGGAGAAACCTAAGAAAAACACACAAGACATGCTATGCCAAATGCAAGCACCAAAGCTCATCCAAAAAAACAAGGGTAAAATATTTTAAGGGCAAAGGGTCCCATCGTGATCACCATTTATGTGAAATAGGAAATGCACCATAAAAAATAAAATAGAAAAAAAGAGATTTGATATTGATATTAAATAGACTTTGCTCTTTACAAATCATCCCTTTCGGTTACAATCAACCTCCCAAAATGGAGGATTTTCCTTAGAAAATAAGTTCTATGGTGTCACAAATTATCTCCTTGATCACACAAGTTGTGGGAGGGTTTTGAAGTCATGTTTCTTGACCTCCTGAGCCTCTATGTGGATCCCAATACCTACACACAAGTTCATAATGAAAGCATCAATAGCATCTATAGGGTATTTTGATATGAGGCCCAAAATCATGAAAAATGATTGGTAAAACATACAAAACCTTAAAAAATCAATTACAAATGTTACAAAACTATGTAAAATTCTTACAAAACCTGATAAACTACCTAATTTTATCTTTCTGGATAGTCTGTTGCTGATTTGAAGTTATTGTTTGCCTTTGAGGCTCAATCGCATAGGGTGGTTGGTAGTTACCCAAGGTTGTTGGATTTTGTGTAGCCACCTATGGTGGTTGATGCTATTTTTTGATAAATATTTCAAGCTTGAATTTGGTTCTTCCTAGATTTATTTCAAAGCCTCTGATGTAGATCCAATGCAGTTTGGATATCTGAGGTGAGTGTAACTACAAAATAAATATTAGCAAACAATTCAAAAATACTCCATGATTGATTACTTCAAGCTCCCTAAATGATGTACCTACAATCACCAAGTCAAAATCATACACATTAGGTCTAAGGAAATTTGGGTAAAGTTTTGCTAGTATTTTGTGTGCTTATATCAAAGTAAAATGAAATTGACACCTATTGGTAATATTACCAATGATGGATATTGATGAGGGGGTAAGAGGATGAGGGACAAGTGGCTTGGGTGAGGGAAGGGAGGAATATTAGGTTTCCCCACTTGGCTGGATAAATGTGCAACTTTCTCTATTTGGGGCTATGACACCCTATGACACATTATGACATGCCATGAAATGCCTCACTAATGCTATTTTGATGGAGAGATTCCTCACCAACCAAAAATTATGTTCTTGATAAATGTGCTTGGGTGTATAGAATCCTCACCCATGTGCATTAATGTTCTTGGAATGAAGGGAATAAACGCCTACTAGAGTTACATGACCCGAGGTTAAAAGTAGTAGGATGGTCTCATGATGATAATGGGTTAGGCGTAGGAAGGTGTTTAGGTTGGCCAAAGGGATTAGAACAATAAATATAAATATTTGTAAGGTTGCAATATATTAATTAAAATAATTTTATAATTTATTAAATATTAATATTTAACCATTACAAATGTGACATTTTTTAGGTATCTACAGTAAGGAGAGAAGGAATGTTGTGTACACTTGAATATGTGTCACCATGGATATTTCAATACATTTACTATATTCCATTAGGAATAAATCTAAATCAAGAGAATGGGATCAGCAAGTGGATTATGAAAACATTTTACTTTGATGTCGTTTATGTTATGAGACTAGAAACATGGTAAGAAATTGCAAACTAAAAATGATGGAGAAAGAGATGATTTATTTTTTGCATGAGATAAAATTAAATATGTTACAAAGAGATCATATTAGAAGCTAGGTAAAGTCAAAGGATTTCCACTCCTAATAAAGTGGAAATAAAAACCCTTCAACATTACCAAATGATAAAGGACATTATAGTTCACTCAAATCAATCAGTAGAAGATAAAATGACATAAGGGATAAGTAATTAAGATGTGCAATCTCAAATATAAAAGGAATTAAAGGTGCAAAGGAAGATGGAGAGGAAAATTTAAAATCAAATGAGGTGAAAGAGACAATGCTTATCTTGGTAAATCATAATCATTTTCCTCAAGTGGCATAAAATCTTCTTGCAATAAAAATAAAAGTAATGCATAGTGTATTTGTTGCACTTTAGGGTTTCAAGAGCAACATTATAAAGGAATGAATATAGAGGATATCCATGAACATTTTGGATTTCTAGGATAGAATAAAAAAGTAATTACCATGAAGGATAATCCTTGTACTTTAGGGTTTTTAGGGTAACATAAAATAAAAGTGTTTATGAGGTTATTCCTCACATATTATATTTACTTAGGGTAACATAAATATTTATAAGATAATTCTCATTATGGCCAATATAACAAAATAGAATATATTTATGAAGATGAAAGTGTTGGTGGGAATTGAAAAAGGAGAGGAAGAATGTCAAAGTATGAAAAAATAGAAAAAAAAACTCAAAAGAATATTAATTTGGAAAACCAAATTAAAATATCACATGTTAACAATAAGTGGGACTAAAATCACTAATAAAAATAAAAAATGATATCATGAAATATTAGGGGTATGCATAATATTCCTAAAAAAATAGTTATAAATGAATTATTAGGTTGTTATAGTCCTATGTTTAGTGTAATACAAAAAATAAAATCAAGTAGTGAGGAATGTAATAATGATTTTAAAACGATTTGGAATATGGTTTATTTTTGGAAGGTTCTTCTATAGGAACTTCAAGTGATATTGCAAAAACATCAAAAAAATGTAAATGGGATGGATAATTGTTAGAAGCAAAAATTAATTGGGTTGTTGGACTATTTTATAGGAAAGAGCAACGCTTCAAAGTTAGAGTTACAAATGTATATTATCCAACTATAGTTACTACTTATGACTAATTTTAGAAGAATATTAACATATTTTTATCAAAAACCATGATGATCTATAATTATGATCTATGGATTATTGAAGTGACTTCAATATAACTCTATATCCTATAGAAAATAAGGGTGGTATTCTAGGATGGTCTAAATCAATGCAAGATTTTGCTTTATTTGTCAATTCAAATGGTCTTTAGGATGTTATTCCTTCAAGTTTTCAATATACATGGGATAATATATGCATTAGAAAAACTCATATAGCATAAATATTGGATAGATTCTTGTTATCCAACTCATGCTTACAAATAGATTATACAATATCTTTAGATATTTTATTGTGAGCAAAATTTGAATGAGAAAGCTATTCTTATGACTTGTGATTTACCCAATAATAGTCATATAAAACCATTTTACTTCTAAAACCATTTTGCTTTTAATATATGTGGCTCCAAGACCCTAATTTCATTTGGATAGTTATATTATAGTGGGATGAAGCAAAATTTGAAGGATCATATATGTATATATTTTTTCAAAATAGAAAGCATCTAAAGGAGCAAATGAAGGTTTGGAATGGCAAATATTTGGTGACATATTTAAATAAAATAATGAAATTGGTTGCAAGCTCAAAACTTTACAAGATAAAATAGAAATCAATAGAATAGACTAGGATTTTTATGTGAAATCAAAACAATTACTTTCTAATCATCATAATACATTAAAAAATGAGAAGTCATACTAATTCCAAAAATCTAGGGATAAATGACTTAGGGATATTGATTCCAAAAATCTAAGGATAAATGACTTAAGAAATGAGATATAAATACAAAAAAGTTATGCTATAGCAAAAACAATTTTTATTTTCATCAAATAAAAAATATTGTAACTCCAAATGGAATAAATATTGACAAATAAGAAGACATAAGGAAAGAAGAAAATAATTATTTCAAAAATATTGTGCAAGATGAGACACCAAATAAGCTTTTGCAAAATATTCCATCAATTATTGCATAAGAAAAAATGAAATATTAATGAAGAAGATATCTATGGAGGAGTATATGAGGTAGTTTTGTCTTTCCATCCTAACAAGGCACTAGTCATGATGGATTTCCTACAAATTTATTTCAAAACATTTGGTTTTATTGAGTGATATATTGGTTGTAGTTGAAGAGGTCTAGAAAAGGAAGGCTACAATAAGTAAGATAAATGCCAATTTTATTACATTGGTTCCCAAGAAATATAAGATAAAATATTTTGATAATATTCATCCAATAAGCCTTTGTAGTATTATTTATAAGATCATTTCAAAAAATACATAAAACGAGATAAAAAGTATTCTATATTGTGTCATCTAAGAGGAACAAATTTTTTTTGTTCAGAGTAAACAATTTTTTTATGGCATAATCATTGCACAAAAGGCCATACATTCTCTTCATTCCAAGAAAATATAAGGTATGCTTATGAAATTAGATATGAACAATGCATATGATGACGTTTTATATATTTTTCTACATGATATTATAAAAAACTTTGGTTTTTATCATAATTGGTGTGAATGGATAAAATATTGTTAAAAAACTTCAAAATATTCTATTTTGATTAATGGTTCTCCATCTATTTACTTTAATTCATCAAGGTGATTCACTATCTCATTATCTATTATGATTATTGTAGAGGTATTAGGGAGAATTTTATCAAGGAAAAATGAAAAGAAAAATCAAAGGTATTTAGGTTGTAAAAAATGTTTCCTTTGAATTTCATCTTAGATTTCTTAATAATTATTTTATTTTGGGATATCTCTTAGATAGTGAGACCATGGAGTTTAAAAATATATTATCAAACTATGAGAAAGCTACTTGAAAATTGGTTAATAGTACAAAATCAAATGTTTTTTTATTAACACTGCCCTAGAGTTATAACAAATTATTATTGATATTCTAGAATTAAAAACTGAAACAATTCCATCAACCTACTTAGGTATTTCTTTTTTTGTGAAGAAAATAAAAAGGAACTTTGGGTATCATGTTTGGATAGAATGAAAGCTTGTTTTGTAGGTTGGAAAGGTAACTTATTAACCATGGTAGGAAGACTAAAAGTAATAAATATTGCATTGCAATCCATTCCTATTTATATGATGTCACTTTCAGGATTGGCAATAGATATAACATAAAAATTTGATAAAATTTAAAGAGACTTTTTGTAAATGATGCAAGGAAAAATATAGGGTTTCTCTTTGCAAGTTGTATAGGTTTTGCAAAAGAAATAATATTGGAGGAGTAGGATAAGTTAAAATTTATGATTTTGGCCTTAGAGATAAAACTTGGATGGATATTATTTGGATATCAATGAAAGAATTGGGAAAAATGTTACTTCAAAAATATATAGGTTTCTCTTGATAGAACTTCATATCAAGTAGTTTATAATTAATCAAGAAATATATAATATGGAAATTCAACAAGGATAATCATGAAAATTTTTGGTCTAAAGCTTAGTTGAAGCCTTATCCTCTTATCTCTAATGTAAAATGTAAACCATTGGCTTGAGCATTCCTATATTGTAAAGGTACTAATATCAAATATTATATTAATGCGAGCAACAACTCCAAAACATGGATTTTTATTAGTAGCCTAGATAAAGGAAAGAAACAAAAACAAATTATATATGAACCTAAAAATATGCTTTTATAGTTGTATTTACCATTTTTTACGTGAAAGCATGTGTTGTTTTGGAATCTATCAAAAGATGGTGGATACTTGGTCATGTTGGGATATAAATATTTAGATAAATTAAAATTTACTACTCACAAATATTACTTTGGAAAAATATTTGGTCAATAGAGGCTCTCCCTAAGGCCTCAACATTTCTTTGGTTAGTAGTTCATAGTAATATGATTAAAGGAGAGAGTCTACAAAAAGAGGATATCATGGACCTTTGAGATGTACCTTGTGTAAGAAGGATTTAGAAACATAAAACCATTTAATTATTCATTGTCTCTTTGCTCACATAATTTAGGGTTATTTTTTAAAAAATATAAAAATATATATGGTAGCTCTATCAGCATTGAAAAAGTTGATGAAATGTTGGATTAATTATTTCAAAGCTAAAGCATTACGTATTCTATGGATGGTTTAATTTTTTGTAATTTGTGGGTTGAAATAAATAATAGTTGTTTTAAAAAATAAATCTCAAAATCATGTCCAAGTTTGAAATAGTATTATTATCTTTCTTGTAAAATTTTTATAGATATGACACTCATAATGGGAAGTCTTGAGTGTGAAAAAAAGTGGGTAACAACTTGGTTATAGTATTTGAACATATATAGAAGAGTCATATGCAACAATGGAATTTAAAAAAGGACCTTTATTTGATTTAGGGTAAAATGGAAATCTATAGAAATTGGGTTTATCAAAATTAATTTTGATGGTGCTTCTAAAGGAAATCTAGAAAAAGCCCATGGAGGTGGCATTTTTCAAAATAATGAATGCAAAATTCTCCTCACTCAGAAGCATATGGAACTTTAAGGAAGAACTATGTAGTGGTTAAGGCACTTTTTATAGGATTAAAATTGCAATTGAAAAAGGATGGAAATACATTTTAGTTTATGGGATCCACAAATTATCATTAACTCTATCAACAAAAATAGATGTTTTAATTAGATAAAAATAATATTATTGTTGATGTTCATCATTTATTATTGGAGGAAATCTCTTGTAAATGTCATCATATTCATAGAGAAGGAAATCAAGTAGTAGGTAATTTAACCAATCATGGTGTTGATTTTTGTCATGGTGAAATTCAAAATTTAGAAGGTAATTGATCGAGTAAGATTTTATCTCTTAATAAAATGATGTCAAGGAGTTGATTGTAAAATCATAGCACATTGAGGAAGATGAATAAAATATTTGATAGAAAAGAAATGAAAAATATCTATGATAAAAAGACAAGTTGGATATGGTTTAATTGGACTAGCAATAAATATAATATTTTGGTATTTTGATAGGAGTTCCCCAATACAAACTACATATAGTTTATTTTAAAAATATTTGTTCAATATTCATAGAGTAAGAGTGTTTTGGGTTTATGAAAGAAATTTTGGATTTAAATTTTGTGTCCCAATTGAGCACAATAGGTACCTTTGGGTGCTTATTGTATTATAGAAAATTGCTAAGAACCATCGAAAAAATTCTATGTTATCCATAAT
The DNA here is from genome assembly GCA_028583015.1 of Wollemia nobilis. Taxonomy (NCBI): domain Eukaryota; kingdom Viridiplantae; phylum Streptophyta; class Pinopsida; order Araucariales; family Araucariaceae; genus Wollemia; species Wollemia nobilis. The sequence continues at coordinate 3,390,742 of JAQPPZ010016610.1, forward strand.
TCAAATATTTATTTTATCTTGATATTACCAAGTACACTATATAATTGCATCTTCATAAATTCCTCTTGCACCTATCCTAAACTATCAACTATCATTAATATAGAGTTAGCATCAAATCATCAAGTAGGAGAGATTGGCAATAGGTCAATGTTAGCACTAATATCTAGAAGTATCAACACAAATCTTAAGTTACTACCTCTTATTAGCACCTACTAACAAATGCATGTGCATTGTGCAACTTTACTTCATTTTTATTATTTAGGTTTTGTTGCTATTAACTTTTTATATCATTGCTCATTTCTATTTCATGAGTTTATTTATTATATATATATATATATATATATATATATATATAGGTTTTAAGTAAAGTAGCTTATGCTAAATAAATTGAATTTATTGGCTATATACTACAACATCTATAAATTTTCATAAGCAATTTATGCTTTTGACGTTCAAAACTATGCATGAGTATGTAGTAAAGTTATGAAAATTTTGTTCCATAAAATCAACATTTTGCTAGAATATTTGATTAAAATAAAATTCCTTAGGATACATACATCCATTTGAAGAGAAATATGTCTTTTGGATAGGACGTGGAGTTTTCAAAATATAATTTATTTATATTTATTGTTATGCCTATTGTGTTTTTCTATTTTTATGCTTATTGGTCACATGTAGATATATGTGTTTTATACTGAGGATTGAAATTAAGTTTTCATGCCTTGCATTTATGTATTGTTATGTTTATATACCATATGCACTTCTATCATGATATGTATACAAAACAAGTATTTTTAGTTGCATATACACTTCTTAAATATTTTATAAAATAAAATTTCTTATGGCTCATACATGCATTGGAAGAGAAACATGTCTTTTGGATTAGACACGAAGTTTTCTAAATAAAATACATTTATATTATTGTTATTTTTATTATTATGTTTATTTGTCACATGTAGATATATGTGTTTTATGCTAAGGCTTGGAATTAAGTTTATATGCCTTGCACTTTTATTATGACATGTATATGCATTTACAAGAAGTAAACAATTATTTTTAGTTACATAACATTGTCATCATTAATATAATTTTCAATTCAATGTCTATTTTATTAGATTTAACATGTCTTACCATAGATTCTTTAAGCATACATAACATTCATAATGTTTTTAAATTGATTATATAGGATTTAAGTGGACCCTAATCCCTACTACATCATTATTTTGTTATTGACTCGTTTTAACAAACCTATTAGTATCATTGTAACAACAAAAAAATATTTTACCAAATACTCTTAATAGTTGCACTTCACTTTTGTATGAGATAATATTTTACCATGTGAAACTCATTCATCACTTACCCCAAACCTAACAAACATATTATGTCTTGTGAATATCTTTATAACCTTTTAAGATCTAAAATATTTTAATTTTAACAACTTATATTATTTAATTAATAATTATTAAAAAACTTCAATAAATAAGAAGATTCATATTTATTATAAGTTAATCTTTCAATATTAATAATAAGAAACAAAATACAATATATAAATATCAAAATTTTAAATTTTAATTAAAATTAAATACAAATTCTTTATAATAAGCCAAGATGTGATTTATAATTTAACTAAATAAATAATATGATATTAGTTCAGGATTTAAGACGAAAGGGATTTGAAGGGAGTATTGCTAATGGAACTCAACCCACTATTATCTCTTCTTCAGCTAAGTAGGATCATTATAAGGTTTCCACAGATGAGGGGAACAGAACCAAACCCCATTTGACACCTTTGCATGGAGGAGGTAAGAAATATTCAAAGTCTTCCAAATGAAGATTATCTCATGGAATGTGAGAGGTATTAATGGATGAACCAAGTAGAGAATCCTTTTGTCCATGAGAAAATATATTAAGCTGACCATAATATTGTTGTAGGAAACCAAGATCAATGAAAACTACCAAGATAGAGTTATTAAGGCTATATGGAAAAATTGTGGAGTTGCTATTGTAGACACCTAAAACATGTCATGTTTAGGAGACTACTCATATGGACACATTCGCAAACCATATGAACCCTCTTGGATCTCTCCAAGAGCAAGCAGTGGTCCTAACCACTTAGGTAGGACGGTTCTGGCCCCTCTAGGCTTGGCCACTTTCAAGCAGAGTAGCCATAACACCTGGTCGCTATATACTACAGTGGATAGACCTAGCCACTAGACCTAATAACAACCAACATCACAAACAATATAGCTGTGAATACGAACCCAAATCACATAGTCTAACTACACCTATGCATGGATTTTAGGCATATTTCGGTAAGGAACTCCCTGAGTCCCTCCTAACTTTCCCTTCAATGCAAAATTGTGACTAATGCTTCTCACCTGAAATGTTTAATCACATGCAATTTGGATAGATGCTTCTCCAGGAAGCCAAGCTCTAGATATGGAAGGGAAGTCTACATATAGACTCTCCCATAAGAGAAAAAGGATCTGGGAAGTTTCAATATTAAGTAGCAAATACTTGAAAAAATGGAGAATCAAGCTACATCCCTTTGAGGAGTACTGGAGCATCGTTTGGTTGAGCTACATCCATGCATCAGTATTCAGATTCATCATTTCAAACCATCAATCAATATAGGAGACACACCTGAAGACCCTTGAACATCAATTTGAGCAAGATATCGATGTCAGCAACCCATAAGACTTGAGGTAACCTTTTAATCAGAGACCGCTATCTTTGACAATAGCCCATATTCATAATCAGGTTTTAAAGTGGTCAATTCCTTTGTTCTAAGTAATAGATATTTATTTATCATTATTTCATTTACATGGCTTTAGCATACATCCCAATATTCCATTGCATTTATATTAATACTTATAATTTTTGTATGCATACTACTTAGATCTGGTATATTTCAATACACATCATGCTTATTTATCCATATTATTGTATTTGCTAATAAGAGCCTCTTTTAGAGAGGCGGTCCGTACTACTTACTGTGCTTTGTTATTTTCATTTACGTAGATATGCAGGTTTACAAGACCATATCAAGATATCCAAAGCACGTGATCCCTCCTGGATAAGAGAAGGATAATGAGGCATCTGTGAGCCCTCAAAAAATATCATGTGTGAAATTGAGAAGCTTGTGAAAGCGCACCACCCCTTTGCAAGGGGATATTTTATTCACTTTTTAATTCATTATATCGAAATGAGTATCCCTTAGAGGGACCGACATGTAACCAGGTTTTAGTATAAATAAAAGAATATTTCTTTGTTATTTGTGTATTATATGCATTCTCTGGTCTCTCATCTCATTTTGGTATAATATTGCAAGTAGAGTAAGTGGTGCGCACCTCCTAGGGTTGCATAGATGGTGATCATGGTGGGACTCCCACTAGGGTTTTGTTTTTTAGCCGAGTTACTAATATTTTGGATGCCTTTTTCTATGCATATCTAGCTACTCTGGTAAATAGTGTCCAGCAGAGCTTAGACGCTATAGTTGTCAATGACTATAATCAGCCACTCTAGTCAACAGTGACCAACATGAGATTTGAAACAGAGTTCAACCAAGTCATAATCAGGTGAGGAATTGAGGTTGGTACACATTTATCACTCTCTGTGATTTTCTATCTACATTTATTTTCTAGAAACAACAAGCAAAAACATAGCTAAGTAGGGAAAATGAGGAAAATGAAATGAAATCTACATTATAAGTTTCTTAATTTTCTTTAAGTTTCCTCTAGGTAGTACTAGGAACAATGGGCTTATGCTTGTAAGGTTTGCCCTAGTATCTAGCATGCTAGGCTTTTGTGTGTAAGTCTATTTGCATGTGGCCCAACCAGTGGCCTCTATTCACAAAGTAGGAAGTGCATTACATAAATATCATCTATATTACATTAAACATGCATCTTTATGAAAACAAACATTATTTTTAGGCATGTAGGAAAGTAGACATGAATGTTGGTTGATGCATTACTTTCTATTTCAAAATACACAAAAATAACACCACACACTTACACATCCTATCATAACATTGGTAAGGTTGTATTTCATCACCGACCCCCAATTCAGACCGGTGACATTGAAATTCATCTCCTTCCACCATCTTGCCCCATAGATGTCCTTATATGGAATAGATAATTATTTGTAAGTTGGTATGAGTCACTTGTGTTCAAATTATCTCCCACTATGGCATAGTGGAAGAGATAGGTGAACCCCACATTGGGATTTAGGTGGTGTACCCTAGACTCTTTTGAGAAATCATGTTCGGCACTAGTGTTATTAATCTCCACTTTGACTGAGTTACCTCATTCCAAGTCCAAAGCATAGATAAGAGATCAAGATCATCAACAAATCTAAAACACATAGGACAATTTAGGGAACACATTAAAATCCTTAAACAAGATAAACACATATTTACTTTGTTTGTGTAACTCATAAATTAATCAAGAATACAACCCGAATCGGAATGTTGAACACATGAAGCAACTACACTCGGTCCATTATCAAAGGGAAAACTAGTACTCCTCACATCAAAAACACACTAGCATTGAGCCACCCACACATAGTGTTGTTGGAGGTAGTTTGACAAGTCTTAGGGGTGACAACTCAACCCTTGGGGGGACTCTACAAGAAACCCCATCAAGAGATCCACTTCATGGATCCCCATAACATAGACATGAAGAGGCCTCAAGGCCTCTATCATCACATAGGAATGAGGAGTCCTCATGGTGCCACTCATAATAAAAGCACACGGAGGCATCACGAGCTCTGTCATCACATAAATGAGTGGAGGCATCACAACCTCCCTCCTCACATTGACCTACGAAGGCATCACGACCTCCCTCATCACACAGAAATATGGAGGATTCAAGGCCTCCATACTCACATCGATATGAGGAGGCATCAATGCCTCCATCATTGCATAGGCAGGAAATAGATATAAGTTCTCAAACATCGTATGACATGCATAGAACAAACCTGCCCACTAAGGGGTAAAATAGTAGGGCTGCACCCAGTCGCAGACCCAAAAAATCTTGCAACTTCCCTATGGATGGAAGAGTGCCCCTAGACCATTAAAATCATCGATGCAAATGAGACTCCACAAGATCAACCATGGAGGACTAGACAACTCGATGAGCTGGATCGGTTCCCCTCGAGACCAGCTCCAAGAAGTATCACTATTGTACGTTCGGATTTAGGAAGTTCACATAGTGTGGCCACTAGATGCACCAATGAACCAAGGGAAGATTCAAAGCGATCCTGCAACACATACACTACTTCATATCATGAGCGTACTCAAACCTTAATGCAATATATAGAGTAAGTCACCCTAGTAGACAAGAGCAGGTGTACAACAGAAATCTCCCCAAGAGGTCTCAAAATTAAAACCCCTTGAATAGAAGTCAAAATACATGAACCCTCAATAGAAAGTCACTCATACTGCCTATATAGGTTGGAAGAAGAGCTACACATTGAACGGGAATTCATGGAAGATCTTGAGCAAGAAGAGCACAAAATAATGTGCTTGTTCTTACAAGAACAACTCTCAATAGAATAAAGGGCAGAGCATGAGAAGCTAGCTCAAATATATGCACATATAGTTGGTGAAAGATATCAACATGAAGGGCATAAAAATTATCCACAAGGGAATGACACTAGATATGAGAATATTCACCACAACCCACAATGTCGACAACACCAGAATCCTAGGAAAACACAATTCAACGAGGACTAGCGAATGATTGGAGATCATAAACAAACCCAGCTAGAACTTCCAAACGTGGTCATGGGGGGTGAACACAGAGCCCCGATTAGGGCCAACATTGGAATACCTCCATTACCACCATGGGAAAACCTTGAAGAACATGAGATTATCTCCTCAAAAGCATACCAAACGCTCATTGAGTGATTCAAGTCTCTAGAAAAGGACACAAATGGACAAAATCCAACATTAGAAAAGATACACAACCAACCTTTGTGCCCATCAATACCAAGTCCTACATATCCTAGGCACTTTGATATGCCTATATTGGATAAGTTTAAGGGAGAGGAAGATACACAAGAACACGTGACCAACTTCATGAACACATGCTTCCACCTTAACAAAGATGACACATTGATGCTGATAATATTCATCATGATATTCTTAGGTGCAACAATGTAATGGTTCAACCAGTTGCCCAAACATAGCATCATCGGATTTGAGTAGCTGTAAAATGAATTCCTAGAACATTTATCCTTTGGTTCCAAGAAGAAGGTGAACTTGTCTAACCTAGCTAACTTCAAGTAATATGATGATGATCCAGTGATGGACTATGGAGACAAGTGGAGAAAAATCATGGCGAAGCTATCATTCTTCGTCCCCTCAGAAGAAATCGTTTGAATGTTCATAAAGTTGTGCAAAAAACATTTCTCTACTATTGTAGCTACAACAATATGAATCATTCAAATAAGCCTTGGCCCAAGCCAAGCTTATTGAATACATTAAGGTCGACGAGGGAGACCTTAAGCTCTACAACAAAAAATAATGAATCAAGAACAATTAGAACAACAAGAACAAATAGAAATAGGCCAAGCCTACTCAAGTTAATCAGGTCATGTTAGCCATGTTGCAAGGGAGGAATGGACAGAAACCCAAAAACTATCTAGTGCAACCCCCACCGGCCAACTATGATCCCAAGGACAACTAAGGCCAAAACAAGTAACATCGGCCATATCGTTATTTCATGCCCCTAAATAAATTGATGTAGTCAATATTTAACCAATTAAATAAGGCATAGAGGATAAGATTTCCCAACATACAATTGCTTGACCTTAATCATCCCAAGCCAAGAGGATATAGGGAAGATCACCATTACCCATACCATAGGAGACAAGGGTATAAAATCAAGAATTGCATCGAATTGAAGAATGTGGTGCAAAACATGATCAAGAAAGGAGAGCTAAAAGTTGACAATCCACTAGATCCTGATAACAGAGATATGGGTATATATCAGAACCTGTTGCCAAATCATGAGGCTACTAGAGATTAGAGTCCCCAATTTAACCAATTTTGGGTTGAGCCACCTATTTAGGGGTGTATCAAAATGGTCAAATTGGTTAGTGTGGCAACCAAGAGTCAGATATATGGGCAACCATAGCCTCCAGCGGCTCCCATAGATATCCCAGTTGCACCTCAGTAGAGGTAGGTGCATGAAAATCCTTTAGGTCCACCAAAAAAACCTATGGTGATTGTTAGGAGTATATTATAACAAAATCTACAAACGACTCCCACCAAATTATCCATCTACAAGCTCATACAATAATCTCCTAGGAATAGAGAGACATTAATGGATATTTTGAGATCAATCGAGCTCCAACCCCAAAACCTAAATGCATTCACACATTTCATGAGGTAAGTTCAATAGTTCCAAGAGCAAGTGATACATTTTTATGATCATGAAATCAAATAAGTGCCAACTACTAAAATGGACCCACCTTTACATATCATTGTGTCTGTCAATGACATACCATTCAAGTGGGTTCTGATTGATACAGGCTTATCAATCAACATCATTACTACCAAGGCTATAGGGCACTTTAAGATACCCAAGTCCAACATTGTCCGCACTTCATACACCCTTAGGGGTTTAAATGATGTGTTATGCACCACAATGGGCACAATCATTTTTCCTATAAAAGTATGGCATACGACCATCCTTGTGATGTGTCATGTATTGGAAGGGGTAGTGCAATATAACATCCTCCTAGAGCATCCATGGATTAGGGATATGAAGTGAATACCCTTGATCCTGCACTAATACGTCAAGTATGAGCATGAGGGACAAGTACATGTGGTCCCATATGATGAATAGCCATTCAAGTATGTGCAACAAGTTGACTTACCAGGAGGTTTTAACCTACCATTGAACACTTATACATCATACCTTCATCTCTAACCATGCAGCCTAGAAGCCAAAGCAAATCAGTGACAAGTGACCCATCCACATCAGTACAATATCCTACATTCAAATCCATTGGATCTTCTAAAATACCTTTGACATATAATACTAGGGGTAAGCAAAAGCTGAAGGCACCCCTAGTAGAGAAAGAATGCCAAGGGTAGTCGATAAAAGCAGTAGTAGAAATTCCTACTCCCATGGAGGAGGAACATTCCCAAGGAAGAGTCAAGGAGGTACCTTAGCCTGCCTCACCTGCACCATCAAAAACATCATATGCACCCTAGGTGATAGTGCACCTATCCAACACAGTGATAGGAGAATATCTTGTGCAAAATGTGATGTTCACGCCAATCATTGAGTCTGCACAAGACATGAGACAACCAAGAGTCCCAAATATACCAATAGGAATAGTGGTGCCCTTAGGGATCCCACCTAATTAGAATAACTTCATATACACTAGTCTATATTACACCCACATTGCTCTGAACTAAGAGAAGGATGAGGATGAGCCATTCATCATGAGTGACCATTACTTGTCAAACCATGAGTTTGCGCTAAGATACTTTGAATAATTTCATTGGCATGGATATGTCGTAGGCCTATATGAATAGGGGTGTAGGCTACCATTTTGACCATAGTATCAGCTACCTACATATAGGTGTGGTCTAGGCTATCAAATATAGGGCCATGATGACTCCTTAGAAGCATCATTAGACAGGTTAAATATTGGGCTTGGAGAAGACATTGATTGGAATCCATATCGACCCCCTACCAGAAACCTGTGGGGTGACAAATGGGTGTTGACAATAAATATAGCACTCCCTAAGACATATCACACTGAATACTCCCTTGAAGCATCCCCCTTAGGAGCCATACTATGAGAAGAAGAGCCACTACATGAATATGGGCAAGAAGAGTACAACTATGTCCCAAGAAAGGACAAAAATGAAGTTGGATTGGCCTACCATGAGCCATGATATGTGCAGAATAATGATTGGATAGGTCAAACAAGAAGTGGCTATATCTCAAATGAAAGTGAGTTTGTCCCAAGTAACAGAGGATATAGGTCTGACAAATGTGACTATGTTAGAGGACTCAACAGAGATGGCCTACTTGCAATCAAGACACATAGGCTACAATGTTGGGCTAAAGACAAACGCTAATGGACTCTTCATAAGTTATTATGACTATGAATATGAGACTGAGATGGCCAAATTTATGTGTAGACACCTAAAACACATCATGTCGAGGGTGACTACTCATATGGACATTCTACAAGACCATATGGAGGATCTTGGACAGACTCCAAGATAGATCAGTGGTTCTAATCACTCAATTTAGGCATTTTGGCCTAAGGAGTCTAAACCATAGGTTAGACCTACGGTCTCTAGTCTAAACCATGGTTGACACCTATGGTCTACAGTCTGGACTGCAACTGTGACCTACGATTTTAACTGAAGTTCAGTTAGGCCTTCCATCCAAGCCAAATCAGTTGGAACAACCAAGATATCTAGAAGGAGGCAGTTGAAGGATGAAATATTCTAGAGGCTTCCATCCCAACTATCCTAACCAACCTTCTTGGTATTGGCTTCTCCATGAAGCCACCCCTAGTCTTAGAGGCATGCTATAAATACCCCCTCCAAATGGAGAGAGGAATATGGATGATTTTTATAGCGAAGCGCTGATGAATTATTGAGTGAGTCGAGAGGGATCAATCATTGGATATTTAAGAAGCGAAGCCCTAGAAAATTGTATACTCAAACTGAGCATACTAAGAGATAGATCTATTGCACTTAATTCCCAACCCTTTTGCCACCATTCATGATGAATCGCATTATGGATACCCTAGGTGCTTAGGAGGATCAAGAAACGTAAATCTAGGCAAACAAAGGTCCTTCACATCGAATTGACTACAAAATTAGTATGAGGACAATTAATACAACCCTTGAACATCAATTTGGATAGGGATATTGAGCTCACTATCCCTTATTTTGAGGGTAAAATCATCAAAGGTCAAACCACGACTGTCAGCCATGGTTCACAGTGTAGACCACACACCAGAGCTACAGTTTGCAATAGGTGACATATCACCTTACTATTTTCATTTTTGTATGGTTAGTTAGATTAGATTAGCTATCTGGTTGATTTAATAGCATTTAGAAGACTTTTGATCGTAGAACTATGCTAGATTCACATTTTATGCTTATGTTTCAATTAGGACTAAAATGCTTTATTTATGCATGTTTATGCTTCATTTACTACATTTGATCCATGCATAGTGTAGATGTTATTTTACTTTATGCTATTACATGAATCTTGATTCACTTTGCATAGTTTAGCAACTTTCTTTATGCTTTCTTGATTATGCATGTTAACGGTGTCATTATACATTTTACCTAAAAGGGCCTCATCACGAGAGGTTGCCTATCTTTTTTATATTCTTGTTGTTTCTTGACCACAAGAAATAGTTCTAAAGGATAAATAAAGCATCCAAACCCTTCCCCATTGCAAAGAAGAGGGTCATCGACACCCTAGAGCAGTTTGTGTCACCCTAAGGGGCATTTTGATCACACTTACCCTTGATAGGGATTAAACACTATTGTAATTAATGTATAAAATGGGTATCCCTAAGAGGGATGAATCTTTAATTTTATTTCATCAAAAATAATAAATAATTCTTTATATTCACTTTATTCCTTGTTATCAAATTATGCATACCTATTTGTGTGTTTCCTTTCTATTGCGATAGTTAGAGCGGGGTGTGAGCTTCCTTGGTGGTCACAAATTGCGATCATGGTGGAACTCCACATTTCTAGCCCCTGAGTATTGACATTTTTAGTTGTTTCAACTTAGGTGCTAACCGCATCTGATAGCTACAGTTATTTTTTGGCCCGTGACTATCACCTATGGTTTACACTGTAGCCCGTAGACTAGAGCTACGGTTTATAGCAGAAGTAGTAGACGTTAGAGAAACCACTTGGTAGTAGAGCAGGAGTTGAGGTAGGTTCTATTTCCATCCTCTGTTTTGCATTTTCTCCTTTGTATTCTTATAGTAGGTGGCAAATCGATGGCAAATTAGGAACATTAAAGGAAAAGGATCAATGAACAAGTTCTAATTTTCTTTCGCACTCTTTCCATTAGAAAGGCACTGCTAGGAACAACGAACCTCTGATTGCAGTCTGCCCTAGAATACAGTGACCTTGATAAAAATTGTGTGGTCATTTGCATGTGTGAGGCCCAATTAGAGGCAATGTCATCGTAATTGCTTTGTCATAATGTCATGAAGGATATAGCATGCATACCTTTGTGAATTTGAAACGTTCCTTCTTATGCATATCATGTAGGAATGATTATATGCATGCTCTTTTATGCATTTGTATTTATGCAAAGTAAAATAAACCACACACACCATGTTTCATTGAAAACATCAGTGGCATTGGGCTCTCACATTGAACCCATTTGATTGAGACCAATAGTGGATGTCATTACCACTTGGTTGGCTCATTTGAAATTGTATTATTGGGACCCGCTCGTTGCCAAGGCCAACCCAAGAACTGTCCTATTCGTGTAAAATAGCACTCACTCATATTTGAAAGAGTGTATCATTATGCACGGTGTGTTGGATGAGGGTTGGTAGTACCTATGCTACTTCATTGAGTATGGACTTCATTACCATATTCAACTTGTGTGAGTATATAGGTGAAAGCCAATTAAAATGAGAATAAAATCCAATGATTTTGCAAAACATGCGAGAGTTTCTCATACTGATACAATACATCTTATAACAAGATCAAACAATTTAGGGCACATCGTAAAATTTCAAAATAAGATAAACATCATTGTATACCTTGTTTGATAATAAAAGATACATCTAGATGTTAGGTACACTATGGTGGATACACGAGGTGGTCGGCAAAGGCGCAAGCCTAAGGCCGATGACCAAGCCCCAATCAATTCACAATTACACATGTCTAGTCCTCAACCACATGAGCAAACTAAATGATATTTGATGAGCATTAGAGGAGACAACTCAACATGAAGGGATCTCATTGAGTGTACCCCTAATATACTAGCATCAGTGCATACTGTTAGATGTAGATTAGAGCATGAGGCTTCTCAGCCTAAGGGTGATCCATTCATAAGCCATTATTGAGACCGTAATGCACGTGCATCCATGGGATTGGTCAAAGAGTATGTTGTGTAGGGGACCAGATTGGTACCCATCCACACTAACTCTATAGGGTGTACTATACCCCCACATTATGAATATAGAAGGAATAGAGGTCCACCCATGCAAGGGAAAGTAGACGGGCTCCCTACTGAGTGCAAGTCTACCCATACTTCCACGTGTACTATAGCACGTAGGATCACCATTGATATGTCGAAGGTGGAAGGTAATGGAACACCACCCCATGATAGGTGGAGGTCTAGACAGATAGATGGTCTAGGTAGTGTGCTAGAGTATCTAGGTTGTAATCCTTTGGCTCTGCCCACTCATGCTTCGAGTGAGCATAGTGAGAGTACAATTAGAACTACTAGAGAGTATGGAGAGGCTTCTAAGTGCCCTCATGTCTCACATCCACCACCCATGCATGGTGGCACACAAAATAGGACATAGCACGATGCTGATGCCACCTTCATAGATAGAGGAAAAAGCACAACATATCAGTCCAATGGGTATAGAACCCATAAGGTTGCTTGTACATAGTAAGCTTATCAAAGGCCTCCTATGGATGACCAGGTCAAAAGATCATATTGAATTGCCTCTGAGAAAAAATGCCAACTCCTCCAAGATCAATTGGAGGATGCTCGCCTAGAGAGGCAGCGCATCGAATATGAAGATCTTTAGGCACAAAGGATTACTAGACAAAGGTTGTATGAGCAGTGCTTGCATGAGGAGTGCATCCTCGTCCAAAAGGAGCATGTAGGGTAGGAAGATAGGTTGGCTAGGGCTGGCCTATACTCTCAATACAAGCATAGAGAGTAGGTGCACATGAAGGCTTTTTCGCAAGCTGACATGTACCATGAGCATGCAAGCATTCATACTCATATCACTGCCCATCACAGAGAGCGACCACCCTCGGTCGACAATCAAAGATAGCAACATTATGAAGAGCAAGAGGGGAACAAATGCAACCAAGAGTATCCTGAGATTTCTCGAGCTGAGGAGGAGGAAGAGCAATTCCCTCCACCTTGACAGAATAGGAATGTACCTCCCAGACTGACTCTACGTCGACTTAGGGAGGAGGAATTTTTTCCTTCTAATGCTTACAAATATTTGGCCGAGAAGGTCAAGGTAATTGAGAGACAAGGCATGGCTGTTAAAAATATGACACTGAGAAAAATTCACAATGAAACTTTAGATCCCTCAGTACCTACGCCCCCATACCCAAAGCATTTTGGATGCCCAGGTTGGAAAAATTTAAGGGTGATGAAGAGGTGCAAGAACATGTCATGGGCTTTCTGGATGCTTTCTTCTAGATAGAGAACAACGATGCACTATTATTGTGCATGTTTGTCATGACACTCTCTAGGCCGGCCCGAATGTGGTTTAATCATCTAAAGAAGCACATCATAAATTTTTTTGAGCAATTAGCTAATGCCTTTCTTGAACATTATTCCTTTGGTGTCAAGAAACATGCCAACCTTTTTGATTTGGCTACACTAGCTCAGCACAATGACGAGTCAATAGAAAATTATGTGAAGAGGTGGAGGAGATTAATGGCAAAGTTGCCATTCCTGATCCCTGCCATAGAATTAACCCAAATGTTTACAAAGAGTTGTGCCAAGCACATCTCGCTACTATTGCAACTACAGTAGTATACCACATTCAAAGAAGCTTGGGTGCAAGCCAAGGTAATTGAGGATATCAAGTTGTAGGAAGGCAACTTGAAGCTAAAAACTAGGAAAGAGAGATATAATAAGAGTACCTCAAAGTAACAGGGCAAGCAGGCCCATGTGAATCAAGTGGTACTGATTCTCCAAAATGAGGATGAAAGGTAAAAGAAACAAAATTATCAAGCCCATCCCCCTCCTACACAATACGACCAGTGCAAAAATAATTACAAGGGCAAGAACAAAGAGCAACATCCACCTCACATATTTACACCATTGATGAAATCAATGACATCGATATTTCATTAGCTCTATGAGGCCAAGGCAATAAGATTGTCCGAAGTCAAAATGGTTGATCCAAATCAGCCCAAGCCCAAATACTACCAAAAAGAGTTGTTTTGCATATTTTATAGAGTGAAAGGCCATGACATTGAGGTGTGTTGGTCCTTCAAAAACATTGTAAAAAATATGATAGACAAGGGAGAGCTTGTAGTACTAGGCAATCCCTAGGTTCCAGACAACCAAAACATGGGGATTTTCAAAAATTCGTTACCAAACAATGAGGCACCCCGTAACCATGTCGGCCATGTCAATCAAGTATGAGTCAAACCACCTACCCAAGGGTTCATCATAATGGTCAATGTTGTTACTAGACATGGGAGATACAAACATTTGAATCAACCTTGTGCTCCTATTCAAATACAGGCAATGCCCTAGTAACAATAGGCATAAAATATTCTAGGCCCACCAATGAGATCGGTGGTGACCATTAGGAGCAGGATGGTTCAAAACCTACAGATAACTCTTGCGAAGCTATTGATATATGAGCTTATGCAACAGTCCCCTAGGCATAGGGAGACTCTTATGGATATTCTAAGGTCCATTAAGGTACAGTCCCAAGATGCACAGACATTCACAAACTTTGTGGGGCACGTACAATAGTGCCAAGAATCAATGATCCAATTCTATGATCATGAAGTGAAAGTGGTTTTTGCAAGCGTGGCTAACTCACCACTACATATCATTGCATGTGTTAACCATGTGCCATTCAAAAGGATCTTGATTGACACTTGTTTGTCGATCAATATAATCATGACCAAGGCACTCCACCATTTTAAATTTCCTAAATCACTCGTCGTACCAACCACCTTTACATTGAGAGTGTTTAACAACACACTATGCTCTACGGTTGGCACGATTGTCCTACCTATTTAGGTGGGACTAAAGACCATTCTCGTAATGTGTCACATGATAGAGGGCACATTGTAGTATAACATCCTATTGGGGAGGCCTTGGATTCATGAAATAAGTTGTGTTCCCTCAATATTGCATCAGTGTGTCAAGTATGTACACGAGGGACAAGTTCACGTGGTTGCATAAGATGAAGAACCATTAAACTTCGTGAACTTAGCAGATTTGCTAGGGGATTTTGTGATCCTGTCAATGCACTTGGACATATGACCCATGTCACTAGTGAGGGTTCCAAGAGGTAAATAGGTGGTGCATGTTCAACCATTGGTATCTATATCAAACAGATATGAACATACCACTACCACTTCTCAAAAATTGAGTGCATCAAAAATGCATCAAAATTATGAAAGGCAAAATTAGGCAAGAAAGAAGCAAAGAGCATGCCCAAACCAGTCGCCACTGAGGCTACCACTACCATTGAGGTGGAGGAATCCTAGGATCAAGTCGAGGAGGCACCTCAACCTACTTTTCCCACTTCTTCAGTAGGGTCATCTGCACCCCAGGTGACTGTCCACCTAGCCAGCATAGGTCTGGGTGAATATCTTGTGCAAAATGTGACCTTCGGTCCTATTTTAGAGACTACATGAGACATGGGCCGACTGATAGCCCATCGATACCTAGTTGGATCCATAGTACCATTAGGCGATACACCTAACCAAACAAACTTCATTTATGCTGGGTTGGATCAAGTTCCAACTTGGGCACCCATGGAGGTGGATGACGATGAATAGTTCATGGTGAACATTCGGTATTTGTCCAATCTAGAGTATGCCATGCACATTTTTTAGCTTTATCATTGGCATTGATACGACCTGGGTCTTTTCAAACAAGAACAAAGAACCCCTCTTGAACCACATTATCAATTGGCAACTGATAGGTTAGGATTGGGATTATAGATTTAGGGTTATGATGATTTACTCATTGGATCATTTGTACCTGGGTCTGGGGTATGACATGGATTTTAATCCATATCATCCTAACATGTCTAGCCTTTGGGGCAACAAACCTATGGTGTATGTCATCACCATTGAGATATTGGATATTAAACATGAAGAGTTCTCGAAGAACCCCAGAGGTAGCCTGGGTCATCAAAACTATATCACAACCGATGATATCGGTATGCAAGGGCACAACCCCATAATTCTAAGTGATCTCGATTTAGGAGATCTTTATAGTGAAGATGTAGAGGAATCCACCCCTAAAATGAGCAGACCAAGTTATGATGCAGATAGAGAGCCCTCAAATGATGATCAATCCAAAGATGGAATTGATCGAGCCTTCGTGGTTCTGGTATTTCTATGCCATTTTCTACCTAGAGAGCAATTAGATGAGATACAAGAGCATTTCATGTTCGATAGTGACTATGAAGATGAGACAGAGTAGGCTTACTTAAGGCCTCATCCAACTAATCTTCCAATACTCATGGACACGATAGAGTGCCCTGCTCATAGTAGCAATCATAGTGATGAGGTTAAGATGACCAATCCGAGGCTAGTATATCTACTATATCTATTGCTTGCAAATTCAAAGTATGTTACAGAAGGGGGTCCTGATAACATAGATTGCTTTGAAGAGGAAGCAAAACTAGTTTTTGTGCCAGTATTGTATATAGGATCATTTTATCCGATCTATCTGGATAATGATGATAGCGATCGTAGAATTAGGTACATGGGGCCACATCTGGTAGATCATCCCTTGCATATGGAGGGAAGTGAAATATTATATCTTTACAATGATGATGAGGATTCATTGGAGATGGTATATTTGGGGCCTCATCACATGCGTAATCAAAATATACCTCAGGTTCTGCCACCTATTACAGCTACAAGTTTGTGTCGAGAGATAAATCTCCAGTGTCGCCTTAGGGAAAGAATAAATATGGAAGAGGAGTATCAAAGGCTCTTTCCCCAGCCACCTACTTATGCTGAGCTGCTTGAGTTGAGAGATCCCATTTTGCAATTAGTGCACAAAGAGGATCTAGTTGTCTGGGCATCCCATAGGGAGGACCCTTTCGTCCCCATGCCATCCAAGCCAGATATTGGGTATAGAAGCTACACATGTAATGTAGAGTTCAGTACATATGGTCCTAGAGATAAAATTCATCCCATCAACATGGTCTCCATTGATTTGACCACTCCACTATGCAATCTATTAGATCCATCCAAGCCATTGCATCTAAACATGGATTCTATCGGTTGAGATTGCACTAATTCACCAGTAGAGCCTGAATATTTCTTCCCAAATGAAGATATGTTGAAACCGTTTCATTTTGGACCAGGCTGTGCTTATGATGTCTATCATGCTAAAAATGCTTCCAGCAAAGAACCTATAAATCTAGCTAATGACATCTATTTGATCCCTATGCCTTATTAGCTTGAGGAGGGATCCCATATGTTAGTAGAGGAAAACTTTGAAGTGGATATTGGTAACGACCCCACCAATTCAAAGAAGGTAAAATTTGGAATGAGTCTCATTCCAGATGAGTGTGCTAGCATCATCTCTCTGTTGAAAGAGAGACCTGACATTTTTTCTTGGACATACAAAGATATGCCCAGTCTATACCCAAAGTTGGTTACTCATAACATTTCGCTAGACCCATCCAAGAAGCCTGTCAAGCAGAAGATCAAAAATATGCATACAACAATAGCCTTAATGGTGAAAGATGAATTGCAAAAATTGTTGGATGTAGAATTTGTCATTTCCATCAACTATCCAGAATGGATATCCAACATGGTGCCTATAGGAAAACCAAATGGAAGGATCCGTATTTGTATAGATTTTAGAGATATCAACAATGCAATGCCCAAAGATTCATTTCCATTGCCCAATATCGAGGCTGTAGTAGATTCTACTACTGGTCATGAAATGCTATCCCTAATGGACAGTTTTTCTAGTTACAATCAAATTTAGATTAAGCCTAAAGACCAATACAAAACTACGTTTATAATGCCATGGGAAACATTTTGCTACAAAGTTATGCCATTTGGTCTCAAAAACATTGGTGCTACATACCATCGGGCCATGACATACATTTTTCATGACTATATGCACAAAATTATGGAAGATTATATCAATTATTTTCTAGCTAAGTTGTTGCTACAAGAAGAGCATGCGAAGGTCTTGAGAAAAGTCTTTGATCACCTGATAGAGCACAACATCAAGTTGAATCCTAAGAAGTGCGTATTTGGAGTAACTTTTGGAAAGTTGTTAGGGTTCATTATCTCCAAGAGAGGCATCGAAGTAGACCCAATGAAGGTCAAGGCCATTTTGGAAATGTTTCCTCCCACAAATATTAAGGAATTAAGGAACCTCCAAGGCAAGATAGATTCGATAAAGCGATTTATCGCCCAACTATCAGATAAATGTTGACCCATGAATTGAATACTACATAAGGGTGTCCCATTCAATGAGGATTGCAAGGCAGCCTTCACTGAGATAAAGCAATACATGGCAACGTCGCCAGTGTTAACTCCACCAAGGCCATAAGAGCCTTTTCTATTATATATATTGACAATAGACTTTGTGTTAGGGACCATGTTGGCCTAAAAGAATGTACAAGGCAAAGAACAAGCCATATATTACATTAGCAAAACCTTGGTGAGTTACGAGCTAGGATATGCATATGTGGAAAAGCTATGTTTAGCAGTAGTGTTCACTACCAAGAAATTGCAGCACTACATGTTAAGTCACATGACATATGTGATATCAAAACAAAATCCTCTGCAATATATGATGAGCAAGACATCATAATACACATATTGCAAAGTGGATCATGCTATTGACAAAATTTGACCTGGAATTTATAAGCCAAAAGTCCATTAAGGGACAGGTCATAGCAGATCAGTTAGCTGAGGTGCCACTGTCCAACAGTAGGCCTCTGACAATTGAGCTTCCAGATGATGCAGTTTTTGTAATATTCGAAGCTCCCAAACCTGAAGAGCTAGAGAATAATGCTGATATGACTCTGTTATTTGATGGTTCAAAGTGCGAGCAAGGATCTGGCATAGGGATAGTGTTTTTCACATTGTAAGAAGCTCCAATGACCTTGTCATTCAAACTATACTTCCCGTGCACCAACAATAATGCTAAATATGAAGCCCTACTTTTGGGCCTTCATACAACCATCACCATGAATATCAAGAGACTAAACATATTTGGTGATAACCTGCTCATATTTAACCAAGTGAAGGGACTATTTTAGTGTTGATATCTAGTACTGAAAGCCTATAAATATCTTGTTACCACATATCTAGATAAACTAGAATGGTACGACATCAAGGCAATCCCTCGTTCATAAAATAGATTTGTGGACACCATGGCTTCTTTGGGATCTTTAATCCCTCATAATCCATCTAATGACTTCACTACCATCCATGTCAAGATGCTCTCACATCCTATAGTAGAGCATGTAGCATTTGATAACAAGGAATCAGTCAACATGACTAGTATGGAACCAAAAACTGATTGGTTCTGCAAAGCTGAAGACTTTCTCAAGAAAGCACCCTGGGGGTCTTTAACCTTCAAGAGTCCTACGAGGAGTGGAACCACCATTCACCACAATTTTGTCTCCCTATATGAATTTGCAAGAGTAAATATACAGGGGGTACAGGTTGTCTTAATGGTCAAAGCTGAGGCTCATCAGAATTGGATGTCATAGATTCAAGACTTCCTAAGACTTGGTTTTGTCCTGGAGGGACTGTCGCATGCCACAAGATGCAATGTTAAAAAAAAGTGACTAAATTTTTCTTGATGGGAGATATTTTGTACCTCAAAAGTTATGATGGAGTTCTCATTCATTGTCTTGAATCCCAAGAGTCATCTTGGGCAATTTTAGAAGCTCATGATGGTAGGTGCAGTGGCCATTTTAGTGGCATGGCCATCGTCAAGGGCATCCTTTGAATGGGTTATTATTGGCCCACTATGGATAAGTATTGCAATGTGTATGTAAGGAAGTGCATCAAATGTCAACATCATGCTAATCTTACGCACCTGCCATCATAGGCCTTACAACCCATCCAAGCGGCTTGGCCATTTGCTCAATGGGGGTTTGATCTGATTGGCAAGATCTCTCCTTCGTCATTAGGCCTACATACATTCATCATTATGACTACTGAGTATTTTACAAAGTGGGTGGAATCCATTCCCTTAACAACGACCATAGGAGCTCGCATAGCTGAGTTCATAATCGAGTATATCATAAGTCATTTTGGGGTACCATCGAAAATAGTTTTGGATAATGGAACTTCTATTAAGAATAAAACTATGCAAGCCTTAACTTCTAAGTACCGCATCAAACACATTTTTGCATCTCCATATTATCCACAGGAAAATGGGCAAGCTGAGGCCTCAAACAAGACTGTGATAGCCATCTTAAAAAAGACAGTGCAAGAACACCACAAGGATTGGCATACACAGCTACCCCTTGCATTATGGGATTATTGAACTAGCATTTGGACTCCCACTGGGGCAACTCTGTTTTCACTAGTATATGGCACTGAGGCCATTATGCCCTTAGAGTTGGAAATTCAAATGTTGCGTATCATATTGAAAGAGTTCATCAATGATGACACTGCACGACAAGCTTGCCTAGATCAACTGATTGTGCTCGATGAACGTCGCGTGAATACCCTTGAGCATCTCCACATTTATCAAGAGTGACTCAAACGAGCTTACAATATCAAAGTCCACTAGATAGACTTTAAAGTTGAGGATCTTGTGCTAAAATAAAACCAACATAACTCGAATTTGTTGTCTGATATGCAAGATAAATTTATGGCTAATTTTTTAGGACCCTATATCATATCTAAAAATATTGATCCAGGTACCTATCACTTGACATCGATAGGGGGTGTTGAATAGCCTAAGACTCTAAAAATCATCCATATTAAGGCATTCTATGCTTAGAGAGCTTAGCAGGAAAAGCTCCAAAGGCATCTGTAATCCTTTTGGTCAGTCAAAAGGCTCCAAGGATTTCTAAAAATTGCTTGGTCAACCCAAAGGCTTCGAGGGTTGCTTCAAGCCACTCAGTCATCCTAAAAAGGCTCCAAGGATTTATAAAAATTGCATGGTCAACCCAAAGGCTCCGAGGGTTGCTTAAAGCCACTTGGTCATCCCAAAAGGCACCAAGGATTTCTAAAAATTGCTTGGTCAACCCAAAGGCTTTGAGGGTTGCTTAAAGCCACTCAGTCATCTCAAAAGGCTCCAAGGATTTCTAAAAATTGCTTGGTCAATCCAAAGGCTCCGAGGGTTGCTTAAAGCCACTCGGTCATCCCAAAAGGCTCCAAGGATTTCTAAAAATTGCTTGGTCAACCCAAAGGTTCCAAGGGTTACTTAAAGCCACTCGGACATCTCAAAAGGCTCCAAGGATTTCTAAAAATCACTTGGTTAACCCAAAGGCTCCGAGGGTTGCTTAAAGCCACTTGGTCATCCCAAAAGGCTCCAAGGATTTATAAAAATAACTTGGTCAACCCAAAGGCTCCGAGGGTTGCTTAAAGCCAATCGGTCATCCCACAAAGGCACCATGGATTTTTAAAAATCGCTTGGTCAACCCAAAGGCTCAGAGGGCTGCTTAAAGCCACTCAATCATCCCAAAAAGGAACCAAGGATTTCTAAAAATTTCTTGGTCAACCCAAAGGCTCCGAGAGTTCCTATAGCTTCTCGGTCTTCCTAGAAGGCTCCATGCCCTCTTGCTGAGAGTGTGGTCAAATAAAAGGTGCCAAAGGTGGTTGTAAGACCTTTGTTCAATTCAAAAGGCTCCAAGGATTTCTAAAAATCACTTGGTCAACCCTAAAAAGCTCCAAAGACATAAATACTCGTTGTTTGGTCAAATATGAAAGCTCAAAAATGTATAAAATTTTGAAAATATATAAAATTCCAAAAAAGAAAATTGGTAAAGCTTAAAATCCAAAAAAATTTGTGCTTTTGCAGTTTGCATTTTCATACATGCATTCACCCCATCATATTTAATTTAGACATTTATCATCCGTTGCATTCCACAGTATAGTGTAATGTGTCTATCAAAATATTACAAACAATGGCACGTTTGTATTTTAATCATGCACCCTTGCATTTATCATAATTCATTGCATTCATACACGATACCTATTACGGAGAAACATGTATGTATATTAAGATTTTCAGTCACTCAGCCATACCTAGTGGGTTCTTCATACATTTTAGAAAGCTTGCTTTGCTGTTACAGACAAGGTCATTAGTTGGGATAGTGCTTCAACATATCAAAATCCCATAACTAAGCAAAACCATATAAAATCCTGCTAAGACAAGAGATGATGAAAGCTGCAAAAGCAATCTTAGGTATTTAGAGAGATGGATTTCATGACCTTATCTTGCAAATAGTCATTTTAGAAAGGTGTACTTTGACAAAAGGACAAGAATTTCCCCTATAAATCCCAAGGTCACAAAGCTTAAATCCCAAGTTACAAAGTGTAAAAGTACAAATTTCAAGTTCAAAATGTAAAGTGACATAGTGAATCAAAGCACTATAAAAATCCTTTACTCAAAGAAAACGGTAACATGTGGGCTAACAATGATTTTCATCACTACATAAGAGCAAGTAAGAAGGGCAAGAACTTGAATCCTTGGATTGTCCATCTTTTGAAAGCCATAGAGTGATCCCTGATCGTAATAATGGGTTGGAAGAGTCCCGCATACAATCGAAGGGGTAGTTCTATTGGGTGATCCCCAAATGTAGCAATGGGTTGAAAGAGTCCCGCTTGCATTTGGAGGGGTATCCCTGATCAATTTGCAAGATGAGATAGCTCTAGGTACCTAGGATTGTCTAGTTGTATAAGTCTAATCAAAGCTGAAACAAGGATGGTACGATCCTATGAGGAACCCTATCACACATGGGTTGAAAGAGTCTCGACTGACATACAGGGTATGCTTATGATCTATCTGAAAATACTCACATGCACACACAGGGATAATGAATAGTTGGGTATGTCATGGTAAAAGCCTTGTCCAATAAAATCCTTGTATAGTTAGTATGTGATTTTTGGAGAGGTCTACTAGGGTGTTTGAGTCTCAAGGAAAACCCCAAAAAAATTCTCCACTAGCAACAAGATACCAAATATCATTAAACATAAAAAATACTAGCCATTCATTCATCAGAATGCATTTGAAAAAGCACAATCAAACATATAGGATAGATTCCGCATGAATATCAGAAATGATGTTTAGACGACCACTGACTATATAGTGCAGCAAAGAAATATACAGAATGACGTATTCATTCATTAGCATTATACCAATCCATTTCATTGCATTTCATATATGGGTGATTAATTGATTAAGTTATTGTAATGAGAATTATCAATTATCTTGCATGATTGTCATACATTTTGAGGTGTCGTATTTTAAAATTAATATACACAATTTACATTCATTCCTTATGTTTTAAGTGATTAAAGCATACAGGTTCATTCCCATTAGATTACGATTATATACATAATGCATCACCATACATTGCATAACATGACATAACTTCATAAAAATAAATGCATGCCCACAAAGAAAAAATAAATATGCGTTCAAAATAAATACTACATCCATTTGCATCCATTATATATAGCACATCTAATCATATAGATCATTGCATAAAATCATCATCATAAAACTTATAGCTATATAGTGTATGTCATCCATACATTGCATCATATTAACATAGAATCACATAAGCATTGCATCCATGTGTATCAAATAAACATAAAATTAAAAATTAAACATCAGATACGTATAATGAGCCGAAATGATGAAGTCATATATATATGTGTCCAACATAGTACATAGATAGTGCATCAATATACCCGTAGGCTACAAAGCATGTAGGTCCTCGATCTTACACTCAAAATGAGTACAACATAGCAAAAGTATAATCTACATCAAATAGAGCCTAGGTCTAGGCTGCTCCCCTATATCAAAACTCTCGTTGCCGCCCTCAGAACTAAAAATATTGATCCAGGTACCTATCACTTGACATCGCTAGGGGGTGTTGAATAGCCTAAGACTCTCAACATCATCCATATTAAGGCATTCTATGCTTAGAGAACTTAGCAGGAAAAGCTTCAAAGGCATATGTAATCCTTTTGGTCAATCAAAAAGGCTCCAAGGATTAAGAGTGACTCAAACGAGCTTACAATATCAAAGTCCACCAGAGAGACTTTAAAGTTGAGGATATTGTGCTAAAATAAAACCAACATAACTCGAATTTGTTGTCTGATATGCGAGATAAATTTATGGCTAATTTGTTAGGACCCTATATCATATCTAAAAATATTGATCCAAGTACCTATCACTTGACATCGCTAGGGGGTGTTGAATAGCCTAAGACTCTCAACATCATCCATATTAAGGCATTCTATTCTTAGAGAGCTTAGCAGGAAAAGCTCCAAAGGCATCTGTAATCCCTTTGGTCAGTCAAAAGGCTCCAAGGATTTCTAAAAATTGCTTGGTCAACCCAAAGGCTCCGAGGGTTGCTTCAAGCCACTCGGTCATCCTAAAAAGGCTCCAAGGATTTATAAAAATTGCATGGTCAACCCAAAGGCTCCGAGGGTTGCTTAAAGCCACTCGGTCATCCCAAAAGGCACCAAGGATTTCTAAAAATTGCTTGGTAAACCCAAAGGCTTTGAGGTTTGCTTAAAGCCACTCAGTCATCTCAAAAGGCTCCAAGGATTTCTAAAAATTGCTTGGTCAATCCAAAGGCTCCGAGGGTTTCTTAAAGCCACTAGGTCATCCCAAAAAGCTCCAAGGATTTCTAAAAATTGCTTTGTCAACACAAAGGTTCCAAGGGTTACTTAAAGCCACTCGGACATCTCAAAAGGCTCCAAGGATTTCTAAAAATCACTTGGTTAACCCAAAGGCTCCGAGGGTTTCTTAAAGCCACTTGGTCATCCCAAAAGGCTCCAAGGATTTCTAAAAATAACTTGGTCAACCCAAAGGCTCCGAGGGTTGCTTAAAGCCAATTGGTCATCCCACAAAGGCACCAAGGATTTTTAAAAATCGCTTGGTCAACCCAAATGCTCAGAGGTCTGCTTAAATCCACTCAATCATCCCAAAAAGGAACCAAGGATTTCTAAAAATTGCTTGGTCAACCCAAAGGCTTTGAGAGTTCCTATAGCTTCTCGGTATTCCTAGAAGGCTCCATGCCCTCTTGCTGAGAGTGTGGTCAAATAAAAGGTGCCAAAGGTGGTTGTAAGACCTTTGGTCAATTCAAAAGGCTCCAAGGATTTCTAAAAATCACGTGGTCAACCCTAAAAAGCTCCAAAGACATAAATACTCATTGTTTGGTCAAATATGAAAGCTCAAAAATGTATAAAAATTTGAAAATATATAAAATTCCAAAAAAAAAATTGGTAAAGCTTAAAATCCAAAAAATATTTGCTTTTGCAGTTTGCATTTTCATACATGCATTCACCCCATCATATTGCATTTAGGCATTTATCATCCGTTGCATTCCACAGTATAGTGTAATGTGTCTATCAAAATATTACAAACAATTGCACGTTTGTATTTTAATCATGCACCCTTGCATTTATCATAATTCATTGCATTCATACACGATACCTATTACAGAGAAAAATGAATGTATATTAAGTTTTTCAGTCACTCAGCCATACCTAGTGGGTTCTTCATACATTGTAGAAAGCTTGCTTTGCTGTTATAGACAAGGTCATTAGTTGGGATAGTACTTCAACATATCAAAATCCCGTAACTAAGCAAAACCATATAAAATCCTGCTAAGACAAGAGATGATGAAAGCTGCAAAAGCAATCTTAGGTATTTAGAGAGATGGATTTCATGACCTTCTTATCTTGCAAATAGTCATTTTAGAAAGGTGTACTTTGACAAAAGGACAAGAATTTCCCCTATAAATCCCAAGGTCACAAAGCTTAAATCCCAAGTTACAAAGTGTAAAAGTACAAATTTCAAGTTCAAAATGTAAAGTGACATAGTGAATCAAAGCACTATAAAAATCCTTTACTCAAAGAAAACGGTAACATGTGGACTAACAATGATTTTCATCACTACATAAGAGCAAGTAAGAAGGGTGAGAACTTAAATCCCTGGATTGTCCACCTTTTGAAAGCCATAGAGTGATCCCCGATCATAGTAATGGGTTGGAAGAGTCCCGCCTACAATCAAAGGGGTAGGTCTATTGGGTGAACCCCAAATGTAGCAATGGGTTGAAAGAGTCCTGCCTGCATTTGGAAGGATATCCCTGATCAATTTGCAAGATGAGATAGCTCTAGGTACCTAGGATTGTCTAGTTGTATAAGTCTAATTAAAGATGAAACAAGGATGGTACGATCGTATGAGGAACCCTATCTCACAGATGGGTTGAAAGAGTCTCGACTGACATACGGGGTATGCTTATGATCTATCTGAAAATACTCACATGCACACACAGGGATAATGAATAGTTGGGTCTGTCATGGTAAAAGCCTTGTCCAATAAAAGCCTTGTATAGTTAGTATGTGATTTTTGGAGAGGTCTACTAGGG
Organism: Wollemia nobilis; assembly: GCA_028583015.1. Lineage (NCBI taxonomy): Eukaryota > Viridiplantae > Streptophyta > Pinopsida > Araucariales > Araucariaceae > Wollemia > Wollemia nobilis. The sequence continues at coordinate 3,417,286 of JAQPPZ010016610.1, forward strand.
TGTTTGAGTTTCAAGGATAACCCCAAAAAAATTCTCCACTAGCAACAAGATACCAAATATCATTAAACATCAAAAATACTAGCCATTCATTCATCAGAATGCATTTGACAAAGCACAATCAAACATATAGGATAGATACCACATGAATATCAGAAATGATGTTTAGACGACCACTGACTATATAGTGTAGCAAAGAAATATACAGAATGACGTATTCATTCATTAGCATTGTACCAATCCATTTCATTGCATTTCATATATGGGTGATTAATTGATTAAGTTATTGTAAAGAGAATTATCAATTATCTTGCATGATTGTCATACATTTTGAGGTGTCACATTTTAAAATTAATATACACAATTTACATTCATTCCTTATGTTTTAAGTGATTAAAGCATATAGGTTCATTCCCATTAGATTACGATTATATACATAATGCATTACCATACATTGCATAACATGCCATAACTTCATAAAAATAAATGCATGCCCACAAAGCAAAAATAAATATGCGTTCAAAATAAATACTACACCCATTTGCATCCATTATATATAGCACATCTAATCATATAGATCATTGCATAACATCATCATCATAAAACATATAGCTATATAGTGTATGTCATCCATACATTGCATCATATTAACATAGCATAACATAAGAATTGCATCCATGTGTATCAAATAAACATAAAATTAAAAATTAAACATCAGATACGTATAATGAGCCGAAATGATGAAGTCATATATATATGTGTCCAACAGAGTACATAAATAGTGCATCAATATACCCGTAGGCTACAAAGCATGTAGGTCCTTGATCTTACACTCAAAATGAGTACAACATAGCAAAAGTATAATCTACATTAAATAGAGCCCAGGTCTAGGCTGCTCCCCCTATATCAGAACTCTCGTTGCCTCCCTCAGAACTAAAAATATTGATCCAGGTACCTATCACTTGACATCGCTAGGGGGTGTTGAATAGCCTAGGACTCTCAACATCATCCATATTAATGCATTCTATGCTTAGAGAGCTTAGCAGGAAAAGCTCCAAAGGCATCTGTAATCCTTTTGGTCAGTCAAAAGGCTCCAAGGATTAAGAGTGACTCAAACGAGCTTACAATATCAAAGTCCACCAAAGAGACTTTAAATTTGAGGATCTTGTGCTAAAATAAAACCAACATAACTCGAAATTGTTGTCTGATATGCGAGATAAATTTATGGCTAATTTGTTAGGACCCTATATCATATCTAAAAATATTGATCCAGGTACCTATCACTTGACATCGCTAGGGGGTGTTGAATAGCCTAAGACTCTCAACATCATCCATATTAAGGCATTCTATGCTTAGAGAGCTTAGCAGGAAAAGCTCCAAAGGCATCCAGTAATCCCTTTGGTCAATCAAAAGGCTCCAAGGATTTCTAAAAATTGCTTGGTCAACCCAAAGGCTCCGAGGGTTGCTTCAAGCCACTCGGTCATCCTAAAAAGGCTCCAAGGATTTCTAAAAATTGCTTGGTCAACCCAAAGGCTCCGAGGGTTGCTTAAAGCCACTCGGTCATCCCAAAAGGCACCAAGGATTTCTAAAAATTGCTTGGTCAACCCAAAGGCTTTGAGGGTTGCTTAAAGCCACTCGATCATCTCAAAAGGCTCCAAGGATTTCTAAAAATTGCTTGGTCAATCCAAAGGCTCCGAGGGTTTCTTAAATCCACTCGGTCATCCCAAAAGTCTCCAAGGATTTCTAAAAATTGCTTGGTCAACCCAGATATTCCAAGGGTTACTTAAAGCCACTCGGACATCTCAAAAGGCTCCAAGGATTTCTAAAAATCACTTGGTTAACCCAAAGGCTCCGAGGGTTGCTTAAAGCCACTTGGTCATCCCAAAAGGCTCCAAGGATTTCTAAAAATAACTTTGTCAACCCAAAGGCTCCAAGGGTTGCTTAAAGCCAATCGGTCATCCCACAAAGGCACCAAGGATTTTTAAAAATCGCTTGGTCAACCCAAATGCTCAGAGGGCTGCTTAAAGCCACTCAATCATCCCAAAAAGGAACCAAGGATTTCTAAAAATTTCTTGGTCAACCCAAAGGCTCTGAGAGTTCTTATAGCTTCTCGGTCTTCCTAGAAGGCTCCATGCCCTCTTGCTGAGAGTGTGGTCAAATAAAAGGTGCCAAAGGTGGTTGTAAGACCTTTGGTCAATTCAAAAGGCTCCAAGGATTTCTAAAAATCACTTGGTCAACCCTAAAAAGCTCCAAAGACATAAATACTCATTGTTTGGTCAAATATGAAAGCTCAAAAATGTATAAAAATTTGGAAATATATAAAATTCCAAAAAAAAAAATTTGGTAAAGCTTAAAATCCAAAAAATATTTGCTTTTGCAGTTTGCATTTTCATACATGCATTCACCCCATCGTATTGAATTTAGAAATTTATCATCCGTTGCATTCCACAGTATAGTGTAATGTGTCTATCAAAATATTACAAACAATGGCACGTTTGTATTTTAATCATGCACCCTTGCATTTATCATAATTCATTGCATTCATACACGATACCTATTACGGAGAAACATGTATGTATATTAAGTTTTTCAGTCACTCAGCCATACCTAGTGGGTTCTTCATACATTGTATAAATCTTGCTTTGTTGTTATAGACAAGGTCATTAGTTGGGATAGTGCTTCAACATATCAAAATCCTGTAACTAAGCAAAACCATATAAAATCCTGCTAAGACAAGAGATGATGAAAGCTGCAAAAGCAATCTTAGGTATTTAGAGATATGGATTTCATGACCTTCTTATCTTGCAAATAGTCATTTTAGAAAGGTGTACTTTGAAAAAAGGACAAGAATCTCCCCTATAAATCCCAAGGTCACAAAGCTTAAATCCCAAGTTACAAAGTGTAAAAGTACGAATTTCAAGTTCAAAATGTAAAGTGACATAGTGAATCAAATCACTATAAAAATCCTTTACTCAAAGAAAATGGTAACATGTGGACTAAAAATGATTTTCATCACTACATAAGAGCAAGTAAGAAGGGTGAGAACTTGAATCCCTGGATTGTCCACCTTTTGAAAGCCATAGAGTGATCCCCGATCGTAGTAATTGGTTGGAATATTCCCACCTACAATCGAAGGGGTAGTTCTATTGGGTGATCCCCAAATGTAGCAATGGGTTGAAAGAGTCCCGCCTACATTTGGAGGGGTATCCCTGATCACTTTGCAAGATGAGATAGCTCTAGGTACCTAGGATTGTCTAGTTGTATAAGTCTAATTAAAGCTGAAACAAGGATGGTACGATCGTATGAGGAACCCTATCTCACACATGGGTTGAAAGAGTCTCGACTGACATACGAGGTATGCTTATGATCTATCTAAAAATACTCACATGCACACATAGGGATAATGAATAGTTGGGTCTGTCATGGTAAAATCCTTGTCCAATAAAAGCCTTGTATAGTTAGTATGTGATTTTTGGAGAGGTCTACTAGGGTATTTGAGTCTCAAGGAAAACCCCAAAAAAATTCTCCACTAGCAACAAGATACCAAATATCATTAAACATCAAAAATACTAGCCATTCATTCATTAGAATTCATTTGACAAAGCACAATCAAACATATAGGATAGATACCGCATGAATATCAGAAATGATGTTTAGACGACCACTGACTATATAGTGCAGCAAAGAAATATACAGAATGACATTCATTCATTAGCATTATACCAATCCATTTCATTGCATTTCATATATGGGTGATTAATTTATTAAGTTATTGTAATGAGAATTATCAATTATCTTGCATGATTGTCATACATTTTGAGGTGTCGCATTTTAAAATTAATATACACAATTTACATTCATTCCTTATGTTTTAAGTGATTAAAGCATATAGGTTCATTCCCATTAGATTACGATTATATACATAATGCATCACCATACATTGCATAACATGCCATAACTTCATAAAAATAAATGCATGCCCACAAAGAAAAAATAAATATGCGTTCAAAATAAATACTACACCCATTTGCATCCATTATATATAGCACATCTAATCATATAGATCATTGCATAACATCATCATCATAAAAAATATAGCTATATAGTGTATGTCATCCATACATTGCATCATATTAACATAGCATCACATAAGCATTGCATCCCTATGTATCAAATAAACATAAAATTAAAAATTAAACATCAGATATGTATAATGAGCCGAAATGATGAAGTCATATATATATGTGTCCAACAGAGTACATAGATAGTGCATCAATATACCCGTAGGCTACAAAGCATGTAGGTCATCGATCTTACACTCAAAATGTGTACAACATAGCAAAAGTATAATCTACATCAAATAGAGCCTAGGTCTAGGCTGCTCCCCCTATATCAGAACTCTCGTTGCCTCCCTCAGAACTATGCTCTAGAGCCTGCTCTTTTGTCTATGCTAGCACCTATGGTGGGTCCTATTGTGGGTCCTACCTACCTCCAAATCCTAAGGCACCAAGCACATGTGAAACTGGTAGCTACAATAGGCTTGTCCCCTGACTGGCGGTCCCTAAAGTCTGCCTTGCATCCCTAGACCTGGCACACGATGTCGCCCCATGTGTGCTATAGGACCTCTATGTCCTCTTAATCCTATGAAACCTATGACCTAAGATCACCATAGACTACCCTGAGGTCCTAGACCTGGTACATTGTGACTCTGAGGAGAAAGGATCCTCAAGAACCTGTAGTCCATGCATATCTATATAGCTGACCAACTGATCAATGCGAGTAAGCTAGGTTGCATGCATCTCATTGGTCCTCATGGCCTGCATAGTCATATATTGTATATGATTTTATGCCTCAGTAAGGCACCTATCCCTATCAGCTACTCTCACCTCTAGAGTGGCGATAGTAGTGTCTTGCTCTAGTTGTTGTGTGTGGAATATCCCTAGATGACTCTACAAGTTAGCCACCTAAGCCAAAATCTAACCCTCTATGCTATCAAGAGGAACCTCACCCTCCTCTAGAGCCTCCTCATCTGGGTCAACCTCAGGAGCCTCCTCTATAGTGGCCACTATGCCCCATTCACCCTCTATCCACTAGTGCACCTTGCACCGATCAAGATCTACCTCTACCTCTTCCTGGTCTGGCTCCCAGCCTAGAGACCCTATGTTGTACCATCTGAACATGGACCACCACCCATCATACTCTAGAGTGGTCCCAGTAGTCTTGACTCCAGTATCTTGGTATTCATCAACAACATCTCCTAGAGGTTCTAGAATGATCCACTGTAGATCATGCTCTGCAAACAAGCATTAGTACCTAAGGGGGATATTTGGAATATCCTACATGAGCCCAAACTATCACAGGACTTGAGAGTAGAATTGGAACTTTTGAATCTTGGCCTTACGATTGATCAACCATCTATCACGATGTGCCTATCTTAGCCACTGACTCTCCTCTGGCCATGCTGGGCAATCCATATAGGGTCGCCACTGAACATCATTCAGGCCAAGTACCACAAACTGAGTAATGTAGTATTGGACATCACCAGCATGGATCCTGCTATGGATACCCTCCTCCTCACATGGCTAGCAAGCGGCATAGCACTGATGATAATTAGTAATAGCAGTGATCCATAGGGGTAGATCTGAAGGATGCTCGATTTGAATGTGCTACCACCCCCATATATGTAATAGAAAACTACAACTAAGGCCCTTACGACTATGCTCTATAATCTGGTATAGCTCCTTGTAGAGCTGACATAGCAGGGTGCTCCCCTAAGCTAAAAGTAGAGGTGCCTCTATAGAGCTCTGCAGAACCCTCCAGGAAGTGGATAGAATGTTCTAGGGAATCCTCATGCTCGAGGAGTCTGGAAGCACAATATTATCTATGAGGTGCATAAAGAGGGCTTCCCATGTAGAGAAGACATCCTCGTGGTACCACTCGCTAATGTGTACCTTGTCATGGTCTATGGCATCCTGAGCATCCTCACTCTGGTCACCAAAGATATTGTCAAAAACAACCTCCTTTACCCGAGAGGTAGAGGAGGCGATGGCCTCACCATCAATAGGGATCCTGAAGATCCTATAAACATTCTTTAGAGTCATAGTCATTTCACCTTTAGGCAGGTGAAATGTGTTGGTCCACGCATTCCAGCATCGGGCCAACGCAGTCAGGTAGGCTTGATCTACCCTAATAGTGGGTATATCCATGACATATATGAACTCAATAGCTTATAACCAATCCCTATCATCATCAGATAAATCCTCATGGAGAGTCTTCAAAATATCTGGCTGTCAAGCTCTAGAAGTCAGTCTCTAGAATAGCCAGTACAATTTAAGACAAAATCTAACTAACTAGAGCTTAAAAAAAAAGGCAATAGCAAACCATAGCTAAAACCTGCGGTCTCCAATTTACAAATTGAGAACCATCACTAAAACCTGTGATCCCCAATTTATAAATTAGGAACCATAGCTAAAACCTATGGTCCCCAATTTGTAAATTGGGAACCGTAGCTAAAACCTACGATTCCTAATTTACCAACTAGGAACCACGGCTACCAACTGTGGTTTAGGAGTGGCACCCATTTTGGGTACCCTCCTAGACCACCAAGTCATAAATTTAAAATCTTAAAGCTAGCCTAAACTAGTGGGGTTCATTACCAGCAGTTTAGTGAGGTTCATTTTTTGCATTACTTAATGTAGTTCATTTTACTGGTATTGAGTGCGTGGTCTCGATTTTGAGTTACCTTATCCACACCTTGTCCCCGACTAGTGGATGGCTGATCAAGATCTACCATCGAGGTCAAGGAGTGTAATCAAGGTAAGGTGTGGTAGCATTTTCTATCAAGAAGGGTCTTATCACTCTTAGAGCTCTCATATTGCTAGTGTTTGCTAGGAAATAATAAAAAATTTCAAATAGGAATTCAATTTATAGGTTTTCCTAATCTTGGCGAACCACAGATGACACCTGCGATTCTGGAACTAGGGTTTTTCACTCGTAGGTCTGACCCATAGTTCTTAAAATTTAGAAATATAAACTGCATACCATACCTGCAGTTCATAACTAGCATTAAATGCACTCAAAAACCACTGTGGGAAGGTTTAAAAGAGCAAACTAATGACTTCCACCGAACAAAAATTTTAAATCAATGACTAAAATTGTAAATTTGGTGATGTTAAAAGCACCCAGATCAATAAAAAAATGCAAAATAAAAAATAAAAAAAATCAATAATTAAAAAACCAAATGTGCCTCATATTCAGTGAATTATCCTATACACTTTGCGGTTGCAGTGAGTTGTGATCCATGCAATATGACAAGATGAGTAAATCACCATAAGGACATTTGGGGTAAAATTGTCATTTATTTTATGATATCTTTCAACAAATCATTGACAAATATGATTCAACATAATTCTAATTGCATTTGTCACATTTTGATTCCTTAAGATGGCTATTGTATCCTGACTGCTCTAGGGGATAGAAATGTGCCAATACCACTAAGAGTTGCAATTATAAGCTGAACTAGGCCTAGCCAAGGCATTAAAAGGCTCGAATCTTACTTTGTTTAGGATCATTCATTATGGTCAAGATATTTCATCATTTCATACATTGTCATTACCCTCATTGACTCATCGCTTGAGGGGGTAGTCATAATTTCATAATCATAATCAAAGTCAGCAGAAGATCCCTGAGATCATAGATCCCTTGATCTCATCAAAATTGCATTCATTCTTGTGAATCATTGTCAACAACTATCATAAACTTCCCCCTTTGCTTGGAGTAAACAAAAAATATGATAATTGGTGTGCAACTCTCATCCTTCGGATTTATGGTTCAGAAGATACCCATACTTGGCATTGGAGCTATCTGAACATCTGATGACAAGAGAAGACTTATCAAAATGTAAGCCTTTCACAAGCTGGAAGTAATGATTCCAAGATGCGCATCCTTTTTATGGACATAGGGAATCTAATGTTGATATGACTAATGATCATCATAGAACCTTCGACATCATTTTAGGAGGTCTATTTTTGCTCAGTGTTGTTCGATCTCACAACGCATCTCAAAAGGGGCATATGTAGACACCTAAAACGTGTCATTTCGAGGGAGACTACTCATATGGACATGCTACAAGACCATATGGAGGATCTTGGATAGATTCCAAGATAGAGCAGTGGTTCTAACCATTCAATTTAGGGATTTTGGCCTAAGTAATCTGAACTGTAGCTCAGACCTGTGGTCTCCAATCTAAACCATGGTTGACACTTACAGTCTGTAGTCTAGACAGAAACTGTGACCTGTGGTTTTAACTGAAGTTCAGTTAGGCCTTCCATCTAAGCCAAATTAGTTGTAATGGCCAAGAGATCTAGAAGGAGGCAGTTGAAGGACAAGATATTCTAGAGGCTTCCATCCCAACTGTCCTAACCAACCTTCTTGGTCTTGGCTTCTCCATGAAGCCACCCCTAGCCCTAGGGGCATGCTATAAATACCCCCTCCAAATGGAGAGAGAAAGATGGATGATTTGTATAGTGAAGCACTGACGAATTATCGAGTGAGTCAAGAGGGAGCAAGCATTGGAGATTTAAGCAGTGAAGCCCTGGAAAATTGTATACTCAAACTGAGCATACTAAGAGATAGAGCTATTGCACTTAATTCCTGATTCTTTTGCCACCATTCATGATGAATCACATTATGGATTCCCTAGGTGCTTTGGAGGATCAAGAAATGTAAATCTAGGAAAACAAAGGCCCTTCACATCAAATTGACCGTCAAATTAGTTTGAGGATAATTAAGGCGACCCTTGAACATCAATTTGGATAAGGAGATTGAGCCCACTACCCCTGATTTTGAGGGTAAACTCATTAGAAGTTAAATTGTGGATGTTAGCCATAGTTCATAGTGCAGACCGTGCACCAGAGCTATGGTTTCTAATAGGTGGCATATCACCTTACTATTTTTATTTTTGTAGATTAGATTAGCTATCTGGTTGATTTAATAGCATTTTAGAAGACTTCTGATCATAGAACTAGGCTAGATTCACATTTTATGCTTATGTTTTAATTAGGACTAAAATGCTTTCTTTATGCATGTTTATGCTTCATTTCCTATATTTGATCCATGCATAGTGTAGATGTTATTTTACTTTATGCTATTACATGAATCTTGATTCACTTTGCATAGTTTAGTAGCTTTCTTTATGCTTTATTGATTATGCATGTTAACGGTGTCATTATACATTTTACCTAAAAGGGCCTCATCACGAGAGGCTACCTATATTTTTGACACTCTTGTTGTTTCTTGACCGCAAGAAATAGTTCTAAAGGTTAAATAAAGCATCCAACCCATTCTCCATTGCAAAGAAGAGGGTCATCGACACCCTAGAGCATCTCTTGTCACCCTAAGGGGTATTTTGATCACACTTACCCTTGATAGGGATTAAACACTATTGTAATTAACATGTCAAATGGGTATCCCTAAGAGGGACGAATCTATAATTTTATTTTTATCCAAACTAAGTCCTTTTGGAGGACAAAATCCTCATCATCAAGCATAAGCTTGTAAGCTGATTTAACAGTTAATTTCTAGTTTTTCGTAGGAGCCTAGGTCACTTGATCTTCCTTGGGTCTCATGGGGATAAAATGTTTTTCGAGAATGTTGCAAAGATCATTTGATTCCGCTTGAAATTCCTGAATTTTTATTTATTTCCACTTCATTCGACCTTTGTCCTCAACCATATAATCGGAGACTTTTCTGCTAATGAGTTCTTTTGTGATATCTCTTATTCAAGCTAAGTTAGGATATTGCGTCAGTGGTTCGTCCTTAGCCCACCTATCATTCCAAAAATTTATCCTCTCACCATTGCCTAAAACCCATATTAAACCTTTTTTGATGATTTCCTTACAATTAAGAATTGCTTTCCAAAAAGCAGAACCTCTGATTGGAACTGAGTCACTTAGAAATTCCATATTTTGAAGATACTTTCATTTTATGATAGCTGTCCATTCATTTTCTTCACCAGAAATGAGATGACATGCTTGCTTAGCTAGTAAAGATAAATTTATATGAGCAATTATCCTTAGACCTAATTAGACCTAAGCCACCATTTTCCCTGGGTATGCACACTTAGGTCCATCCCACAAGGTGTATCCTTTTTTTCTCCTCTGATCCAGTCCATAAAAATTCTTTTTGGATTTTCTCAATTTTTTGGAAAACCTTCACAGGGGCTTTGAAAACGGAGATGAAATAGACTGGAATGCTCTAAAGAGAGGTCTTAGTGAGGGTTAGCTTTCTTGCTTGATATAGAATATGACCTTTCCATCCAAGAAGTTTTTTTTTAATTCTTTCAATAACCCTGTCCCACATGACTCTCTCAGAGAACCAATGAAAAGAGGGAGACCAAGATACAAAGTGGGAAGGTTTTCTATATCACACCCTAAAATTTATGCAATCCTTCCTTACCTCTGAATGGGGGTGTTCAAGAAATATAACTTGCTTTTACTAAAATTAAATTTCTAACCAACAACATCCTCGTAGAGTTGTAGGATGTATTTAATTATTTTAGCCTCAACCACCGATGCCTTAGTCAATATAAGGGTATCATCGATGAATTGTTGGTGAGAAATAGCCCTAGTGAGAGATGTTGCCTTGATTCCTAATATTAGCCTTGAACTGCAAGCATTTTTTATGGTTCTACCTAAATATTCTACCACAATGATGAATAACATGGGGCTGATAGGGTCCCCCTACCAAATTCCTCTACGACTTTGAAAGTAACCAGCAATTGTTCCATTAACTAGAATTGAGAACCATGCTTTATAAATACATTCTTTGATCAAATTAACCCATTGGTGGTGAAAACCAAACTTAAGGAGGACAACAATCAGAAAGTCCCAATTTAGCCTATCAAATGCTTTGTTCATATCAAGCTTGAGGGCAAAAACAGACCTGTTAGTCTTATGAGCAAAGTGCAAAGCTTCATGAACTATGATAACTCCATCCAAGATTGACCTGCCCTGGATAGAGCTTCCCTGGCATGGATCTATGATGTAGGGTAGAATATCTCTCATTCTATTTGAAATGGCTTTAGTTAGGATCTTGTAAGAAAAATTACACAGACTGATTGCCCTAAAGTTAGCCATAGATTCAGGGGTTTGCTTCTTAGGAATTAGAGAAATAAAAGTAGATTTGATACCTTTTGGGATATTATTGCTTGCTTGGAATTCTCTGACATCAAAAATTACATCCTCACTTACGATGTCCCAAAAATCTTGATAGAAACGAGGGGGAAAGTCATTGGGTCCTAGGGCTTTGTCTGGCTCCATGCTAAATAAGGCTTCCTTAATTTCATCATCAAAAAATGGAGCTAGAAGCTTAAGGTTTATATCCTCATTTATTATGCTAGGAATGGATTGCAAGAGAATATATTTGGCCTCCTCATTGCACTGTGATTCCTGACCAAGGATAGAATTGAAATAAGTTACTGCCTCCTTTATGATTTCTGTTAAGTCTTGAGTAATAGAACCATCTACTTTTAAAAAAAAAAATTATCTTGTTATTGCTTCTGTTTCTAAGCGTGGTGACGTGAAAAAACTTGGAATTTGAATCTCCATATTTCAACCAAAGAGCCCTTGATTTTTTCCTCCAATAGATTTCCTCACAGGCCAAAATGTTATGAAACTCTGCTAGTTTTGTTCATTCCTCTTGCCTAGTAGTTTCATCAACATCACCATGTTGGATCCTCTGATCAATTATCTTCAAACTTTCAACAAACTATTTTTTATTTTCAAAGAGGTTCCCAAAGACCTCTTTGTTCCAGGTTCGAAGATTTTCCTTGACAAACTTTAATTTACCATCAAGTTTAAAAGCTGCACTACCCCTGACAGGTTGGTGCCACCACTGACTTAAGTTATCTCTAAAACTGGAACGTTTGATCCACATAGATTGAAATCTGAAAGGTTTCTTGAAGGACAGAGAGTTAGGGATCTCCAAAAAAATGGGATTATTATCAAAGGCAATTTTAGGAAGGGCTTGTAGTGTAGAATCATCGAACAAAGTTGTAACCTCCTTTAATAGAAAAAACTTGTCAAGCCTTTCTTGAATGAGATGACACCCTATCCGTCGATTGCTCTAGGTAAAATTTGCTTCTCTAAGTTTTATATCCATCGACATGTTGGAGTTCACAAAGTCATTTAACTCATCCATGCTCCTGATACGTGATCCATTTCCACCCATTTTGTTTGAAGGGTAAAGAGAAGTGTTAAAATCCCCAGCCAGAATACAGGGGATATTATGGAAGATTTCACTCAGATTGCCAAAAATTGCAGTATTTTCATGGTTGGTTATCCAAGGAAGAATTCTAACCATTGATAATATGATGCTAAAGGTATTTGTATCACTAATCGTTGTTATCTGTGTAGGGCTAATTGGGAGACCATTTATCACATTTTCCTTGAGTGCCCTTTTTCCCTGACTATCCTAAGTGGGGTTTTTCAGGCCTTCAATATTTCATGGGTTAAACCAACCATCGTACTTGATTTTTTCATCCAGTGGCCTTGCCCATTTTTGAGCCAAAGACTTACATACATGTGGAAAATTTGTCTCAATCACTATCTTTGGCAGGTTTGGTTAGAAAGGGACCATAGAGTCTTTAATGAGTCTATCAATGATCATAAAACTATTATTGTCATGATCCTATCCTTTGCCAATGAGAATGTGAACCTTATCCATTTTGATAGCTATAAACCTCATCTGCAGGAGACCATGATTGCTCAATATTTAAGCTTAACCTTGTTAGATGAGTCTGTGCCTAGGGTAGTCAACCCTAGAGCCAATGTTAAGTGGTCTCCACATCCTATGGGTTGGTTTAAGCTTAATTTTGATGGAGCAGCTAAGGAAAATCTTGGTAGAGTAGGCACTGGTGGCATTATGTGAGATCATAATGGGAATATGATGCTTGCATTTTCTGAATATTTGGAAACAAGGACAAACAATGAAGCTAAAGCTTGAGTTATGTGGAGAGGCCTTCAAATTATTCAAGACTTAGAAGGCAATTTGATCATAGAAGGACACTCTATGCATGTTATAAATATCCTCAATAATTGGAAAACACCTCCTTAGAGGATTAAAACAATTTTTGAAGAGGCTAGGATCCTTTTCCAGGGAATATAGGATAGAAAAGCCCAACATGTCTTTCGGGAAGCTAACAAAATTGCTGATAAGCTGGCCAATTTGGGTGTCAATGGTGACGGACTTTTCAAATGGGAATACGATTTCCCGAGTGAAGTAGAGGAGCTTATTAAAAAATAATGCCAATAATTATAGTCAAATTTACCAATAGGGAAGACACTATAAGTTCTAAGGCTAGGAGTATTCCAGTCTCTTTTTTTGAATTGGACTCACAATAAAAATTATCTGAGCTATCAGTCTTCGTGGATGCTACTTGGAAATACCACAAAGACTAATGGGGACAGTCACATGTCAGATAACATGGCTCCTAGTCGTATTAGTAATTTGAGGTTGGTTGATAATCACAGGGAAGAAAAGAAACGACAAATATAAGACTTCAAACCAAAACCACATGGACCACCAAATAGCCACCGCCATAAATCTAGCCAGCAGGTTCACTTCTCCAAGGTTTATTGGCCAAGATAGTATGTGGTACCAAAGCATATTATATATGAAAGAAAGCGATTACCAAATAATTATTAAGAGTAACTATCAATACAGAGCTTGTGGGAGTTCTTTTCAGTACTCTGCTATGTGTGTCTGCAGCTTTTTTTTTCTCCATTGTCTCAAGGAAGGGATCCGTGTCTGTTTATTTTTTTTAATTATGATGCACGTGTGTTTTCTCAGGGTATACCCAAAATATTGTATGGGAAGTTTCTTTTTGATAATAGCTAAGTGCCTTACCGTATGTAATGGCTTTGGCAGCATGTAGATTTTACATATATAGGATCCTTAGTAAGGATATGTTCATCAACAATCCTGGGCTGATTTTTGTAAAAGGTTTTGGGTCAACCTGTAAAACCTGGTATTAATGCTATAGTATCTTATCTACCAAAAAAAAAAAATTGTAATTTGATTTCATCGAAAATAATAAAGAATTATTTATATTCAATTTATTTCTTGTTATCAAATTATGCATGTTTATTTGTGTGTTTCCTTTTGATTGTGATAGTTAGAGAGGGGTGTGAGCTTCCTTGGTGGTAACATTATGCACAAGGGTGAATTTCACAATTTATAGTGAATTTTAGGATTTAACATTTTTTATTTTGCTAATTTTGGGACCCTAGAGGTTGGCCCATTTGCTTGAAAATTATGGAATTAATTTTTTTTAGGGTAAATTCACCCCGGTACAATATGTATTCCCACCTAATATTTGCCCTAAAATTATTTTTAAAAAAATTATCCTACCCAATTCGTCTCTTGTACCTCCACTATATATAGGTAACCCTAGGAGCAACACTCATAGTCTCAAGACGACTATCACAAGGTGACCACAAAAAGCAACTGGCAGAAGCGAGTGACAAAAGGTGACAAATTGAAGCGATGGACATTGAGCAATTGACACACCATGACTTTCATAAAGCGACTGACACAACATGAAATTCACAAGGCAACTAACATGTCGTGACTGTCATAAGGTGACTGACACACCAAGGCTATCACAAGGTGACTGACCCATCGTGACTATAACAAGGTGATTGACACATCATGACTAGCACAAGGTTATTGATATGTTGTGACTGACATTGGGTGACTGACATGCCATGGCTATCACATGATGACTAACATTATACAACTGAAATGATGTGACTGACATGACATGAATTTAACAAGGTGACTAGCACCCCATGACTATCACAAGGTGACTGCCAAAGTGTGACTAGTAGATCATGATTGGTACAAGGTGACTGGCATGTCACGAATGATATTGGATGACTGACATGTTGCAACTATCACACGAAGACTAACATTGTGTGACTGACATGATGTGACTATCATAAGGTGATTGGCACCCTGCGACTATCACAAGGCGATTGACACCCTATGACTATCACAAGGCAAATTCCAAAGGGTGACTGGTACATCGTAATTATCACAAGATGACTGTCAATGGATGACTATCACTCAATGAATGTCACACGGTGATTTTTCACACAATGACTAACATATAGGGCCAACCTTTTACTGGTAAGTTTATACTATAAATTATGTATTTTTTTTATATTTTTGTTCATTGATGCTCAATAAGGAGGTTTTTCTATTATGTGGGTACCAATATCAAGCTTCCTTGGGTCAGATATTTTGTTGTCTTGAATAGTAGTTCTCTCTTTAACCACTTAATTCCATTTTTCAATATAATTTTCATTCAATAGGTAAAATGTCACCTATTGGTATTGAAAATAATGAAGGCCAGTATTCTAGTTTTGATAAAAGGAGTATCCTCAAATACTTTCAGAATATTTTGAAATCCAATCAACCATCAACATCTGCATAAATTGAAGGTATGAACACCTTTACTTACTAACCAATTAATTTTTATTCATTGTTAATTTTATATATAATGTCTTCATTCATTAATAATGGTGATTTTTATTATATGGCTTTGTCCATTGTTTATATTTATTTTTTAAAAGAAGGTATGATTTTAACAGAATGTATGCTTTTAAAAAGAATAATGATAATGACCCTGGTATTGACCCTAGTATTATCTTTACAGAAAACACTATTGACCTTTGTATGAATCCATTTCCACATAACTACGATAATGAAAAGTCCAAAGATGAAAAATTTCTTAAAGAAATGGAACAACAATAGGAAGAGATTCTTGAAGCAAACACACCAAATGGAAAACAAAGTAGTAGTTCTTATGCAGTACCCACTTCCGAAGAATCTTCTTCTAAAAAACATAAATGTGCTAGGTCATCTAAATAGATAATTAAAAGATCATTTCAGCTTGATTGGGTTTCATATTTTCCATTTGTTGAGCCAGTGATTCTAGAGAATAATGATGAGGTAATATAAGAATTGAGATGCATAATTTATAGCTGGAAGCATGGAAAAGATCATAGATTGCAAGTTAAGAAAGATACAGTAGAAAAGCATTGTGGAAAGGTTTATATATATATATAAAAGAAAGTGATGTACCAATATAGAAAAAATATAGGTGTAAGGATGCATCAGAGTGTCTCCATATCAGATATGCACAAGAATATGATAAAGCAATAAAATAAAAACAAACTTTTGTTGAGAAAGGTGCAACGATTCAAGCCCAATTTTGAAAAATGCAAAAGTTCACTTTAGCTTCAAAAAGTGTACAGTTTGCTGTTGTACTCACTATTCTTGAAAAGGGTAGACCTATATCAGATTTTAATGATTATAAAACCCTATTTTGACTAGCTGATGTGTAGAACTTACCCATCATCCATTGATCAGATCGAAGTGGTTGTGAAATTACAAAATATCTATCATTGGTTGAGCAGGATGACCTCAAAGAGAAAATAAAAAAGGCAAAATTCATATCACTTTCAATTGATGAGGTGACTATTGTTGACAACATATCTTGGATTTACATGCATGTTTACACATTGGAAAATCATTTAAGGCAACCTAATTTACTTGGACTATGCAATATTATGGAAAATTATAATGCTGAAAACATCTACAATGTTGTTTCTAGTTTAAATGAAATAGCAGGAATGAATGAAATGGAAATAGCCACTAAGTTAATATGTGTCGGAGCTGATGGTGCTACTACAATGCAAGGGCAAAAGAATGGTATTTGTGTTAGACTACAAACATCTGTTGCCCCATATTTGATCCCTATTCATTGCATGGCTCATAGAATTAATCTTGCATATAAAATTGTGGATACATTTACAAATGTAGCTAGAGTGGAAGACCTTGTCCATGAAATTCATGATTATTTTTTGTGCAGTCCAAAAATATTTTCAGATTTTCAATATTTTTCACTTGGAGTTACTGATGGTAAAAAACTCTTAAAATACATGGATACTACGTGGATTTAAATGTATCAACTAGCATATAGAGTTTTCAAAGAATATCAATCCTTGGCAGGGTTTATGTATGCAAACCATAGGGCAGTTGATAAGGCTAAGGATTTGCTATTATGAATGAGTGACTTTGAAACACTTCTCACATTGTGTGGTATTCTTCCAATGTTGGAATAAATGAATACTTTGATCAAAATTGCATAAGAAATATCGATATATATTGTGGATTTCATCAGGGCAAGAAAACAAATTTTCTTACATATTGATACAATGTACGCATCTGGTGAGAGTTTTAAGGATCCCATGTTTGAGATTTGGATAGCATTGAAAAACATGAATGATCCTCAGAACTTTTTGAAGTTCAATATAAATGGTCATCTTTGTATTAATGTCCACGGAAATGAAATTCCTTTATATTGTTTTTGTCAGCGAATGGATATTGCTACAAATGAAGTTGAACAAATGCCTATAACATACAATAAATTTCATGTAGTTGTAATAGATACAAAAATTAAACTGAAAAAAATAGTAGAATCATTGACAAAAGAGATCAGAGACCATTTTAAAAGAGATGAATTTCTTGAGGCTATGGGTGTGGTTAACCCGATATTTCGGAATCCTTGTAATGAATACTAGAATATAAGTGGCTTATTTCAAAAATACATGGGCAATATTGCTAGACATTTTGCTAAACCTATGGCATTCAATGGTATTAAAATCAATGACATTATCAACAAAGATATTTTGACAAACCAATCAAACTGTTTTAAAACAACAATATCTGCTCAAGTTTCACAATTTGCTAATCACCATGAAAGGGATTCTATTTCACATTTATGGAAATATTTATATCCCAGTAGTATCCTGCAACATACTATGAGTGAATATTTTACTTTGTATGTATTATACCAAATGGTAATTTTAGGATATGTTGAGGATGAAAGGGTATTTAGTGCATTATCATATGTAAAATCTAAAGTTCGAAATAGATTGGACAAAAATTTAGAAATTTTTTTGAGAGTATATGTGTTGACCTATGATGTTTAGAAGTTTCCTTATGAAAGAGAATTGTCATATTGGAAATATTTGGAAGATAGAAGAGGTGTCATGAATACTCTGGATGAGGATAATGATAACTATATGAAACTATGATGACAAATGTTTTTGAAATGAGTGTAGAAGAATTTATAGAATCTGAAAAGCATTTGTTCTAGCTTTCACCATTATGATGCAAATATGCTTTCATTTCGCAATATTATATTGAGATTTAATTCATTTATTTGATTTTATTTCAAATATTGTGTATTAACCCCGGGAACGCATGCACCGATCCCTTTTCTAAACCCTACTTGCAATGCTATTTAAAATACCAAAGATAAAATGGAAAGACAAGAGGAAAAAGCATATAACACAAGATGGATATCTTTATTGATATTGAATCTTGGTTACATGTCGGTCCATCTTAGGGATACCCATTTTGATACTATAAATTAAAAATAGGTAAGGAGTGCCTCTTCTGTGAAGATGTGGTGCACTTATAAAATATTCTCAGTTCTGCACACAAAAATGTATGAGGGCTTACAGATGCCTTCTTCTCCAGGTCTATTTTCTATAGGGATCCCTTTTGCTCTCGTATGTTGCAATATTCATTTGATGTACCTATGGCCCTACAAGCAATGAAACAACAACACACATTTAAGTGTCTAAGATTGCCTCCCCGAATGAGGTTGTTAGTAATCAAATAATGTAATAGAAATATGATAAAACTATGTCATGAAATCATGTAAATCTATGCTAATGATATAAAAAGAAGTAGAATAAACGAAGCTATGTCTATCCTAAGCTAAGCCTACGGGCCATTGTCCAAGACAGCTGCCACTAAAGTAAACATTACTCTATTTGCCCCAAAGCTATGGGTCAAAGACTATAATATGATGTTGAAGATAGTAGGTGTTATGCTCTTAAATTCGTCAAAGGTCCACTGTACACGTGATCTCAAAGAGAAATTTTTGAGTCTTGAAAGCTCTCCTTAGGAAAATGTCTAAATATCTCTGGATATCTGATTCTCTATCCCTTGGTGCTCTTAGGCTTACACATTTTATAGTGTGAAACCCTAGTTCTATGTCCAAGCCCTAGAAATGAATTTCTCATGCGTAGTGCAAGTTAGCATGAGAAGATTTTGTCCATTGTCTATATTTGAAGGCTAGTTAACTAAATCTAACTGCCCAATTGAGTCTTCTATGCAAACTGGTCGTTAGCATGAGAAGCTTTTGTCCTTTGTTCATGCTTAGAGGTTAGTTAACTTAAGTCTAACTGCCCACTTGAGTCTTCTATGTGAACTAGTTGTTAGCATGAGAAGCTTTTATCATTTTTTTATGCTTGGAGGTCAGTTAACTCAAGTCTAAATACAAACTCAAACCTCCCATGTGAATTGGTCATGAAAAGGAATGCAAAGTCACTACTGCTCACCTTTATTGTATGCAGACTACCACTTCCACCCGATATTGGGCCTATTTTTTGGAAAAATGCTTCTCATGGCTTAGCCACTATCGTCTGCAATGGCTAATAACTGGCCATTGTCATCTGCAGCGGCTAAGGTATGGCCACTCTAGACTTGAGTGGATAGGATTTTGCTACTCTTGGTTTGAGCGACCAAGCTTGGATGGCTTGAAAAGACCCCAAATGAGTGGTGAGAACCACTGTTGATGTTTGGAAATTCCAAGATTATGTCTTATGATCTTATGAGTGTGTCTATGGAAGTAGCTCCCCTAAGCATGACACGATTTAGGTGTCTACAGATACCCATTTTTGTGATGCATTGAGTGGAAAACACAACACTGAGCAAAAAATTAGATTGATCTATTTATAGGGTGTATGGTGATTAATGGTATGATCAACACCGAATGGCCTAATCATGCAATATGGTGTGCTTACCTTGAATCATTACCTCAATGTTCAAAGGACTTAACTTAGTGGCTTTTGCATGTTAAATTGAACTCATTCCTCAAACTCAATCAGGTAGCTTCAGCTGCTACAACAATTTGATCGGTAGGAGAGCTACAATTGAATATGTCATGTCTACTTATGTTCCCAACAAACAAGGAAAATTTGTGATTTGTTGTATGTAATGATTCGAATGACAAACATGATTTTGCTATGATTGAGTGATATTTTGTTGATTTTTTATTATGATTATGTTGAAGTTTTGAACTACCTCTTCACACAATGATTTGGTGAAGAAATGACAATGAATGAAGTGACAAGTCGCTTGACCAATATGACTAATCTGGTTCCTTTCTAGCATTTGTTGCTTTTAATGGGTAATCCCACATCCAAGTGTGATTCCAATTGCTTATGATAATCATCCATACCTATATCGAGGAGTGGTACGGCTATCAATAGCCTTATTAGGGAGTTAGGATGAGTGATTTTGTTCATGCCTAAATTGTATCACTTTGACTTAATGTTTTTGATGTCATATGAGAATTAGAATGACCCCTTCGCACCCGTGGAGCAATTCGACCATCTTGATATTCTTCGAGTTTGAAGGGTGATATATCGTAATTTTAAAATGAGTTGTTTTTGTCCCAAGTGGCCTTATTATTGCCTACTCATCTCACCAAAATACATGGAGTGCAGGTTGCTGCAATCACCGAGTGGATAGAGTAGGTAACTGGATATGAAGCCTGCTTGAGATTATGATTTTATGTAATTATTTTTGTTATTTTGAACATTATTATGATTCTAAACCACCAAAGTGTGCTTATTTGTTGTTTTTTATTCCCTCATGGAAGGAAATGATTTACTTTGATCTGTGGGCCTAGCTACTGTCAGGTCCAATGACCTCTGAGTTCCCACCTATGGCTGCTTTCACCTTGAGAAGCCAAGAAGATTGGGCCACTGATGTCAGCAGTGGCCAAGGCATAATTAAGGAAATATAAAATTTGAAATTCTAGGGTTTGACCTATCATTTTCACTATTGAAATTTTTATTTCAGAGCTCTGGTGTAGTGGCGATAGTTGTGACTTCAAAACTTACTCATGCTGAGGACATGGCTGCATGGGGTGAGACATCAACTGCTGGAGGAGCCAGAGCTTCTCGGGTATTTGTCTTCAAAACCCTAGATCTCTTTTCTTTGTCTAAATAAAATTTAATTTCACTAAGAAATGAGCAAAACAAACCTCACTAAACCTACTAGCAATGAACAAAATCCGTAATTAGGCTTAGGTTCCCTTTTGCTATGGTGTGTTAGTCCCCAATTTTGCTATCTATCAGTGGCTTCAACCTAGGGTTTTTTCAAAAAAATTTAATTATTCACCTATTTTTGCCATTTAGGTGTTCTCAAACTTAGATTAGTTTTGATGCTTGGGTAGGGGTTTTGCTTTCCATTTGTCTGCTTTCCCTTCCTATGTCATTTTTTTAAAATTATTTTGTTAAATTTATATATTTTTTTATTTTTTGGCCAAGGGTTCATAGGTTTGCCATGCCGTATCTTGGCCACTGTCGCTCAAAGCAGTCGACTCTGAGCTGCTGTCACTCAGAGCGGCCAAGCTTGAATCCCAATGGTCAAAAATTTGATTGTTGGGCCTTGGCCACTGCTGCCTCCAACAACTAGGTTTCGGTCATTGTAGGTGATAGCGACTAAAGCTTAAGCCCTATTTTTTGCATTTTGTGTATTGATTTTTATGATTTTTTTGACTTTTGAATTTTTGCTTTGCTTTATTAGGTGCAATTTATTCTTCCTTTGCTTATATTTAGAGTAACTTGTACTCTTTTGCACCATTTTCATGTTTATTGTGAATTATGCCTTAGATGCACTGTAGTTATGTTTTGTATTTCTTCTACTTTGTTTAGATCCTCATTTCTCGGGCTCGAGACCTGAAGGTCCTACTTGACTTGCTTCCTGGATTTTACTGACACTGAAT
Organism: Wollemia nobilis; assembly: GCA_028583015.1. Classification (NCBI taxonomy): domain Eukaryota; kingdom Viridiplantae; phylum Streptophyta; class Pinopsida; order Araucariales; family Araucariaceae; genus Wollemia; species Wollemia nobilis. The sequence goes on from JAQPPZ010016610.1 coordinate 3,439,220, forward strand.
GGGAGTGGTTTAAGGCCTGTGGGCTATAGTACATTATCAAGTTACCTCATATTATGGCCGACCAAGCTTATCTTATGACTTTAGCCCACTGTTGGGACCCATGTACCAACACCTTCCACCTTCCACTCGATGATATGACTATCACATCCAAGGATATGTACAGGATCTTTCGGATCCCATTCAATGGGGTGCCCATTATTTCACTGGCCACTGATGATCAAGTGGCCATCTATGCTTAGGTGTTTGGAGCGCACTCTACACAGGCCCTCCAAGACACTGGGTCTGAAGGAATATCTATCAAGGCTTGGTATGATGCTCATGTTTTCATAGCGAGGCATGTCGTGTTGCTGATGGTGATCAACAAAGTTATTATCCTAGACTGCTCAGGTTTGAGGTTCCCTTGGAACCTCCTAGCGATGGTGCAGGACCTACTAGATAGCGATGAGCCTATCATCTATGCATGGGGTAGATCACTATTGGCTCGGTGCTACGATGAGTTGTACCACATCTATTGATAGGGATGTTTCAGCATTACCTGTATCTTGCTCCTACAGGTTTGGGGATGGGAGCACATTAAGGTAGATCACCCTAAGGGGCTCCTAGACAAGATTACAACTATTAAGGCTTGGACATAGTGCTATGCTTCCAGGTGGGATCAAGAGCACGAGGAGCATAAGAGCTATACTTTTGTAGGGGAGTTGTTTGACTATAATGATGCTTTCACCATACTGTTGGCCGAAGATGTCATGTGGTGGCCTTACTATGAATGTCCTACTTGGGATGATCTAGCTAGTTTTATTGCCAGGACACAGCATGAGCAATTGCTCATTGGTAATAATATTACCATCCGAGAGTATTTCTTCTACTCTTGGGTTCTTCGTTAGTACGTATTGCAGTAGGATGTGCCCTTGATACCATTTTTTTATCAACGCCTCACAGTAGAGAAGGACCTACCTCCATAGTAGATCACAAAGCTTATAGATGAGGAGGATATTCCAGTAATAGACCCTAAAGTGGCTGGGGGAGTTACAAAGGCCTCCTCTCAGTGGTGGGGTGATCGAATGTGGCATGGCATCGATAGCCTAGGATGCGAGGATGATGGTGAGGATGATGGTGTAGATCTGGTAGGATGCAGGGTTCAAGCTAGGACCAAGGTATGGGGTCAGTCAGCAGAGCAGGTGGTAGTAGATGATCTTGACATTCTTAAGGATGAGGAGGAGTTAGAGCCCAAGGAAAGAGACTCTCCTATGATAGCATAGTTGCATAAGGTCGAGGCTAAGCTTCAGGAAACTAAGATCTAGGTACAATGGTGAGATGCTATGATTGAGCAGCTCTCAACACAGATACAGGCTCTGTAGGCTACTATTGGGGGTGGCAATGTCAAGATGTAGTTTGTTGTTCCTCCTTCTACACCACAGGAGGTTCCAGCAATAGGTTTAAGGGTAGATGTGGTATGACTTTAGTCTTTGTTGGATGAGCATGAGGAGTGGATCCAGGGACTTACAGATCATGTCACCATCCTTCATATGTAGCTTAGGAGGCATGGGCTTGTCCCTAAGGATCCAATAGGTGCAGGTGGTTCACAGGTCAGCGGGCGCTCTACCTTAGGGTAATATTTTTCCCGTCCTAGCTAGCAGACCCAAAATCAGATAGAGATACTAACAGGCTCACACCACTCAAATTGTGACACCGCCACAAGGGGAGGTGGCACCGAAGGAGGTGGTGTAGGGGGCTAAGGCCCAGTATTTGATTGATGCTCTACTTGGTCCTTGATCCATTTTTGAGGTCAAATGACCTACATGACTATAGACCACGGGCATTTTTGTATATCCATTGGACTTAACGCATTCTTTTATGATATATTTTTTTTTTATGACTCATTATGTGTATCATTTTTTGCTTATGTTTTTGTTATTATTTTGTTTTATGATATGATGTGATGATGGTATTATGATGATTTGATGAATATAGATGATATTTGAAGATGCTTAGATGGATGTGTAGATGCTTATATGATTTGATGATATGATGTGATGTATTTTGATGATGAATGATGAATTTATGATTGTATGTAAATGGATATTGCCTATATTGCATATGACATTGACAATATTGATGGGTGATACCACAGAAAGTAAAAAATAATCATGAATTTAAATAATCACTTTTATCATAAGAATTGATTAAGTATTCATATATATGATATGTAATGGTGCGTAATGCATTTTCTTAATAAGTTTCTATAAATTAAAAGATATAAAGTAGTCAGTGCTTGTCTATATACTATTTCTAATATATACGGTATATGTCCTACTATGTTGATACCCCATAATTTATAGAATATTATAAAGAAAGTTATGGTGTTAATGATGTTATGATTTGTTGCTATGTAAAAATTTTTGGGGCTTTTCGGAGATTCAAACACTCTAGTTCTCTATCAACAGTTGTCTACTTACCATTTAGACTTTTGAAAAGTAAGGCTTTTACCATGGACCTAGTTTTTCATGATCTTTGTGTGTGCATGTGATTGTATATTTTGAGGTAGAACTCAAGCATTTCCTTTGATGTCAGGTGAGATTCTTTCAACCCATTTCTAAGATCAGGGATCCTCAAGTGTTCATCTCATCCTTATGTTGGACTTAGTTGGACTATACCAGTAGGCAATATTTGGTTACCTAAGCTAGCTCATCCACATTAAAATATTGGTCTACGCAAATGCATGCAACAATTATAATAGACATATCATCATGCGTAAGGATTTCTCCTTCCAATTTTATAAAATGCTGAGAATTTCAGGGAATCAAGCTTTATTCCCTTCATTTTGGCTTCTTTTTGGCTTTGGATTTTGCTCATATGTAGTGATGAAAATCACTATTTATTTTGATTTGATTTTTTTGTTTGAGCCGGGATTTTTTTGGTAGTGATGATAATCACTGTTTATTTTTCTCATACATAGTGATGAAAATCATTGTTTATTTTTTATTGATTTTTTTTTTAGCTTGATTTTTTCTTTTTTGGATTTTGATTTGTGTATCGGATTTTTGCTTTGAAATCTGGACTGTATGCTTGGCCTTTTGAATATGTACTTTGCTTTGGTATTTTTGCTTATTTTTATGTAAGCAAGGGATTTGGATAGGGTAAAGCTTGTCATTTTTCCAATTATCAGCACCTTTAAACTGGTTGCATAGGGGGATAAGCAAGGATAATCCTTTTCGCTTAAGGTAACCTAGACCACTTTGCAGCTTTCATCTTTTCCTTGTACCAGCTAGTATTTTAGTGTTTCAATTAGTGATGGGATATTGAATATCCAGGGCTTTATCACAGCTAGGCCTTAACTTCTACTAATTAGAGTTGTTTTCCTCAAAAGTTGATAAGATTATTAGGTGTGGTTGAGTAACCAAAAAGTTTTATTTTATTATGTATAGCAACAAATAATGGTTGTGTTGAAAAACACAATTACACACATGTGGATGGAGGTATGGATATGAATGACTTGTGCGACAAACTATGGTATCACTTGTAAGTCTCTCATGACATATGCAATTGTAGTGGATATGAATATGTAATGCAATGATGTGGATGCAAGATGTGAGATGCAATTGTTTTTGTACTTTTGATTTTTATGTTGTTTTTGTATTTTTGTTTGATTAATTTGACCAAAGGGCTTATTATGCCTTTGGGGCTTTTGGTATTGATTTTGACCAAGCGGTTTGAATTACCCTTGGAGCTTTTGATTTGATGGGATTTGACCAAGCGATTTGAATTACCCTTGGAGCTTTTGAATTGATTTTTGACCAAGTGGCTTGAATTACCCTTGGAGCTTTTTGAATTGATTTTTGACCAAGTGGCTTGAATTACCCTTGGAGCCTTTTGAATTGATGGGATTTGACCAAGCGGTTTGAATTACCCTTGGAGCCTTTTGAATTGATTTTTTTGAATTTTATGTTTTTATGATTTATTTGTGTTTTTGACATATTTGAATGTTTTTGTGTTTTTATGACATATTTGAATGTTTTTGTGTTTATGTGTAAAATGCCTTTAAATGAATGATATTGAGAGGTTCAGGCTCTTCAATACCATCTAATGATATAAGGTGATATGCTCCAGGCCCAAATCTCTATGAAATCATATATGGACCTATCCAGTTTACCATGAACTTATCTCGTAGATGCGACAATAGATTTGAATTTTGTTGGTTTTATTTGAGCACTAGATCTCCAACCTTGAATTACCTTAGGTGGAATTTACTATTGTAAGCTTGCGCAAGGCGATATTGGTAAACATGGAGATGCTCTAAAGCATTGACTCGGTGTTCATCAAGAAGCATCAACTTATCAAGGTGGCCTTGCCGCACAACTTCATCATCTATGAAGTCCTTTAATGCTATGCATAGAGTCAAGATTTCCAACTCTAGAGGCATGATGGCTTCAGTGCCATATACCAATGAAAATGATGTTGCCTCAGTGGACATTTGTATACTAGTCCTGTATGCTCATAGTGCAAGAGGCAACTACATGTGCCAATCCTTGTGATTTTATTGCACTATCTTCCTCAAAATGGACTATTGTTTTGTTTGAGGCTTCTGCTTGCTTTTTTGCTTGTGGATAATAAGGCGTTGAAAAATTGTGCTGAATATGGTATTTGTTAATTAAAGCACACACTTTTTTGTTCTTTAAATATGGCCCATTATCCGATATTATATTAGAAGGGACCCCAAAATGACTTATGATATATTGTGGAGTATAAACTCCATAATCCTTGGTCCAGTTGTTGATGTTAAGGGGATCGCTTCTACCCATTTAGTGAAGTATTCTATGGTCATTATGATGAATGTATGTCGGCATGAGGATAGGGGTGAGATATTCCCAATCAAGTCTAGTCCCCATTGCAATAATGGCCATGCTACCTGGATGGGCTACAAAGCTTGCGATGGTAAGTTCGTTAGGTTTGCATGATGTTGGCACTTATTACATTTCTTTACATCCTCATAGTAGTACTTTTCCATTGTGGGCCAATAGTAACCCATTCTCAAGATGTGCTTAATGATGGCCATGCCACTAAAATATCCTCCACATGTTTCATCGTGAGCTTACGAAATTACCCAATATGCTTCCTGGGGCTCAAGACAACGGAGTAATACTCCATCATATCCTCGTCTATAGAGGATTTCTCCTAGCAATATTTATATTGTTGCTATCTATTTGAAAATTCACCTTTCAGTATGTGATTAGCCTTGAGTCATTATTCCAAGCTTTAGGAAGTCCCATAGTTGGGAAAGCCAATCCTGATAGGCCACAACTTCTATAGAATAAACAACTTGCTCTTCTTGCATTTCCAAGGTAGTGAACATGGATTGAGGAACAACTCTATGGTATATGATTGCACCACACTCTACAGGTCCTTGGGAGATAAAAGACCCCCAAAGTGTTGTTTGCAAGAAATATCTGGATATGAAGGACCAATCCTGATTTGGTTCGATGTTGATCATGTTGACTGATTCTTGATTGTCAAAAGCCTCACGACATATTGCTGAATGTGAAAGCACTTTTACATGAACGATAGTAAAATTAGTAGATGGATTCTGAGGGATTAAGGATCCCAAAGAGGACATGGTGTATACAAATCTATTTTATGTATGAGGGATTGCCTTGATGTCGTACCATTCTAGCTAGTATAAGTAATTATCAACAAGTTCCTTGTAAGTATTTAGGAGTGGGCACTTGCATTGAAATAGTCCTTTGATCTGGTTTACTATGAGCAAGGAGTCACCAAAGATATTCAATATTTTAATGCCCATTGCTATGGCTGTTTGGAGTCCCAGGATCAATGCTTCATATTTTGTGTTGTTGTTTGTGCACGGGAAGTCTAGTTTGAATGATAAGTGTAATGGATCACCCTACAGTGTGATAAAGATAATCCCTAATCCATATCCTTATTCACACTTTGAACCGTCAAATAATAATGACATGTCTTTTTATTTCTTAGGTTCTTCGAGTTATGGCGGATCTAATAATGCAAAGACCGCATCATCAGGCAACTCTATGGTGAGAGGCTTGTTATCCTAAAGAGGCACCTCTGCTAATTGATCTACTATGACTTATCCCTTGATGGAATTTTGGCTTATGAACTCTAGATCAAATTATATCAATAGCATGATCCACTTTGCGATACGCGTATTATGATATGTATTTCTCATCATGTACTACAAAGGATTTTGTTTTGATATGACATAGGTCATATGGCTCAACATGTAGTGTCACAACTTTCAAGTTGCAAAGACCACTACTAAACACAACTTTTTGACATACGCATATCCTAGCTCATAGCTCACCAAGGTGCGACTAATGTAATATATGGATTTCTCTTTATCTTGTGTATTCTTTTGGGCTAACATGGTGCCCAGTGTGAAATTAGTAGCTGATATATATAGCAAAAATAGTATGTCTGGCCTTGGTGGAGCCAATACTGGTGGTGTTGCTAAATAATTTCTGATCTTTGCAAAGGCTTGATGGCATTCTTCGTCCCAATGAAAGGGGACTTCCATGCATAGCAACCTGTTTATAGGTCTGCATTTGTCTGATAATTGCACGATGAATATTTTGATAGATGCTATCTTGCCTTGTAGGCTCCTCAACTCCCTAATGTTGGTAGTGGGGGCCATTTCTAGTATAGCCTTTACCTTTGCAAGATCTACTTCGATGCCTCTCTTGGATATGATGAATCCCAAAAGCTTACCAGAAGTTATGCCAAATACACACTTCTTAGGATTCAATTGGACATTGTGTTCTATGAGGTGATCAAAGACTTGTATAAGGACTTTGGCATGCTCTTGCTGAAATAGAGACTTGGCTAATAAGTCATCCATGTAATTTTCCAAGATATTATGCATATAGTCATGGAATATGTATGTCATGTCCCGCTGATATGTGGCACCAACATTTTTGAGACCGAATGGCATCACTTTGTAATAGCATGTTTCCCATGGAGTAATGAAAGTAGTTTTATGTTGATCTTTGGGATTAATCCAGATTTGGTTGTATCAAAAAAAACCATCCATTAGGGAGAGCATTTCATGACCTACGGTTGCATCTACAAGAGCATCTATGTTTGGCAACAAGAATAAATACTTTGGTTTTGCCCTATTTAAATCCCTAAAATCCATGTAGATACGGACTCTTTCATCAGGTTTCCCTATAGGTACAATGTTTGACACCCACTCAGGGTAGTCGATAGGAACTATGAATACTGCATCCAGTAGTTTTTGTAATTCGTTCTTCACCATAAAGATGATGATTGGATGCATTTTACTTAGTTTTTTCTTGACTGGCTTCATCATGGGATCCAATGAAAGGTTGTGAATGAATAACTTTGGATCTATCTCTGGCATGTCTTTGTAAGTCCAAGAAAAAATGTTTAGCCTCTCCTTGAGGAGAGGAATTAAGATGGCTTGTTCCTCTGGAGATAGAATTTCTTTGAATTTGACTTTCCTTGGTTGGGTAGGATCATCACTGATGTCCACCTCGAAAGTTGCTTCTATAGCCATATGTGACCCATCCTCTAGCTGATGAGGCATGGGTATCAAATGAATGTCATCGACGGGATTCATAGGACCTACTGACTTAGGTTCCAAACCAACATGGAAGACATCATACATACAACTTGATGCAAAATGGAATGGCTATAATATTTCTTCATTTGGGAAGAGGTCTTCAATCTCTATGGGCAAATTAGCACGATCCCAATCAATAGCCTCTACATAAATATGCAATGATTTGGTAGGATTTTCTAGATTATGAAATGGAATGGTCAAATCGATGGAGATCATGTTGATGGATGGGATTAAATCTCCAGGATCACATGGGTGTAATCTTGTCTCAGGGGTTTTCCTTCCATACTTGCGATGAGGTTCTGGAGGAATGGGAATTTTTGGATATGGCCCATGAGTAGGGTAGATGATAGGATCATTGGGCTTTAATTGCTCTCTGAATGTAGGTGGAGGGGGGTTGACCATCTGATGAATGACAGCTAGGTCAATAGGTCTTCCTAAAAATTAGAGATGAGGGTCTATGTCACGGAGTGTCGCCTCTCTCTCTACTAGCTTGTTGACTTGCCACAAGTGGTGAGGTCCAAGATAAGCCATCTTGGTCTCATCCTCAAAGTCATCATCACTTATCTAGAAATCATTAGCATTGGTATGCGGCCCTCATGTCTTGGCCCCAACAAGGCCATATCTATTTCATCTTCATATTATTCGTCACTTATGAAGAATCCATTTGCATTTGTATCTCACCCAAAAGTCAGGGATTGATGGCTTAGGCCTAGGTAAGCTCTTTCTGTTGAGTCTTCTAATTCATAGTCACTTTCATTTGATGTATATCCAATCTCATCATGGAAGGACCATGTGAACCTTTGTAAATAGCGAGGCTCTTGATAGGCTAAGCCAAGTTGCGCCTCATCATCACTTGCTTCATATCCATTCTGCTCATCCCACAAGTTGTACCCTATTGGGGTGGAATCAATTAAGGTGTTTGGATGATAATTTTCTAGAGGCGGTATGTTTATCGTGGCCACTTGTTTGTTGCTCAAATTTTTTATTCTTAAGGGGTGATAAGGAATGAAATCAATGTCTTCTCCCAACCCTATGCTTAATATTTCCAATACCGAAGCAAGTGAGTCATCTCGACCTATGCTATAATAGCCTAAGACAAATATGTCAGAGGAAAGCTGATATAGTAGCTCATAAGGCCTCCTGCACCCATGCTCATATACGCCAAGGCCATAGTCATGCCAATGGCAATGCTCAAAGTAGCTTAGAGCAAAATCAAGATTAGATAGGTAACGAACATTGACTATGAATAATTTGTCACCATCCTCTTATGTATCTGAAGACTTATGGGCACATTCCAGGCCGACAGACAAAATTGGTTAGGTTGGGAGGGATTCCAAGTGCAACCACTATTCTGACTGGTGGTCTCAAGTCTTTAGGCCTCCCTATGTCTTTTGCAGACTCAATTATAGGAATAAAGGTAATGTTCTACACAAGGTACTTCCCTATACCTATGTTTTCTAAGTGTATTGATGCATGCAATGTGGATGACCCCATGGATGATACTGGTGAAGCAGGGTAATAATCACTATCTTCATATTGATCTTGAGGATCTTCCTCTTCCATAGGACTTGGCATTTTAGCAATGGCTACAATTGGCACTTCTTTGGACATTTCTTCCTTAACTAAGGGTGCCTTTAGCTTCTGATTATCTTTTGGTTTTGATATTGATGGTACTTTAGAAGCATTTATTGTCTTGAGTGCATCAGGAGGTGTTGATGTGCATGGGTATTTTCTTAACCCTTTGTCTTCATTATCCACTTGTGTGGTTGGGGATGAAGGTGCCATGTATAGGTGAGTAGAAGAAATCATGAATTATCCTAGAATGTCCACCTGATTAATGTATTTAAAAGGCTCTTCATAGGCTAGAACCACATAGAATTTATTTTTGTGCACATACTTGACACACTAGTGCAATATCAAAGGCACACACTTCATGGCCCTTATCAAAGGGTGCCCTAATAGGATGTTATATTGCATAGTGCCTTCTAAGACATGACACATAATGGGGATGGTCTTGTGCCTCACCTTGATGGGTAGGACTATCATTCCCATAGTATTGCATAAAGCATCATTAAAAGCTCTCAATGTGTAAGCTCCTAGAATGACATTGGTCTTGGGTATCTTGAGGTGCTCTATTGCAGTTGTTGTAATGATGCTAATTTACGAACCTATATAAAAAAAAACCCTCTTGAAAGGTAAGTTATTAATGGTCTCTACAATTTTTAGCAGAGGGTATGGTAAGGCAGTAGAAACTATCTTAATATCATGATCATAGAATCATATTACAGGTTCCTGGTATTCTTGCACTTGTCCCACAAAGTGAGTGAATGCATTTGCATCTTGCGGTTGAAGCTCAATTGTTCTTAAAATATCCATTAGAGTCTCCCTATGCTTTGGGGACTATTGTATGAGCTCATATATGGATAACTTAGCTGGATTCATTTGTAGGTTTTGCTCCAATATACTCCGAATAGTTACCATAGGTCTCATCGGTGGACTTGGAAGGTTGTCTTGCCTTTGCCTAGGAGCAGCTGGGATGTTCATGGGAGCTATAGGAAGTTACGGTTGACCATACCGCCTAGTCCTTGTTGCTATGTTAATGATATCAACCATCCCAATGCATCTGTGGGTAGGTATATTAGCTCGAACCTAATTTACTCGGGTCCCTTGTTCTCAAGGGATCTCATGATTGGGTAATGGGTTTCTGTATATGCCCATGTATCTGTTATCGGGAGCCATTGGGTTGTAAAATCTGAGTTCTCCCAACTCAATCATGTTTTGCACTTAATGCTTAAACCCAATGCAAGCCTCAATGACATGCCTTGGTATCCTATGATAAGGATAAAATCGATATTCCCTATATCCCTTTGGCTTAGGATGGTTGGGATCTATAAGAGGTATATCAAGAAATCTGATCCTCTTGGCCTCACTCAATTGATTAAATGTTGATTGCATTGATTCTGTCAGAGGTGTGAAATAACGAGGCAGATTGCATTAATGGTTTCTTCCCTAATTTTTCTTTTGGTTGTAGTTGGCTAGCGGGGGATGTGCTTGATAGTTTTGTGGTTGTGCACCCCTATCCTTGGGTGTAGCTAATATGACTTGATTGACTGGAGTAGGGTTGCCATGCTTCTGCTTATACTTGTCATTCTTACCATTCTTATTCCACTCCTTTTTATTTTAGAGCTTAATGGTTCCCTCATCTACTTTTATCTCTTCAATGAGCTTAGCCTATGCCAAAGCTTCCTCAAATGAAGGATACTATTGGAGTTGTAGCAAGAGGGAGATATGTTTAGAACAAATTTTGGTAAACATATGAATGATCTCTTCTGTGGGAATGAAGAATGATAATTTTTCCATGATTTTTCTCCATCTATTCCCATAATCCATTATTGGCTCATCATCATACTATTTCAAGTTAGCCAAATATTAAAGGTTCACGTTCTTCTTAGCACCAAAGGATAAATGCTTCAAGAATGTGTTTACTAGTTGTTCAAAATTTGTTATGCTATGCTTAGGTAGTTGATTGAACCATTGAGTGGCAGCACCTAAAAATGTCATTATGAATGTTCTTAGCATGAGAGCATCATTATATTCAATATGAAAACATGCGTTGATAAAATTGGTGATATGCTCTTGTGCATCCTTTTCACCTTTAAAATTTTCTAACCTAGGCTTTGGATATGGAGGGCTAGGGATTGATGGGCACGATGGCTGATTGTGTATCTTGCTCAATGTTGGTGAGTTCCCAACTGCCTCTTGTTTCTCAATGGGTTTCATCTTTTCAACAAGCTCTTGAAATGCCTTTGATGCATGGATTTCCTTCTCTTGTAAGCCTATTTGCATTGGCAATGGAGGTAACCCTCTATCCATTTTATTTATTCCATTTTACTCACTCCTATGAGAGAACATAGGATTGTGATATTTGTTTATTATGTTTGGATTTCATTCATGATTTGGTGGGGGTTTCATTGTGGGCTATCTTGTCGAGCATGCCTTTTCTTAGGTGATTCAGCGTCTCTTTTTCTTTGGTGGTCACCACTATTTATTGGTAAATTATTAAGAGCTAGTTGCTTAGCTTGCTCTCTTAAATGTTGCTCGTGTTGGCATATTAGTATTTCTCTTTGTTTCTATTGTTTGAGCACTTCCACTAGCTTTCGCTCTTTGTGTAATGCATTTTCTAACCACCTCATTTGGTCAGTTTGTGTTGTTACAAAAGACTCATGTTCATCTGACTTTGTTCTTGTTGTCTTGATTCACAGATTCCTCGAGGGGATTTCTGCTATATCTATACTATTGCTAGTTAATGTGATGTATTCAATGTTTAGTTGAGTATCCCTATGATCAAACTCCACTCGTATTTTTTAGGGTCACTCTGAGGTACCCCTAGACTAGGAGGTATGTTTAGAAGTCACATTTCATGAGCTTCTATATGCAAAGTTCTCAATAGCTACAGTTATTTGAGTTGGTTGAGTAGGAAATCGATCCAACCCATCTAGCTATCTTATTTTCTATGGATAATCCCATGGGGTGCCATTTACTCCTATGAGTTCATAGTCTACGAGAATATTTCCTTTTGATTCCTCCATGATATGTGGATGGATATGTGGCAGTCTCATCAATCCTTATGTGAAGAATGAGTCTTAGAACCTTATTTATGTCCACATGAGGAGGAAGCCCTTGAAGCTTCCTCATGTCTTTGAGATGTTTTTGTGTGTTTAGAGGATGCCCTTGAGGTCTTATCATGTCTCCTTAATGAGGATGGATGTAAGGCCTCTTTTTGTTTATGTGACTTTGTTCCATGATGTGGTTCCTTACTTGGGGTTTCTCGAGGAGATCCCCCAAGGGTTGAATTATCACCCCTTAGGCTCACGGAACTATGTCTCACAGTATTACGGGTAGGTCATTCAATGTTACTATGACTCCGCCTATGGGCATGAATTGTTTCTGTCTCTCCCTCGGTATCAAAATGAGGGTGTTTACTTCTTGTTTTGACCATGTTTTTTTATGACTTGATTTTTTGAGTTGCAAATTATGAATGACCACACAATTCTAAACAAATGTTTATCATGATTACCGATTTAAGTGTGCCCTAAACTATTTGGGGTGTTTTAATGTGTTGTTATTTTGATTTATTTGCTTTTGTTCTTGGATTAAGAATGAGAAAACTCAGCCATAGTGACAATCAAGTACACTCATGCCAAACATGATTTTCTCAAAAGGATCTAGGGTACACCGTTTAAGACCCAATGGAGGGTTCACCTAGCTCTTCCACTCTGAACTAATGATTGCAACAGCAGTGGGAGACATTTTGAACACAAGTAACTTAGTGTCACTATAAGTAAGTTTCTCAATCCATTTCTAGGAAGCTCTAGGGGGAAAACCAGTGGAAGGAGATGAATTCCAACATCACTGGACTGAATTGAAGGTTGGTGATGAAATCCAACTCTCCAATATTTAAATGAGACATGCGTGTGTGGTGTTCATTTTAAGCTTACATAACATAAAGTGCATCATATAGTAGCAATGAGTCTTTCCTATATGCCTAAGTGCAAAAATACATTTCAATATTCACAAAGATGCATGAACTACTATGATTTGTATGAGTGCACTTTATTTCGTGTAACTATGGCCTCTAACAAGGCCTCAAAGTAAGCAAAGAACATAAAATATCTAGCACATTGTATTCTAGGGAAAAAAATTTAGGTATAAGTCATTGTTCCTAGTAATGCCTAGTGGAAAATTTAAAAGAAGATCTAAGATATGCGCAATGCTTAATTATTTCTTCTTTATTCTTTTAATTTCCAAACATAAATGTGCTTTAAGTTATATATTCTGAACATACATAAGCGGACATAAAGTTATAAAATATCAGGGAAGTTATACCAACCTTTAATCTAGCTCAGAGAGTCTGTATTTTGACCTCTACTACACTCCAATTCTGGCCATTGTTGACCAGAGCGACTGGTTCTTGGCCACTATAGCTCAGAGTGGCTAGTTTTTGGCTATTGTAGCTCATAGCGGCTAGTTTATGGCCACTATAGCTCAGAGAGGCTAGACCTACACATAAAATTAAGTTAGTTTTTTGGTAGAAAATGAAACATTAGTGGTTGTCCCACCGTGATCACCATATGTAGCGACCTTGGGAATGCACGCATAGGTACCTTTTCTAAACCCTACTTGCAATGCTATTTAAAATACCAAAGATAAAATGGAAAGACAAGAGGAAAAAGCATATAACATGAAATAACACAAGATGGATCTCTTTATTGATATTGAAGCTCGGTTACATGTCGGTCCCTCTTAGGGATACCCATTTTGATATTATAAATTAAAAATAGGTAAGGAGTGCACCTTCTATGAAGAGGTGGTACACTTATAAAAGCTTCCTGGTTCTACACACGAAAATGTATGAGGGCTTACAGATGCCTCCTTCTCTAGGTCTATTTTCTAGAGGGATCCCTTTTGCTCTCGTATGTTGCAATCTTTGTCTAATGTACCTGTGGCCTTGCAAGTAATGAAACAACAACACACATTTAAGTGTCCGAGATTACCTCCCTGGATGAGGTTGTTAGTAATCAAATAATGTAATAGAAATATGATAAAACTATGCCATGAAATCATGTAAATCTATGGTAATAATATGAAAAGAAGCAAAATAAAATAAGCTATGTCTATCCCAGGCTAATCTAGTGGGCCACTTTCTAAGACATCAGCCACTGAAGTAAACCTTACCCTCTTTGCCCCAAAGCTATGGGTCAAAGACTGTAATATGATGTTGAAGATATAAGGTGTTATGCTCTTCGATTTTTCAAAGCTCCATCATACACATGATCTCAAAGAGAACTTTTCGAGTCTTGAAAGCTCTCCTCAAGAAGATATCTAAATATATATGGATATCTGATTCTCTATCCCTTGGTGCTCTTAGGCTTGCACATTTTATAGTGTGAAACCCTAGGTCTATGTACAAGCCCTAGAAATGAATTTCTCATGTGTAGTGCAAGTTAGCATGAGAAGATTTTGTCCATTGTCTATATTTTAAGGCTAATTAACTAAATCTAACTGCCCACTTGAGTCTTCTATGTGAACTGGTCATTAGCATGAGAAGCTTTTATCCTTGGTTTATGCTTGGAGGTTAGTTAACTTAAGTCTAACTGCCCACTTGAGTCTTCTATGTGAAATGGCTATTAGCATGAGAATATTTATTGCAAATCTCCCATGTGAACTGGTCATGAAAATAAATGCAAAGTTACTCTCTCTCACCTTTATTGCATGCAGACTATCACTTTCACCTGATATTGGGTCTATTTATTGGCAAACTGCTTCTTATGTCTTAGTCACTATTGTCTATAGCGGCTAATATCTGGCCACTGTCGTCTACAACGATTAATGTATGGCCACTCTAGGCTTGAGCAGCTAGGATTTTATCACTCTTGGTTTGAGTGGCCAAGCTTGGATGGCTTGAAAAGGCCCCAAATGAGTGGTGAGAACCATTGTTGATGTTTGTAAAGTCCAATATTATGTCTTATGATATTATGAGTGTGTCTATGTAAGTAGATCCCCTAATCATGACACGATTTAGGTGTCTACATATTGATATTTCATTATATTTTGAGACATGTTTTTATGTATTTTGGAATAGAATATTGATTATTGAATCACAAATATTACATTTTTTTTACATGTATTTTAATTTCATATATTATGCTATCAAGTGTCAAGAGAATATGTGTATATTATGATTTCGTATATTTTGAAAACCATGTATTGAAAACAATGTATGGTAAACCATGTATTTAATAAAATATTTATGGCAAACAATGTATTGAATATACAATTTATTGAAAACAATGTATGGAAAATTGATTGAAACCATGTATTGAATTCATGTATACAATAAACCATGTATTGAAACCATGTATACAATAACCTATGTATTGAAACCCTGTATCAAATTAATTGAAACAATATATTGAATATACCATTTATTGAATGACAAACCATGTATTGAAAATAATGTATGGCAAACAATGTATTGAATATCAAATTGATTGAAACCATGTATACAATAAACCATGTATTGAAAATAATGTATGGTAAACCATGTAATGAAAACCATGCATGTCAATATTTGTGTTGAAAATAATGTACAGAGTAAACCATTTACAAAAAACTAGATATTGGTGCTCCATTATTGCATCCACATAATTCAAAATTATTTAATAAACCATTTATGGCAAACAATGTATTGAATATACAATTTATTAAAAACAATGTATGGCAAACCATGTATTGAAAATAATGTATGGCAAACAATGTATTGAATATCAAATTGATTGAATCCATGTATTGAAACCATGTATACAAACCATGTATTGAAACCATATATACAATAAACCATGTATTAAAAATAATGTATGACAAACCATGTAATGAAAACCATGTTTTGAAAACAATATATGGCAATCCTTGCGTTGAAAACAATGTACTAAGTAAACCATTTACAACAAACTATATATTGGTTCTCCATTATTGCATCCACACAAATGATCAAAACATTAAAATATTGAAATAAAAACTAAAAAGTAATATACAATTTATGTAATATAAAATAATATGTTTTAAAAGATGTTAAAATACGAGTCTTTGAAACCATGTTCCTTTCCACCACAATGCCACATTCCAAAATCATCAAATAAGGAAACAATAGTTCTAATTTTCTAGGTTTTCTAAGTTTTCTTACTGTAAAGTTCCTGAAGTGTTACCTGCATATACCTCAATATCCTTTACTTCCAATGCACCAGACCATACCAAAATATCAGTTGTAATCCCTGATAACAATAAAACTTTTTCCTTCATGAGATCTTCTTTAAATGGTGCATTCAACTCTTTCTCATTTTCTTTTATTGTAGCATCCACATCTAGGCCCTTTTCTTTGATAAGCTTCTTTAGCCAATTGTTTTGTCGAACAATGTGTTGTAGTCTCTTCTTCAATTCAATAGCATTAGTCACACTTATTTTTGTATTATTGATCCATCTTTTCATAGCTTTCATCTGTTGCTTTAAATACTAATAATTAGACTGCAAAAAACAAGAGAAAAATATTAATATTAATTTTAAAAATATAATAAAGAAAAATTTGATTTTCAGATATGTGTAAAACTTACATTTGTTGTAGGTCTTGCAATTTCTACCACTGCTACCTTCTTCTTATCTAGTTCTCATTAATTGAAATATTCTTGGGATTCGACATTCAGGTTCTCTAATTGGTCAAGTATAATGGCCAAAACTTCATTGCTACTTGTAGTATCGGCCTTGACGATGCCAAATTTGACCTTTAGTAACAGAGCATCGAGCTTTTGTGGCTCATTCTCTACATTTGAAAATAACTTCTTTCTATGTCCAAAGTTCTTGTATCGACCATTTATTGCTTTGATCATAAACTTGGCCTGATATTCCCATTGTCTTAATGTATCAACATCTATAAGAATATTATTAGTAACATTAGCCCTACAACTGTTTGCTAATAAAATATTTTTTGAAAAGTTTATTTTATCATCATCGGTCGGATGATGATCGGTGTCGACATGCTGGTGGGGGGAAGAGGAAACATTGGTGGCATCTCCTTCAATATTCTCCTGTGCTTCATCACCTAACCCTAGACCATGAAGCAGATCATAATTTTTTAGTGGTAAATTTAAATTATTCATATCTTGATACATAAAATCATCATCCAGATTGGCATCTGGAGGGATCATCTGAGATGCACTTTCTACATTTGATAATTTATCAAGTATTAAAATTAGGAACCCCATCCCAAAAATAACATACTGACCCACAGTATGAGTCTGTGTATTTGGTTCCTTGAAGTGGCTTTTGCGGCAGTGTGAGGAACTGTTTCCCATGCATGCAAGATTGGTTCCTCACCAATGGTGCATGTTGTGGTGATTTTTGGACTTGCTATAGATGAACTTGGAATTGATGGACTTGCAGTTGGACTGGCTGCTTTTCCTATTATGCACCCAATGGAAGCATCTATTTTATGAGTCTTTTAAATCTAGTCGGTTTTTTTGCAAAATTTAACACGAAAATTATACATTAAAACTAGTTTTAAAAACAATGCCATTAAAATATAATAATTTTAACTAAACATACCTAACTTAGACTCAGCAGTCGTTGTCATTGATGGTGCAACTATTGTCCTTTAATCTGAAAATAGTTAAAATATTTTCTCAAACTAAATATAATTGAATATTGTTAAAATACATTATTAAAATTAGAACTTTTGAAAAAAATGTTTACCTTGTGATCTGGAGGTTTCATCTTCAATGTTCACTATAGCAGATGCACGTCCAAAATTTTGAGGAGCAACACATGTATGTTTTCCATCAGGATATCTCCTATGTTTATGGGTGGAAGGTACCGATGATGATTGCGACTGTGAGTCAGAATCACCAAACGCTTCTTGAATATTGATGGAGGCATCCCTTTTACTAGATGAGTGAGCTGCTCTTCTCTGTTTTCAAAAAGAAATTAGAAAATAACAAGATTGATTGAAATTTTAAAAGATAAAAAATAGAGACTATTCCAATATATAATTTTTTACTTGTATTTCATTCTCATTTAATCCAATAGGCAACAAATTCAGGTGCAATGCAATTGGAGAATTTTTTTGTTAAAGATTGTAATATGATTCATAAAAAAAACAAAGAATATAATTGATGGAGGTTACTATATATGAATATTGAATTTTCTACGCAGAAAGGAGGTCCTATTTTAGGCAGTTTGAAATGAGTGTGGACCAATCATGTCTCCCTCCATCAATACAATGTATCAACAGTGACAAATCCCAAAAGGAAATTTCTGTAGGTCAGCCCTACAAAATAAGCCTTCCCAAGAACAATTCAATATAGGCATAAAGAAATTTATCTATAATTTTAGAAATATTGAAACCCCTTTTTGATTTTGAAGAATTAACTAAAAATAGAGAGAACATTATTAGAGAATGGACATTGGAAACAACAAATACATCAAAATTAAGGATTAAAAAAAGGAAATTTTCAAAAACTTACCTTTCAAATGGTCTGGATTCATGTCATATTTGAATGCCAAAATTGATTTGTCAAATTCAGTTAACGCGTACTGGTTTTTAATAAGGAGACCATCCAAAAATGGTAAAACCTATTATTCGCTACACATTCGACGGGTTCATAGTAAAAACAACATCCTTGTTATCAACTTAGATCTATATATTGGACACATCATGGTTGTAGGAACTAACAATATGTTGTATTAGGGAGACGTTGACATCCAACTGTGGCATATTAATGACTCCAATAAGTCCGAAGGTGTAAATCCAGTTGGAATATTTGCCAAGAATGTTAAAAATATACTTGAAGTTCGGGCAATAGTAGCTCTTGAATTATACCTTGGAAGGGAGAGGAGAGGAACTGCTAGCCATTTTTGATAACGGTGAGAAAAAACTAGGAAAATACCCTAAAAATGATCATAAAATGCTCAGAAAAACACTTGAAAAAGGTCTAAAAATTCCCTAAAAACAATCAAAAAATGCTCAAAAAAATTCTTGGAAAAGGTCTAAAACTGCTATAGAAAACGCACTAAAAATACTGGAAAAAGCTTTGAAATTGCTCTAGAAATCATCGTACGAAAGGTGAAAATGATGCTGTTATCCTATTTATAGAAGCCTGCATGCCTAAAGGTGATTGATGTGTGACACATGGTAAAGGAGAGGACACATGGAAACATCTTATTGATGATGTTGGTGGTCATATTCTTCCTGTCGCCACATGATAGTCGTCAAGTGATAGTCATCGTATGACAGTCACCCTCAACATGTGCCACATGATAGTCACATCTCATAAGTCACCACTTGATAGTCACCCCTTGATTGTCACATCTTGTCAGTCGCTCCTTGCTAGTCATATCTTAATAGTCATACCTTGATAGGCATACTCGATAGTTGCTACTTGACACTCATCTCTTGTCAGTCTCAACTTGACAGACACCACTTGACAGTCACTACTATGGTAGTCATAAATTGGTAGTTGCACATGTCAATCATCGTATAGCGGTAGCCACTTGATAGCCATACCTTGATAGTCATGTCATGTCAGTCGCATCTTGTTAGTTTCTACTTGACAGTTGTCCTTGGCAGCCACTACTTGACAAACACCTCTTGATAGTCACCACTTGATAGTCACCACTTGACAGTCACCTCTTGGTAGTCACCACTTGACAGTCTTCACTTGATAGTCATATTTTGTTATTTGCCCTTGACTATCGCCATATGGTAGTCACCTAATGATAGTCATGCCTTAATAGTCACAACTTGATAGTCGCTTCTGTCAGTCGGCTTGTGACAGTTGCTTCTATCAGTCACAATTTTTAAGGTTGAAAATTTTGCTGCATAGTTTTCAAAAAATTGCCAATATTTGATAATTTTTTTGCAAAAAATTGAAAAATTCACCTCGATGTTTATACAACTTAGGACTAGATTCACCTTGATTTTATAAATACACTTTGGGGCTGACCCCTTATGCATAACCTTGGATATGGCCTATCTGGGGCATCAATGAGCCAAACACCAGCCCATCCTAGGACTAGAAACCAATGTCAATGGCTTTTGGATAAGCGACGATGACTTTGAGTATGAGACCGAGATGGTTTATCTTGGACCTCAAAACTTGAGGCTATTCAATTTTCTTGTGGAAATGGAAGTGGCATTCCATGCCATAGATCCCAATTTTTTATTCCTAGGGAGGTCAATAAACTTAGATGCCATCCATTGCATGGTCAACCCAGAACCACCAACATTTAGAGAGCAGTTATTGCCCAATGACCCAGTCATCTTATCTATCCACAAGCTAGACCCTAAGATACTATGCCACCAGAGCCCCATCACGAGCATAGAGGGAATACCCTCAAGATAGAGATTTACCCATGTGGCCCTGGAGATTCCATCCCATCCATCAACATGATCTCCATTGATTTGACCACTCCACTCCATAACCCAATAGACCCATAAAAACCATTATGTATTAATCTAGATGTCATTTTTTAGGGTCACATTGATTTCCCCCTAGAGCCTGAAGATCTCTTCCCCAAAAAAGAGATTTTACAACCATTCCATTTTACATCAAGTTGTGCACATGATGTCTATCATGCTGGTTTTGACCTCGAGGCATTAGGAACCATGAACCTAGCAGATGACATCCATATAATTCCCACTCCTCATCAGCTTGAGGAGGGGTCACATATGGCAATAGAGGAAACTTTCAAGGTAGACATCAGTGACAATCCATCTCAACCAAAGAAAGTCAAGTTCGAAGAAAGCTTATCTCTAGAAGAACAGGCCATCGCAATTCCTCTACTAAGAGAGAGACTAAATCTCTTCTCTTGGACTTACAAATACATGCCAGGGCTCTATCCAAATTTTATTATCCACAACCTATCGATAGATCCCATGAATAAGTTGGTCAAGCAAAAGCTTAGAAATATGCATCCAACCATCACTTTGATGGTTAAAAATGAGTTACAAAAATTGTTGTATCTAGTCTTTATTGTTCCAATCGACTATCCGAAATGGGTATCAAACATGGTACCCATAGGAAAACCTGATGGAAGAGTTCACATTTGCATGGACTTCAGGGATATCAAAAAGGCAACCCCAAAATATTCATTCTTGTTGCCCAACATAGACACTCTTGTAGATGCAACTACGGGTCATGATATGCTCTCCCTAATGGATGGTTTTTCTGGTTACAATCAAATTCATATTAAACCCAAAGACCAGCATAAATCTGCATTCACTACTCCACGAGGGATATTCTGCTACAAAGTGATGTTGTTTGGCCTTAAAAATACTGGTGCAACATATTAGCGGGCTATGACATACATTTTACATGACTACATGCACATAATTTTGGAATACTACATTGATGATTTTCTAGCCAAGTCGTTGCTGCATAAAGAACATGCTAATACCCTCACAAAGGTCTTTGATCGCCTGATTGAGCACAATGTCAGGTTGAGTCCCAAGAAATGCGTCTTTGGTGTAACTTTTGTAAAACTCTTAGGATTCATCGTGTCCAAACAAGGCATCAAGGTAGACCCTATAAAGGTAAAGGCTATCCTAGAAATGACCCCACCCATGAATGTCAAAGAGATCAGAAGCCTACAGGGAAAAGTAGCATCCATAAAATGATTTATCGCACAAATCTCGAACAATTTTTGACCCATAAACTAACTACTACACAAGGGGGTCCCTTTCCAATGGGATTAAGAGTGTCAGCAAGTCTTTGCAAAGATCAAAGAGTACTTGGAAACACCACCAGTCCTAGCTCCACCAAGGCCATACGTGCCATTCTTGTTATACATATAGGCTACATATTTTGCTTTGGGCACCATGTTAGCTCAAAAGAATGTGTAAGATATAGAGAAAGTGATATATTACATTAGCTGCACCCTAGTGAACTAAGAAATTGGATATGCATACGTAGAAAAGCTATGTTTGACAGTAGTATTTACAACCAAGAAGTTGCACCACTATATGTTGAGCCATACCACATATGTAATATCTAAATAAATCCTTTGTAGTATATGATGAACAAGACATATCATAACACACATACTACAAAGTGGATCATGCATTTGATAGAATTCAATCTAGAGTTCATAAGTCAGAAGTCCATAAATGGATAATTCATAGTTGATCAACTAGTGGGGGGACCACTGTAGAATAGTAAGCCCCTCACCATAGAGCTTCCTGATGATGCAGTATTTGCACTATTAGAAGAACTCGAGCATGAAGAACCAAAAAACAAAGCTGATATGACATTGTTATTTGATAGTTTGAATTGTGAGCAAGGAGGTGGTGCAAGAATTGTCCTTTTTATGCCACAAGGTGCTCCAATGCCCTTGTCATTCAAGCTAGACTTCCCTTGCACCAATAACAACACCAAATATGAGGCCCTAATTTTGGGTCTCCAAACAACCATTTCCATGAAAATCAAAGGCTAAATATCTTCGGTGACTCCCTCCTCATAGTCAACTAGGTCAAGGGACTATTCCAATATCAGGATCCTATCCTGAAAGATTAAAAGAAGCTTGTTGACACATATCTAGCCAAACTAAAATGGTACAAAATTGAGGCAATTCCTCATTCATAAAATAGGTTTGCAAACACCATGGCATATTTTGGATCCTTGATCCCTCAAAATATGTCTACTGATTTCATGACAATCCACGTAAAAATGATCTCACATTCAGTGATCCAGCGTGAGGCTTTGGATAATAAGGAATTTGTCAACATGATTCATATAGAGCCAAAAAAAACCAAGACTATTTCTATAAGGCCAAAGACTTCATAAATAAGGCACCTTGGGGGTCATTAATCTCTCAAGGTCCCATGGGGAATGGTACCACTATTCACCACAAGGTTGTCCCTCAGTCTATGTTTGTGCAAACCAAACCATAGGAGGCACAATATGTCCTATCAGTCGAGGTCGTAGCATATAAAGATTGGTTTTCCCAATTAAAATAATTCTTAAGACTTGGAAGTATCCCATAGGGACTGTCGCATGCTGAGAAGCGAGCATTAAATAAAAAATGACTAGATATGTCTTTCTAGGAGACATATTGTATCGTCGAGGTTACGATTGAGTCCTCCTTCGTTGCTTAGAGCCTCAATAATAAGCTTGGACAATATATCAAGCTCATGACAGTACATGCAGTGGCCACTTTAGTGCCATGACCATTGTCAAATGAATTCTTTGAATGGGCTATTACTGGCCCACCATGGAGAAATATTACTGCGAGTATGTCTAAGAAATGTGTTAAATGTCAACATCATGTGAATCTAATACACTTGCCATCCCAGGATTTACAACCTATCCAAGTGGCTTGGCCCTTTTATTAGTGGGTTTTTGATCTAATTAGAAAAATATCTCCCCCGTCATCAGGATGACATACATTTATTTTAACAACTACTGAATACTTCACCAAGTGGGTGGAAGCGGTCCCCTTAACATCAAAAATTGGTCCTTATATCGCAGAGTTCATACTCCACAATATCATTTACCATTTTGGGTACCCTTAAAAATAATCTCGGATAATGGATAGTCATTCAAAAACAAAAATATGAGAGCTTTAACATCTAAGTACAACATTCAACATAGTTTTACGACACCATACTATCCCTAGGAAAATGGGCAAGCAAAAGCATCAAACAAGACAATAGTAGTAATCTTGAAAAATATGATGAAAGAGAATCACAAGGACTAGCATCTTCAATTACCCTTAGCATTATGGGCTTACAAGACTAGCTTACGTATGCCCACTGGGGCAACACCATTATTGCTTGTATATGGTGCTAAGGCCATCATGCCCTTAGAGTTGGATATTCCAACATTGTGCGTCACAATGAAAGAGTTCATCAATGATGACACTATGCAGTAAGCTCACCTAGATCAGCTGACCCTTCTAGATGAATGACACATCAATGCTCTAGAGCATCTTCACGTCTACCAGGGTCATCTAACACGAGCTTACAATACTAGAGTCCACCTAAGAGACTTTAAGGTCAGTGATCTTGTGCTCAAAGAGAACCAATAGAACTCAAACCTACCACTGCATCTACAAGACAAATTTGTGGCTAATTGGATAGGACCCTACACCATATCTGAGAAGATTGGGCCTGGGGCATATAGCCTAACAATGCTGGAAGGTGTTGAGGAGCCAGAGCCTCTAAAAATCATTCATTTAAAGGTATTCCACACATAAAACATAAAATTATAAAAAACATTCAAATAACTGCAAAAGTTTCAAAAACAATAAAAATCATGAAAATCCAAACAAATCATAAAACATTAAAATAAAAAAAATCACCAAAAAGGCTCCAAAGACATATTAAAACCCCTTGGTCAAGTCATAAGAAGGCTCCAAAGACATCTTCAAACCCCTTGGTCAAATCAAAAAAAGGCTCCAAAAGCATCTTAAAGCCCTTTGGTCAAATCACAAAAATCCCCAAAGGTATTTTAAAAGCCCTTTGGTCAAAAGCAAAAACATAAAAGTCCAAAATATTCATAATAATAAAAATCTCAAAAACAATTGAAAGCATCAAAAATACAAAAAATATTTACATTATGCATTCGCACTTGCATCCATTACATTTGCATTAGAAATATTTGTGTTTGCAATATTACAAATGATGCTACAGTTGTACCTCAATCATGCATCTTCAAAATCCATCATCATCCATAACCTATGAGTGTAACTGTATTTTTCAACACAACCCTTTCCTATTGCTATGAGGAATATACTAGGGTTTTCTAGTCACTTCACGATACCTAGTGATTTTATCAAGTGTGGTAGAAAGTTATCTTAGATTTTGATAGATGAAGTTTAGTTTGATAGCACCTGGTGTATGTCAAAATCCTATCACTAATCAAAACACTAAAATCCTAGTTGGAACAAGGAAAAATGAACACTACGAAGTGGCATTAGAAATCCTATATTAAAAATGTTCATCTCGCTCATCCCCCTGTGCAACCAGTTTGGAAATGCTAAGAATTGGTAAAAGCACAAGTTTACCCCTACCCAAAGAAATCCCTTACTTTAATAAAAAAAGGCAAAAATCCCAAGCAAAGAAAAATTTAAAATTCAAAAGTTAAAGCAAAAATCCAAAAATAAAGTGAACATGATTAGCATCATTACATGAATCCCTTACTCAAAAGAAAAATAAAAATTTCAAAATAAATAGTGGTTATCACCACTATACATGAGCAAGTATCCCAATAAAAATGAAGAAAAGAAGGGAGTATGGAACTTGAATCCCTCAAATTCTCAGCATAGTCAAACCTTACGCATGATGATATGTCTGTCATAAGTATCTTGCTTTGGTACAGACCAATATTTGCATGTGGAAGAGCTAGCTTTAGGTGTCCTGTACCGCCTAGTGGTTTAATCCAACTAAAGTCCAACTTAGGATCAAGATAAACATTGGAGGATCCCCAATACAACAATGGGCTGAATGAATCCTACCTGGCACTGGGGTATTCTTATGTTTCATCTAATATATTAATTTGCACACACAAGGATAATAAGTACGTAGGTATTCAAGACAAAACTTTATCCTTCAAAGGCTTTGTATGGTCAGTATACAACTTTTTATAAAGTAACTAGAGTTTTTGATTCTCATGGAAAACCTCAAAAATCATACATAGCAATAACTCATTTCATCCCATAATCATACATATCATTTCAAATCATAATCACACATATCACATTAGCGCACCTCACATTTGAGATGTTTAAATAATTAATTCTTGTATTAAGAGTTATTATTTACATTCATAATTGTTATGCATTCTATGGTGTTGTCCAATAGATTGTTAAACTCATATCTAATCACTAATATGACTTAGGTGATTAAAGCATACAGGTTCATTTGCATTAGATGGCCATCATATAAATAGTGCATCTCAAATATGGCATTCATCATATTCATACATCAATGTTATACATGCATATAACCAATAGGTATACATACCATTATCAACATCATACCATCCAGTCATTCACACACCATAAAGCACAAGTCATGTAAACCATACCATATAGCATAAAATCACAAAAGCATTCATCCACACATGAACATCATGAAGCATAAGTCATAAGAACTAAAACCACCTGCATACATCATAAATCACACATCGGTGCATATAGGTAAAATCATCATATAAACATACATCTATCACATCACATCACATCATAAAACATTAAATCACATCACATCATAAAATCATAATATTGCATCACATAAATGTAAAAGCATAAACATGAAGAAATACACATGATGAGTCTCAAAGCGTAAATATCATATAATCATGTGTCAAATAAGTACATGTAAGTACAAAAACCACCAATAAAGCTATAACCATATAGGTCAAGCGACCTTACACCCCAAAAATAGGTAAAAAGTATCAGATAAGTCATAGTACATCAGGAGTGGCCTGCACCACTAGTATCGCCACCACCCTCACCACCCCCTATGGGAGGTGATATAGAGTTGGTACCTCCAGTGCTCTCTATCCAAGACCTAGTCCTATGGCTTGATTGAGCTAAATATTTCTTGGAAGTGCTCTACATGCTATGCCCTGAACCCCCTACTATAGGCCTCTATCGAGGAGTAGCACCTAGAATCTATATTTGTGACCTAAGGGTAGAAATGTAAGCAGTATCTAATGTCATCTGAGCATCATCATCCTCTATGATCCCCTATAGTTGTCTCACCTTAGCCCTAATATCTACGCCTATACCTGAGGTAACCTGAATTCAAGCCAAATCATGCTCAATAGTAACCTGGGCAAGCTATCCTTGAAGGTTTGTAATAGTGGCATCCTACTTCTGGACCTATATCTGAGAGGTCTGCAACTCAGCCTAAACCTAGTGCAACTGAGCTTGGAGAGGAGATTCCTGATCCATAGGATCTTCATCCTCCTCCTCCTCTGGTGCAACCTGATCCTCTACCACCTGCTCCTACTGCTAAGCCTATCCCCAGTCATTTGTCTGAGCTCACACTCAGTGACCCTTAAGATCCATGGCCTCAGCCTCATCCAAAGATTGCCCCAGGTGGCTGCCACCTTGCCATATTCGGGTACCCCACCAGAGTGAGTATGCATCTGTCACTCCAGCATCTGCTACACTAGGATCAACTGCAGGAGGGTCATCCTCCTAAATTACTACTGTAACACAGGACGGTGGAAGGTTCTTCTCGATGAAAATATAGTGATAGACCACCGGCTTGAGAGGAACATCCTATCGGATTCCAAACTAGTGGAGTACCTTGGAATAGTAAAATAACTCCCTGATACCGACCTTGCAACTAATCAACCATCATTAAGGTCCGAGGTGTAGACCAATTGGTTCATCCAAACCCCATAATGGGTGCGAAGGTCCAAGGTTCAAATCTTGGGCCTCGTCGAATTAAACGCTTGTCCCTTTCTTGGTGCTTTTAGTGGTGTAAAAGGTTTGAAATGATTGTGGCATGGTGGTTATAGGGGTGGACTATACAAAGATCTGTGTGGTGGCTTCTAAGGCAGATAGTACAGAATACTATGGCGGCCATAAAAATCTAGACAACCTGCCCGAATTCGTGGTGGCTACCGATTCCACCATGTAAATTAAAAAAAAACTAATCAACCATCATTTGTGGTAAGTCCTAGTTGTAAACCTGGTAGGATAATATTAGGTAGGACACTCGTGATAAGATCTCCATATAATATCAGTAGCTTGTAAACCTGTCAGAGACACCCTGTAGTGAGAAAGCTCACCTACATGATGTCAGCTCTTGCACTCCTCGAGCACCTTGGGCCACCTAGATCCGTAGCACTGGACATCCTTGTCTAGATCAACAATATCCACTAGGAGTCCTCTAGGATGGTCTAACCTAATATGCTCCTAGCCCCAAACCTAAAGGAGTAAACTATAGGTAATGTTGGCTCATCTGGGGCACTGGATGCGGTACAACTTGTCATAACATTGCGCCAGCAGTGCACTCCCCCAGGAATAGATGTTGGGTTGCTCACTATCAATAAGATCTTGTACCATCACTAAGAGGTTCCATGGGAACCTCAGTCCAGAGTAATCAGGAATAAGGCTATTGCAGATGACCATCAGCAACATAGCATGCAGTCGAGTAAAGACCTCCTCATTTTACCAATGGGAAATAGAGATTCCCCCCAAGCGAGTATACTTGGAGGTAGTGTCAACATGCTCACAAAAGACCCTTATAAAAACAATATGTCATACAGTAGTGGGGGAGGAAACAATGGGCACTCCGTCGAAGGGGATCCTGAAGATCCTATAAATATCCTTCGGTGTAATGGTCATCTTGTTGGTAGGAAGGTGGAAGGTGTCGGTCCTATGGTCCCACCGGTGGGCTAGGACCATCAAGTAGACCCGATCTAACATAATCATGGTTAGACTAGTGATATACTGGAGCCCACAGGACTTAAGCTAGCCCCACTCTCTATTAGTCATCTCACATAAAATATCACAAAGCAGGTTTGGATCCTGAGCCTAAGCAGATAAGATCTAAGATTGTAAAATAAAAGCCTAAATCAATACACTATAGTTAAATAAATGTGATAAACATGCTAAATGGTGCAAATATAATCAAAATACCCTAAGGCTACATGAGTAATAAATAAATGCACCTAATAATTCAAAATTTTGCATAAAAACAACTCAAAATTCCAAACAAATCAATTAATTGGCCTAGAAAATAAAAAATATGAATTAAAAACCTAAAGTTCCTTGGCCACTCATTCCAGGAGTGGCCACAACTTGTCCACTACAGCTGACAGTGGCCAGTTCCCAACGGCAAAAAATTTAATCGTTGAATTTTCAAATTGGCAGCTGATGGTAGCAGCGGCCAGCCTTAAAGCAAACTAGCTGCTTTGAGCGGCAGTGACCAACGGGTGACACACCAACGACGTTCCTCTCGGGTCCAAAAATAACAAAAAAATTCAAAATAAAAAAAACTAAGGACCCATCTATCTAAAACTTAAATGAAGCCTAACTACTGGTGAAATTTGTTGCCAACACCGTTAATGAGGTTCATTTACCAGGTATATTTAATTTGGTTTTTTACCATAATAGCAAACGAAGTTAAGGTTTAGAGAGGTACCCGTGAAGCCCTAGCTCCTCCGCTTGTTGAAGACTTGCCTTGCTCAACCATGGTGTCCAATCAACAACATCTCAATCAAAATAATCTCTCTCACCTCGAAGCTCCAAAAGGAAACTTTACAACTGGCAACAATGATAGCTTGAAACCCTAATTTATTTTTTATTTTTTTTAAATTGTGCCTTGGCTGCTAACAGCACTAGCAGCCCGAACTTCATGGTCGCTAGACCTAACAATGGCTATGCATAGTAATTAGGGACCACTGAACTTAAGAGCGACTAGAAAATAAAGAAATTTTACACCAAATTGCCATTGCAAAGCACTTCAAAATAGGCCATAACAAACACTTATTTGGTTAGAGTATTCAAAATCTAAATAAAACAACCATAACATCATAAAAATTAAAATTAAAAATAAAATAACCAACAAAAAACCTAACAGAGCCTCATACCCAGTCACTTGTTCTATACACTTACCGATTGCAGTGACAAGCAATCCATGCAACTTGGCAAGATGAAAAAGTAACCATAAGGTCACTTGGGAAAAAATAATTGTGATGAAATTGAAATGCTTCCTTTAAAATACAAAGAAGGCCAATTGTGGTTGGACCACCCCATGGGAGCGAGGACACGTCTCATTTCTCCTATAGCAAATTTCGAGTCAACACAAGCCACAATAGAATTGTTAACACCTTGATTCCCTGAGAAGGCCATTGCGTCCGGACCGCCCCATGGGATAAATATGTGCAATTACCAAATAGGGTTGAAATCGCACCTGGGTGAGAATTACTCTATAACAACAAATGCAAATCTCTAAGGAGATCCAAATCATTAATTTTGGTCAAGCGACTGGTCGCTTGGTTAATTGTCCTTTCCTCATAGAATCATCACCTGAGGAGGTAGTCAAGATTTTCAACAATCATAATCAAAGTCAACAAAATATCATCCCGATCATGATAGAGTTGCATTTGTCTTATGAATCATTGCCAATAACTATCATAAGATTACCCTTTGTTAGGGGAAAAAGCAAATATGACAGTTAAGTTTGTAGATTCCCTCCCTTCGGATCTATAGTAGCACTAAAGCTACCTGATTGCTTCATGAGTGAGTGCAAACTCCCACACATCTAAGCCTTCCATTCATTTGGAAGCAATAATTATAGGATTTGCACCCTCCTGCATGACTGGGGCATCTTATGTTGATCATATCAATGGTCATCATCCAACCTACAATATGGCTCTAGATGGTCTACCTTTTTTGCTTCGTGTTGTGTTTTGCTCACAACGCATCCCAAAAAGAGCTATCTGTAGACACCTAAAATACATCATGTTTAGGAGACTACCCATATGGACATATTTGTAAACCATATGAACCCTCTTGGATCTCTCAAAGAGCAAGCAATGGTCCTAACCACTCAGGCAGGGCAGTTCTGGCCCCTCTAGTCTTGGTCGCTCTCAAGCAGAGTGGCCATAAAACCTGGTTGTTGGAGACAACAAAAACTAGACCTGGCTGTTAGACCTAATAGAGACCAACATCACAAATAATTTAGCCATAAATACAGGCCCAAATCATGTAGTCTGATTGCCCCTATGCATGGATTTTAGGTGGATTTCGATGAGGAACTCCCTGAGTCCCTCCTAATTGCCCCTTCAATGCAAAATTATGACTAATTATTCCCACGTAGAACAGTCAGTCACATGCAATTTGGAGAGACACTTATCCAGGAATCCAAGCTCTAGATCTGGGAGGGAAGTCTACATATAGACTCTCCTACAAGAGCAAAAGGATCCGAGAAGTTTCAAGATTAAGTAGCGAAGCCCTGACAAAATGGAGAACCAAGCTACATCCCTTTGAGGATTACTAGAGCACCGTTTAGATGAGCTACGTACACACATTAGTATTCAGATTTATCATTCCAAACTGCCAATTAGTGTAGGAGACACACTCGGTGACCCTTGAACATAAATTTGAGAGATCGACGTCCGTAGCCCATAAGACTTAAGGTAACCTTTTAGTCAGAGGTCACTATCTTTGACAGCGGTCCATAGTCATAACCAGGTTTTAAAGTGGTTGATTCCTTTGTTCTAAGTAATAGATATTTATTTATCATTATTTCATTTACATGGCTTTAGCATAGATCTGAATCTTCCATTGCATTTAGATTAATACTTCTCATTTTTGTATGCATACTGCTTAGATCTGGTATATTTTGATAGACATCATGCTTATTTATCTGAATTACTGTATTTGCTAATAAGAGCCTCTTCTGGAGAGACGACCTGTACTACTTACCATACTTTGTTGTTTTCATGTACATAAATCTGTAGGTTTATAGGACCATATCAAGACATACAAAGCATGTGATCCCTCCTAGACGAGAGAAGAAGAAGGAGGCATTTGTGAGCCCTCAAACAAGTTCATGTGTGGAATCAAAAAGCTTATGAAAGTGCACCACCCATTTGCAAGGGGATATTTTATTCACTTGTACTTCATTGTATTGAAATGAGTATCCCTTAGAGGGACCAACATGTAATTTATTTTCAGTATAAATAAAAGGATATTTCTTTATTATTTCTATGTTATATGCATTTCCTGGTCTCTCATCTCATTTTGGTATAATATTGTAAGTATAGTAAGCGATGCGCATCTCCTAGGGTCGCATAGCTACTAGCCCTGCCAAGGGAGCTCTTGGTGGCCTTATGTGCCTATGGGACCCTGCTAAAGTAGAAGGTGATATTTTATCATCTTCTGATAAGATCACCAACTTTGTTTTTTGTTGCAAAGATTCAAATGTTCAGTGGGTTTTATCTAATGTGTATGTTCCCAATACTATGTCTGGCCGACAAGAACTATGGTTTTCTATGATGTATATGCAATAGATATTCTAGAATAAGCCTTGGATGATAGCTGGCGATTTCAACTTATCGCTATACCCTAATGAAAAAAAAGGAGGCACTTCTATATCACCTCAAAGTTTTGAATATTTTGCTGAATTCGTTGATGAGTGTGGTCTTATGGACATCCACGTTCAAGGGATAAAATTTACTTGGACCAAAAGGAGAGTGGGGGCACAACATATTTTAATGCGATTGGATAGATTTCTCATTTCTCACGAAGCTCTTCAATCCTTTGGAGATGCAAATATCCACTTTCTTCCTCGGATTGGGTCTGACCACAACCCTCTAGTTTTATAGGGCTGAAAAATGCCTCTTTCAAGTCTCCTTTCGGTTCGAACCTATGTGGATTCAACACCTAGATTTTAGAAGTAAATTACTTAAATGGTGGAGCAGAGATTTTCCTGGTAACCCAATTGTAATATTAACTCAAAAACTCTGGCATACCAAGAGCAACATAAAATATAGAATTGGGAAACCTTCAGGAATTTATTTGAGGCAAAAAGAATCATTGGTGATAAGATCCGGGCCATTGAAAATTGTATCCAATACGAGTAACATGATGTGCATCTTAGAAAACAAGAAAGAGAGCTACTAGCTAAATATCACAATATTTTGAACATGGAGGAAGCCTTTTGGTAGAGTTGAGATCTCTCTGGCCCAAGCAAGACGATTCCAATACGAAGCATTTCCATGCTCTCACCCTCTGACACAGAAGCATCAACAAAATTAGAAATTTGACTATATAGGATGACACCAACACGAAAAATGAAGAGGAGGTGAGACGTGAAGTCGTAGCACATTTCCAAAATATTCTTGGAACGGGTCAATCGAGTAACCCTCAAGCTAATGATTCCCTTCTCCAAAATATTCCATGTTTAGTCTCTAATGAAAATAATGATAGACTACTGGCAAATTATTTGTAGATAAAATTAAAGATTATGTGTTTTCCATGTCTGTTGATAAAGCACCTAGGCCTGACAATTTTTCTCCCCGCTTCTTTCAAAATTTTTGGGACATTGTCAGTACTGATCTAACAAAAGCCATTTAGTTTGCTCAAGCGACCAAGCACATCTCAAGAGATTTCAACTCCACCTTTATCACCCTTGTCCCAAAGATTTAGCAATGTAGAACATTTTTTTATTATAGACATATTAGCTTGTGCAATGTCATTTACAAAATTTTGACCAAGACAATTGCCAACAGAATGAAGAAATTGCTCCCTGGTATTATTGATTTATGTCAAGGCAGCTCGGTCAAGGGAAGGCTTATAACTGATGTTATAATAACTGTTCACGAACTTCTACACTCTGTCTCAAAAAACAAAAAACCAAGCCTTTTTCTCAAGTTAGATATCACCAAGGTGTTTGATAGGCTTTCTTGGAGTTTTTTATGCGCTATGCTGGTAAAATTTGGGTTTCATCTAGAGTGGATTTTCCTAATCTGGGAATGTATTTCGTCTTCCTGGTTTTCTATCATTATAAATTATGGTGCTATTGGGTATTTCAAGAGAAACCAAGGAATTAAACAGGGGGTTCATCTTTCCCCTTATTTATTCATAATTCTTGTAGAATCCCTTAGGAGGGCACTCAAGTTTGTCTTCTCTAATGGTACTATCTCTGGAATAAAGGCCTCCTCCATATCCCAACCAGTCACACATCAACAATTTGTTGATGACACATTACTAGTAATTAAAGCTTCAGTTCCTGAAGCAAGGGTAATAAAAAATATCATAGTCTCCTACGAGCTTCCTACTAGACAAAAGGTTATTTTTTAGAAAAGTAAACTGTATTTCCTGAATACTCCCATTAACAGACAACAAACGATTTCTAGAATCCTGGGCTACAACATATCAAGCCTTCCTTCCACCTATCTAGGTATGCCCCTTTTCCATGGTAAACCTCCTGCAAATGTGTGGAACAACATCTTGGAGAAAATTTAGAAAAAATTGGCTAGGTGGAAAGGGTGTCTCCTCAACTAGAAAGCGACTCTTGTCCAAGCTTGTTTGCAAGGCATTCCAGTG
Organism: Wollemia nobilis; assembly: GCA_028583015.1. Lineage (NCBI taxonomy): Eukaryota > Viridiplantae > Streptophyta > Pinopsida > Araucariales > Araucariaceae > Wollemia > Wollemia nobilis. Next base: position 3,473,451 of record JAQPPZ010016610.1, read on the forward strand.
TATTTCTTGTTTGTATTTAAAGCTCCAGCTTATATCTGCAAAAAGATTGAACAAATACAAATGATATTTCTTTTTTTAGGAAGCAAAAATACCAATAGAATTCCCGTGGTTGCTTGGGATAAAATCTGCTTGAAGAGGGAGGGTTGGGTTTCAGGAAAGCTAGTAAGATGAATTTTGCTCTCATTGGTAAGCAAGACTTGAGAATTATCCGAAATGAACAAGCCACCTGGATCAAGATCATAAAGGATAAATACCTTCAGTAATGAGCCTTTCTAAGTGATGAATCACTTCTGGTTGGATCACATTTTTGGAACTCTGTGATTTATATGAGATCCATCCTAAAATTTGGGCTCAAGTGGTAGCTAGGAAATAGAACATCTCTTGACTTTTGGGAGCACATATGGCTCAGCAATCACCCTCTGATAAATGATGCTAGTCTCTCCTACATTAAGCCAATCACTGATCACCTGTTTGGTTCTAAGTTATATAATTTATTTTCTAGAAACTATAATGAAAGCATATGGAAGCCCTTTTCCTCTGTCAACATCAACATTGCCCAATCCTCTACTTTTTCTATTATTGTTGGACTGTTGTGCACCACTATAATTCCTAGTAAGCCAAATGCTTTAGACTCTCCATTTTGGTGCCTTTGTGAGGATGGTCTTTATACTATTAAGTCTGCCTACTACGCCCAAACCAGAAAAGTCAACTCTTGGCCTGAATTTAAGACTATTTGGTTGAAAAGTCTAATCCCTAAAGTTACCCATTTTTTCTAGCTTACTTCTTTAAACAAAATATTGACCATTGACAATCTAATCCACAAAGGCCTAATACTCCCTAATCGTTGTGTCCTCTATAAAAATAGTTGGGAATCTGTGATCCATATCTTTCTTGAGTGTCCGTTCTCTAATGAAGTGTTGTCTTCCTTTCTCAAGTTGGCCAACATGTCTTGGGTATACCCAAAAACTCTTGTTGATGCTTGCCATAACTGGCCAAATCCGTTTTTGAATCCAAAAATATGTGCTTTTTGGTCGTATTGTTTTCCTCATTTTTTGAGGCAGGTATGGTTGGAGAGGAACAACAAAATTTTTGGCACTACTGTAAAAAATGCCAAATCAGCATTCTCTTGAGCTTGGTCGTTTACCATTGAGAATGCTAATCTCATTCAAGGTGAAAAGCCCAAGAACCAATGAGAATTATCCATTTTCAACACTCTCAAATTTTAGATTGACACCTCTCCAGGTCCTCCAAAAGCTGATAGGTCAATGGTGAAATGGATTCCCCTACCTTGTGGATGGGTCAAGCACAACGTCGATGGAGCCTTAAAGGGAAACTCTGGTAGGGCTGGAGGAGGTGGTCTTTTTAGAAATAGTCAAGGTAAAGTCTTGTGCGTGTTTGTTGATTACATGGGTAGTCAAACTAATGATTTTGCTTAAGCCCGTGTGTTATACCTTGGCCTCCTCATTTGCAAGTAGCTTCGATTTTAAAGACTTATCATAGAGAGTGATTCTATGAATGTCATTCAATACATCCAAAAATGTATTGAATAATTTTTAAGTTGTAATACCATTATATAACCATAATAAAATGTAGAAAAGACTTTTTCAAATTCTTATATTAAAATAAAAATATATATATATAATTCAAATTCAATTCCTTTTAATCTTATCATATAAATAATCAATTAGATTAAAATTAAAATTAACAAATAACTCTTTTATTTAGAAGCCCACAATTTTATTCTACGGCTAGCTAAGGAATGACTATTTAAAAAAAAATATTGCAAGCTGTCCGGGAGATGACGAGAAGCGATTTTGGTGCCGACCATCTTGTTGAGCCAATGCAACGGACGTGCACGAGAATAGAATGGAGTTAGGGAGATGACGAGAAGCGAATGACCATTATATATATTCAAATCTATCTCAGGTAGTTTTAACACTGTGTGGTAAGCAAGAATTTTATATATACTGATATACACACAGACGACTCTTTAAATTTTATTTACTTCTGCAATTGCAGCGGTAGCTTGGTTCTGGTTACCTACAATTTTTACAAGCAATAAGTTCCTCCGATTATGAGTATTATTCAATAACTGAGCTAAAATGAACATTAATAAACATTAATAGTGAGCAATAGAACTAAGAGTGCGTGTAAAAGAATCTATATTTTATTTGGCTAATTAGATTATAAATAGCTTATTGAATAGGCATTCAACCATTGTTGGGAAACATGGCGTGTTATATCGATGAATTGGAGGCTTCACCTGTAGAGATTAAGGTTTGTGTGAAAAACAAGTGTGCGGTTGTCCCTGCGGCCTCAACTCCAAGCCACTCTCTCTACCTTTCCAATCTCGATGACATGATCGGTTCCCGACTTCTTACACCAAGCATTTATTTTTACAGCAAAAGCGATCTTCACGGCAATGCCAAGAGGAGAGGGGAAGTGATTAAGAACGCCCTTTCTCGGGTATTGGTGCCGTATTATCCTTTTGCTGGAAGGCTCAAAGATGTTGGCAACGGTAAGTTAGAGGTCCTGTGTACAGGGGAAGGAGCAGTGTTTGTTCAGGCAAACACTGATTTAGCCTTGGCGGATTTGGGGTCTCTTGCGATGCCCAATCCATCTTGGAAGACTTTGATATACTGTTTTCCCGAGGAGGGATACTTCACCACACTTAGTCTACCTCTCGTAATTGCTCAGGTTTGAGATTCCCAAAGAAATAAGTTTTAGAATTTCTTCACTTTTGTTATTAAATTTTTGTTATTGAATTTTGTTAATGATAGGAAAAGTAAGTATTCAAAATTTAAGTTTAAGAATGTCTCCACTTTTTGTCATTGAATTTTTATTAGTATTTTATAAAAAATAACCAATCAAAATTTAAGTAATTATCCGCTCATGTAGAGGAGTTGGAGAGCAAGTGGGTAGTTAAAACTCTCCAGTTATTGAGAGGCCCAGGTTCAAATCTCTCCCTTCACATGTTAATCTATTTATTTCAAATATTAAAAAATCTAATTAATTGAACTAATATCACTTGATAAATTTTAATAATATTATTATTATACTATTTTCCTTTTAAACATAATATATCATCAAAATAATATTATGTTAATTTTGTTTTAATACTATCTTTAATAAAAAATAAAATTTGATTTATAGGTTATTTTTTTTAAATTTGAATTTTGCACCTTACAAAGTTAAAATAGTTTTATAAATATGTTAGTTATTACAGTTTTTTTTTTTTTCATATTTTTTTATTTTAAAGTTTGGTAAGATATTATTTTCTTAATCATTGTTTATTTTTAAACTTAATTTAACTTGTAACTTTTGTTTTTGTTTGTTTATATTAATATTTTAATTTTTTCTCTTTGTTTTTTTAATGTTTTTCAACTTATTGTAAATGATTAATGATATTAATTCGTGCTATACCATTATACCATTATATTAAATTATATTTTTTATTTCTTAAAAGAACAAAATTAGACTATTTCTATCGAAAAGATTCTATATAGTGTATAATTATTTTTGATATTACAAGTGTACACTGCTAGCGTTCCAATAACTAGGACAGCAAGTGACATTGCAGACCAATGTCATGATTGATAAGCCTCCTGCGAAATAAAACCTAGCTTTTCGTTTTTATTTTTATAAGAAGAAGATTAATTTATGTATCTACTCAAAACTAAAACAGGGATAGCATGGACCAGTTTTTGTGTTATGATATAACAAGGGATGGCTGTGTATCAAAGCAAACTAGGCTTCTAATATCAAATATAAAAAATATATAGTTATAAAATAACTTAATTATTATATTAAGTATATATGATGTGAGAAAATTTTAACCTTTAAATGTTTTTTTAGACATACAACCATAATCTTTCATAAGGACTAAACACACAGCCACTCACTTACACACCCTATGAAAAAGTTTAGACCTTAAACCTTTGACCAAAATTCCGAATCTTTGCAATGTCCCAACACACCTTTATATCAAATTAACTAGTAATAATTTTAAAAGTTGTTTAAAATTATTTAACTTCCATATTCATTATTTCATGCAGGTGACATACTTCAGGTGTGGGGGATTTTCTCTGGGTTTGAGAATATGCCATTGTATCTGCGACGGGATGGGAGCAATGCAATTTGTGAATGGGTGGGCAGAGATAGCACGAGGAGCTACGTCTGTCTCCCTCCCTCCCTGCTGGGACAGAGAACATCTCAAGCCTAGATCTCCTCCCCTCGTCCAATTCCGGCACGTCGAATTCCACAACATGGATGACAATTCCAACCTGAAAAGTTTCATATCACAAGGCCAGTTAATTCAAAGAGGCTTCTGCTTCAACCGGCAGTCCCAGACCCACCTCAAGGAGCAGATATACAGAGAATCAAAGGTGAGATGCACCACCTTCGACGTGCTGGCAGCTCATGTGTGGAGATCATGGATAAAAGCTCTGCAGATAACTCCAGGAGATCAGGAGATGAGGCTGAGCTTTGCAGCCAACGGCAGATCCATGTTCAAACCTCCCATTAAGGAAGGATTTTATGGAAACGTTTTAGGCATTGCATGCGCGGTGAGCACCGCTCAGGAATTGGTCAGTAAATCCTTGTCGGAAGCCGTTCATCTCGTTCAAGCAGCGAGGAAATCAATCACAGAGGAATATATAAGGTCTACGATAGATTATCTCGAGGTGGAAAGACCCTCTAAGCTGGAATTCGCTGGGAAGCTGTCGATTACTCAGTGGACCCGTTTCTCTTTGTACGACACTGATTTTGGTTGGGGCTGCCCAAGTTATGCAGGCCCTATCGACCTCTCTCCTACTCCCCAGCTCTGCGTTCTTCTGCCACATCCTAAGGAGAGAGACTCCATTGTTGTCTGCATATGCCTCCCTCCATCTCGTACCTCTGCCTTCAAACACTGCCTTCTCCTGCAGGATGACTAAAAGCTGTGTCACAGGATTCCTCTTAAGTTTAGGATTATCTTATTGAAAGTTAATGTTTTTAACTGACTGCATTAAAAATTTGTAAAACATTTTATGTTTATAAAAATTTATATATCTAGTTTTTTATCTTTGAAATTTCAATCTTATGGAATTTATAAAGGTAGGATGTCTTTATTTTGTTTTATAAGTAATAAATTGTTATGTATAAACTTTCTAACTTTTTAAAAAAACTGCTAAAAAACGATTATGTAGCATTCAATAGAAATGTTTTAAGAAACTTCGAAGAATGATTTTATAATGTAAATGAATATATAATATTTCAGTACAAATATTAAAAGATGAGCATGATGACCTCATTTTTAATGTATTCCTCCCGGATAATGATGTTATGAGGAGAGAGGAACAGTTTGCTTTTCACTAAACAAACCCTCCTATATTCCCTTCATAAAATTAAATTATCAGAGGGCATCAAAAGAAGACCTGAAAAGGCAATTAAGTCTATGATTATGGTTGACAAATGAGGTAAGCTGCTTTGAGCTTCGGCCTTATAGTGGTCCTTTCAACTAGAGGTCCCCAATGTAGTAAAGTAAAGGCCTCTCATGTAATAGAGATTTTTTAAGTTAAAAAGATTTTAATTATTTATAAACCTTATAATAGGGCTTTTATTGGTAAAAAAAAATATGATAGAAGGAGATTTACACTTTTGCTTGGATATTGTAAAAGAAAGGATTAAGTAGTTGTTTACATGTAAGGTTATAGTTCATATGAGATGAATATTGTTTATTTAATATACGGTTATTCCTAACAATATACTTGAAGCATGATGTGCAATCCTACTTCCTTCGAGATTCAAACCTTGAACCTCTATTTAAAGTTTCAAAGTCTTAATTTTTATGCTACTCTATTGCACCTCAAGTTCCCCTTCCATTTCTATATTTCTCTTTCATAGCCTTAAAAATAATGTTATTTCAGGTCCCAAACTCTAGGATGTTTGTAGACTCATCATTCTCAAACACATTTGAAAGTGCAAATGCAAAAAAGTATTTATGGTTTTGCTTCTCCATGGGATATAGTTTTAGCAGACTTGACCTTTGATCTTTTGTTACATGTGAGATGCATTCATTCCCAAGTCTATGAACTTCCAGCACACCACGAGATTTTATTGACAAACTTTATCAGATTTCTCATATGGTTCAAGATTTTCAGAAGGTCGAATAGGAAACTAAAAAGAAAACAGCTAACAATGATGAACAAGTTCAAAATTTGATTACTTCTATTTCTTCTTTTAAAACTCTAGAAGATATCATGAAAGAAATATTTAAAATTTCTCCATATAATAGGCTCTCCCACAAATGGGTGTTGTTATCTTGTGTATTACAACGAGATAAAGCTATAGTCTTTTTGTTGCTATTAGCTTCTATTCTTATATATATTCAGTTATTAATGATTTACTCCTTATCCACCTCATCATTTTATTTTTAGCTAGTGGGCAGTGCTAGCACCATAATATTGTAATGTTTTGTTTAATGAATTAATATAATATAATTTTTTTTTTTTTTGTTTTTGTTTTGGATGAGGAACCTTTTATATACAACATATCCGCAACATGTGAGGGGAGAGATTTGAACCTGGGCCTCTCGATAACTGGAGAGTTTTAACTACCCACTTGCTCTCCAACTCCTCTACATGAGCGGATAATAATATAATTTTTTCTCAACAACAACAATAATAATAATAATATTGTTGCACCAAAATTCATGATATTTTGTTTCTTTGGTGCTATGATACACAATAATGGCATTATAAATACTTTCTTGGAGTAAGTAGTATCAAATTAGAATTAATATTGTGTCATTTTTATGCAAATATTGTTGAAGAATACAATACTAAATGTGAAAAGCACACGGAAGAGTTTTTTAAGAGAAGAAGAAAACATGTTAAGTAAATAAGCATTCTAAAAATAAAAAAGTTGAAAAGCATAGCAAAACAATTACGAAAAAGAAAGGCATCTAATAAAAAAAAATGTAATAAAATAAAATTAAAAAATAAGATGAAATATGCAAAGATAGAAAAGTCTCATTTGTTAATTAAGAAAAGCTATTGTAATGAGTCTATATATTAATGTACCTACCTTGGTGGATCATCCAACATGTGCATCATCCATAATTGGAGTAAATTATATGCAGTGGATTAAAATGGTAACAAAGTCTTTAATGTAGTGGAGAAAGTTGGATAACAACAAAACTACCACAATTATTATTAATTCAATGGATTGGTGCAATTACACCAAATTTATGATATCAATTTATATTGTGTAAATAATTTATATTTTGTGATTTGAAATTGAGAGAGTGATGCAATTTTTTGATTATATCTTTGCTTAAGCAACATTTGGTTTCAAAGTAATTTGACATCAAAGTAATAGGTTTAAGTAATTGATAAAATTGAACAGATTGTAGCCTTTGTACAACTATAATTTGATATCAATTGTTTTTTTTAATATACATGGTGGAATCGGTAACCACCATGAATCCAGACAGGTTGTCCAACTTTTATGGCTGCCATAGTATTATGCGTTGTTTGGAAGCCGCCACACAGATCTTTACATAATATGACCCTATAACCACCATGCCACAATCATGGCAGAATCGGTAGTCACCATGAATCTAGGCAGGTTGTCCAGCTTTTATGATCGCCATAGTATTCTACGTTATTCACCCCGAAAGTCATCACATAGATCTTCACGTAATCCGTCCCTATAACCACCATGCCACAATAATTTTAAACCTTTTATGCCACTGAAAGCACCAAGAAAGGGATAAAAATTCAATCCGATGAGGCTCGAGATTTGAACCTTGGACCTCCACCCCCTTACGAGGTTTGGTCGAACCAATTGGTCTACACCTCGGACCTTAATATTGTTAAGCATATATTTTATATCAATTTTTAGGATCCATTACTTTGATATTAAATTCCTCTAAAACCAAATGTTGTGGAAATAAACAAATAATATTACAATTTCATCATTCCTTTAATTCAAATTACAACATACAAAAGCTTTGCACAATACATAATTATATTGTAACTATGGGGGTAATTGCACCAATCTATCTACTAATTAACAATGATTATGACAATTGTTGCCATCCAATATTCTCCACTATTTTTCATTGTATTATAACTTTTGTTGTCATTTAAATCCACTTCATACAATCTCATTCAATTGTGGATGTGCACATATTTTATCATCCACTCAAGGGATGGATGAATAAATCAATTGGTGGAATATACATGAATATATAGACTCATTATACACGCTAACAAGTCAAGAATTTCTATCTTTACATCTATATTTTTATTTTCATAAAAGAAAATCTTCAAATTATTTTAATCTTCTTTAAGATAACTATTGCATGTATTTTTTACATTAATTATTACTTTATCCATAATCATCCACTATAATGATCTAATTTCATATTTCTTAAAAGAAAATAATTTTCTTATCTTGTTGTTGCATGTATAACTTCTTGCTAATCCCTGCATTCCTTCACATATCTTCAAATAATTTGATTAACTCTTGGATTTTCTTTATACACATGTTCACATATCTTTAAATAGTTTTATTTCTTATGCAATTGCTAGTATTGCTAATGTAAATTTTTAAATAACTCATCAAATTGTTATCTTGTTTACTTTTCTTCTTTAGCATGGATGTGAATCCATCTCAACTAGAAGTGTCCTAATGGTCATTTTCCATCCTATAAAATTAAATGGATTACTAGTCCTTGCAACAACCAAGTACAATAAAATAGATTAGTGTGTATGTGCTTTGAGACACTATTGTTTGTTGTAATATACTATTTATTTCTTTACACCTTTATATATTTTTTGTTTGGTGTGACATTCTTTATGGTTTCACATATTCATCTATCTTGTTGTTTGATGCAAAATATTTTTGTTTCTTCATATCTTCATCTCTCTTGTATCATGTGTGAGAGCTTTACTTCTACCATACATAACATTCATCCCGTCTTTTGCATCACTTCCCTTTTCTATCTTAGCTATACTCTTGTTGTTTCCCTTTCTCTTTTGGCCCTAATATTATTGATGGTATATTTTTTAATCTAATTACTTTATCTTTCACACTTATTAAAGTTATGAACCATCTAAGAATCAAATCTAACACTTACATGTGTTGAGATTGCTTTACCATTGATATTCTAGATCCTTCTTGAGCTAGCCTATAATTTGAACATAGGAATTTTGTCATTCATTGCTCCAACGTCTCCCCTCTTGACGCAATCTATACATACATGGGGATTCGAGCTTTATCATTGGATCCTAGCTTCAAAATTAGATTTGATACCAAATATACAAATAAAACATATTGTTGTTTCTCTATAAAAACACTCTAACACAAATTCTCATAGTCTATTAAATATAGGACCAATTTGTAGCATTGATTTAGAACTCATTATAAAATTAGAGTAAGGAAATTGAAAGAAATAACAATACCAACTTTGAAACTCAAACTAAAAAATTAATGATAATTTTTTGTTATACTATTTTGCTAATATTCAAAATTTGATAATTGATTTGATTTTTAGTAATGTTAATAAAATTAAGTAATATTTATTATTCATCTTTAAATTTAATGATGGTTAATTTATGTATTGATTATTAGATATCATTACATTTGATCATTTACAAATAAAAAAATTATTTTCTAGAATTTATTCTATATAAAGTAGTCATTACGTATCATATAAAATCATAAAATTCACATTTAAACTTGTAATGCATTATTATTATTGAAAATATTCATTAACATAATATAAATGAAGTATACCCTCTTGCACTTAGGTAGAATTATGGAATCTTATTTTGGATAAATTTTAAAAGAGGCTTGCAATATGGAAAGGGGTGCTTTTAAGCTAAGTTGGGAAACTTTTGTTGGTGAAGACCACTTTGTAATGCTTGCCTATTTACTACATGTATATATTTAAAATACCAACTAAAGCAGCAAATAGGTTGGAACAAATTCAAAGGAGATTCTTATGGATTGGTATAGAGGAAAAACAAAGAATATTCTTGGTAGCTTGGGATAGGGTTTGTAATCCTAAAAAGAAAGGAGGATTGGGACTAAGAAAAATGAAAGAGTTTAATAAAGCCTTGGTTAGCATAACTAGATGAAGGTTGATTTGAGAGAATGAGGCCTTATGGATAAAGATAATAAAATCTAAATATCTAGAGAGTAATAATTATTTTCTAATATGTGAAAACCGTCATTCATGTTTCTCTCTTTGGAATAATTTGGTTAATATGAGACTGCTTAGTTGGAAAGGGATTCGGCGGAAAGTTGGATATGGCTCCTAGATTGATTTTTGGGAAGACTTGTGGCTCATGGATACTCTTTTAGGACTGATTTATGAATTTAATCCTTATAGAAACCTTTTGTTTGATTCCTTCAAAACAAAATTCAAAGATTTTATAAATAGAGAAATTAATGGCAAACAATGAAAAAATATCAATAGTCATTTTAGTTCGAGGGACATTCAACAAGAAATTATGGAGATAAATCAATTTCTATAAGGATATCATTTAAGCCAAAAGAAGGATAGATATACTATTATTTGGGCTTGCAATCCCTCTAGTAGCTATTCAGTTAAATTAGGATATGAATATCATATATCTCCCTCCCTAGGTAGCTTTGATGCAAATAACATTTCAAGCAAATTTTTAAATTCCAAAGATTTTCTTCTTCCTATGGCTGGTCATACAAAATAAAATTTTAACACTGAATAATTTAATGAGAAGGGAATTTTCTCTCCCAAATAGATGTGTTTTGTCTTAAAATTGAAGAATCAATCAAGCATATATTTATGGAGTCAACCTTCTCTTTAAAGGTTTTCAAATTGATGTTAAAGGAATTTGAAATTTAGTGGGTGAAGCCAAAGGATTTTATAGATTTATTAGAACAATGAAAATATTATTTTTTTAATTTAGTGTTATCTTAATATTGGAAGTTGGCCCTGGCTCACTTTTTTTAGGGTATTTGGAAGGAAAGGAATAACAAAATATTTAAGGAAATGTGTAGGAATGAAATCTCAACCTTCAAAAAAATTATGACTGCAATTAAAGATAATATCTCTATTATACCTTATCAGAATAATGGAGGAAGGGTAGTGGAAGCCATAATTACTTTAAAATGGAGATTTCCTACAAGCTAAAATTGTTAGAATAAGTTTAATGTGTACTTTATCTTATGCATGTTATGACACTTGTCATAATATCATATAGGCTCTAATGCCTATATGTTTATACTAATCTCTATGTATAATATAACATCTCTTTATAATCCTTTATTAGCACAACAATGATTGCTTCCTTCATGAGGCTTCAATTTTGATGGACACTATTTTTACATTCATCAATCCTCATGCACAATGAATACTAGTTAGCTGGTTGTGGTAGGTCATGGGGCCTATTGTGGTTGGTCGTGAGGCCTTCTATGAAGTTCGTGCATTATGCATCTATTATTTAATATAATATGTGGTGATTGCAATCTCAAATATAGTTGTGATTCAAATAAGTTTAAATCCTAAGGAGACAACTCTAAAATCACATTCTACGGAGATTATGTACATCCATAGCTCCACGCTTCTACTACGGTAGGTATCAAAATCTCTCAAAATAGTGAATGAGTTTTAGTACACCCCTATAAAATTTGCACCTATAAATCCAAATAAAAGTACCACCAACATCACCATTGAAAGCATGATCCAGGCAAAAACAAGTGGCCTCCATGCACATGGGTGGTATCCTACCACATTTTTTAGAATATAGTGTTGCACGTTATGGGTGTGCCATGTGTGCACAAGTTATTAAGCACTGCCTAAGCACTTCTATGGTGGTTTAAGGAGGTGTATGCATCCTGTACACTATGGTGCTACACCTACTATATCACTACGCACCTATGGTAAAAATCTCAAAACCACTCACAGACCTCTGATCTTCAATCATCATGGTTGCACCACCAATTTCACTAACCAAAGTTTATAGCCTAAGCATAAGTGCACCAGATTCCATTACAAAATCCATAGTTAAGCATCCTAGGCTAAAGTAATATTAGGATGGGTGACCTCTTGAGAAGTCCTAGGGTTGTACCACTTTTTTTTAAATCAAAATAATTCCATGTCAAATTCATGGCTCTAAGCAATTAAGCTTCAGGTGAAGCCATGAATTCCTCTCCATTGGCTTTCTAGTTTATGATCCACTAAAGTGGAGAGCATACTCCCTACTCTTTTGGAGAAGGAAGGAATAGAGGAGAATCACCAATAGGGGGGAACTGTGAAAGAGGCAATTTCCCCCTCGAGCTTTCAGGTAGGAAGGTTCCCCGCTCTGATACCAAATGACAAGATTGGAAAGAGATGATATATTATACATAGATATGAGTACAAATATATAGGCATAAGAGCCTATATGATATTATTAAAAGTGTAATAACATACATAAGATAAAGTACACATTAAACTTATTCTAATAAAAAATATGATATTGACCCCAAAATAATGACTAGATGGAATACAGTCTTGAAACCACCTCAACTTGGTTGGATTAAAGTGAAATTTTATGGGGCAACTAAGGGAAACCCTAGTAGGGTAGGAGGGGAAATTTTCAAAAAGTGGGAAGATCATAGTAGGATTTGCAAAATCTTATGGAATTTAATGCAACCATATGGTAGAAATAAAGTTCCTATTCATAGGCATGAGCTTAAAGAAACAACCAATTATAAAGAGGATAATTATTGAAGGTGACTCTTTAAATATTATTAATTTCTTAAGAAATAAGAATAAAGCTAGTTGGAACATATAAAACATTATATTAAATATAAAAGAGATCATTCCAGCCTTGGAGGAGGTTAATATAGTGCATATCTATTGAGAGAGAAATGAAGTAGTGGATTGGTTGGCCAATAAAGATGTAGATAATCTTGAACTAATTCTATGGAGGGATTATTTCCCTAGTGAGTTGAGTATAGTTGAGATGGAGTTGCAAGCTTATTATAGACACAATTATGGTTAAATTATTAATTAGTGGTTGTAATATTTATTCACCTCTTGTAGTCATAATATGTGAAGTATTTCTATTTTCCCCTATTAGTAGTATATGTGACTTCTTGTCTTATAATGTTGCTACTCTTTGTAATTGCAGATTGTTGATATCTTAGTTCCTTTTTGTTTTGTTTTTTAATTCCTTGTTGTTTTATTTAATGTAGAGGAGTGGTATAATATAGAAACAATAAGTTTAAAATATAAAAATAATAAAATTATAATGTATAAAATGAATTGATGAGAAAAAAATAGCTCTCAAAGTCAAAAATTTAAATAAAATGCTAAACTAAATAACTTAGACATATTATCATCTAAGTTGACTACGCATGCTATAATGAATAATTACGTTGTTACTCTCACATGCCACTATCATTAACTATGACAACCATCATCATTATTATGACTATTTAAACTCTCCTCATTGATACATATTGATCATAGTTGTCATCAATCTTCCTTGCATCTAGTCAATTCATCATCTCTCTAATAATCACATTGAGCCTCTTCTTGTGCATCCTCATAGAACCCCCACCTAGGCACTCAAAATATGACTATTTATTTATTTTTCTTAACATAAGTAACAAATAGTTTATGTAGGTTATTCACTAATTCTATCAATAAGAGTATACAATCTTACTTCCAAATTTTAACATATAGTGAGAATATATTTGCTAGAATTAAGTGTTTAAAGTAAACAATCAATAGTTGCATTACATTTTAAATATCATGACATATAATATATCCTAGCTATGATATTGATGCATAACATGACTATTCATCCTATTATTTACACTAAGATGTTTCTGTTGGAATTGAAAAATAAGGCACACATTATTTACAAGTTATCTTACAATATATAAGCATCAAGCTTAGAGGGAGATATGACAAGTGTCATAAGCTCCACTCCAAGTGTCTTTCAGAAGACACCACTCCAACTCAAACTGAAGATAGGGACAAGTGACAAAAGACAAATGTCAACCTATAAATTATAGGCATAGTGCACATTATAATAATAATAATATTCTAACATTCCCCCTTAATGTGCACTATCCTAAAAATAAATCAACATAAATTGACAAGTGTCAATATAAAATGACAAGTGTCAAAATAGAGGCATAGTGCACTTTAATTATAACATTCCTCATTAAAGTGCACTATCCTAACTAAAGAAAAAAACAAGTCAACATTAGGTAACATTCCTCCTTAATGTTGACTTCTCTAAAAAGCAACCTATCATTCTCTTTTATTGCTGATTTGGTCTAGGCTCGTGCTCTTTGCGCTTGGATCTCCAACTGTGAATAATGCTAGATTCATTGTGTATACATCTCGGTCTGTTGCCTCAGGGTCAGCCACTTCCACGGGTCTGTTGCCACTGGGTCAACCATCTAAGTGCCTCAGGGTCATCATGGGTGCCTCAGGGTCAGCCACTTATGGGTTTGTTGCCTTTGCAGGTCATCCTCAGAGGATGTTGCCTCTCGTAGGTCACTAACTAGCCCCACCATAAATATCAAATCCCTCCTTATGGTGAACTCAATCTAGAATGTGTCGGTCTCTGCCAAAAATGCACCTTAATACATAAGATAAAACAAGCCATGAAATACAATAAAATGATCCATAGAAGCCAAATATGGAGGAGAAGAAGAAAGAAGAAAATAAGAGAATATTTTGAAGTGTCTTCATCTGTAGTCTTCAGAAGTAGATCCGAAAAAACCTCGGATAAAGTCTAGGGTGTCTATGTCTGTAGTCCCTAGAATAAGTGTCCTTATGGTAGTCACCTCATATTACCGGAATGCATGGGTAACCAGCCGTTGCATCCGCCAAGTAGAAAGAGGATAATACTAGATACTAGATTCACTTACAAGTGCCTTGGGAGTGTCGGGTTCAACCGAGAGTGCACTCCAAGGTAGAAAACTTTGAGGCTTAAAAAATCAAATGAAACAGCCTCATAATTACAAATGGACACTACCAATGTGTCCGTCGTGGAAAAACATTTCCAATGACTATAAATACCCCTATATTCCACCATCAAAGGGGCCTTCATCATGTGGAAAAACTATCATGCCTATCTAAGGCAGCAAATAATCATCGCACTAAGGCGGAATAAAAAATAGATAGTTTTCAATTTTCCCACATAGGGGAATTACATGAGCCATCATAATAGCAGCAAATCTAGGGTAATAGGCTTAAATGTGCAAGTCCTCCATTGATTCCACCTATGTCACAGGAAAAAAATTTGCAATAGTCAACAACAAAATTTCACCGCCCCCACGCCTTAATATCTTTGACTGCCACCAATCACTCAGGAATCCCAACTTATCTCACACTTATGAAACTCCGTCCATACTGGCTCTTCAACACGACAATAAGTAAAAAAAAAATCCATAATAGTGAGGGGCTTGAGACCACGAGTTTTAACACCATCCATCCACGTATATTGATGCAAATAGGCCACCATAATTAGACAAGAGGCCCTTATCCATTGGCATATCATAGATCCCATAATATTTCACAGCTCCCATCATGTCTCCCAGTGTTGAACAACATCAAATCCCCGTCACTCATAGACTGCCACGTGCAGTAATACCGATAACATGAACTCCAATTGCTTGCTATAGCATGCATTCACGTCCTCCAATCACTCAGCATTGCAGTTTAGTTGTTTCCCGCCACGTCGATGGCATAGTCACAGTCACATCAGATACGCCTTCTGGTGCATTCTGTTGAGCAACTCCCTGTCCACATCAAGATAGGGCGAGGGTAAAGCTGTAGATTGGGAACTGCTCCATGATTGCAAATTAACGTTATGAAAATCGTATCACCATCAACAATGACTGTGCCTCCACCTCTAAAGCATCAGATCATAGGAATCTGGTCGCACAAGACGAGTTCCACCTTGATAAACTATGTCGATTTCCCTGAAATTCCCATGACAATGACAGGGGCATCGATTCCGTCATTGACTACACGATGATCAATCAAGTCCTAGGATCTATGTTCTCCACATGTAGTCACGCTGGGACTTCTATTCCTCTTTGTCATTTATACGAAGCGGCTTCTATTTTCTACACATCGATATGGCAGCAAAGAAGGTCAGGATTCGATGCCAACGCATTGGATGCGAGGCCTTCTTCACATAGGATGACAATGCCGAAGACTCCTGCAGCTGCCAACTCATATATACCTCATATTCTATAAACTACATATTCAAAAAAATTGATGCCGGCAACGACAGCGATGGTCGACAGCGCAGCGAAGGATAGACACCCGCAGAATTTCTTGAATTCGAGCTCGTCGAGGCTACCAGATTTCTTGTCGAAGACCAGAATGTCGGTGGGCTGTTTGGCCTACTGGAGGTTAACGACGATGAAGACAACGACGAGGCTTTCCTATTTCACAAAATCCAAGGGCCCCGACTACCGAAAGAGGACGACGATCGAACCGTGACCTTTGGCTCGATATCGATGAAACCTTGATCTTTCTCTAGCGAATCTGGATCAATGTTTTGTATGTAGTCTTCTACGCTGGTAATCTCCTACTATGGCTGAAAAGTCTGGGGTTTGACTCCCTCCATACACAAGGCGAGGGACTACTCTAGTCATGAAAAGAATGTAGCTTCGGGGTGAGGCTCGTGCACGCTCTCATGGCCTACGTGGAAGCGATCTAGCAGAACAACCTCTGCTTGGCATAGGACATGCTGAAGCACATTAAGATGCTAGCCACCTCCACAGGCAGCACCATAGGCAAGGTGGTGATGTGCTTCTTAGAGGTGCTGGTGCATCGGATCTACGGCTTCCCCCTGCACGATGGCATGTATCTCAAGAACGACTCTTTGTCTGAGCTGCTCGAATTTCACTTCTACAAGACTTGTCCCTATCGAAAATTCATGCACTTTACAGCAAATCCATGCAAGTGCATTCCCCCTTAAAATGATATAATGGCTACCTCCAATCATGGGTCACCGCAGGTCAAGTTTTAATCGTTTGAATATGAAACACAACGACCAAACAATATCACGATGCACCCGTGGTTTATTTTCCATCAGATCTAAAAAAAATCATCGTGCTCTCCCTTCTTGAAATAAAACATGCCTCCCTAATATGTGGTGGCTTGGAGCGCACCATGACCATCCGAAAGTCCCAATGGCTGCACAACCTAATCACTTTTAAAAAAATTGGGAGCCATGATTTTCTCAAAAGTCTGGTTTCTGATCCATTGTAAACAATGGAGAGCATACTCCCTGTTTTGAAAACAAAATGGGGTAAAATGAAAAATTGAAAAATGGGGAAAAAGGATGAGGAGGGAATTTTCCGAGGGAAATCCCCCCTCAAGCTCACAAGGCCAGAGAAATCCTGGAGCTTTGATACCAAATGTTGGAATTGAAAAATAAGGCACACATTATTTACAAGTTATCTTACAATATATAAGCATCAAGCTTAGGAGGGAGATATGACAAGTGTCATAAGCTCCACTTCAAGTGTCTTTCAGAAGACATCACTCCAACTCAAACTGAAGACAAGGACAAGTGACAGAAGACAAATGTCAACCTGTCAATTATAGGCATAGTGCACATTATAACAATAATAATATTCTAACAGTTTCATAATGCCTATGGTACCTATTCCATCATTTTTTACCAAAACAATTTAAAATTAAGGGTAAATCCATACATGGTGCCTATAATTCATTGACATCCAACTCACTCTTAGCAAATTTTCTGTACTTGATCGTGGAATCTTGGCATTAAGATCTATATACTAGAAACCCTCTCCAATTTGTGTACCTAACTCACATCTCATCTTTGAAACTAGCACCAACTGCCTAGGTGGAGCTTATAGGCTTGACACCAATCTTTTTGGCCTTGGTACTAACCTAGGAACTTCATGATTGCTTTAGTACAATGGTGCCATCCTTTTGACAATGTATTATAGTGATACTTGATATGGCATTAGTGTAAACTCTTGGAACCCACCAAAATAGCACTAAAGGAGATAATATGATTATGAGAAGTCCTTCTTATGGTTTCGTTAACAAGAAGATATCTAGTCTATCTCAAAATAAAATTTTATTCTAATAAATGATTTATTTACTCTCTAATTGCATCCTTTTACCTCAAGTATGAACATCCACCTTCATTCATAAATTTTAGTAGGTAAATATTAATTTCCATCTAAGGTGTAAGCATATTGGTGATAGTGTATCCTCTTGTTATAGTATCTTACAAATGCACATCCATGCAAGTTGAAACACTAATATGTAGCTTCCATAGACAATGTACAAATCAATGTCACTATATTAAGTTTACAACATGAAAAACGTTAATGCTTCATAACTCCCTAATAATATAATATAGTTTAACAAAGGATTCTAATATATGTAGGACAACTTATAATCCTAATTTAATAAATCATAGGGAAATTACAAAGTGCATAGAAGGTTAACAAATTTATTTCTTAAAAAATAAATGAGAGAGGTGGGAGACCTCCTACTCTAGGTGAGAGGCCACCATTCTAAAATTTTGACTCCCTCTCCTACTCCTCCAATGGTGATTTTAGGTGTATTCTAGCTTCCTTAGAGGTTCCCTCAAATGGATTACCTCCAAATCCATCTTTTTGGTGCTGGTTGGGCTAGGCTGGTGTGTGAGGTTATCTTTGATACGGATAAGTAGTGCCTCTTTGGTGGTTATTTTATCCGTTGCTTGCTCGATGCATGAGGTGGTTCGATAAGTTTTTTCTCCATTTTTTTGGATGGTGGTGAGACTAGGAACTTTCTTGTCATGGAGAAGGGCTTTATTAAATGGTCTCCTAATCTAGAAATTGTGGAAAAGGGTTACGTGGATGATGCAGTCTTCATGAGAGGTATTTTGATGGACCTCTTTATCTATGGTTCTTTGTGGTCTTGGATTGGGATGAGGGGATTTCTCATTAAAAATGGAGTAGAAGTTTCAAAGATCATATTTCGAATTGATAGCCTTGGTCCTTTTCCAGTTTACCCCTTTGGTGTGGAAGTCTTAGTGAACCTCTCTCTATGTTTTTTTTGTCTTGTTTGGAGAGAGACCTCATGATTTCATGATGATCGTAGTTGAGAGGTTTTAGTGTTGGATTCCTAGGTTTTACCTTGGGTGGTTGGTATTATTTCCATATTTAAAATATGAGCTTGTTCCTCTAAAATTTATTCTTTGTAGATTTTTGAGGTCTAGGGAGGGGGACCTAGTGCTTTCATGCTAGTTGTAAAGGAGGGTTTTGGGTTTGGCTTCTTGGTTAGTTGGTTGGAGGTCTTATGGGTGGTGGTGTTGGTGGTCTGCATCTTCTCAAGATAGTCTCTACATCCAACTCTGTTATCATTTTCTCTAGTTCTTCTGGATGGTCAAGGTTTCCTTGGGTGGGAAACCTCTTTTCAAAATTTTGTGTTGCTAGTAAAGGTTTCCCTAGGCGAGAAACCTCTTTTCACTTTTCTATTTTACTAGATCAGTTACTCTGGTCTAGTTGGCTGGTGAAGGTTTTCTAGGTTGGGATACCTCTTTCCAAGTTTCAAGATGCAGGTGCTAGTTTCCCTAGTGGGAATATTTTTCAATATTTTTGTTACTATTGTGTTTCATTTCTAGTGGAAATATCACGTGTTTCAAATTTGTACAAATTTGTAGTTTTTCCCATGGAGATCATATATCTATAGATATCACCTCCCTATTTTATATATTCCTTGGTTTTATCCTAGATATCATCTCCAGGAGATGACATATTTTGTAAAAGTATGGCAATCCTTTCAAAACCCCTTTTTCAACCAATAAAAAAAATAGCTTTATTTCTTTAGCTATCTATTTTGATGCATGTATTTTAAGCAAATGTTATTTTATCCATCAAACTTTTAATGAATTTATTGTTAAACAATATATGAATATCACCATGTAGTTCACACATCAAGCCATCATAATCACACTTGTCATTTTACTTTCATATATTATTAGATCATATAGTTAGAAATGGTTAACATTTTGACCACTAAGTAAATCCCAATGTACATAATTAATACTATTATTAAGGTAGATATTGCACTCACATTAGTCATTCTATTGTAATTCATATCCTTACAACCACTTTAATTCCAACATAGATATTTGCCACCTCTAGTGCTTATAACCTAAATGTTTGGCACCAATATGCCTATAACAACAAGATTGGAACTACCCATTCATATAACAAAGTTATTAAGTACCTCTAAATATCATAGTCATATAGTAAATATACAATTGAGGTAATGTTATACAACCCAACCTTCCTCCAAGTCTCATAATCAAATTAAAAACATGATGATATACCAATTTTGTGATCGACTATAATAGCTTACATTTAATTTTATCAATCCGAGGGTAATCAAGGTTAGATTTAAAGAGTAAGAATCCAGTATAGATTATACCATGGGGATCAATTCTAAGCTTAATTCATATCCCTTTTAGTTTTAGATTTTGTAGAAAAATAGTAAACCAAAATTAAATTGTGTAGGAATGAAAATAAAATGCAATTTATGATTTATGTAGTAAATATGATAATTACCTATTAATGATTTGATCTATTTTTTAGGTAATCTATTCGTGAGGATAACTAATAGTAATTTTTTTTATCGGTTAAAAATTTTAGATTACGAACGGGTTTTAACAGGCCCCAAAACCTTATTACAAAAAGGTTGAAGAAGCCAAGAGACCATAAAATTTTAGAATAGGATAAAACCCGTCAAAAAACCAACCCACCAATGTTATCCTCAGGAAGCAACCATTACAACAAGACATAAAAAGGAAACCCTTAAATAGGAATAAAAACAACATGAAACATATGATGTAGGTAGAAAAAATACAGCCAACGACCCCCCCAGCATAGGAAAGAAACTCTTAAGCCTCCTCATCAGTTTCAACACCAACCTCTTGGATTTTATCATTGAAAGTATCCATTTTAGCATATTTACCCTTGCTAGGGACATCCTCAAGGACAACAACAACCTTTGTATCTTCAGCAAGAGCACTAACTGCATCATCAGCAAAGGATTTCCTAAATAAGTACAGGTTAAGTGCATTATGAAAATCAACAATATGGGAAATGTAGTTTGTGATAGAATTGATGATGAACATCTGCATGCAGTAGTAAGGGTTATCCCTTTCATCATCCTCTGACTCAATTATTAGGGATTATTTTTTTTGGACCATTTTATTTAGTCAGATAGAGGAGCACACAGGTTTTTTCTCAGACTCAAGTTTAGGTTCAAGTGATTCACTACTGGATATCTTCCTTAATTTGTGAATAATTTCTACCACTTTTCCTTCTTAGCAGATAGCCTAGGGGTGCCTGAGGATTATGGTGTAGTTTGAGAGGCTATGGGATTTATGGGACTTAGCTTAGGTTTAGGAGGGGGAGACATAGTAATACCCTAAGGATAATGAATTAGCCAATGCCTATACAGGACATTGAATAGTCCATGATGA
Source organism: Wollemia nobilis (assembly GCA_028583015.1). NCBI lineage: Eukaryota > Viridiplantae > Streptophyta > Pinopsida > Araucariales > Araucariaceae > Wollemia > Wollemia nobilis. The sequence goes on from JAQPPZ010016610.1 coordinate 3,494,966, forward strand.
GTGGGAAATTCAGACCCATTCTTCATTCCGTAGTGCTCGATGGAGTAGCCAATAGAATTAAACAAAAATTGAGGAATGTTAACCACACTCACATCTAAAAAATTATTGAAGAAAGAAAAATGAAAACTACAGAGAGCCTTATCTGGGTCATCAACCATTATGAACTCCATTATAGGTTTTAAAACACTTCCCTAAGAAAAAGGAAGTTCATCATGATGAATCCCCACATGATATTTCCTACAAATCTCCTTATCTTTGACATATTTCAACTCGGCATCCCAGTTATGCTTTTCTCTTCTTATGGATATTCCCTTAGTAGGTTGGCCAGTTAACTCAACCAAAACTTTGATATCAACATCGTATGTTTTGTTATGGATGGTGACCCTTACATTATCCCACGTATCCATGAAAGCTATGGTAATTTTTGGGTCTTCCCCTTCAAATTTGTGAAAAAAATGAAGGAAACCCCTGCTCGAGAGGATAGCTTCAGCAATGGAGTCCATACAAACCCTAGAAGGCTCAACAAAATTCATGATGACAATACAAGGATAGGTACACCTTTGGATAAGAAATTGGAGAAGGCAACAATGGAGAAGAACCAGAGATTGACCTGTATAAAAATAAACATCTAAAAAAGCAAGAATATAAATATTCCAACAACAATCTTGACAAGCATACTGAATAGGATGGATATGAGTAAAACTATATGATAGGAGGTGATCATGACAGAAAAATAAATTATAAATGTTTGAAAATATCATGTGGATATCTAAACCAATCACCCACATGAAGGAAATGGCAAAGTGGGAAATAAAATCATGAGACGATACATGAGGGAAAGGCTCAATGTGGATAGAGGAAAGGAGTTGAGAATGGGTAATGAGATGATACGGGAACATGGTGGCGCAAAAATGGTAGGGAGTGATGACCATGGAAAGAAGGGATCAAAAGATGAAAATATGGAGACTATCAAGATGAGAAAAATTGCCAATAACTCTACCTAGAAATATAAATTTTCGACAACCAAGGTTGACAAAACCATTAAACACAGGAAACCCATGTACCAAGGTATCATGGGAACTATCAATGAAGCAATTAACCACAAGCATTAGATTAATTTATAAATAGGCGGACTTGCTCCACGTCAACATCAGTAATGCTTGATGACACCATTTCTTTATCAATGACATGAACCAAATTTTGAGGAAAACCAGAGGTCCAGGGTTATGTGTAAGGGGTCAGCCCCAAAATATATTTATAAAAACTTGGCGAATCGATTTCAAAATCCAGGTGAATAGTTTCGAAACACATGTAGAAGGTTCACTATTATTAGGGGCAATGTTGAAAATTTAAACTTAAAATGGTCAAATTATTATAAAATTGGGGCGAATTGACCCAAAAAAAAATTGCACCCATAATTTTTTGGCTAATGGACCCTAGTCAAGGGTCCCAAATATTAGCCAATTCCAAAATTTGAAAATCCAAATTTTAGCCAATTTTGTAAAAATAGCCACTATGCATAACCCTGGCAGAGGTCCACGTCATCAAATTTGTAGACCGGGCTCCAATATTTGCTAATATATCAGTAGCTTTATTACTTTCTCTGAAAGTGTTCTAAAATATTATATCCTGAAAAGTTTGACTAAGAATTTTGCCTTCGTCTATACAATTCCTTATCTTCCAATATGTAACTTTAAATTTTTTTAGATAATTAATGATAGTGAGGGAATCACCTTCTACCAAAAGTTTATCAGAATAGTATTTTGCCAAAAATAGGCCATGCCACATGGCACAAACTTCAGCCACCTAATTTGATTGAATTTTTAAAAATTTAGCAAAAGCAAGGATAACCCTACCTCTATTGTCTCTAAGGATACCACTAGCTCTAGCCCACCCAAGATTACCCTTAAAAGCACCATTAACATTCAATTTAAGCCAACCTGAGGGAGGAGGAGTCCAAGTGGAATGAGCTCTATTATTAGAAGGTTAAATCTAAGTATTATCCATGATAGAAAATAATTTTGATGCAAAATTATCATACTGAAGGAGCTTTAATTATCATACTGAAGGAGCTTTTGCATTGCTGCATTTCCAAAAATTATTTTGATGCAAAATTTGATTTTTTTGTTTTCAGAAATTTCAATTTTAGAATTTTTTCCTATTTTCAGGCATTAAAATAAACATCAAAAAAAAAAAATTCAAAATCCAAAAATAATTTCACCATTGCGTAGATTATAATTCAGACTTCCATTACACACTTTGAAATTTCATTTTCGGAGTTGTTTAGTATTTTTAAAAATTTACCGAAGTTGCTGCTTTGTCATAGATTTTAAAAATCCGAAAATAGAAATTTTCCATTTTAAGGTCAAATTTCATTTTTCCAGTTTTGTTTTGCATTCATGAGCCTATGATGACATTCCCTTCATGAAAATTCCAATTTCATTGAAGGAGTTATGTTTTACGGCATTTTCGCAAATTTCCATTTTGGGCCTAAAATTATCCTTTCTTCATAAAAATTCCAATTTTACGAAAGGGGGATAATTTGAGTATTATATTGAAGGTCTTTGCCTTAAAGCACTTAATTGTTCATCTTGATGAAAATTTGATTTCATTTAAGAGGGATAAGTTAAAGTGACATTTTGAAGATTCTATTCATCATTGAGGATTTAATGCAAGATAAAATCCATTTTAAAACCATCAAGATAAAAGGAATTAAAGCACTACATCGTGGTCATATGAGGGCCAACTCACATTTGATTTATTTTGGTTCAATGAACAATCACTAAAGTTTCATGGTAAAATAAACCAACATTGCCCCTTGTTTACAGTTACTTGCAATCACTAAGGTGTTCCAAGCATTTAAATTGAATATCTTTATTTGAGATTACTAATGCACATATGCAAATGCTAATATAACGGAGACCTTGGAGAAGTTGTTTGTTTAACTTCTTTGCAAGAGGGTATTTGGAATCCAAATCCTAAGGGAGAGTGTACTTTCACAATTGGGTTAAAATACCACTCAACATTTTGGCACTAGAAGGAGGGCCTTCTGTATTGCTTTGCAATTTTGATTTGTTCTAACAATTAACGTGGGTAGTTTTGTTTCCACCTATTGTGCTTGCAGGTGTAACACCAGACATACTATCTGGCAGCAGAGTTGAGAAATATTTTAGAGTCCTAGAGTTTCCAAGCTGGCCCAACCTGAGTACATTGCTACTAGGTCTAAAACCACAGGGGAAACTATCTTCCAAAGCCTTTCTCCCACTGCTAGGAGGCCAAAAAACAAAACATTAGAAGTTGAAATACCTCCCAGTATACTTGAGTTAGGGATTTCTTTGGACTCAAGTACCTCTAGTGGGCCTGAACCCTTAAGTTCATGTGGGATAGTAACACCAGTTTGTATCTGTCTCCACAGCCCAGGAGTTCCAATTGTTCCCACAGTGGTTGACACCTTTAAATAACATGGCCCAACAACAACAACAAAAACAGCCACCTGCCCTTTGGTATGGTGCTCAGAGTTCCCCTTTAGATATTCCCGGGGCAGTCCACGACTTGCCTAAAAACATTGAAAGGGGATTACCCAAATTCATTCATGATGGTCCAACAACAGTAGAAGATCATGTCCAAATCTATAAAGATTACATGTTTAGGCAGGGGGTTACTCACGAGGATGTTGCCTGTCGAGTTTTCCCTGCTAGTCTAGACCACATTGCTAACGAATGGTATCAAAATTTTCTAGCAGGGTCCATAACTTCATGGGCCCAGCTAGAAACTGCGTTCATAGGTCAATTCAGACAGTTAGTAGATCCCTCCATGACATACAATTTCTTCGTATCTTGCAAAAGACAAACCAATGAACCCATTCGAATGTTCAATCAGAGATTTCAAAAGCTATATACGAATGTGACTCGTCACTTTGCGGTAGACCCTGCAATTGCCTTACAGCTATACTTCAGAGCCTTAGATCCTTTAACATCTTTTTTGACTAGAAGGAACCCTCAGGTTACAACCCTTCTTTTGGCATATGCAGAAACAATGACTCTCAAATAGCAGATGAACCTGCCAGGCACAGGATTGTCTCAATTGACTGGGATGGGACAATATGGCCCATACAGCCAATTTGCCATGATGAACCAGGTAGTAGCACCACAGGCTCCGATGTTGAACAACTTCCAAACACCTACCCAAGTTACGCCATTGTTAGGTTATCCGAATTCCACTGTTCAAACATAGAGTTTGATTCAAAATAACTCGATGGGTTTGCATGGGTTCGGTATGGGCAATAATCTATTGACCATGTTGGGGTTTGCTCCAATTAACATGCTAAGCTCAATGACTTATCCAACAATCACTCCCATTAAAAGTGTGAATCCAGGATGGAATCCACCTGCCCAAACTCAAGCCATTCAAAATGGGAATCTAGGATGGAATCCACCTGCCCAAACTCAAGCCATTCAAAATGGGAATCCAGGATGGAATCCACCTGCCCAAACCCAAGCCATTGTACCCAGTCCAGAGGTGGCTAATGCAGCCAACACAACTGGACCTGCAATTGCAGTGCCTCAACCACAAGGGTCTGAAGCAGCCATAGAAAATATGAAAGAAACGTTGGCCAAGGTGTTGGTAACAATGGGGAATGTCAATAAAAAAGTTGATCAGGCCATGGGCCATAACCGACCTCACAATCATATAGGAAAAGGAATATATAACACGTAGCCTAACAACGGGCGGGTACCCAATCCCATTGCCAACCAGGTAGACGTTTCGGAAGAATGTGGAGATGCAAGTTCTTGTGATAATGATTGCCCGCATTGTGGCCACGTGAAACCAGAGTCTATGCTAACGGAGGTCATACATTCCCATGAAAGTGAAGAAGAGGAGGATGTAGAATTTTTTGGAAGCGAAGATGAAGAAGCTTTGGAAGTTCATGCAAACAAACATTTTGGGAAAGCAAATCACAAATATTACACTAGGAGTTCTAAAGAGCCCAAAACTTCCTCTGCTCCTCCTAATAATAAATTACTCCCTCCCCGACCCTAAATGAGATGTCAATCCCCCTCCTCCATCGAAGGTCGAAAAGTCTAAGATGATGCAAAACTTGCCAAATCCAGAAAAGCTCACTTACGATTTGGTGGAAGATATGAAGAAGAATAGGGCCAATGTATCGATGTATGACATGGCCCGATTATTAGGCCAAGAAGTGAGTTCACCAAAAGGATTAAATCCATCCGCACAAGTTCATGAAGCTAAAAGTACTGAGTCCCAAGTGGTTGTACAAAAAGAAAAATGATATATACCTCCCTTTTTGGTAACCATTAGAATTGCAGGTAAAAACTTGCACAATTGTTTAATAGACTCAGGGGCCTCGGCTACTATCATGCCCTTAGAAATCAGAAAAGATTGGGACTTACACCAAAGCCTTCTAGAAGCGAGGTGGTGTAGTTGGACAGAGTCAACCATGGAGGCAGTAGGAGAGCCGGGTGATGTGCATATTCAAGTCAATTCGAACCCGCAGTTCAACAAACACATAGACATATTGGTGCTCGATATTCCTATCAAGTATGGCATGGTATTGGGAAGGGATTGGAGTAAGAACCTAAACGGTTACATTGTGACAGACTCTTCACACATGTGGCTACCTTGGAGGGGAGTGGTCAATCAAATTCAAATTGACAGTGAACCCCGACTCAAAGAGATGATCACAGATTACAACAAGCCGAACGAGATCCAGTACATTGAAGCTGAGTTGGGAGCATACTGTTTGGACATAGAAGCACTCGAAAATACCCATGATGAAAGGATTGGGTGCAACTTTACTGAAGGACATCAAGACATTTGGACCTTAATATTTGATGGATCCAGGTCCAGACAAGGAGCAGGAGCCGGTGTTGAATTGTCATGTTCGGACCAGGAGCCTATATTCGTTGCATACAGACTACAGTTCCCTACCACCAAAAATATGGCAGAATATGAGGCTTTGATTCTTGGACTACAGCTAGCCATTCGGAAGAAAATTAAATATATCAAAGTCCTTGGTGATTCGAAACTGGTGGTGAAAAAAGTGAGGGGACAATACATATGCAAGGACAGGCGGCTCAGGCTTTATCGAACTAGGGTCAGAGATTTAATAGATGAGTTTGAAGCCTTTAACATTTCTCTGATCTCAAGAAATGGCAATCATCTGGCAGACTCCCTAGCTGTAGCAGCGAGTATGTTGAAGCCAGTGGACCATAAGAAATGCAAGAAGTTCTCTATAGAGTTGGTCCCTTGTCCCTCGATACCAGATAATGTTACGAACTTCCAAGTATTTGATAGTGACAGGCACATATTTCATTTTGTCACTAATTTTGGTATATTTGAAAAGCAGTACATAGATGAAGAATAAAGGGATGTAGAGGAGGTAGTTTCGAAAGATAAAAATCCTGTAAAAAACAATAGGATGCCTGATGAGATAGCTTCATTAGAAAAAATCTTTGATATCGGATGCAAACCAAGAAAAGGTAAAAGGGTTCCATCTCCTAGAGAGGCCTATGATTTGGTTAACATTGGAAGTGCAAAAAATCCCCGGGAGGTATTCATAGCAAAAGCATGTACCAAGCAGGAGAAGGATTCCATAGAAAATGCATTAAAAGAATACATAGATTGCATTGCTTGGAGTTATAAGGAGTTGAAAACCTATGATCAAAATGTCATAATGCACACGATTCCACTGAAGCCAGAGTCCAAGCCCTTCAGGAAAAGACAAAGGTGAGTTAATCCATTATTAGAACCCTTGATAGAGAAAGAGGTGAAGCGACTGTTAGAAGCTAAGATCATCTTTCCCGTTAGGCATTCCACGTGGGTTGCTAACCTAGTCCCTGTGAGGAAAAATAGTGGAGAAATAAGGTTGTGCATTGAATTCAGAAATCTCAATAAGGCATCCCAAAATGACAACTACCCGTTACCCACCATCGATGAAATACTCCAAAAGGTAAACGGGTCGAAGATGATGTCATTCCTAGATGGTTATTCGAGATATAATCAGGTCCTTATCCATCCTAGTGATAGGATGAAGACTGCTTTTACGACAAAATGGGGCACCTTTGCATACAGGAGAATGCCCTTCAGACTATTGAACGCAGGTGCCACTTTCCAGCGAGCTATGGACTTTGCTTTTAAATGGCTTATTGGTAAGTGCATCATTGTTTACATCGATGACATTCCTGTATTTTCTAAGAACAGAGAAAACCATGTCAGGGATCTTAAGAAAGTCTTTCAAATATGCAGGGAACATGGTATATCTCTCAACCCAAAGAAGTGCATCTTTGGGGTAACAGAAGGAAAATTGTTGGGGCATATAATATCTAAGGATGGAATTTCCATTGACCCTGAGAGAATAGAAGCCATACAGCAAATTCATCGTCCCAATAGCAAGAAGGGGTTGAGATAATTTTTCGGAAAGATCAATTTTGTCAAAAAATTTATCGCAGATTTTGCAGAGATAGCAAGACCTTTGAACGACATGCTAAAGAAAGAGGTCCAGATCATTTGGACAGATGAAAGGATAGAGGCTTTTGATAATATCAAGGATGCGATTTCTAAAGCCCCGCTTTTGGTGAGTCCCGATTATACGAAGCCTTTCTATATCTACACATTTGCTTCAGATCACTCCTTTGCGAGTGTTTTAACTCAGAAGAGTGAAGGCAGCATTGAAAATCCCATTGCTTTCCTGAGTAGTCCTCTCAAAGATGCAAAACTGAGATATTCTACCCTAGAAAAGCAAATGTATGCGCTGGTTAAGACTGTAAAAAAATTCAGGCACTACATAGTCCACAATAGGGTCTTTGCTATCGTCCCAGATCCTGCTGTCAAAGCCATGTTCGATCAAAATGAATTAGGTGAGAAACGTGGTAAGTGGGTTTCAACTTTGCAGGAATTTGATCTGGAGATTCAATCGATGAAGATAGTGCGGGGGCAAGGGTTAGCTAAGGCAATAGCAGAACAGGATCTCGCAATTCCTTGTTAACCTTATGAAGTCGCTGATGTAACCAAGGAGGAGTGGTATGCAGATGTGGTGTACTATCTACTAAATGGTAGGTGTCCATCACTTTTGAATGCTACTCAGTGCAGAGCCTTGCGTTTGAAGTCTGCTAATTTTCTAGTTAGATCTGGCACATTATACAGAAAGAACCATGAAGGTATTTACCTTCGTTGCGTTGATCAAGAGGAGGCAATGCGAATACTCGAAGAGTTTCATGGTAAACATGGGACAAGGCATGGGTCTGCTAATGCCACAGCCCATCAAATCCTCGGAGCCGGTTATTATTGGCCTCAACTATTCAAGGATGCCCATTCTCATGTGAGGTCATGTCACATATGTCAAACTGTAGCCAATAGAGATAGAAACGCTTCCATGCCTTTACAGTCCGTAATCGAGTCCAAACCTTTCATGCAATGGGGCCTGGATTTTATTGGGATTATCAGCCCCAATTCCTCCGATGCTCACAAATATATTCTGACGGCTACGAACTATTGCACGAGATGGACTGAAGCTATCCCCACAAAGAATGCTACTGCAGAGGTGGTCATTAAATTTTTAGAAGATAACATTGTCACTAGATTCGGGATGCCTAACTCCATCATAAGTGATAATGGTTCGGCATTTTCCTCTCTAGAGTTTGCTAATTGGGCATTTGATAACAGCGTGAGTTTAAAGTTCTCCTCCAATTATTACCCTCAAGGTAATGGATTGGTCGAGTCATCCAATAAGAATCTGTTGATTGTCATAAAAAAATTGTTGGAAAGGAATCCATGGGACTGGCACAATAAGCTTAAGTTGGCCCTTTGGGCTGACAGAATCGTAGTCAAAGAAGCAATAGGGACATTTCCTTACCATCTGGTTTATGGACAAGATCCCATTTTTCCTGCAAATCTCATATTACAAACGCTGCACTTCATGAAAGATTATTTTGGAACTAATGATAAACTTGAGTCTATACTAACACAATTAATGCGCTTGGATGAAAAAAGGGATGAAGCTATGCTTCATTTTAGTAAACACCAAGACATTGTAAAAATATGGTTTGACAAAAGGTCTAAGGCCAAGGCGTTTAAAATTTCAGATTTAGTGCTGTTATGGGACAAAAGACATGAGAAGAAGGGGGAACATGATAAATTTGATTACCTTTGGTTAGGTCCCTACAAAATTTCAGAGATCCTAGGGAAAATAGTTTTAGACTAAAAACCTTGGATGGAAAGGATTTGGCACTACCTATCAATGGGTTGCACTTGAAGCATTACTTTCAAGCATGAGGTAGTTGGGCTTTGTATTATATGTAATAACGTTGTAATTTCTTGCTTTCATTTTTCACGTTTTGGTGTGTATTATTCTTTGTTTTTGACATGTCTAAGCTTTGTATTAATGTTGTGATCTGTTTCTTTGTGTGCAGATTTAATACTTAAGTGTGTGTTTCAGGAGATATCTAGTTTTGTGTCAATGCTGTAATTTAGTTTCTTGATGTGCGTATTTGATATGTTAGTATGTATTCATTTTTTATTGCAGGTTTTTCTTGTATTAATGTTGGGTTTTTGCGTTTGTGTGTAGGTTGGACATTTAGGCGGTGGTGTTCCTTTGATTTCCTTTTCATTGCCTTTAAAAAAAAAAAAAAAAAAAAAAAAAAAAAAGGGGAATAAAAGCTAGATGTTGAACACATGCCTAAGATTGGGAGAATATGAAACATTGGAATCATGTTGTAAAAGATCCACATGTAATACAAATAGTTAAATTAGATCATTTGAAGCTTGTGATGCATGAAAAAGTCAGTTTTGCATGAAAAATCATCTCATTTGCAATTCAAGAAATAATGCATTCATGTTCATCTCACTTTTCATACATTTCACCGTAGTGGCATATGCATCTTAGGTGCAATTCATTTGAGTATGTTGAATCCTCTTAGGGTTATGTTATAACATAAATCTAAGTAAATCCTAAGGTTGGAAACTGAGTCTTGAAGTATCTAGGACCAAGCACGTTTCATACATTAAAAGGGATCTTGAGCAAAATGATCAAAACCTAACTTGGAGGAAAAGGTTGGGCGAAAATGGTTTTCATGTCTATCCTATTATGCAACATGATCCTAAAACAGTGGTTTTGACCACTTCCATAGAGCTTAAAGCCTAAAATCAGAGTAGTAAGGATAGGGTTAAATTCTTATCTCGGTTGGTTGAGAATATAATTCCCCAAAGCTTTGATTGGACCCACATGGAGTAGTAAGGATAGGGCATAAATTCTCATCTCGGTTGGTTGAGAATTTGATTCCCCAAAGCTCTTATGTTTCATTTCGTATTAAGTCTTAGATTGTAAGGATCATACTATTTGTCCTCTGCAAAGGATGGGTAGTCATCCCCAAGGTCTAAGTAACAAGATTAATATTTTCCACTTACATTTAAAATCTTGGGTTGTAAGGATCGTACTATTTATCCCTAACCAGGATGGGTAGTCATCCCCAAGGTCCAAGAAGTAAAATAAATAAATTTTTCCCATCTCATCCCTATATTGGATTTTAAGTATCGTACTACTTTTCCTCTGCAAGGGATGGGTAGTCATCCCCAAGGTCCAAAGAAATGAAGATAAGTTTTGGATTATGGGGTTAGATAGGCCCATGCATGGCATCATGTCTTGCCTAAAAAATAAGACCACTGATTGTTTAGAGGGTTAGACTAGCATGACCATTTCTTCCATAATTGGTTAAGTTATTTTTCTCAAAGTGAGGTAAAGAATTCTAAATCAGAATAGTAAGGATAGGGTTAAACTCTCATCTCGGTTGGTTGGGAGTCTGATTCCCCAAAGTTCTGATTTCACATCCACTTCCACATGGGTTCAAGATAGTAGGGACTCATAACCAAATTTGGGATATAATGAACCATTCACTAGTGGATCCTAAGAGGGTTTGGAAGTCTTGAATGTTTGCACATAATACTACAAGAGTGACTATGCATTTTCTCATGGCATATTCAGTAGGATACACAAATCATTCACAATTTTGCATATGCATTCATGCAAAACCGATGATGGAATGTGGATCAAATTCAAATGATAAGGAAAGGAATTCATTGCACACACCGAGCTAGTACTTGATGATTCTGATAATTCATGTACTTCTGATTTTGGGCATTAGTTATATTGATTATGGGCTAACACATGTTTTCAAATTTGTGATTTGTGTTAGGTTGGGTTCTTACTAAAATGCTCAAGAGCATTTGACAAATAGAGTCGCCATTTGTTGTGGTTCATCCACAACACACCCCAGAAGTGGGGACCCACCTTTGTTTTTGCAGGATTTAGGGAAGATCTCAAAGACCCGGATGCTAAAAATGAAGAAAAGAATAAAAATGCCTAAGTGTTGAAAGGGTCGCAAAATCGTGACATGTCGTGAAATCGCGACATGTCGCGAAATCATGACCTGTCTCTCCATCGCTGCAAAAATTGAAATATGTCACGAAATCGCGACGTGTCAGTGGCAGGACAGAAAGGATGTCGTGAAATTGTGACGTGTCGGTGGCAAAGAAAAGAGGTGTTGCAAAATTGCGACGCATTTTTTGGAAGCGTACGGAAAGTTGAGAATGGTAGCGATTTCGCTACAAGTTGCCGAAAGAAAAGTGGTAGCGAATCGCTACCACTTCGTGAAGCGGAGGCTCGAAGGAAAAGTGGTAGCGAATCACTACCACTTCGTGAAGCAAAGGCTCGAGACCAAAGTGGTAGCGATATCGCTACCACTTCATCGAAGGGAGGCTCGGAACCAAAGTGGTAGCGATATCGCTACCACTTCATCGAAGGAAGGCTCGAAACCAAAGTGGTAGCGATATCGCTACCACTTTTTGAAAGGAAGGCTCGAAACTGAAGTGGTAGCGATATCGCTACCACTTTTTTAAAAAGAATGCAAAGCAAAGTCGGTAGCGATATCGCTACAACGAGCTACTGCGGGCGTACGGACCAAGAACATGTCGTGTTATCATGGCTAGGAAACGGAAGAGGCCAAATGCAAATTCTGCCAGGATTTTTGTGGGAAAGTGTTATGAAAGGTGCAGGAGACGCAGGACACGTGGCAAAAATGACAGAACCAGAGTAACGTTTCATAACAACAGTTACTGGCCACAGATCGAGCGTTACGATTACACGCAAAGGTTAGAATACCAAAGGGCAAGAATTGAAGCAAAGGGTCCCGGGAGTCGAAACGAAGCGTCATGGAGCAGCCGAGAATGCGCAACAGAAAGGTTAAATAGCAGAAATGTAGATGGATACAGGGGCTGGAGACTGTAACAAAAAAAAAGCATTACTTATTGAAATAAAGGATTTTTCTTTGGTAACACGACTTTTGTGTGTAAAATCAAAAGGAGATCGAAGCCAAAACTATTTTTTTACTGTCAATATTTCCGTTGCATCATTTTTTCTTGTATCTATTTTGTTTACGCCATGGGATGGGTTACGATAGGTGAATGGTAGAATGATGCAGTTATATTCTTTTCCTTAGAGTCTTGCATCTGATCTGATTAGATTGTGTGTTAGTACAGATTTGATCGGTTGGGTTGTTTTGGGGATTTCATCTCTTAACTTGGGATTTTGTAGGGAGGAGATCATGAACCATTTTAATATTCTTCATTATTTTCCAGCTGATTCAAAATAATAGTTTCTGTTTTATTCCTTGATATGCTTAATTTCATGTCAGAGACTAACACTGAAATAACAGAACTATTGAATGGAGATAAAACGAACAGAGTTAACCTTAGAATAAATTGTGAATATTAGAACATCAAAAGGAGTTTTGTTTATTTTTGATTAATCAAACAAGTCAAGATTATAAAGTTCATTGAGAATCAACAAAGGCCCCTTGTTAACAGCTATCTACAGGATTTGAGTTATTCTGGGATATATCAGTTGCATGTATTAAATTGAAATTCGTTTTATATACGTAAAAGCTATTTCACAAAGAAACTTGGAGAAATAATAAAAGGAAGGAAAATAAAATAAATTATTTCTTTGCAAGAAAGAGTCTTTCGTTCGAGACTCTAAGTTGCGTGTTATTATTTGTAATATGAAAAATTAACTCTCAACACTACCTTACAATCAAAAAGTGATTCAATATAAAAATGATCCTGTTTCCCGCACCATTTAGTTTCATACCACACTCTTCCAACCCTGAGTGTTATAATTTGGAGCTTCAGACCCATATTTCTTCCAACATTGCACATGATGTTTGGGATCCTTAGGTACTTTAGCAGGTTCTTCTACATATTTAGCCTTTAGCACAAGACATTAGCTCTGAAGATATACCTGAGTGCGACATTCCATACAAAAATTTGGCTTATTTTCATATTCAATAGCATGCTTGTGATAGTAATAATTGTACTCTAGATCCATAAAAGTTGAAAGTTCTGAATCAAGATTTGCATTACACAAATTCTGGTTGAGGTCATTCTAGTTTGAGCTAAATTAGCATGGTCAATAACAACCAAAGTCCCAATGGTCTTAGAAATAGCATAAAGGATATTCGGGTGCCAAAATTTCTAGGGAAGATTGGGAAGTCGAACCCAAATAGGGGAAAAATTTATACTCTGAGTCTCAAGGTCAAAATAAACATCCCACTTATGAAGGAAAATACTTTTACAACCCAGAAACCAAGGACCACTAGTAATAATTATACTGGCATCATCATGATTACTAAAGCAAACCCTAAATAAACCTTGGGTAAGACCAAAGACCTCCATGTACCCAACAGTATTCCACTTGGATGAACCCAACTTCGAATGATTTCAAGATTGGTATGCCATCCAATTAGATTGTAAACTAAATTAAAATATTCAAAGGACAAATACTTTTGGACCAAGTTATCAGGGATTTTTACTTTTGATCCAGTAGGCTCCAGCGTGGAATGGAAATCAGGTAGACTCTGATGTCCTCCTCTCACCACCTTGGAAAAATATACTTTCTCTAGAATGGGATCCTCAAAAGAATAGGGTCCATGGGGATCACCTTTATCGAGGGGTTCATCACCCTAAAACCCGACAGGATTTATAGGAATAGAATCACAAATTTTTCCATCCTCACAAACTCCACCATGATAACTAATAGTAATTACCTATTGATGAGTTAATCTATTGTTGAGGGTCCTCATGTAGTTAGTTTTAATTATCTATTCTGATTTTATGTTTTATGAAAATGCAATTTAATTTATTTAATATTCTAAGGCTAATTACCTATTTCTAACCTATTATAAGGGTGAAATATTAGGGAATGGTTGTAGGAGTGGGCCCTACCTTCTAGAGGACAGTGTAAGTATTTCTCCCCTAAACTACTTTATCTCAGTAACTAAGATGCATAAATACTATTAACATTATTCTATTCTATGGATGTAGGTCAATTACAATTACAACTACATAAAATAATCAAGTAGTAAATATAAATGACACAGTTACCATATGTGAAGAATGAAGTGCTACTTTTATTGCTATAAATTCAAACATACATGCTGAAGAACACAAGCTTATACTGAGAGGGGGGGGTGAACAGTATAAGACCACTTTTTACTCTTCTTTCCCAATAAATATTATGCAATGTATAAATAGAAATACCAACAACAATAATCAAATAAATGTACAAATCACCACACACAATAGAGACACCAATTTAACGTGGTTCACCCAATGTGGGCTACTCCATGAAGAAAATATTTCAATAATTGTTTCTAAATAAATCTCTTGGGAATCCTTTCCCTATTACATTTTTTATGGATCTCTGTCCAAAGGAGACACCAATCCCCTAATCAAGTTCATGGATCTCTATCCATAGGAGAACTCCTTTCTCCTCTGCTCTGGTTATTGATATTCTAGAAGAACTGTTGCCTCCACTGCATTGGCTAATGGATCTCTATCCACTAAAGACTCCTATCCTCACTCAAAATACCTATCCTCACTACCCTAGCTAATGGATATCTATCCACTGGAGACTATCATCCTCTATACTTTGTCACCTCCAAAGCTTACTCTTAGCTCTATCTCAAATATGCACTAAAAATAGTCCTTCGATCTAGCACAAATATGCTCAATATCTATCTCTAGTCTAGCACAAAAATTTCCTCAAATTTGTATTGTAAGCTTCCATAAATCTCACACCAATTTATCCAAAATTCTTCTCTAAGACTTGCCTCAAATCTACTCAGCAAGTCATTACCAAAACTTGTCCAATCTCACAGAAACATGTAGAGAATTGTTAAAGACTCAATATGCTTCTGACTCAATCACTTTCAATCTCTCTTTTTATCACAAAAACATATAAAGAATTGTTAGATACTTAATATGTTTCATATTCACCATAATTATCAACCACTTTCAACCTCTCTTTTTATCACATAAATATATAGAGAATTTTTAGAGACTCAATATGTTTCACACTCACAAACACTCAACCTCTTTCTCAAATCAATTCATAATATGGAAAAATTTGTTTCACAGAACTAGAACTATCATTTCAACACTTCCACTTGACTAGGTTCAACCAAATCTACTCAACCAATCACTCAATGAAACAATCCTTGCTCACAAACCCTAGTCCAAGCATATGAACACTCACTCAATTATTTCCAATCAATATCACATAACAATGATACTCATGTTCTTTCACAAACCCTAGTTCAAGATAGTTCACAACTTCACATAATAATGATACTCATGATCTTTCACAAACCCTAGTTCAAGATAGTTCACAACTTCACATAATAATGATACTCATGATATTTCACAAACCCTAGTTCAATATAGTTCACAACTTCACATAATAATGATACTCATGTTCTTTGCACAAATCCTAGTTCAAGCATATGAAAGCTTTACTCAATATTTCCAATAATGCTTATCAAACAAGATTTCTAGAATCAACTTTCATTCCAGAAAAACCAAACTCAACAATGCTTATAAAACAACCATTTTCACTCCAACTTAGCATTCACAATATCCAAAAATCACTCACTAGGAATATGTGCCCATACCTTTTTGTTTGATGAAGAAGTGCTCTTAAAAACCTGTCTTAAACACAATTTCCTTCTTTGCCTATTTCAATGGTTAGATGACAAAATATCACACTAACCCTCTCTCAGAAATATTTCTCAATTACAAAAATAATTAAACTCAAATACACCTTATTACTCCTTCCTTGAAATTAGAAATAATCAAAACATACATAAAAATAATTACTCAATTACTCCTTATAATCTCCAATATTTAATTAACAACCTCCAAAAATCAAACCCACAAAAATAATACTGCCTATCCTTTTATCTCCCTCAAATACTCAATAATAAAATTTAAAAATAAACTTTATAACCCTCCAAAATATTTATTTTTCATCCAACCTTAGCAAATCTGAAATACCTCATGCAACCTTGGCAAATATTAATAATGCATACCTTTATCTCAAGCAAAAGGTCTCGATGGGTTTCGAACATGATACCACTCCCAACCGAGTGCCTTATCGAGGTGCTAGCCCACCCCGTGGACTACGAGCCTCCACATGAAGGAGAAGTCTTAAGCATTCCTCTTCTCCCCTTCTAATCAGTGCAGTGCAAAAATGAAATGCCTTCTTCCTTGTAAAACAAACTCGATGGGTTTTCAACCCTACTCTCCTAGCTTTCCGCAAGTCTTAGCGCCATTCGTTGTTGCCAACTACGCTACATAGCATTGTTTGAGGACAAATGAGCCCTGTTTCTATTTTTCCTATCCTATATCATCGAAAGCTTTTAAAAGATGAAAAAATTACACTTCATTGCGCATAAATTTTGGAACTTCGATTAAATTGTTAAATGCATGGGTGTTTTTTGGCTAAAGTTCTTACCTTCTTTTATATATGAAAGGCCTATGTTTTGGAAACGTCGGCACCTTATTCGAATTTTGAATTCAAATAAATAAATAATCTTTATAACCCAACCTTAGGGTTATTTTAATTAACATAAATTAATTTTATAATTAATCTATAATTAACTTAATAACTTTAGAAGTTAATTAAATTAATTAATAAATTAATTTATAAATAATTTAAATCTCCCCTTTTAATATTATAATAAAATATTATAATATTAATTTTCTTGGGCCTCTTCATTGTTCTTTGAACCTCATCTGACCACCTGGAACCAGATCTGACCAAATAGAGGTGAAATTTCATTTCGGAACTACTTCTTCTTGCACTACTCACTGAAAGTAACTTTTGACATCAATGACAACTCACTCTTGACACCAATGACAACTCAACTAGTCAAAATTTCCAAAAATATCCCCTTTGTCATTGATGGTAACCCAATTATCTTTTTCAATTTCCTTAACCTTTTTTTGTTCTGCTCCCCCTAGGAAACTACTCCCCCTGACTCAATGCTTTCTCCTTAAATCAAATCTCCCCCCCTTACTCAAATCTCTCCCATTTTGACATCAATGGCAAAGGATCACCTTTGGGGCTCGGGGCTAAGAATGAGTCTCTTAGCTTAGCCCCTCCCCCACCTCCTCTTGAGATGGTTAATCCTGGGGTGGGAGTATTTCTACTCCCAAAATGCATTGATCTTTACCTTTGTACACTTTTCTTCTCATTTGATCCTTCTAATTCCTATGACTACTCTTGTTCCTGCTTATCTCTAGAATTTATTCTCTACACCACTTTTTTGTATGTCCATCATTATTGCATTTGTAACACTTAATATTTTTATTCCTTGGAGGTTCAAATGTCTTGGGATTTCTCTTGGTGAAGCCATATCTATTGTTGTCATGAACCCTACAATTCATTGCCTTGTGACCAAAATGATTACATGAGTAGCAATACCCATGAAAAATATACCTATTTCTAAAGTTCCCATATTCTTGTCTTTCATGTGTCCTGCACTGTGAAGCCTTATGCCCAAATATATGACATGAGAAAAAACGTCCATTGAAATTACCTTACCTTGAGCTCATTGGTCTCTTACTCTCTTTTACCCTATGCTGGTTCTTGTTCCAACTATTTATCCTTTGTGCATTGTTCCTTTTCTTGTTGAACTTTCTATTGTCCAACTCGTCCTTAGAATTCTTACTTTCTCTTACACTATCTTCTTCTGAAGTTTATTATTCTTTAGAACTTGAGGTTGACTCCTCTTCTTGTTTCTTTTGTACCTATTCAAAACCAAGACCTATTTTGTTTGTTGACCATATTTGTACCTTGATCATCTTATCTATAATCTTTGAGATCTTTCCAAACCTATGTAACATATCCTTAGAATCTTTTATTTCTTCCCTTAGCATAGCTACTTCATGTTCTAACATTTCACATTCTAATACCTTTGCTTCTAGCTTATCCTTCAACTTCTTTGTCTTAGCCATTGACTTATTTATATCCTCTATAAGCTTTATTTTTTCTTCATCAAATTCTTGAAACTAAAGCTTAAGTTTGTAGTTTTGCTTTATTACCTTCTTTAATGTGTTAAGAGCATAAATAAGCTCTCCCTCAAGATCAAATTCTCCTTTATTTGATTCTTCCTCTATTTGTTTGCCTTTGAAAATATCTTCATTCTTTTCTGACTTGTCTTCTATAGGATCATCTCCTTCTTCTAGCGCCATAAGAATATTCTCTTCTGGTCCTTCAAGTGTATCTTCATATTCATCATCACTAAAACTGAAACCACTCTTTGTACAACTATATTCAAGATGTTCAAATTTACCACATCTAAAACACTTGAGAATTATTAGTGACATTTTCTTAACTTCTTTTTATTTTGTCAGAAATAGAACTTCATATTTATCATTATCTGAGAAACTATTATCACTATCACTTGAGTACTTACTTGCCTTGTCTACATAGTAACTCCTCTTCTATCTTTGAAATAGTTTTTTTCCTTGTTTGCCTTGTTCATCCTTACCTTTCTTTTGTTACCTATTTTTTTACTCCTTATTCTTATGATCCTATTTTTATTCATCATTGCTATTTATAGCTTCTTGAAAATCAGTTGCATAGTGATCATACTTTCCACAATTGAAGCATCTAATATATTTCACATATTTAAATCTTCTTATATCATTATTCCTTATGCCATAATTTGATTCTTCATAACTGGATGACTCATTGCTTGTGTAGACACCTAAAATGTGTCATGTTTAGGAGACTATCCATATGGACACATTCACAGATCATATGACCAATCTTGGACCTTTCCAAGAGCAAGCAGTGGTCCTAACCACTCAAAAGGGGCAGTTATATCCCATTAGGCTTGGCCGCTATAGACTAGAATGGCCACCAATCCTGGCTACTCAATATGAGAGCAGTCATATCTAGTTGTTTTTTATGACAACAACTAGCATTGAAACGTGAACTTCCATGAGGAATTTCCCAGATCATGGGTAGTAACAGCAGTTTGCATGTATTTCGAAGGGATCTTTGTGAGTAACTCCTAGAGTACCTCCTGACTGCCCCTTCTATGCCAATCCAATACTGAACCATCCCTATGGAATAATTATTTGGCATGTAGATCTGGAGTTTGGCTTCCCCAAGAAGCCAAGCCCTAGATCTAGACCAAAAATTAGGAAGGCTACATATGCAGACTTATCGAAAGGCAAAAGAGGGAGGAAGATTTCAAATTGTGTGTAACGAAGCCCTATTGAAATGGAGAGTAAATATATGCCCTTTTTAGGAGCATTGGAGCACCATCCGGCTGAGCTACGTCTAACCACCTGCATTCATATCCATTATTTTTAATTAATCACCAATCAGTGTAGAAGACACATCCAGTGACCCTTGAACATCAATTCGAGTAAGGGATCGATTGCTACAACCCATAATACCTGAGGTAAACTTTAGTTCAGAGGTCACTATATTTGATAGTGGCCCATAATCTTAGCTAGGTTTTAGAATGGTCGATTCATTTGTTCTAAGTAATAGATCTTTATTTATAATTATTTAATTTACATGGCTTTAGCATAAATATGAAATTTTCATTGCATTTAGATTAATATTTCTGGTTTCCATATGCACATTACTTATATCTACTTTATTTTAATGCATTTCATGCTTTTTTATATATATTATAATATGTGCTAACAAAAGGCCTCATATGGGGAGGTTGTTTGTTCTACTTATTGTGCTTTGTTGTTTCCATGAATGCAGGTACAAGTCTACAGGATCAGATCAAGGCATAAAGAGCACAAGGATCCCTCCAAGACTAGATCTAAAGAAGGAGGTATTTGTAAGCCCTTGTATAGTTTTGTGTGCAGGACCAGGAGGCCCACGGACGTGCATCTTCTCCTTATAGGGGAATACATCCACTTGTTACCCCAACCTTGTAATATTTGTATCAAAATGATGGGTATCCCTCAGAGGGATGAATATGTAACCGTGGATTGGAAATATCAATAAAAAACATCTTTATTTGTTTTCTTATTTACATGTTATATGCATGTTTATTCCTTTCAATTTGTGCAAGTATTTAACAATAATAAATCAATTGCAAGTAGGGTAGCCGGGGTGCATGCTTCTCGGGGTTGCACAGATGGTGATCACGGTGGGACCCCCACCAAGTTTTTATTTTTGGTTGTTTTACTAATATTTCAAGCATTTTTTTGTGTGCAAGTTTGGCCATTGTGGTCGATGACAGCCAACATATCTTAGCTTCTCCTACAGTTAGCAACCAAAATTAGTCACTTTGGTCAACAGCAGCCACGAAAAAAGTGCCATAGAGGTCAGCATAGGCTTCATAAAACATGGATTTCAGGTTGGGATAAATCTCTACCTTTTTATATTTCTCTATCTATGTTTTTTTTGTCAGAATATAGTTGGGAAAACTTACATTTATTTAGGAAAATTTAAGAAAAAATGAATGAAAGCGCATTTCAAGTTTCCTATTTTTTATAGATTTTCTCTAGGCACTGCTAGGAACAACGGGCCTATGCTTGTAAGTTTTGCCCTAGTATTTAGTGTTCTAGGCTCTTTGTGTGTTTAAATTTTGCTTGCATGTGGCCCAGCTAGAGGTCATTACATCATAAGTTAGAAAGTGCATTTAATTAAAATGATTTAGATTATATTAAATATGCATTTTATGACCCAGGTGTTGTAGGTGAGTTGGAGAGGAGAGGGCAATCCTCAAGGGAGGTCCCAGGTTCAAATATCCACCCTACCAAAAATTTGAATTGGGTATCCAAAATCCAATTGATAATGTTGGTGCGGGTAGGGTCGGGTGCGACTCCCGGGTGACTTTGATGGTATAGAACCCCCTGTTCGTGGTCTCTCAGACCAAGGCGGCTCCGCAAGGGGTTTTTCGCTTATATATATATATGCATTTTCTGAATTTAAACGTTCTTTTTAGGCATGTAGGAAAGTATTCATGAATGATGGTTGATGCATCACTTTCTATTTTAAAAATTTAAAAATAATATCACACACTTGCACATATCACAATAACATTGGTAAGATTGGATTTTATCACCAACCCCCAATTCAGACTGGTGACATTGGAATTCACCTCCTTCCACCGGCTTACCCCTTAGATATCCTTAGATATAATAGGGAACTACTTGAGTTGGTATAGGTCACGTGTGTTCAAGATGTCTCCCACTATTGGAACAATTATTGAATCATAGTGGAAGAGCTATGCGAACCCCCCACTAGGATTTAAGTGGTGTACCCTAGACTCTTTTAAGAAATCGTGCTTGGCACTAGTGTTCCTAGTCACCACTTTGGGTGAGTTCTCTCATTATAATTCCAAAATATGAGCAAGAAAGCAAAGACAACAACAAATATGAACAAACAAAACAAGTTCTTAGGACACATATTTAATCCTTAAAAGAGATAATCATATTGTTTGCTTTGTGTGTTTATTTATTACTGGGGTAATAAACCTAACCCTAATTTTTAAAATAAATTTATTAAAAAATCTAATTTTTGATTCTGCATCCAATGGATTGAGAATCATGTAAATTTAAGCTATAACAAAAAATTTATTTTGGTTTTATGATTACTCTATTTTCGAAGTCAAAAATAAGAAAAAACTGCACTAAAACAGTCATAAAATGGGCTAGACAACTCCAAAAATTGCCAAATTTATTTTTTTTGTCTTAGTTAGCCCCTTAGGCACCTCTCCAAAAAAAATTGAGTCCTAACTCTTCATGGTTCAAAATTTCCCAAATTTTCCTAAAAGTGGCATTTCCCCACGAGCCCAGGTTGGCCAATTATTTCAAAAATACAAAATTTTGATCTGGAAGTCACTTTTTGGAGTCATAGCCCATTTTTGTCAGCTCGTCATGCAAATAATTTTTATGTATAACACTTACAACATTTTTCAGAAAAAAAAAAATTATAACAAAAATTATGGCCAGGGGACCTCCCATGGCAAGCAAGACCTCCAATCTAGAGAGGGAATCAGGTTCCATGACCACTGAACATATCCAAATCAGTCTAGAGGACATGGCCATCCCTGAATGGCATCCCATATCTTATCATAACATCAATACCATCCATAGGGATTCAAACCTTCAAGATATCCCTATTAGGGAGGCACCCACAGGTCCTCCAGGAAACCTTCCTAACTGGAACACCTTGATAGAATTATATATGATGAATAATCCACCCACTAAGGAGCCTAGTAAGTCAATGTCACAAGATCACATCCCATATTGCTCTTTAAACCAATTGAAATATGAAAATAAGAGCACACCATGGTTTAGCCTGGATGAAAAAACCACCCTTTTTGATCAAGCAAGTCATCCCCCTACTCATCACAGAGAGCATTCTACATATACACATTGTGCTTCTGTGCAGTCTGAATGTACAAATATTATATCTAAGACTGAATATGCATAATTCCTCATATATGAGGAAGAGGACATAAGTCATCCTCCTACTCCTCATAAAGAGTACATGGGGCATTCATGTTGCATATCCGCATCATCAAACTATACAGAGCCAATTCATAAACCAGAGTATCAAATTAATGCAACCTTTAAGGAGCATGAAAAACAAGTTATAGATCCTACTAGGATTAAAAGACATGAAAAATCCATTCATATTTCCAATATGAGGGTACATGGACCCCATACAACTGAACAACAAGATCATACACATCAGGCACTAAGGTCACAACTTAACCAACAACAGTATATGGATCAACTCCAGGTGGATCAACAATAATTAAATCGACAAGGGGTGGACTCGCAACGTGCACACCTATAGAGGTTGTATCAATGAAAGATACAAGAACAACAAATGATACAACAAGAGCAAGTGCAAAATGTATTACATAAATTTATGCTTATGCCTAGCACCTAGAGGATGCAACAACACATAAGGCATCCAGTAAAATCTTGAGGTCCTTCCTCTTGGACACATCAAAATCACATTCAACATCAAAGGCATTCAAAAAATACTGAAGGAATAATTTTCTCAACTACAGAACTGGAATATATTAGAATATTTGAGATTTTGGAGGGACTAAAAGTCTCAGGAGGAGGAAGGGATGGTCCAGAATTTGCAAGAGAATCAAGGTTTTGAGAAATATTAAAATCAATATTTTGGATATTTTTGTATTTTCTTGATCAAACAAAGTTGAATCAACCAGAAATAAAAATATATTGGGGCTATTAGGAATAGGACATACCTCTTCATTGGAATCCGGATATGGGGATGGAGATGTGACAATCTATTTACACCTTCCTTAATAATGCAGAGGATTAGGAGCAGGTTGCATATATTCAGGTTCACGAATGACAATACCTTTATTAACTTGATGTTGTCCTTGCTTATATTGCTTGAAACATTTTTTTTGGACCTACACTCTTCCAACCCTAAGTGTTATAATTTGGAGCTTTAGGCCCAGCTTTCTTCCAACCTTACACATGATTTTTGGGATCCTTAGGTACTTTAGCAGGTTCTTCTATAGATTTAGCCTTTATCACAAGACATTAGCTCTGAAGATATCCCTGAGTGCGACATTCCATGCAAAAAATTGGCTTATTTTCATATTCGATAGCATGCTTGTGATAGTAAGAACTGTACTCCAACTTCACAAAAGTTGGAAGTTCTAAATCAAGATTTGCATTGCCCATATTCTTTCGAAGGTCATTCTAGTTCGAGCTAAAGTAGAATGGTCAATAACAACCAAATTCCCAATGGTCTTAGCAATAGCATAAAGGATATCTGGGTGCCAAAAATGCCAGGGAAGATTGGGAAGTTGAACCCAAATAGGGGAAAAATTTATACTTTGAGTCTTAGGGTCAAAATAAACATCCCACTTATGAATGAAAAGACTTTTACAACCCAGAAACCAAGGACCACTATTAAGAATTCTACTGGCGTCGTCATTATTACTAAAGTTAATCCCAAAGAAACCTCGGGTAAGACCAAACATCTCCATGGACCCAACAATTTTCCACTTAAATGAGCCCAAATTCAAATTATTTCAATATTTGGATGCCCTCCAATCATATTTCCAACTAAATTATAATATTCAAATGACAAATACTTTTGGATCAGGTTATTAGGGATTTTTACTTTTGATACAGTAGGCTCTAGCATGGAATTGAAATTAGATAGACTCTAATGTCCTCCTCCCACCACCTTGGTGAAATACACTTTCTCTAGAATGGGATCCTCAGAAGAAGGGGGTCCATGGGGATCGCCTTAATCGGGGGGTTCATCACCCTAAAACCCAACAGGATTGACAGGAATAGAATAACAAATTTTTCCATCCTCAGAAACTCCACCAGGATAACTAATAGTAATTACCTATTAATGAGTTAATCTATTGTTGAGGATCCTCGTGTAGTTAGTTTTAATTATCTATTCTGATTTTATGTTTTATGAAAATGCAATTTAATTTATTTAATATTCTAAGGCTAATTACTTATTTCTAACTTTACCTATGAATATGAAGAGAAGAGAGTGTTGCATTATATTATAATAAATAAAATGGTAGTGAGAGTTCTTTAGTAATAGAATGAATATTTGAATAGCTGAATGAATCCATGCACGTGTTCTATATAGTTTTATAGTCTGGATATTGCTTTTTCAAACCATGTTGTATGACACAATAAATTAATTGCACAATTAGACTGCATTCATATTAAAGTTGTCTTTGATCCCTATCCATATTTATAATCGAGTTGGTAGTGTTGAGAGCTATTCTAAGAAAAATTTGAGGTGTTGCACTCTCTTAGTCATGAGTAGCCAACATTTAGCTAGAAGTCGGTTATAGTCAATGCTTAGATAAAGTTATACCTCTTCCAAAGATGGACACCAAAATTTTTTATGTGTTAATTGTAAAAAATGTATGCTCAGCTCATTACTATATGAGGGATTGATTGCCAACAACTTGAATTCTAGTTGTAGCAGGTCGAAGAGCTGGCATGTGAAATATGTTGAAATATAGTTGTTGTAAACTGAATGGAAAATAGCATAACTATTTTTTTGCCCTACATATATTTCTATAAATCTTGTAATAGATATCCTTAGTGGACAATTGTATTATGTTGTGAGATAATTCATAGTTTCTTTGTTAATGGTTTATACCCCTCTACGAGAAATGTATTTGGAAAAATTTAATGTTGAATATAGCTAGATAGAATCATTTTCATCTGGTTAAAATGTTGTGTAAGTTTACCATTGGTTGTGAACATGTGACTATTAAAGCACATGCTTCTTTTCTATATGAAGTCTATATATCCATTACTTGAATAATTTTCTAGAAGCTAATGGAAGAATTTATCTTGATTTACTAAATAGATTATGGTAAACTTTGTGCTACCCTAGTTTAGATTAAACTTACTTTGGTGGCTTTGTAACATCTTGGTAGCATCTTTGGATTAATGGTGAACTTTTAATAGTTTCAAAATTTAATAAAATAAATGAATAAAAGAACCTAAAACAAATGGTGTACTCACAAGTGAAGTACCTACCAAATGCTAAACATTTATGTTTATTTCTAAACTATGTTAATCTAGGTCTAGAGCCTCAATCATAGAAATAACATCATATTTGGTCGAGTGCAAGTGCACTTCCATCATAGTGATGTGATCGGTGTATATAAAGTGTTAAATAAGGGTTTGAATTAATTGAAAAAGGGTCACCTAGTCACATAGTTGAGAATGACTCCTTTATGTGAAAGTCAAACCTTTGTGCAATTTCTTAAGCTAGAAACGTATGCTTCATAAGGGTGAAATGCTAAAAGTAAACCTATAATTTAACATAAAGAAATAAAATCTTTCATAGTTGATAACATGAACTTTTGGAAGTTGTATTATGAATGTAAACTAATAGTGAGATTGAGTAAAGTTTTAGTGGCTTATAGAGAGCAAGATTATTTAGAGTTCTCTCTAGGCTAATCAACTTCTAAAGATGAAAACTATTGAAGTGTGATTAATTAATTTACTTGAATTAGTTTAGTCTTCTTTCAATAATCTACTTTATGTCAACAAGTCCATAAAATAAGACAAGAATCCATTAAGGCTTATAATGCCTTAATAACATCAAAATCTTGTTGGGATTAGGCATAGTTTTTTTATGAGCAAAAAAAGGTAGGATTTACCTTATTTTTAATTTAAGGATCATGATTAGAAGATTAAGGATCATGATTAGAAGAACTTTCTTTGAATGTATAAACTACCAAACAGATAATCTAGTTTTAAGAGTGAAAAAAAAGAAAACTTGCAAATTTCATTGGGTAGGGATGACTGTCTGAAGATACCCAATGTTGCTAAGATGCGAGTTTGCATAGAACAAGTCTTGTGATAGCTATATTTCTGATAGAATCGATCAAAAAATGTGACTAGTTTAGAAATAATAAAGAGGAGCAATTTTGGATGCTAACTCCAGGTTGCCACCAGGTAGTACTGTGGTAAGTCCCATGATCATTTAACTTTGCTAGATAATCCATGGATTTTGGTATGGGATAAAAAACCATGAGTTATAATGGGTATGCATGATGAAGACCAAGGTTAGGGAATTTACATGGTGCTAACTAAATTTAGGTAAGGGGAGAACAATTAACCACAAAGGTATATGTACGCTAATACCTTTCATACATGTGAAAGAGCAAGTCGACCAGACAGTCAAGGGCTCAGTATGAAATGGGATAGGGAAGTAAGCATCCATTCGCTAGGTTTTATGGGCCCTAGAGGATAACCCATGCCATGGATCAACCCTTATGCTAGAACACGAGGATGATACATGATACAAGTCAACTCCACTGATGGCACCTTCATAGGATTTGGCCAATCTCGTCCACTTGGGTGACTGCTTGTAGTAGTCTAGAACCCAAAATTGCTATAATATACCTGTACTAATTAAATATCATAGTAATATTTTATTGGGTGGAACAAATTTACTATGAATCTGAAAGCATCTTTATGAACAATAGAGTATTTGAAAATAATTTTTTTTAACCCTATGATGGTAATTGTTTTTTTGTAGCAGTACAACCAATTGAGTAGACTTGGGTTGTTACACTTTCCCTTATTCCCCTCAAACAAATCACACCATCCAACCCTTACTACCTATGTGTAGTCTATTTTTGTTTTGGAGGAGTAGAATTAAAGGGATAGTAATTATCTTTAACATTGAGTAGAAGTGGGTGAATGGGACATTAGTTGGTCATAGTTCCAAGATATTGTTGTTGATGTCACTTAGTATTTATTTATTATTTTTTTAATTTTTAATTTATCAACATGCAAGTAATATTTTATTTATTAATTATATATTTTTAGTTTTATTCTCTTCTTGTTTTGAAAGGTTATACACATATTCCCTTCACCTTGACTTATAATATAGGACATGTTCCACTTCACATTCTATTTTTTAATTGATAGGATAAAACAATGGTAATATAGGATCTATAGAGATTTTTGAAATGCTTCATCTTACATAGATTGTGGCCTTCAATATTTTCAAAACACAAGAACACTTGTAATTTCATGTAATATCAGTATATTTCATAAAGTCATCATGATAATTCTAATCTATTGATATCATACATTAAAGCAGAGGACATGAATTACATCACATTTAATCTAATAACATTTCATGATATATAGTACATAAAATTAATATTCCATATTTCATTTATCAATTTGTGATCCAAAAAACACCTCATTGCTATCCATTTCATTCCAACAATCACCATATAATTTAAGTTTATCAATGGATCAAAGAGGTGGATATTACATCTCCCTCCTTCCTCCTAAAAGTTCTTTTTTTTCTAGAGAACAAGGGATTGTACTTGGGTCCCCCACCCTTGACAAATAAAAACTCTCTTCTTTAGAGCATGAAAGTTTACAAAAAAATTCAATTCTCATCTCAATTGAGTTTCTATAGCTAGAAACCTACATCATTTTACATATAATGTCTAAATTCTTGATTTTCATTTTTTGAAATTTTTTCAAAATTTTAAATACAAATATTTTAGAATTTAGCATCCTTCTTAACATTTTCGTATAGCAACCTTCACAATACCAAAATTTTACCTCTACTATGTATGCACTATATCTTAGTAGAGTAATATTCCAAAACATTGCACTATCATAACCCACTTTATCAGATCTAGATTGCTAGTTTCCTTACTAAAGCACAAGTGCAGCCAAAAAAATTGTAATACATTGTTTATATGAAAGCACGTTAATGTTATAAAATAAAGCAAATATTACCAATTAGAAATATTATATTAAATCTTAATCATTATTTGATTAAGGAAATATGCTTCTAGATTAGGGATTGGGTAAGTTGATAGGGTTGGCTTAGACTCCTCTATGGATAAATAAATATTCATTTTCATTACCTCTAAACTAATTTTCTTTCCTTTAAATATTCTTCTATTCCTTTCTAGCCATACAATCCAAAGTATTGTATCTTTTGATATATCCCATATTGTCTATAAAGAAACACTTTTAAAAGTGCTCTACCATTGTTCTAACCATTCTTCAATTCTTCCATTCATCACCATGCATTTACCAAACACATTAAGAATCCATTGCCATAGTTTCCAAACTATGTAGCAATGTACCTGGAGATGGTCTATACCCTGCTCCTCCATTTTACAAAGAACACATTTTAAGGGGACATGAAAACCCTTTTCATAAGGTTATCCAGGATAAAATTATCCTATGAAATACTATCTAAACAAATATTTGAACTTTGGAAATTCTTGGGCTATCCAAATATCTCTTCATATTCTTGAGATATTCCTATTTTTATGGTGCTTTATATTATATCCAATTCTTGTTGTGTATTCTCCTAAGATATTCAACTCCCAAATCAACTTATCCTTGGATCTCATTGGAATAATCATTGTTGTTATATTTCTACTCAACTACCTCCTAACATCAATGTCTTGTATACTTGCAAAAAATATTATTTCCACTTGTATCTTCCTTCCTGATCCTTGTACAAAATATTTGAAACCCTATCACCATACTTGTCTTGAAGTAATCTCATCCAAGGTTTCAAAGTTGGATCTATATTAAGTGGTTTTTTATCACACCAAGAATCCATCCAAATATAATTTTTTTCTCTAGTTCCCACCATCCATATTAAACCTTTAATAATTACATCAATAGATGTTTTTATACATTCCAAATTGTAGAACCATTTGGTAGAGAGATTGCAGTAAATATTAATTTTGGGTCCTTAGGATCAACATACTTAATTAGAATATTCGTACCCATTTGTTTTTACTCTCTTTGTACAATCTCTAGATTACTACTATATTTTTAGGATATATGCAGTGGGATAGATCTATCACAGGTCCTAATAATATACCGAAAATATTAAAAAAAAAAATTGTAATGAGATTAAAATATACTATAAATAGAAAGTAGCGAAAATACCATGTAGTATGGAGGTAATGGTCACTCCATTAATATAATCTAAAGGACTACATTGTACTCCATACAGGAGTTCTACTACTATCTACTACTCTCTACTACAATGCACTTGATTGTCTTGATATATATCTATGAGGCCCTTTATATAGGAAGATAGATTCCTTGGCCAACACTCTACCTAATTGTACAATGGGATACCTTGCACATTACAACTTGTACGTTGAAACTTGTGAATTTATTACATTAATTGAAGCAACAAGCTAAATTCCCCTAAAGTAATCTTCTACTATGTACCAAATGTGGTGCATTTACATGACCCAAATGGTGTAATATACTGTAACTCTAACACGCCCAAGTACTACATTATTTGGGTATTGAATATCTAATATTCAATATGGATCTTCTTCTTGGTCTTGGAGTTTGTATTATTCTTCTATATTCTCTGTAACCTGTTCAAGCAAGTAGTTAGTATCTTCATAACCTTTTGTTCTTTTTGAAAGAGCTTTCACTTCATAATCATCTGTAGGTTCTTCGAGTTTTCAATTTATTCTATCCTTTGAGCTAGGTGTCTTTTATGATTCTATTTTTGATACTCTAATTGGGTATAATTAGTTGGACATTGAACTTGCTACTGATGAGTATTATTGTGGTTGAAATCTTCTTCCATTGTTCATATGATTTTATTGATTCTTATTTCTAGAATTGAATCTGCAATAGTTACATTTTCTTTTGCATATCTAACAATACTTGTTATACCATGGTCTTCATTCATTTTATGATGAAACAATATTATCCAGTGGATTATCTTTTGATGCCAATGTAGTGTTAGTCATTTGCTATTTAACTATATTCTCCACCTCATACTCTTGAATAATATTGATTAGGTCATCAAAAGAAGTATCTTTACTTAGGACTTGTAAAGATGTAACCAAATATTTGTAGCTATCTGGAAGTGTTCTCATGGTTACTTGAGTAAGAAATTCATATTTAATCTATTCTCCTAAGATTAATAATTTTCCTTTAATATCTACTACTTTACTTAGGAATAGTTCTATGCTCTCACCACTATTCATTTTTAAGGAATGTAGTTGAGTTTGAAGATGGAGGATAGTGGCTTTATTTTTCCCTTCGAATATATTATCTAAACTTTTACATGCTTCTATAGATGTCTTTTCTAAACTAATATAAGGTTGTATTTAATCAGTGATAGCAAATGTTATTATCATTAGGGCTTTTGCATCATTTTCGTCAAACTTCTAAATATCAATATCACCTATGCTTGGTTTTTTTGTTGTTCTTTGATCTATCTCCCAAAGTTTTTCATATACTAGAATTTCTTTTACCTTATTTTTATAGGGGAAAAATAGTTTGGACCTTTAAGTAATTGAAATTTTGCAAGAAAGAATTTGTTCGATGCCATGATGATCCTTGTGGTCCCCTTTTAAATTCCCTAGTATTTATTTGATGATACCTTGGTGGAATTTTAGGTTTTGTAGAAACCTTATGACTCCCAAATGGATTGAGTACTTGATAAAATTTGATGAATGCTATTATTATCATGTTTTGTAGAATTCCTTATGTCTCCCTAGTGATTTTGGATATGCTAAATGATTGATAAAGTGCTTTTGAGAATAGTAATTCAATTTTGGGTTGATTTTGTAAAGCTTTGTGAATAGAAAAATTAACTTCTATTATGCCTTATTACTCCTATTAAACTTAAGCACTTTCTAATTTGATAAGGTTCTAATGGTTGTATTTCTTTTGTCCCTTTAATTTTATTTTGAGACAAGTATACCAATTAATTTCCAGCTCTTGATAATTCTTAATTAACCTCCTTTTATATATTTTGATATTTGATATTTAATGTTTCTAAATTCCAATATCCTACTTGGTGTAGTATTCCTTATAACTCCCTAATTTGGAATATTATAAAACAATAATATTTGTAATAATAGAATTTTAATTTTTCCAGGTAGAAAGCCCTACTTCTCCTATGTTTTAATTTTAAATATTTAGCTATAATTATCCTTTAATTTTTCTTTCAAATTTGGTTTATTTAATTATAGTTTCAACCTTATATTATACCCTTATAAATCCTTTTAATGAAAGAAAATTATTGTAAGGTAAATTCTTACCTTTATAATGTTGCAAACCCATACATACTTGGTGCCAAATTTTATATTGAGATGATAGCAATATTTAGTATTCCTCCTAGCCATTATGACTAATGGTAAGCTTTGTATTCTCCAAAATATAGTTGTTGATGATATCTATAGGATTTAATGCTTGTATTGAATTCCTATGATGGATGGTGGCTGATTTTTTATTCTCTTCTAACTGCAATATTTGGATAGTGGATGCCTCAAGTTTGACCACCTTGACCAAAAGCTTTAAATGCTCTTTTCACTACTATTCTTTGTTGATATTAATATGCATTCCTCCTTGGTATTTGATGCTTCAAATAGGGATAAATTATTGTAGTGGATGACAAGTGTCATGGTAGTTTCACTTTAATACCTAAGAGAGAGATAAAACCTTGTTGACACTTGGAATGTTTTGCAGAATGGAATATGAGCATTACAGTATTGTATGAGAACTTATATTCCTTGGTGAAAAATGTTACTTCTCTTCTAAAAATTCCAACCTCTTCTTATGTAATGCCTTCTTGGAATTTATTTCAAACACGCAAAGGGTGAGTGCTCATGTGAGAGATGTTAAGGTTTCCTTCAAGGTGACAAGTGCCACCTTCACTTTTTGCATGGGTATTCTCTTCTCAATGTCTCTCAATCCTTAACATATTATTTGCAAGGTTATTTTATCAATTTATTATGGATAGCTTCTCCTTTGTTGTATGCTTTTGATGGTGCTTGGTGTAAACTAGTTACAACTGTAGTAGTCAACAATGCTTTGATGGCTATGTGCAATGGTTTGGTGGAGTTTTGAGATACATATAGCTGGTACAACCTCTTTTATGCTTTATTTTCCTCATTTCAACCTGTTATGTATTTGATTTTGTAGATAATATTTCTCCTTCCTTATATTGTGTTGTATTTTCTTGTAGGTACCTTGATACGACTATCCAAAACCATGGATGATATGAGCTTTTTGAGAGGCTCTTTTACCTTGATTGGAGTATGCTTTTACACGACCGCTTTGAGATGATTTATCCTTGTGAAGAATGTTCCTTTATGGCACTTAAACCCTATTATTTTTCATATGTAGGACATATTAGTTGTTAGAGTTAAAGTGCACTATGCCTCTGTTTTGACACTTGTCAGTTTATACTAACACTTGTCAGTTTATCATATAGGCCTTCTGCCTATATATGTAACCCATTTTTATCAATAATATATCCCTTCAGTTTTACTCCTAACATTTGGTATCAGAGCAGGCTTTCCCTGCCCTGTGAAACCCCTTGAGGGGGGATTTCCCTCATGGAAATCCTCCCTCCCCCCTGAATGTTTTTCTTATTTTTTTGTAATTTTTTTACCGAGGAAGTATGCTCTCCATCATTTGATGGATCAGAAACCAGATGGTAATAATTTAAAAATTTTGGGAATTTTTTTTTAGATTTTTTTTTTTAGTTTTTTAGATCTGCATAATGGCTTTACAGTTTCTAGAAGTGATTAAACCCTAGTTAAGTTGAATCATAAAACCATAGTTTCTATTTTTTTGAGCACAAGGGATGCCCTATGCCGAGCACGACCGCTGTGTAGCTAAAAGCCAGTTTATTACACACACGGTCGGGAGGATTTTGGGAGCGTTGGATCTGGAGGTGACCCCGATCAGCACCAGGGGTTACGAGAAGCTGTTGGAGGTTATCGAACATACGGTCGGGGACAGTTTTAATTTGTATTATGGCCTGTTTATGTATAACAGCAACGCGATCGAGCAGTTGGAGAGGTTGGATCTGGCGTTCGATTCTCTCAAGGAAAACTGAAGGGGATTTTATGGCTCCAGCTCTTCGGGGGTGTTGGCGGCAATAGTGAGAAGGAAAATAGAAATCGTTAAACTTGGTACCTATGTTGTTTCATGCATTTTGGCATCACTACGACCATCGTCGCAGAGACTAGAGCGTGCACCTGTGTTTTTTTTTTTTATTCCCCCATTGCAGTAGTTTTGAGCCCAGGTACAACACGGCGGTGGGTGAGATCCGACCTAGCTGAAGCAGGGTGATTAAACAAAGAAATGGGCGGCTGCACATGTTGGTGAAAAGGCAATGTCAAAAATAAAAATTTTCCCTTGCTTGTATAGCAGATCCAGCCACGTCTTCAACGAATCCATCTTCAGCGCCAGGAATTTCTTTGTAAGATAACTTGCAAAGATTGACCCCATCAGAATCTGTGCACCCGAGATTCCCTACTTCATCCGCATATGTGTGTGCCAAATCAGGCCCAATAGTAGCACGTGCCATCACCAGAATGCCACCTCCTCCACCTGGGTGGCATCGACAGATAGGGTGCTACTGCGGAATCATGGTGGGATTTACCCTTGTTTTTTGCCATCATTTGCATCATACTGGCAGTGACGGTGTTCAAGGTGTAGAATCCGAGGGTGACCGTCAATTCTATTACGGTTGACGACTTCCATGAGAAGGTGGTTCTCATGGGGTTTAAGTTGGACATGGATGTAACCCTCGACCTAAACTTGTCGATGGATAATTGGAACAAGGCGAGCTTCAAGTTCAAGAACAGCATCGCATAGCTCTACCAAGGTACGAATGTCGATGAGGCGCTCATTTCGATGAGGAAAATTAACATCGACGAGAGCCGCCTAATATTCAATGGGGATTTGATGGAGAATTTCAATTCGGGTATATTTCTGTTAAGTACTTTCACAAGGATTTCCGGGTGGGTGAATGTGCTCAAAATTTTGTGAAAGTTTTTTAATGATGGTGGTGAAGTTTATCTTAAAAGAGGAAGCATTTTAAGTGGAGGGGTCCACTTTTCTTCATGGGCCTAATGATGATTAGTGAGGGGTAGTTTATTAAACATCTACGGCCTCATGATATAGTGGGGGATATTATTATGTGATATGTTTTATTGGTTGGCCTTATTGGCCATGTTTTTTAATTTTCCACATGGGAAGTGGGAGTGGAAGGCCTAGATGACCAATGTAATTCCCCTGCAAGGGAAAAATTGATGATGTTTTTTATTCTGCCAGAGAGCGATGCCGCCATGGTGAGAGGTCTTAGTTACTCCCGTAGAGAGGCATGATGTTATTTTTCCACATGATGAAGGCCCCTTTGATGATGGAATATAGGGGTATTTATAGTCGTTGGAAACAGTTTTCCACGATGGACACAATGGTGGTGTCATATTGTAATTTTGAGGCTGTTTCAATTCAGTCTTTTAGCCTCAAAATTTCTCTACCTTGGAGTGCACTTTCGGTTGTACCCGACACTCCCACGATACTTTCATATGTGATCCTTGTAACTAGTGATCTTTTCTATACACTTGGCGAATGCAGTGGATGGTTACCCATGCATTTGGGTGGGATGACATGGTCACCATAAGGACACTTATACTAGGGACTATAGACATAGACATCCTAGACTCTATCTGAGGTCTTTTTCGGATCTACTTTTAAAGACTACAGATGAAGACACTTCAAAATATTCTCTTATTTTCCTCTTATCTCCTCCTATTTTGATCTATGGCTCATTTTATTGTATTGAGTGCATTTTCGACAAAGACCGACACTCTTATATGGCTCGTTTTTCCTTTGTATTAGGTGCATTTTTGGCAGAGACCGACACCTTCTAGATTGAGTTCACCATGAGGAGAGATTTCATACTCATGGTGAATCTATTCAGTGACCTACAAGAGGCAACATCCTCTGAGGATGACCTGTAGAGGTAATAGACCCAAAAGTGGCCGACCTTGAGGCACCCATGATGACCCTGAGGCACTTAGACGGCTGACCCAGTGGCAACAGACCCGTGGAAGTGGCTGACCCTGAGGCAACAGATCGATATGTATACACAGTGAATCTAGAATTATTCACAGTTGGAGAGCCAAGAGCACAGAGCATGAGCCTAGACCAAATCAGTAATTAGCAAGGATGATTGGTTGTTTTAGAGACGTCACCATTAAGGGGGAATGTTACCTAATGTTGACTTGTTTTTCTTCTTTAGTTAGGATAGTGCACTTTAAGGGGGAATGTTAGAGTTAAAGTGCACTATGCCTCTGTTTTGACACTTGTCAGTTTATACTGACACTTGTCAGTTTATCATATAGGCCTTCTGCCTATATATGTAACCCATTTTTATCAATAATATATCCCTTCGTTTTACTCCTAACAGAGGTGAGCACACATGGTAGCATATTATTGATGATATTTGGTGGTCATATTTTTCCAATTTCTATCTACCAGTTGCACTATGCCACTCGATATCTGCCAGTCACTTTCTACTAGTCACCATCTGCTAGTCACCTTTTGTCACCCACCATATGATAATCGCCATATACCAGTTGCTCTATGCTACTCATCATATTCTAGTCACCATATACTAGTCACCTTGTACCATTTGCCATATGCTAGTTGCCATCTATGAGTCACCATCTATCAGTCACCTTGTGATAGTCAATATCTACCAATTACCATATGTCAATCACCTTATGACAATCACCTTATGACAATCGCCTTGTGATAGTCACCTTATGATAGTCACCTTATGATATTCACCTTGTGATAGTCACCATATGCCAACCACCATATGCTAGTCACCTTGTACCAGTCACTTCTGCCAGTCATCTTGTGTCAGTCACTTCTGCCAGTCACTTCTACCAGTCACCTTGTGATAGTTGCTTTTTAGATCCGCCTTGTACCAATTGCTTCTACCAGTCACCATTTAATTTTTTTGAAAATTTCTATGCAATTTTTTTAAATTTATCATATTTTGGTATTTTTTTGCAAAATTTTAAAAAATTCACCCTCATGTTTATAAAATCTTAGCCTAGATTCAACTCGATTTTATAATTATTTTTTTAGTACTACCCCTTATGCATAACCTTGGTGGTTTTCAACCTTTATTTCAAAATCCAAAAAGCTCTTCACATTGTTCTATCTATTCGAAATATTTTCCTTTCCTTTGAAGGTTTGTAATGGTTTGGGCAATTATTGAAAATACTCTAACGAATCACATATAATATCCTACCAACCCCATAAAAATTTGCACCTCTATCACATTAGTAGGTATTGGCAAATCAATGATTGCTTCAATTTTCTTGGGATCTGCTACAATCCCCTCAACAAAGATAATGTGTCCCAGATTCTGTACTTGCAAAGTGTAAAACTCACATTTTGAGAACTTTCCATATAATCAAATTTTTCTAAGAATATCAAGCATAGTTATCATATGCTGATTGTGTTCCTATTTATTCTTAGAATAGATTAGTATATCATCAAAAAATACAAGCACAAAATGGTCCAATTGCTCTTTAAAAATAATATTCATGAGATTCATGAATGCAGCTGGGGTATTAGTTAACCCAAAAGGTAGGATAGTAAATTAAAAAAAACATATCTTGTTCTAAATTCTATTTTAGAAGTGTCTTCTTCTCGTATTCTCAAATCTTAAGTCAAATTTTGAGAATATGGTTACCCCTTTCAACTAGTCAAACAAATCATCTATTCTAGGTAATGAGTTCCTATTTTTGATAGTATCCTTATTCAGCATCCGATAATCTATGCACATTCTCAAGGTACCATATTTCTTTTTAACAAAAAATATAGGAGCTCCCCAAGGCAACACACTTGGCCCTATTAACCATTTTTCTAGAAAAATATTGAAGTTATATTTTGAGATCTTGTAGCTCAATAGGAGTCATTCTATATGGTGCCCTTGCAATTGATGTAGCTCTAGGTAGTAACTCAATAGAAAATTTAAATTCCCTCTAAGGAGGCAACCTTAAAAGGACTTTCAAAAACACATCCTTGAATTCTTCCAATACAAGATGCTTTTGGAAGAGGTTTGATTCCATTTTAGTTTCTTCTTTCTTGGTCATCCTAACTATGAATATCATTCCTCTCTTCCTAATAACTTTCTTTATCTACATTGTAGACAATAAATGTGGTTTAATTTTACTTTGACCACAACCAATCCTAACCCTTTGATTAGACTCATCTATAAATTCAACCCATCTCTCTTCAAAATTCAAAAAAGTCTTATGCGCCTTTAACAAATCTACTTCAAGTATGATATCAAACACATACAAAGGTGCCACATACATTTGCCAATTAGTTTTTCCTTGTGGAAAAGTGATGTGAGGATCAAAAAAACATTGGTTAACTTGGTAGGTTTGCCTAGACCTATACTCTACCTTCCAACCATTGGCCAAAAGCCTAGGTCTAACAGGTATGTCCCTCTCTACTCTAGTAGAGATAAAGCTATCAGTTGATCCACTATCAATTAAAATTTTCACATATTTATCAAAAATATTTCCATTTATTAAGAAAGGAGTAATTTGACCATCAAGTTTAGAGCTACCTATGGCCACATAAATTTTGTGGGTGGCATCTTCTAGGGCTTTCTATCATTAATAAGCTCTATGGGGGTATTTTTTGGCAGAATGAGCTCCTTCAAACATGTAGCATCTATTTGGTGGAGCTCTATTTTCCCTGTTACTATTTTTATTTTTTCCAGAGGCACAGTTTTCCTAGTATTTTCCTTACCTTCTAGTTTGTGGTCCTATCTTTTAAGAAACTCTCTATTATCCCTCTTGAACTTACCACCTTGATTGTTAGGTTTATTTTTACCGTATTGCTTTTGCTCTCCTCATCTGGGTTTCTTGTTTTGGTATTTCTCCCATATCATAAACCCAACACTTTTTCCTTCTTATATAGCTTTTGATAGTTAAAATATACTTTTTTTGTTTTCTTGATGGGCTTCCTCTTTTCTTGCCAGATCAAAGGCAGTAGGTAGATTATCAGGGTTGTGCATATTTACTATCATCATGATTCTAGGATGTAATCCGAGAATGAATTTTTGAGTCTTCATTTCCTCATTTCTTTCATATTGATATGCATATTTTAATAGTTGAATGAAATTTTGGTGATACTCACGTACTAGCATGCTTTCCTGATGCAAATTAGAGAACTACAAATTTATCCACATAATATTGCTTAGTCAAAAATCTATCTCTGAATTCTTTGGAAAACTCCTCACATATGAGGTTTGCAACTTCTATTTTATGCCCTTTCTTATAATATTTCCACCAATCAAGGGCTACTTCAGTCATGTTCATGACTGCCAATGCAGTCTTAGATTCAAAGGATAAAACTACTAGAGAGAAATATGACTCTAGTTTACTTAGCCATTTTTTTGCTGAGTCTCCATCACCCTTACCATTAAACTTGGATATCATAACTTTTCTCAGGTTCCTATCAAACTCTTTACTTACCTTGGCCCTTCCAATACATATCCATCAAGTTCTCTAGGTGCTTCCTCTACCTTGCCTAATCTAGTATCTCTACCCCTAGCCATGTCTTCTATGACTTTTTGTTGTTGAATAATCAACTCCTATTGTTGGACCATATCTTCCCTTTGTTGTTCCATGTGTGCTTGTAATAGTTGCACAACCTTTGCAAGGTTCCCTTCCTCCCTACTAGTCTCATTTGGAGAAGGCTCATTTATCTATTTTAGCCTTCTTTCACATTGAGGACCCTCTCATATTAATCTTATTATTGGTCCTCTTATAGATATTTTAGTGGCTTCTTCCTCCCTACCTCCCATAGGATTTCTAGAAGATCCACCTCATAGCATTCGTGCAATTTAGCCTATAGATGAAAGAAGCATATTATTTAAAATCATTATTCTAGGAAAAATATTTTAATCAGTGTCTACAAATTAGAATATCTTCTACTCTAATACCATGTGTAACAACCTAAGTCTACTCACTTGATTATACTGCCAAACAAAACTAAGTATAATAAAAGGGGTATTTTTATTTATTTTCAAATCATATTTTTGTTTTAAAAGTGCTATCATATTCATAGCACATGACAATTCACCCAAAATTTTAATATCAAATTCTTAAATAGTTTAGGCATTTAAGACCACAATTGGAATTTGAGACATCTGTAGATAGCCACCCAAGTACACGAGATTGGACAAAACCTGTAATAGGTACCATTATATGGATACAAATTGCCTCATTTATGTCGTCTATTTTTTGGAATGAGGGTCATTCCATTGCTTGCAATAAGTCCAAGGTTGAGGAAGCATATAGTTTTAAGTTTAAAACCTTTTTTTTACTAGTATCTCCTCAATACAAACAGTTTACCAAAAAATTTAGGCTTATAATTTTAACATAATAAGATCAACTCTTTTCACAATGTATAGATATAAAGGATTTAGAACAAGACATTCCTTTATTATGGAAAGCACTATACTATGAACTCAAATTACAAATTTTTAAATATATTTTTTGCTTTTTCCTATCGAAGCACTAGACGAAGGTATCCTTAACTTATTAAGGAGACAATATTAGTTGTATGCCTTGCAATACACATCAAACCTAATAATAAACTATCAATCGGTTTACTATCCCAATGCTGAAATATTTTTAGAAAGATAGAACTCAACATAGGAAATAAAGCTATTTTTTAAAAGAAAACATGATTCCATACACATCACATGGTTTCATTGCAATATTATCTTTAATGCAAGAGTAATCATTTGTACCAAAAGCACCATTCTAGCATTCATGTAAACTAGACGTGGCATCTATTAAGAGTCTATAAAGAATATCATTCCCTTATTACATAGAAAACACAACATTGGCGTAAATTTCTAGAAGATTGACAAAATGATATTTTTTTGGTAAGTTAAAATTTCATTAATAGGGGTTTGGAAAGGGTCCCAAAACCTTATTACAATAGGTCAATAGACCACAAGAAATGCCATAGGAAAGGCCAAAGGAAAGGCCTGAGGAAAGGCCTAAGGAAAGGCTTAAGGAAAGCCTTTTGGAAAAGTGCAAAAAGAAACACGCTTAAAGTGGGAAAAAAGAATGTCCTGCCCAACCACAAATTTGAATAGCCCGCAAAGTGAGAAAAGGAAAATAATTTTTTTTTAAAGTTTGAATACTCCTGCCTAAACATAAATTTAAATAGTTCATTCAACGGGAACAAATAAGAAACCCTCCAAAGAAGAAAAAATACAAAAATGTACAATCCCGCGCATGGGAAAAACTAGATTCCAGTAAGGCAACACCGAAAAACCAAAATCACTTTTACAAAAAACCACCCTAAATAACATGATAGAGTAGAGAAACTACCATAAAAGGAAGATCCCAAAAATAGAATAATGGGAAACAAGCATGGATGCCAAAAAAAAACTCTAGGGACATCCCATAACAAAGGCACACAAAATAACCCCACCAAAAGGTATGGAAAGGGGAAGAAAAATAGATCAGTGACCTCCCACCTCAAGGAGATCATAAGCAACACCATCCAACCAATGAGGAAGTGCCAGGGAAGTACTAGGAAAATGGGATAAAACTAGGGGGAAGCTACTAAACAACATCCTACACAGACCTAAAATTTGGAACAACAAGTTGGGGATCTCCACAGGCCATAAAATACCCTTGCACAAAGGTTGAGATACAAAGACACCAACAAAATCATATAAAATAGCAGAAGCAGAATCGTAAGCCATGGTAAAGAGACAAGGAAGTTCCCAAGGAATACAAAATAAAGGAGCCACTAAGTGAACAATCTACAGTTGTTAAGCACAAGGTTGTCCAGACTAGAAAAATATAAGAAATCCCTGATAACCTTCAGCACCACCAAAAAATAGCTTCTAGGAACCAGGAAAGGAATACTAGTGGGATCATAATAGCAAGCACCATAGAGACCCCTTTCAAATCCACAAAAAATACTGATAACCCACCAAGAAGTCCACATCCATGAACCCAAAGAGTAGAGTCAAAGGAATAAGCACATGATCCCAACATTGACCAAAAAGATACTGTGAAGAACTTCTCAAGAAGCAACCAAATCCATGACCTCCCACACCTGTAGAACCATTGAATCTCGACACCAAGTAGAAACTTGTAAAAATATGGGACACATTAAGAGCACCAAGGAAAAGGATCCCTAAAACAACCCAAAAATCCTAGGGAAGGTCCCAGGGATGTCCTAGACCAGAGGCACACAAAGGAACCCTTAAAATAGGCATGGAAGGGGGCAAACAAAAAAATAAGTGACCTCCCACCCCAAGGAGATCATCTGCGAAACCAGCTAGCCAAGAAGGAAGGGCTAGGGAAGTGCTAGGGAACTGGGACCTATTGACAAAATGATTTAACCATACAACACAAGTTTGGTTTAATGGATTTTAATGGTGTTGGTTATAAATAATAGTAAATAATAGAAGTGGTATTCTCTACTCCATATAGAACCATAATTTTTAGTAGTCAAATAAAAAATGGTGCTCTCTCTAAACAATAATGTCTAAATGTAGACTTACGTTTGTCCATGAAAAAATTTTATAGTCATAAATCCACAACCAAATTTTATATCCTTACCAAAGAGAGCATTTATAACCATACTTCCACTGCATAACTAATACAAAATTCCAAAGCTATCAAACACCAAAAAAATTCTACTGGTATTTTAAGCTTTTCCAAAAATCATTTATCACAATCTTAATATAGTTGATACAGACATAACAATAATACTCTAGTTCTATAGAATACATTATTGTTACTCACAATACCCAGTGAGACGGTTCTACTCTACCCTCTTTAAACAAACCCATAACTGCAACAAGTATACATCAAACAATTTGGGACTGAACTATTCACTGTCGTACAACATCGTTTTACCTAGGTATCTCTAAGGGATTTTTAAAGAATAATTTGATCATAGTTTACAAATCATGACTGATATAGATCCTTAACCAACTGCTATCATGGTCAATAGACTATGTTTACTTCACTGACTAGACCACCATTTGTTGACTTAGATAGAATTATGGTTTTAAAATGAAGGGATCATATTTTGGCTCATCATTCGATGGATGCATGTCTACTAATAGATAACCATGAAGACATGTAAACATATACCAAAGATTCACACAACACCCTATAATTCTATTGCATGCAATTTACATAAATTATCTAAATTTTCTAGGATATCAACAACATCCATACATAGGCGAGAACACGACGGAGGAACTAGAATTGTTTTTGGACCCTGACCTCACTTCTGTAGTCCCTGTGGTTGCGAAGGTTTCCCCACCTGTGAGGAACGATGATGCTTTGAGGCTTAGGACCAATATTGCTATAGAGGATCAGGAGTGGCTTCTGGTTTTTTGGTTTGGTGTTTTTTATGGTCATGAGAATGGGCTTACCTAGTTTTAAGTTGCCCTTGTCTCTGTTCCTCATATCTGATGTTCTAGCTTACGGTACCTTTTCCATGTATTTCATGGGTGGTGGTGCTTTTGTTTGTGCTTTCCCTATTTTTGGGTTTTTTGGATCCACTTTTGTGAATGGTGAAGTTGTTGCCATGATTCTCCATGTGCTAGATTTAGGGGAATATCTTATTTGTGTTTATTCCATATCATTATTGAGATGGGGGTTGATTGGCCTATTTTATTTAGTATGTGTTGGTTAGCAGTGCTACTGGTTTTCATCCCTAGTGGAAGCTTTGTTCTTCTGCTTACCAAAGGGACTCAAACCTATAGGCATTAGGGGTTCTTAGTTTCTAGTTGCTTATGGGGGTTTCTTCCCATAGGCATTTGGGTTTTGGGTTCCCCTTATAACTCTGCTTTTGGCCTCCATGTTATCCTCTATGGAGGCTCGTTGGTGTGAATTTGGTGTTAGGTGCCCTTGCCCTGCTCTACTGCTTTGGTTGAGGATCCCTTATCAAGATTTTAGGACTATGGTTCGTACTCATTTTTAGGGCCATTGTCTTTTTGCTTCATGATATTGCCCTATTTTGGAGCTTTGGTGGTTTGGTGGTTTTGGAGATGAATCCCTGGTGTGCAGGGATGGTTCTCAATGTTGTTTTTAGGGTAGTTTGTTCCAAACAAGATTGTTTTTATGGCTCTAGTTTGCCCGATTTCTTATTTTCATTTTATGATGGCCAATCTAGATTGGTTCTTTGGTTTTTTATCTTTCTTCCTGAGAGACTCCATTTTCTCTGGGCAGCTCAAGCGGGAGTTTTTACTTTCAAATATTTATCGCTTTACTCTTCGATAGTTAGTTTTACTGGCTTGTGGGTTCCCTAGTTATTCATTTGGCTCATAGGTTCTTGTGATATTTTTTTTCTTTATGGAGTTTAAGCAGGAGTTATTTAAATTTTAAACATTTACTACTTGGTTTCTCAGCAAATGGTTTCGTTGGCTCATGGTTGCCACATGGTTTTTGCACTCTCTATCCAGATCATAGGTTATCGTGTGATTCTCTTTTCTCTTTCCTGTTCAAGCGAGCTGTTCTAATTTCAAATTTGTAGTGCCCCTTTGGATGCGGTTGTTTTCCTTTGTATTGTTGATATATTAAAAAATGTGCATTCTTAAATAGGGATGGAACACTACAACTCATAAATACTAAATTGTAAGCTATCTATCTATATGATATTGGTTTTAAGATTTCCATTAGGTATAACATCTACATCTAAAAATAAAAATAAAAATTTCTTATTTGAAAAGAACATGAGGAAAAAATTAGGTTTTCTCTTTGTAAGTGGATAAGGTTTGAAAAGGAAAGGATATAAGAGGGGAAGGTTTGAAAAAGTATAAACTTTAATATTGATATGAAGGGAAAAAGTTGGTTGGATATTATTCAAATATAATTAAAAGAGTTGAAAAAAATATTAATTCAAACTATATAGCTTTTACTGATGTAATAAAAATCGTTCAAAAAGATAATCTTCACAACATGAAACTTTCTACTAGTGAGTTTACTTTTGATCAAGAAACATATTATATGGTCACTCAATGATGGTGAGTTTATTTTATTTTTGTTTGACGCTTGATTAAATCCTTACCTTCTTATAGTATGGGTATTTTTAGCTTGTAGAGGTTAAAATTTCAAAAACTATATAAGTATGAGCAATAATTATAGGTCATA
This sequence comes from Wollemia nobilis, assembly GCA_028583015.1. Classification (NCBI taxonomy): domain Eukaryota; kingdom Viridiplantae; phylum Streptophyta; class Pinopsida; order Araucariales; family Araucariaceae; genus Wollemia; species Wollemia nobilis. The sequence goes on from JAQPPZ010016610.1 coordinate 3,539,878, forward strand.
TACTTTTATTAGTATCCTAATCTAATGTGTGAACCTTAAGCAAGTATTTGAAGAGCTTCAAAGCATGCTTTAAGAGTTCTATTTGTCCATTTTTACATAAGGATGAGTTTGTTTAGAATCTATCAAAATATGGTGGATATTTGATATAGTTTAGAGATAAAGCTTTTAGAATCCCCTAATGTCAAATATTTCCTTTAAATAAATATTTAGACAATTGAGGTCATCTCTAAGCCCTAATATTCCTTTGGTTGGCAATCCAAAGAAAAATTAATATATGCCAAAGTCTACAAAGAGGATAATATCATGAATATTTTATGTGTATCTAAATAAGGATCTAGAAAAATTAAATCATTTATTTCTTCATTGTATCTTTCATTAAACTACATAGGGTAGTTTTGTTTTTTAAAGGAGAGAACATATTACATTTTTCCATCAACATTGAAAGGGTTGGTGAAATATTGGATTAATTGCATCAAACCTAAAGCATTATCCATTTTGTATAGGATTGGCCTTGCCATTATGTTGATATTTAAGGCTTGAAATGAGTTATAGAATTTTAATAACAAATACAATAAGCATGACCAACTTTGGAGTTATTATTGGGACTCTTGCAAAATTTTTACAAGAATGGTACTTATCTTGGTAAGTCTCACGTGTGTAAAAGGAGGTGTTAACCTATTAGTTACAAGAGTTGAATATACATGTAATGGTCTTCTATGATAATATATTTAACATAAAGGATATGCATAGATCTAAAGAAAATGAAAAGTCCCTAAATTGTGCTCATCAAAATTAAATTTGATGATGCTTTGAAAGGAAATCCAAGAAATATTGTAAGTGGTATTGTTTTTGGAATAATGATTTTGACTTACTTAAAATAGCATATGGAACTTCAAATAACAACTTTATAGAGTATAGGAAACTTCTTGTAAGAATAAGGATTATAATTGTTAAAATATATTTAAATTTATGGGAATTATAAATTATTACTAATCTATCAATAATATGGATGATATTAAATTAAAAATAACATTATATCCAATATTCATCAACTATCATTAGAGGAAGTATATTATAAAATTTGTATATCCATAGCGAAGGAAATATAATAAAAATAAATTTATGCAATCATAGTGTTGATCTTCATCAAAATGAAATTTAAATTTTGGAAAGCCTCTAGCTAAGGGATATCTTATCTCTTTACTAAAATAATAGCAATGGATTGATTATGAAAGCATAACAATTCGATAAAGATGAAAAATAAATTTGATAAAAATGTATGTGGATAATGATATAAAATTTACCTTAAATGAATAGAATCATATATTATAGTATAAGAAAATAGACAAACACACAACCAATACTTTATTTTCTACTATTGCAAATGTGCTTCCTAAAACTATTATATATTGATTGGATTAATATGAAATTAGATAAAAACCAAATATAAATACAATGAAAATAATTAACACACACAAAAATATACATTACACTATATTTATGTAGAAAAATCTCTAGGGAATAAAATCCTCAACAATAACAAGTGAAAGATCACTTTGTATTGGATTTTGTCAATAATTTATAATGGGTAGTAATATTATATGACCTTACAAGTATTTATCGAGCTTAAAAATAATATATAAATATATTTTCTTATTGTTTTTCTTGGTATATCACCTTCCACTTGCCCTCTAAGGTCACTTCTTGACTCTTCAACTCCTCCTGCAAGATGATGAGTCATAAGAGGCTTTATTTTCCCATCATTGTTATAGATTTCTAACTACACAATAGGTGTTCTCAGATTCTATGGAGGTATTTGGTGATTTGGATACATTGAAGAAAATGTGGCTACTTATCCATATGCCTCTGTCATACTCTACACACACACACATATGTATATCCTTCCTCTTTTTTGACAACTAATTAGAATCACTATAGCTAGTTTTCCTACTTGACCAATTTTAATTATTTTAAAGGATTAAATGGAGGAATTTATACCTAAAATTTGGTATGCACAAGTCCAATACCATAAATAAAAATCTATACAAGTTTTATCCCCATTAAAGCAAATATGGATACTAAAACATGACTAAATGGAAGATTGAATTTCACTATTTTGATGGTGCAATGCTTGCATTTATGTAGTGATATAATATAACACATGGTAATTTAATCTACCTATATTCTAGAATTAGATCTATGTGATTTAAACTTATATTGAATAACTTGTTCCAAAAAATAATATATAGGTATGGATTGTTATATAGAAATTCTAATATAAAATGACTTGGAGAAATCACTCTTAGAATAAAAAAATGTGCATAAATTTTTTTCCTATTTTGACATGATTTATGGGAGTTATCATCAAAATACAATTATATCCTACCTATGGTAGAACATTGGCACTACTGGCATTTTGACCCTTTTATAAATTTTTAGTTGATTGATCCTCTATGGTTCATGTATCTATTGAATGAGATAATTTTGATGCTCCAATATCTTTTTTATTAATCAAGTGAGGAAACAATTCACCCATATTATTCTTGTGGTACAATTTCATTTTGTCAACTAGTTGACCCTTCCTTCCAATCAACTAATACTCTTGGTCTCCTTGGTGGGTGAAATTATTTATCTCTATAAGACCATATTTTCCTCCAACTACGTCTTCCTACTTGGTGTTAGATATTTAGTGGATGTTATTATTTTATCTACTTGCTTTATCCTTAAAACTTGACCAAAATTGAATGCAAGGCTATTCTAATGATTTAGAAATGATCTATGGTGGAATTGCATCAAAATTGTAAGCCATTTCATGACCATCCCTATCAGGTGCAACTAGGACTATTGGTCATCCCCGGGTGGGACGGTCACAAAACTGGGTGGTTTTTACCACCAATTTCAAAGGGATCTGGTTTAGAACCCTCCTAAATGTCTTGTCAAAAAATGTGGTCAAATTACTCTCCAATTTGATAGGTTTTGGAATGGATTTGGTGTATTTTGGGATGCCCCTAAAAGCACCTTCGAATGAAGAGGATTTCAAGGAAAATACTTGGGGAAATGTGAGGGCAAATGTGAGGACAAATGTGAGCAGCACTTCGTGAGCAATGCTTCAATTCGTCTCCTTTGAAATTGGGTGAGAGCACCTCAATTTATAGCCCAAATAGGGAAAAAGGGGAAAAGGGGCAAGTTCTGGCATGCAAGGCAAGTGCTACCACTTGTCCATTCCTTTGCCATGCATAGGGTGAAAGAGGATGCCCATTTGGGGCCTCCAATTTGTAGGTCCTGATGTCTATGATAGTCTCCAAATCAATTTTGAGTGATTGGGTGGGGAAAATGGTAGGAATTGATTACCATTTTTCCCACCCTTTAACTTTTGGAGGGTCTGGTTCATGGCCATCCCACCCAAGGATGGTTGCTTGTGGTCATCCCTGGGTGGGACGGTCACGAACTATGATCATCCCTGGGTGGGACGGTCATGGGTACATGGCCCAAAACTTCCCAAAACTAGGGGAAACCTTCCCAAAAGTGTATGGGAGCCCTAATTAACCCCTAAGGGTTTCCCAATGGGGCCATATGATGTTGATAAGAGTGGCACATAGTAGTCTTATCCGATTTACATGATTTTAGTGTCTATAGATACCCCTTTTTGAGATGCATTATGTGCAATAGAGAACTGAGAAAAAATAGATGACTAAATCATTAAATGATTGAGGTTATTCATTAACCTAACCAAATTTAGATGCCTCCATTGTGGAAAGAGCATACATTCTTGGAATCCTTGCTTTTGACATAGTCGAAGGATTGATTTTTGGGTATACCTTTCAGCCACACTATAGTGACAGTTTTAGGGGCTTAGGGTATACTAGGTCTTGGTGCCTTGTTTCCTTGTAAGCCTTTACAAGGGTGAATTCCCAAGGCTTCAAGGAGGTCAAGCCTTTTTTTTTTGCTTATGTTGATTGTTTGCCCCAACATGGGCTTGCAAATTTATCTTTGGCAATGATTCTTTTGAATGTATGAAAATTGCACTTTTGAGTGTTTAAGTGTTGATTTGATTTATGAAATATTTGTTATGACTACCCCCTCAAGTGATGATTCAATGAGGGCATGACCAATTATAAAGTGATGAGTCACTTGACATATATGACTTAATTGGGGTAACCATCCATTTTACCCATTGTAAACCCTATCAATTCTGCTAGGATTTTGATCATTTTAATGATGATTTATGGAAGCAAGAGCCTAAATACTTCATTCCCATGGAGTGGTCCAGCCATAATAGCCTTCTTGGGGAGTGAAATAAATAATTTTTAGAGCATCCATAAATACTTTGGATTTAATCTTGATCCCTTGTTAATTTGAACCATTTTTGACCTATTTTTGGTGGGTTTTTGGCCCTATTTTTGATATTTTTAAGCTATTTTTATATGGTTTTTTGGTGGCCATCCCTGGGTGGGATAGCTGCATAGTTTATAGTCATCCTAGGGTGGGATGGTCATCCAAATAGCTGACCATCCCACCTAGGAGCAACCATGGTCTTATTTGAATCTATATAAGCCCAAAATGAGGCAAATGAGCTCATTTGTGCATTCTCAACTTGGAAAACTTGAGAGGTGAAGAGGAGAGAGTTGATTTTATAAAGTGGAGCACTACTAAAAATACCCAATAATCACCATGAGCCAGCAAAAGGACTCGTCAAGTGGTGGAGCCGGTGCGAGATGGGTATGTATTGCATTTTCCTCCTTCTTTATTTAATGTGAAATCATAATTTCTTATGCTTTTTCCATAAAATACACTAAATAATGGTTAAGGAACCATAATAATAGTACAATGTAGGAATACCAGCTTTTATTTGTATCTTAGATGCATTAATTTTTTATTTTTAGGCTATTTTCTTGCATTTTTAGGGTTATTTTAGGGGTCAAATTGACCCAATTTTAGCCATTTTTGGGGGTCATCCCTGGGTGGGATGGTCATTGGTGGCCATCCCTAGGTGGGATGGCTACCAAATTGGGGGCCGTCCCTAGGTGGGACGGTCAAAAATTGGGGCAAAAAGGGGCCCTTTTTGGTCATTTTTTGGTATTTTTGGAATTTTTTAATGCATTTTTAGGGTATTTTTGACACTTAGTTAGTTCTGTCAGGTGGTGAAGAGTCGGTATCGAGTTTTGACTCTCTTTCAGGTCACTAGGGACATTTTGATAGAGGAGGAATGGTAATGGCTCGATGCCATTGGCCTTAAGCATGTGACATGGTTAGAGCCCGTGGTGGGTGACCACGCCTACTTGACTGCTTTGATAGACCTTTGGGATCCTCGCACCAACACTTTCCATTTACCTACAAGAGAGATGATGGTGAATTTAGAGGATATCTATCAGATATTGTACATTTTGATAGAGGGGCACCCTATCGTATCCACTCATAGAGATCGAAGAGATGCAGTGATGCAGAGGTACTTTAGGGGATGCTGAGAGGAGGTAGTGAGTGACCTACTCAGTGGAGGGATATTAGTAGAGTCATGGTTTGGGGTTGATGTATTGGGTATTAGACATTCCTTACTGATGACTTTGATCTCCAACATGTTGCTTCCAGACTCATCAGGAGCCAGGTTCCCCTAGAACCTTATAGAGTTGGTTTTTACACTTGTGGAGTGCAGCTAAGGAGAGTCCTACATTATTGGCATAACTATATGATGAGTTATATGAGATCCAATCCCATGGGTGGAAGGGATTGGGTTGTAGTTTTCTACTATAGGTTTGGGGATGGTAGCATGGATTGATCATGAGGATTACCTTGGATGACCCGAGCATAACTTACTGATAGGGACATAGGCTATGGGATACTATGGTAGAGGGTCCAGGAGATAGGTCAGAGCCATCACTTTGTAGGTGAGGTTGAGCACTATGTAGAGTCCTTTGCATGACTCAGGGTAGAGGAGATTACCTAGAGATCTTATAGAGATTGTCTAGTATGGGCTGAGGTTGAGACATAGCTGCATCGAGTGAGGTGAGCTAGATGGCTAGTTGGGTGACATGGGACTGAGTGAGAGTACTTCCATTATGCTCAAGTCCTATGATAGTTTAGGCTATGCCAAGGGTTGCCTAGTGAGTCGATGATCTACCATCATTGTGGGGCTGAGAGGACTCTTAGTTGGCCTACAGTGGAGGCATTGGGAGAGGAGTCAGATCCTATAGTAGATATATCTAAGGTAGATGATGTCGAGATGATAGAGGAGTATGACTCTTGGTGGGTGACATGATAGTGGTGAGGAGAGGGGCCACTAGGAGGGGATGCAGCTAAGGTGGTAGAGGAGGCACCTAGGGATGCTCCAGAGGAGGAGGGTCAGGATGAGTCTCCAGATGATGAGGAGGTAGAGGGAGGTGAGTGACATGTGCATCATCATGTAGTGGATGAGTGGATAGAGCTCCTAGACTTAGGGGGTCTATAGGGTGACTTTGGTGAGGCTAAATTTGAGGATCAAGGGATGCAGGTATAGCTGGCAGCATGAGATGCTATGATTACTAAGCTACAGGGTGAGCTTCTTAGAGGTCAGTGGAGAGAGAGAGACTTTAGGCTGATATGGAGAGGTAGGCAGTATTGATAGCTATGCTTTAGGCATAGGTTGGGGTATGGAGCCCTAGCCATGAGGGATCTAGTAGTGGTGAGATAGCTAGGCTATGAGAGGAGGTGGCACAACTTCAGTCCTTAGTGGGGACCTACCAGACTCATTGTTGATAGGAGTGAACTTATACTAACGAGTTGGAGGATGAGATAGTGCACCTTAGGGGTGCATACCAGATCATATCTACCAGTGGGTCACACCAGAGTCGGAGGAGTGGTATAGGATAGTCTTCTGCATGGATGGGGCCTCCTAGCTCTATACAGAGGGCAGATAGGGTAGGTGGTAGTAGATCTAGGAGTTCATGATGGACTCCGATTGAGGGTAGGGGTGAGAGTCATAGTACCGGTCCTATGTGACCATGGTATTTGAGACTCTATGGTTCTTTTTTGATATTTTTGGGACTTATGAGGTCTGAGGACCCACTTTATTGTAGCCTACGGGTAGTATATGGATGATGATGTAGCTTTTGATTTCATACATATATATATATATGAGTTTTTGTTATCATCATGTGATGCTTTACTACTTTATGAGATGTATGCAATGCTTATATGTGCTTTATGATGTTATGATGGATGTCTAACATGGATGCATGTATTTGTCCTATGATGTGATTTGATGATATGTAGATATGTAAATGCACAATGAAATGGATGATTTGATTTAATTTGTATGATGTATTATGATGACTACTTGACACATTATATGCTAGCACCATAGATTGTACAAAATTTATCTCATTATTTTCATGTTATCATGACATTATGTAATGGCTTGTGAAAATGTACACTAACAAACATGTGATGGCATGATGTGAAATGGAATGAATAGTATAATTTTTTATGATGTGTTTGGGATTTTCAGGAGACTCAAACACTCTAGTTACCTAATCAAAAGTTGTATAGTAACCATGCAAGACTTTTAACAAAGTATAAATCTTCTAAGATAACCAAGATAGTCAATATCCCTGTGTGTGCATGTGAGTTCATTACTATGATAACGCATAAAGTTACCCTAGTGCCAAACAAGATTGATTCAGCCCATCTGTACTAGAGATCACCTTACGAGTATCATTATCCTAAGTTTTGTACTTAGTTGGATTAGACCACTAGGCAATATAGGCTACAAAAAGCTAGCTCATCCACATGCAAACATTGGTCTATACAAAAGCAAGTTGCTTATGTGATAGACATATCATCATGCGTAAGGATACCGCCATTTCCAAGTGGGCTTGATGCCACCCAACCTATAATGAGGATCACCTTATGGTTCTCTAATGCTGAGAATTCTAGGGATTCAAGTTCAATACTCCCTTATTTTCTTTTAAATTTGAATTTTTCAAGGGAGTTGCTCATTTTTGTTATGGTGAGCAAGGGATTTTGGTAGTGGTGAGAACCACTATTTATTTTGTTTTTTCTAATGGTAAAAACCACTATTTATTTTTGCATATTGTGAAGTGATAATAATCACTGTTTATTTTTCATTTTGGATACTTGCCCCAATTTGGTGTGAAGCAAGGGATTTTGATTTTTTGGGTAAGGAGGAACTTGTCCTTTTGTCAATTCTCAGCATCTTTGAACCATTCACATAGGGGGATGAGCGAGATAAACTTTTTGCTTAAGGTAACCTAGACCACTTTGTAGGTTTCATCTTTCCTTGTGCTAAACTTGGATTTATTAATGTGAAAATGTGTTGGGATTTTGATGTATACAAGGTATAATCTAAGCAGGATTCTACCTTCTAAAAATCATGATAGCTTTCTACAAAATCTGAAAAGAAAACTAGATATGGCTGAGTGACCAAAAACCTTAACTATGTCTTATAAACAATGGCTAAGTGACGGGAAACAGACACACAATATGGAGTGTAAATGTAAATGATACATGTAATGTAAACAGGTGGTAACATTGACATATGATAACAGTGAATTTGATAGATGCCTAGTATACAGACCTGGTGCTAGACATGTATGATCAACTTCTAACAATGCACAATGCAATGATGAGTATACCTAATGCAATTGATGTTGAAATGCAAATGATGTGAAGTGCAATGAAGCAATATTTTTGTATTTTTTGAGATTTTAATGATGTTTTTGTATTTTTGATATATATATATGTATATACAGGTTGACCAATGGGCTTAATGAATGCCATTGGGGCTTTTTAGGTGACCAAAGGGCTTATAGATGCCTTTGGGGTATTTTGGGGTGACCTAGATGGTCGTAGACCACCTAGGAGCATTTTAGGGTGACCAAAGGGCTTATAGATACCTTTGGGGCATTTTGGGATGACCTAGATGGTCATAGACCACCTAGGAGATTTTAGGGTGACCAAAGGGCTTATAGATCACCTAGGAGTATTTTAGGGTGACCTAGATGGTCGTAGACCACCTAGGGATATTTTAGGTTGACCTAAATGGTCATAGACTACTTAGGGGTATTTTAGGTTGACCTAGATGGTCATAGACCACCTAGGGATATTTTAGGTTGACCTAGATGGTTATAGACCACCTAGGGGTATTTTAGGTTGACCTAGATGGTCGTAGACCACCTAGGAGTATTTTAGGTTGACCTAGATGGTCATAGACCACCTAGGGGTATTTTAGGTTGACCTAGATGGTCATAGACCACCTAGGGGTATTTTAGGTTGACCTAGATAGTTATAGACCACCTAGGAGCATTTTAGATTGACCTAGATGGTCATAGACAACCTAGGGGAATTTTAGGTTGACCTAGATGGTCGTAGACAACATAGGAGTATTTTAGGTTGACCTAGATGGTCGTAGACCACCTAGGGGTATTTTAGGTTGACCTAGATGGTCATAGACTACCTAGTTTTAGGTTGGGCATGGTGCTCTAAGCATGAAAAGGCTACAAGTGACTGATATTCAATGGTTCAAGCTCTTCACTTCCTTCAATAGATGCTAAGTGATAAGTTCTAGGTCCAATATGACTAGTAATGATGTATGGACCTAACCAGTTTACCATAAATTTATCCCATAGATGGGGTGGTAAATTTGAGTTTTGTTGGTTCTCTTTCAGAACTAAATCACCAACTTGAAAGTCTCTAGGGTGGACTTTCATGTTGTAAGCTCTCTTGAGGTGCTCTTGATAAACACGTAGATGCTCAAGAGCATTGATGCATCATTCATCAAGCAAAGTTAGTTGATCTAGATGAGCTTGTCATATAGTATCATCATCGATGAATTCCTGCATGGAGATGCGTAGCAATGGGATTTCTAACTCTAAAGGCATGATAGCCTCAGCACCATACACTAGTGAAAATGGAGTTGCCCTAGTGGGAGTCCGAATACTAGTGTGATAGGCCCAAAGGGCAAGAGGTAATTGATTATGCCAATCTTTATAATTTTCCTTAATGGTTTTCTTTAAGATTGCAACTACTATTTTATTAGATGCCTCTGCTTGCCCATTAGCTTGTGGATAATAGGGCATAGAAAAGTTGTGTTGTATATTATATTTTATTGTTAAAGCATGCACATCCTTATTCTTAAAGGGTGTCCCATTATCTAAAATTATCTTGGATGGAATACCAAAATGACATATGATGTTATGCAGCATGAACTCCGCAATGCGAGGTCTAGTCATCGTGGTAAGGGGAATTGCTTCCACCCATTTTGTGAAGTACTCAGTAGCCGTTATGATAAACGTGTGATGGCCTGAGGAGGCAGGTGAGATTTTCCCAATTAAATCAAACCCCCATTGTGCAAATGGCCAAACCGATTGAATCGGTTGTAAGGCCTGTGAAGGTACGTGTGTCAAATTTGCATGATGTTGACACTTTATGCACTTCTTGACATAAGCGCAACAATATTACTCTAAAGTTGGCCAATAATAGCCCATGCAAAGAATGCGCTTTGTGATGGCCATGCTATTGAAATGACCACCACATGTACCATCGTGTGCTTGGGCAATGGCCCAAGCTGACTCTTGAGAGTCTAAGCAATGAAGGAGGATACCCTCATAGCTTCGATGATACATTATGTCTCCTAGCAAGACATACTTTGCCACATTTTTCTTAAATGCTCATTTTGTAGCATGCGACAATCCAGAAGGAATACTTCCCAGTTTTAAATAATCTTTGATTTGTATGGCCCAATATTGTTTTACAGAAGCCTCAATTGTATGAATTGCGCAATCCTTTTGACATTCCTCTCATGCAAATGTTGATTGAGAGTGAACTTGTAGATATAGCATTGTGCTAGTATCAAAAGGATTTTGAGGGAACAAAGTCCCCCAAGTGACATTATTCAAATAATTGTGTATTTGAGAGAACCTTTCATGTGAAGGCTCAATCTGAATCATGTGGACTCTAGGCATGGAGTTAAGCTCATCATGCTTCATCGCAGATTGTGATAGCATTTTCACTTGAATAGTCATGATATCATCAGATGGGTTCTACGGGATTAATGACCCTAAGGAGGCCATTGTATCCACAAAATGGTTAGATGAATGAGGGAGTGCCTCAATATCATACCATTCAAACTTTGCCAGAAGTTTATCCACTAGGGCTTTATAGGCTTGCAAGACTGGGCACCTACACTAGAATATTCCTTTGACCTGATTAACTATGAGCAAGGAATCACCAAAAATGTTTAGCTTTGTTATTTTCATGGTGATTGTCATTTGAAGGCCTATGAGAAGGGCTTCATACTCGGCATTGTTATTGGTGCATGGGAAATTGAGTTTAAATGAAAGGGGTATTGGAGCCCCTTGTGGTGTGAAAAATATGATTCCTGCACCACCCCCTTGCTCACACTTAGAACCATAAAAAAATAGAGTTATGTCAGCCTGTGACTCAGGCTCTTCAGGATCTGGTGATTTTGAGACATGAAAAACTCCATCATCGAGAAGCTCTATAGTGAGAGGTTGGTCATCCTAGAGAGGAGCCTCTACTAGTTGATCGGCTATGACCTGTCCTTTGATTGATTTCTATCCAATGAACTCTAGGTCAAATTCCATCAACAACATGATCCATTTCACCGTGTGACTACTATGGTAAGTTTGACTCATCATGTAGCGCAATGGATTCTCTTTTGATACTACATACGTGGTATGATTGAGCATGTAATGGCATAGCTTTTTAGTGGTAAAGACCACTGCTAAGCATAGCTTCTCAACGTATGCATATTTTACCTCATAGCTGACTAGGGTGTGGCTAATATAATATGTAGCCTGTTCTTTATGTAATTCATTCTTTTGGGCCAACATGGTGCCCAATGCAAGCTCAGTAGCTGAGATGTAAAGATAGAATGACACTCCTAGTCATGGAGGAGCCAATACTGGTGGTGAAGCCAGGTATTGTTTGATCTCATCAAAGGCATCTTGACATTCTTCATCCCAATGAAATGCAACCCCCTTGTGTAGTAACTTGTTCATGGGTCGACACTTATCCGATAATTGTGCTATGAAGCACTTTATGGATGCGACCTTTCCTTGCAAGCTACGTAGCTACTTGATAGTTGTGGGGGGAGGCATTTCTAGAATTACCTTGACCTTATTTGGGTCTACTTCTATGCCTCGCTTAGAGACTATGAATCCCAAGAGTTTACCAGATGTGACATCGAATACACACTTCTTGGGATTTAGCCTAACATTATGCTCAATGAGGTGATCTAAAACCTTTCGCAATACATTGATATGCTCATGGTGTAATAGAGATTTGGCCAATAAGTCATCCATGTAATCTTCCAAAATCTTATGCATGTAGTCATGGAAGATATATGTCATGGCTCATTGGTAGGTGGCGCCAACATTCTTAAGGCCAAAAGGCATGACCTTGTAACAAAATGTTCCCCAAGGCATTGTGAATACCATTTTGATCTGGTCTTCTAGATTAATATAAATTTGATTGTATCCAGAGAAACCATCCATAAGGGATAACATTTCATGTCCTACTATGGTATCTACCAACACATCAATGTTTGGTAAAGGAAACTCATCCTTAGGACTCGCTTTGTTGAGATCTCTAAAATTAGTGCAAATGTGAATCCTCCCATCAGGTTTCTTGATTGGTACCATGTTGGAAACCCATGGTGGATAATCTACTGATATAATAAAGTCGGCATCCAATAGTTTTTGCAATTCATATTTGACCATCAAGGCGACTATTGGATGCATCTTATGCAACTTTTGCTTAACTGGTTTGACACTTGGGTCCAATGTAAGATTATGCATGACCATATTAGGATCTAGTCCTGGCATATCTTTATAAGACCAAGCAAAAGCTTCTATATTCTTTGTTAACAACTTTATATAATCAGCTTGTTCATCAGGGGATAGACCTTCCCCTAATTTGATGTTATGGGGATTATTAGGATCTGTACTGATATCCCTATCAACTATTGGCTCAATTGACATATGTGATCCATCTTCCAACTGATGTGGAATAGGGATTAAGTGAATGTCATCAGCTGGGTTTACACCTTCAATTGGTATTTCTTGCTCAACCTCAGCATGATAGACATTTTGAGTAGTCCTTAGAGAAAAATGAAATGGTTGTAACATTTCCTTGCAAGGCCAAAACTCTGATGGAGATGGGGGAGAATCTCCTCGATCAAAGTCAATTACCTCAATATCAAGGTGCAATGGCTTTGATGGGTTATTTAGATCTCTCAATGGTGCACTTAGATCTATGGAAATCATGTTGATGGATACATGATCTCCCTTCCATGGGTGAGTGGGTCTAGAGATCTGATGTTGTCTCTTAACTCATAGGGGTGGTTGTGGTGGAGATGGAATGACCGATGGTGGTCGATGGGGAAGGTGATGATCTTGCTCTTCAAGTGGTAAAATCTATCACCAGATGGGATGTTGTATTGGGAACATGTGAAGATAGAACTCTTCTTCATCATCCAAAGGGACAACTCGCTCATATTCCTCATCTGAACTAGGGTAATTTATGGGTGCTATGCCATAGTCTTCCTCATCATCTGAGGTCCATTCATGAGGAGGACCTTGATCCTCTTCCTCACTATTAGATTGAAGGGTATGCGAACTCTCTCCCACTTCATGAGGTTGAGTGACATCACTAGATAACCCTTGATCTACCATGTTTATGGGAAAATAATCTCCCAATGAATGGACATGATGTGGATTGGCATAGGGATCGCATGCAAGCTCATCCCTATAATTTAGATATAGGTATTCTAGACCTTCTATGAGGACTTCTAAAGGTACTAGCTTATTGTGTCCCAACCCAGATTTATCATATGGTAGCTGATATTGGGGCTGACATGGAACATGAGTACCTTGCTCATATAACCCTAGGCCATAACCATGCCAGTGGTAGTGATGGAGATATCGCATGGTATAGTCAGGATTGGACATGTAGTTTATATCCTCAAAAAAAGGTTCATCATCTTCTTCTAGTTGAGGAACTGGTAACATTCCATACTCGATACCCCCATATATAAATTTTTTTTGGTTGGGCGGTATACCTAGAGGCACAATGCTACCTATGGGGAGATGAGGTCTTCCTATATCTTGCACTATCTCGATAGATGGAACTGTTGTGATATTCCTCACCAAGTACTCTCCTATCCCTGTACTAGACATGTGGATTGTAACCTAGGATGGTGAAGGTGTAGGGGATGGAAGCGAGGTTATGCACAAGCGCGAAATATCATAAATTGGCTCTATTTAGGATTTTTAAAATTTTGAAAAGGCTAATTTTGGATCCTTTCACTAGGGCCCATTCGCCCAAAATTTACGGGGTGAAATTTTTTTGGGGTAAATTCGCCCGTCATTGATAATCATGAACCTAACTTTATTTTAATTCGCCGACCTCAAATTACATATGATTTTGATTTTCCCGCCCAATTCGCCTTCAAATTATAAATGATTTTATATTTTCGCCCAAATCGCCTTCAAATTATAAATGATTTTATTTTTTCCACCCAAATCGCCTCATATACTACGCGTATATATACTATACTGGGTACCGATAAACATACATAAAAAATACTCTAACTCAAAAATAGCTCTGAAACAACGAAAAACTTGAGAAGGTTGTAGAGGAGTGTCGATCGATGCAAGACGATCGATTGTAGAGTCATGACTATCAAAATAAACCGATCGATTGTAGACGAGTGTCGATCGATGCAAGACGATCGGTTAAACCATGTCTATCGACATAAGTCGATCAGTTGTAGAGCCATGTCTATCAACATAAGCCAATCGATTGTAGAGCCATGTCTATCGACATAAGTCGATCGATTGTAGAGCCATGTCTATCGATATAAGTCGATCGATTGTAGAGCCATGTCTATCAATAGAAGTCAATCGATTGTAGAGCCATGTCTATCAGTATAAGTCGATCGATTGTAGAGTCATGTCTATCGATATAAGTCAATCGATTAGAGTCATGTTTATCGACATAAGTCGATCAATTGTAGAGTCATATTTATCGATATAAGTTGATCGATTGTAGAGCCATGTCTATCGACATAAGCTGATCAATTATAGAGTATGTCTATCGGCATAAGATGATCGATTGTAGAGCCATGTCTATCGACATAATCGATCGATTAGAGTCATGTCTATCAACATAAGTCGATTGATTGTAGGTTTATCAATTGGCATTTACCTATCGATTGTAGAGGTGTCGATCAACATTAGTCTATCGATTATAGAATCTGTTGATCATCTTTAGTCTATCGATTGTAGAGGTGTCGATCGACATTCATCTATCGATTATAGAGGTGTCGATCAACCTTGGTAGGTCGATTGTAGATGTGTCGATCGACATTAGTCTATCGGTTGCAGGGTCATGTCGATCGATGTTAGGTTATTGGTTGTAGTGTTATCGGTATAACTCTATCGATTGTAGGGACATGTGGTCGACATTTTGTTGCTTGTAGTGACTATCGATCGGTATAAGCCGATCAGTTGTAGGGAAGTGTTTATCGATAAAAGCGTATCGGTTGTAGAGGATTCATGACTAAAAATTGGTAGAGTATTCTTATTCCATTGTTCTTTTGTCCAAATATCTTTTTCTATAGTTTCATAGGCACTATAGGTGAACTATACACAACAATGGTAGACAACTATCAATGTCATCTGGTTGTGTGTTAGGAGCATTTCTCTTGTTAGAGACTACTTCTTGTCTCTTAGAGTATGTTTCATACATAGTGTAGAAGCACTATCTACAACTATGGTCGATAAGTATTCCCTATCATGTTGTGTGTTAGGATCATATGTTCATCTTGAGGGATGTCTACTATTTTCCTTCAAATTCATATACATTTCCTAACATCTAAAGGTTTTTCTTTACAGATACAATGTCACCTACTGAATATGGAAAGAAGGGAGGCCAATCTTCTTGTAAAAAGACAATTCTAAAATATTTTACACCAAAATGCAATGAGACATCAATCTCTACAGATTCTACACAACTTGCAGGTACAGACACCTTTTACCATCAGTTTTTTAAAATTTTTGTTCTTCTTAAATGTAAAACCTTTCTCTATTAATAGATAAATGGTTTTCTGCTTATCTACCTCTTTTTAAATGCTTTGTAAAATTGTATTCTGTTAATTCTTTAAAATAGTGCCTTTTTTACAACAAAAAATGATAGAGAACACCAAACATTGAATGCAGTTAACATTGTCGAGCCTGATGTGTGTTCACTCGAAGATATTCCAGAAGATGAGATGGGACCACATGATAATTTTCCTAATAACGACATTCAACAACCACTTCAGGAGATTTTAAATTCAGACACATCAACCGAAAAAGAAAAAGATAGTACAATTAAAATTCAGACCTCTAGGGAATCTTGTAGTCAAAAATCTAAACGTCAAAAGATAAGTGAATGGACTATTGGAAGGGATTTTAAAAATGAATGGGCACGATTATACCCCTTTATTGAGCGAGATGAGAAACTGAATGTGTGTAAATGTATTATTTGTACATGGAAGCTGGGAAAGGATCATTTATTACAAAATAAGAAAGACACAATAGAAAAACACTATGGGAAAGTTTACATCAAAGAAATACGAAGTGATGGAACAATTAACAGAATTCATAGGTGGAAGGATGCAACAGAATGTGTGCATGTGAGATATGCTCTTGAATATGATAAAGCAATGAAACAAAAACAAACTCTCATTGAGAAGGGTGGAACAATCGAGGCACAATTTCAAAAAGTTAATAATACTTTATTAGCCTCAAAGAAATTGCAGTTTGCTATTGTATACAGTATTCTAAAAAAAGGTCGACCCATGTCTGATTTTGCTGATTTTAAGGAAATACTTCAACTAGCCAATGTACAAAACCTTACCAATTCACATTGGTCAGATCGAAGTGGTTGGGAAATGGCAAAATGTCTATCACTTGGTTGAGAAGGAAGACCCGAGAGAGAATGTGAAACAAGCCAAATTTATTTCACTTTCCATTGATGAGGTAACAATTGTTGACAACACATCTTGGATTTGCATACATGTTTACACATTCAAAAATCATTTGAGACAACCTCATTTACTAGCACTACATAAGATGATTGAAAATTGTAATGCGGAAAACATTTATAATGTTGTTGTAACCAGTTTAAAGGATATTTCTAGAATGGATGAAAAGGAAATTGCCACAAAGTTAATTTGTGTTGGAGCTGATGGTGCGGCTACAATGCAAGGACAAAGGAATGGTCTTTGTGTTAGGCTTCAGACTTCCATTGCCCCATATGTGATTCCTATTCATTGCATGGCTCATCGAATGAATCTTGCATACAAAATTGTGAGCAATTTTGATAATGTAGCCAGAGTGGAAGAACTCGTCCGTGATATACACTCATACTTTTCATGCAGTCCAAAAAGGTTTGCAGAGTTTCAACAGTTTTCTCTAGGTGTAACGGAAGGCAGAAAAATGTTAAAAGATGTGGAAACCAGGTGGATTTCACTGTTTCTTCCTGCAAAAAGGGTATTTTCAGAATATCAATCCTTGGTTGGGTTTATGTATGCACATCGTAGAGATGTTGACAAGGCAAAATATTTGCTTTTTCGTATGACTGACTTGGAAACTCTTCTCACATTATGTGGTATTCTACCAATGTTACAAGAAATGAATACTATGATTAAACTTGCACAGGAAAGGGCAATTTATATTGTCGATTTCATGAGGATGAGAAAACAAATATGTATGGTTATTGACAGGATTTATTTATCCAAAAACATTTTGAGGATCCCAAGTTTGATAGTTGGAATACGTTAATTAATGTCAATGAACCGAACAACTTTTTAAAGTTCAACATCAACGATAATCTTTGTATTGCTATCCATGGAAAGTTGATTCATGTATATCATTTTGAAAAGTGATTAAATACTCTGACAGATGATATTGAACAAGTGCCCGTTACACATTTCGGATTCGATGAGGTTTTGGATAACACTAAGAATAAATTGAAAAGAATTGCAAATGCATTAACAAGTGAAATAAGAGATCATTTTAAGAGAGATGAGACACTTGAGGCCATGGTTATTGTTAATCCTAATTTCTGGAATCCTTGTGGTGACCAAAGTAGTAGAAGTGAGTTGTTTGTAAAATATATGGGTAATATTATGAAACATTTCTCTAAAAGTGTGGAAATAAATGGCATTGAAATCAATGGTATTCTAAACAAAGATCTTTTGAGATATCAATCAACCAATTTTGGAATAACAATGGATAATCAAATTGCACAATTCAAAAATCCACAAGAGACTTGGTTCAATCACGCGTTTTTGGCAAAAATTGTATCGAAGTAGTGTCTTGCAAGATACTATGAGTGAATACTTTATTTTATATGAATTATGTCAGACAATGATTTTGGGATCTATTGAAGATGAAAGGGTTTTCAGTGCATTAACTTTTGTTAAATCAAAATTTCATAACAGGTTGGACAGAAATTTGGAAAATTGTTTGAGAATGTATGTGTCATCGTACGAGGTGGGTAACTTTCCCTATGACAGAGCGTTGACATATTGGAAGTCCCTAGCAGAAAGAAGAGGTCTCTCTAATATGGTTGATAATGATGAAAATGATTCAGCTAGGAGTGATGATGAGATTATGGAAACGCAGAATTCATAGATTCTCAGTTCTTGTGGAGAAGTTGATAAAGCTTTGTATTACCTTCCAGAAATGTAAAAATTGCAATGATTATATGACAAATTCATATAATCTAAGATTTTTTCGGATTTGAAATCATTTTGTAAAATTTTAGTGATTTGAATAAATTCATATTATCAGTGATTTTTCGGATTTGAAATATTTCATATTATCAAAGATTTTTTGTATTTGATTTGTTGTAAAATCATATAATAATTCAATTTTCAATGATTATGCATGTTTGCTTTTTAATGTTATGGATTGTCTATGTTTTCAAAATTTATGATGTATGTTATAGCTTTGAGTAAGTTGAAAATTTGAAAACCATGTATACGTAATGATGCTATGTTATTGAACTAAATGTATATGTTGACAAAAAATAGTTATTTTTCCTTTGAATTTAAATGTATGTATGTATCATTAGTATCATTAGTTGTATGATATGACAAAATATAGTGATTTTTTATGATTTATGCTTTGTCATTGAGTAAACCGTGTATGCATATTAAAAATTTATGTACATATGTATGAAAAATGCATGTAGTATATTACTCTAGATATGGAAAATGAAAATTTAAACCCATTCATAGATATATCCATCGTAAACTCACTTAAAAAAAAAAAAAAAAAAAAAAAAAAAACAAATTACCATATTCATTTTTATACAACTATAATGACTAACTATGAGTATGAATGCACTGAAAATTGAAACCCATTCATAGATATATCCTTCGTAAACTCACTTGAAATATAAAAACAATATAGCTTAATAGAAATGAAAATACTCACTTTTATACTACAACAAGAATGAATATGAATAAACTAAAATTTAAACACATGCATAGATATATCATTCATAAACTCATTTGAAAATTGAAATATAAAAACAACATAGCATAATATATGGAAATTGAAATTTAACTCTTACATAAATATCTCCATCGTAAACTAACATTGAATATGAAAACAATATAGCATAATAAAAAAGAAAAACACTTTTCTATACAAGAACAAGAATGAATATAAATAAACTCAAATTTAAACACATGAATAGATATATCATTCGTAAACTCATTTGAAAATTGAAATATAAAAACAACATAGCATATTTGAAACACCATAATACTTAAAAGATGAAAATAACACACAATTATAAAAGTGTATCTCTTAAAAGTAAAATAATAAAAGCAAGTATCTTGTTTTCATACGAAAACATATGAAATGTCATAAAATTGTCTTTCAAAATATCAAATTTTAAAATTCAATTTCTTGCTCCAGAATCTTTTCCCGTTGGTAGTGGACGTAATGCAGCCACAGGTGGGGGTTGTCAAAGATCAGGAGAACTAGATGTTCTAGGTTTCCTTGTTGATCTTCTCCATAACAGTAGTGTTGTTTCCTTCGCAGGTGTTTCGGAGTCTCCTGATTCCTCTGGATTATAACCTCTGATAGCAACACCCCGCTTTGAAGAGGAAGAGGATGCCCTTTTCTATGTATATATAAAATGTCAAAATTACAAAAAGACAAATAATGGAAAAATAAAAAAATTATTTAAATATTGATTAAAAAATTACCTGAACCTGTTGTTCTCTCATGGTTGCATTGTCTAGGATTGAGTGCCAAGATGTTGGTACTGGAGTGTTCTACAAATTATAAAAATATTCATAAAAAAACAATAATATAATTGCATGTGCTAACTATCGATGAGGGTAAAGCGTGGGTTATCACGTTCTCTATTTCCAATCTGATCCGATGTGAGACATAGGTGGACCAGTCAAATTTCTAGTGTGAAAGACAATGGACCAAATACGCTAAGGCCCACATCAGAATTTTTATCGGCCTTCCTTGCAGAACGAGTCTAGCAAGGAAGAATTCGCAACATGCCCGAAGAAATTTATTTTCAATCGCCAATACGGTCAAACCCCTTCTAGACTTGGTGGACGTAACTGCAAAAAAAACAAAATCAGTAATACACCAGTGACTAGAATTTAAATTCAATTAAATAAAAAATAGTTATACCTTGAAAATATTCCAACTGCACATTGAAGTTGGTCTCTAGGTAGAGTTTATCTTCATTAGTTAATTGGTATTTGGAAGTGATAGGCTCAACACCAGTGTGGGGCAATGTTGTCAATCTAGTGACATCTATGACTATGAAAGAAAGAATGATGTTTTTGTTGTCGATGACAAGATTTACCTTACCCGAATAAATATTATAACCTGCAATGATCTTCTCCACTAGTTTAATATCCATATCAAAATAGGGCATTGAAACTAGACCCCGAAGACCAGAGTCCGTGACCCAAGACATGTCGTAACCCGATGTTGATAAAATTTTTAAAATCAAGGGGCAAACCAGGTTTTTAAAATTAATTTTAAACATTCTAGGGGTTGTAGGGGATGCCATAGGGTGTACGAGTATGGATCAGAAGACATAGAGGATGGTACATGACACTTGATAGAAAAGGATTCAAAATGGAGGAAAAGGGTTAAAACTAGCTTAAAACTTATGGTAAAAGGTTAAAACTAAGATAAAACTAGAGGAAGAGGGTTAAGAATGCATTAAAATGAGAGGAAAAGGGGTAAGAATGCATTAAAAAGGGAAGAAAATGATTAATACTATGATAGAATAGGCAAAAAAATGATTGTTAATCCCTTTATATAGACTTCTCTACATACAATCAACTTTTAGATGGGTGACACATGGCCTCTGCATGCAATCATTTCATAGATGGTTGACACGTGGCCTCTACATGCAATCATTTCATAGATGGTTGACACATGGCATAGATGCAACTGATCGACATGTCTATAGTCGATCAACATGTTTACAATCGATCGACATATCTACAACTGATCATCATGCCTACAACCAATCGGCATACCTATAATCGATCGGCATGTCTACAATCGATCGACATATTTGTAACTGATCATCATGTCTACAATCGATCAACATGTCTACTAATCACTGATCTATGTTATAGTTGATCGATATATCTATATCGATCAGACATGTTATAATCGATCGACATGTCTACAACTGATCGACATGGTTGCAATCGATCAACATAGAAATCCATGTATATATATATACAACTATAATACAAATGACCATATTCACTTGAAATATAAAAACAATATCACAAAATAGAAATGAAATTACTCACTTTTATACTACAACAAGAATGAATATGAATAAACTAAAATTTAAAAACATGCTAAATTTTAAATTAAAATAAAAAAAAAAAAACTTAATATAGAAACAATATAGCATAATAAAAAATACAAAACACTTTTCTATACAACAACAAGAATGACTTTGAATAAACTAAAAATTCAAACTCATTTGAATATTGAAATATAAAAACAACATAGCAAAATCCACAAGACAAAACTCATTTTTATATCACAACATGAATAACATTGAATAACATGTAAATCTATACCTAAAAGTTGAAACACCATAATACTTAAGAGATGAAAATAACACACAATTATAAATGTAAATAGTGTAATAGTAAAATAATAAAAGCAAGTATCTTGTTTTCCAATGAAAACATATGAAATGTCTTAAAATTGTTTTTAAAATTCATTTTTTCACTTCAGAATCTTTTCCCCCTTCCTCCACTCCTTTTGCCTTCTCAATGGCTTCCATAGTCTCCATAGCAATGGCCCCTCCCTCATCTTTCCCTTGTTCAGCTCCTTTTTCCTCATCCACTACTTCCATGATTACCACATCCTACATTTCGATGGCTCTTTTCTCGGGTTGGGTAATAGTACTATCAATTGCTCCAGAATTGACAAGGATCATCTCAACATTTTGCATTCCATCGAGAAGGGTCTTTTCTTCTTTGCCAACATCTTCAGATGTTGGTCCTTGAACTTCTTTACCCTTCTCCTTAAGCAGAACATCAGGATCCAATCCATTGCGGATAATGATTTTCTGCAAAATGTTATTTTGTCGAACTGATTCATGTGCTCTTTTTTCATTGACATGGAAGCGTTTAAGAACTCCTTTGCCATCCTGAGATAGTCTTGCAGGTTTTGAACCTGCTTCTTGAGATTTTCATACTTTACCTGCAAAAGGGAAAAAAGTTAATCAACATGAAAAGATAATTACATTTTAAAAAAGAGAACAACAAATTTTTGAACACAAAAGTGATTAAGTCAAACCTCAACAACATTCTTTGTAGCTACAACAACAACAACCTTTTTCTTATCACTTGCCCATTCATTGTAATAAGCTTGGGCCTCACCATTTATATTCTCCAATTTGTTCATCATAAACTTTAAAATTTCATCTGTGTATGATGTATTCACCTTCAAAATGCCAGATTTTACTTGTTGTAGCAGAGCCTCCATATTTTCAGGTTCATTTTCAACAATAGAAAATTTTCTTTCTCTTTTTGAAAAATTATTGTATCGGGCATTAATTTCCTTTATCAACACCTTAGCCCGATACTCCCATTTTTTCATTTATGTTATATCTGGAAGTAGCAAATCCTTAATTGTAGATTCAACGTTATCAGAAACCAAATATTTTTCTAAAAAATTATTATTTCATCCTCTTGTCGAGGAGGAGCCTGATGGGTGCTTCTTTCCCTTGGAGGAGATTTGCTTGAACATTATGCACCTTCATTTACTTTATCTTGAAGCAATTTGATAGTTGAAATTGAGTGTGTATGTTATCTTGCAAAAAGTAATCTTTATCAAGTGGAACATCATCCAACCCAATACCAGAAGCTTCCGGTATATCCTTAAAAGTAAAATTATTAACAGATATACGACCGAAACTGAAAAAAGTCTTTGATGCTTCTCTCTCTAAAATTTGTTGTGTTGCTTCTCTCTATGGCCTAGATGGAAGAAAGTGTTTTCCAACTGGGAAGCATTGACCTCGCATTTGAGTTGGGCATTGTGGAGGAGGGGGCGACATTTGTTGATTTTGTTGACGAAATTGTTGCAAGGGACCTTAAAACATAAAAAATAAAAATTAGTTATAAATTTTGTGAAGGTAGAAAATAAAAACTAGTTATAAAATTAAATTATGAAAATTGGTTGCAAACATTGTTATAACACTTACTGGCAGAAGAAAAAACATCTTGCATAGATTTTGCTACAAATGGAATGTGGTCATGTTGTACATCTAAAAAAACAAAATTAATTAAAAACAGTAAAAATATTGTAAAAAATTGTTTCGATAGTAATTAAAACTTACTCCCAGAAGATGAAACCTCATGCGTAACTACGCCCATTGGCAACGGACATGCAACCACAAGTGGAGATTATCGATGAACAGGAGAAATAGATCTTCTACATTTCCTTGATGATCTTTTCCTTATCGGTGGTGTTGCTTCCTCTGCAGGTGTTTTAGAGTCTCCTGATTCCTCTGGATTATAACCTCGACAGCAGCATCCCGCTTTGAAGAGGAAGAGGATGCCCTTTTCTATGTTTGGTATAAAATGTCAAAATTACAAAAAGACAAACAATGGAAAAATAAAAAAATTACTAAAATATAAAAAATAATTACCTGAACCTGTTGTTCTGTCATGGCTAAATTGACAAGGGTTGAGTGCCAAGATGTTGGTACTGGAGTGTTCTACAAATTATGAAAAGATTCATAAAAAAAGCAATAATATAATTACATGTGCTAACTGTCGGTGAGGGTGAAGCATGGGTTTTCACGTTCTCTATTTCCAATCTGATCCGATTTGAGACATAGGTGCACTAGTCAAATTTCTGGTGTCCTATACAATGGACCAAATACGCTAAGGCCCACATCAGAATTTTTATCGGCCTTCCTTGTAGAACGAGTCTAGCAAGGAAGAATTCGCAACATGCCCGAAGAAATTTATTTTCAATCATCGGTACGGTCAAACCCCTTATGGACTTGGTGGAATTAACTGTAAAAAAACTAAAATTAGTAATTGTACGTTCAATCACTGATAAGAATTTAAATTCAATTAAATAAAAAAATAGTTATACCTTGAAAATATTTTGACTGCACTTTGAAGTTGGTCTCCAAGTAGAGTTTGTCATCATCAGTTAACTGGTATTTGGAAGTGACAGGCTCAACACCAATGTGGGGCAATGTTATCAATCTGGCGATATCAATGGCTGAGAAAGAAAGAATGATGTTTTTGTTGTCGATGACAAGATTTACCTTACTCGAATCCATATTATAAGCTGCAATGATCCTCTCCACCAGTTTAACATCCGTATCGAAATGGGGCATTGAAACTAGACCCCGAAGACCAGAGTCCATGACCCAAGACATGTCGTAACCCGGTGTTGATAAAATTTCTGAAATCAAGGGGTAAACCAGGTTCTTATAATTAACTTTAAACATTCCAGGGGTTGTAGGGGATGCCATAGGGTGTACGGGTATGGATAAGAAGATACAATGGAAAAGGTTTCAAATGAGAGAAAAATGGTTAAAAACTGCTTAAAAATTAAGGTAAATTGTTAAAACCAAGATAAAAGTGGAGGAAGAGGGTTCAGATTGCATTAAAACGAGAGGAAAAGGGGTAAGAAAGCGTTAAAATGAGAGAAAAATGACTGTTAATTCCCTTTATATAGACTTTTTTGCATGCAATCATTTAACGGATGGATGACACGTGTCCTCTGCATGCAATCATTTAATGGATGGATGACACATGGCATAGAGCACCACTACTATCGATGGGAACTCGACTATTGCAGCACATCGACATGGCTACAACCGATCGTCATGGTTGCAACCGATCATCATGGCTACAACCAATCATGGCTACAACTGATTAGCATGGCTACAACCGATCGACATGGTTGTAATAGATCATCATGGCTACAACTGATCATCATGGCTACAATAAATCATGACTACAATCGATCGACATGGCTACAACCGATCATCATGGTTACAATCGATCATCATGGTTACAACCGATCATCATGACTACAATCGATCATGGCTGCAACCGATTGTCATGACTACAACCAATCGTCATGGCTACAACCGATCGACATGGTTCAACCGATCATGGACAAATGGTACAACCAATCATCATGGTACAATATCAATCGATCATCATGGTACAATATCATTAATCGATCGACATGGCTGCAATTGATCATCATGGTTGCAACCGATCATCATGACTACAACCGATCATCATGATTGCAATCGATCGTCATGGCTGCAACCGATCATCATCATTGTAATTGATCGTCATGGCTACAATCGATCGTCATGGTTGCAACCGATCGGCATGGCTACAACTGATCGATATGCTTGTAACCGATCATCATGACTACAACCGATCGGCATTCCATTTGTCATCATGTCGACCTGAAGTCTTTCATATCGACCTAAAGCTTTTAAGTATGTCGTACATTTTTAGATTTTGCAAAATCGATATTCATGGCCCCAAACACAGAAAAAATCACCACGGTTTGAAATTTTTTGGAGAAAAATAATTGCAATTCACCACGGTTTGAAAATTTTTGGAGAAAAATAATTGGAATTCGCCATGTATACTTCTCCATATTTCATCGGGATTCCAAGACAATTCACCTTCAATTTATAAATAGATTTTGGGGCCGACCCCTTATGCATAACCCTGGATGGAAGTGAGGCATGAGATGACTCAATATGTACCTCTTGGGATGGTTCCTCATCTATTGGACAAGGAATATCTTCCTTATATATGGTGGAAATAATGGGAGGGATTTCATTGATTGGCCTCTTTGACATGTTCCTCTGTGGAGGATTGGATGATGATGAAGGTATTTCTGATGTTGCCAATGATGATGAAGGTATTTCTGATGTTTCTAGTGATGATGATGTGGATGAATATGGTATTGGTGTGATGGAAGGTGATGGAAGGGGAAGTGGACCCTAAATGGTTGTGTTTAGTTGGAAGTCTATATGAGTCAACAATAATGTTGACTTGGGAAATTGATGCACCATATTGCAATACTTAAAGGGCTCTAGATCTGTAGAGACTATGTGCACCTACCCTTCATAAGTATAGTTGAGATATTAATGGGTAATGGATGGGACACACTTCATTTCTTGGATCCAAGGTCTTCCTAGCAATATGTTATAGGCCATGGCACCCTCTAAAACATGATACAATGTCGATATAGTTTTGCATCCCACCTATATGGGTAGGACTATAGTATCGACTATGGATCATATCGTGTCATTGAATGCTCTAAGGGTGTAAGTGGATGCTACAACATGAGACGTTTGAAGTCCTAGGTATTTTAGAGCACTAGTGGTTATTATGTTGCTTGATGAACTAATGTCTATTAGAACTCTCTTATACGGTATGTCATTCACACATGCAATGATGTGCAAAGGAGGGTCTACCACATCACTTGCTATGGGTTTGAGTTTATGCTCATGGAATGTGATCACTGGTTCTTTACATTGTTGCACATGACTTACAAAATTTATGGAGTTAGACTCCTAGGGCTACAACTCTATTGACTTGATAATATCCATTAACGCCTCTCTATGAGGAGGAGATTGTCGAATGAGCTTTTAAATGGAAAATCTAGCCGATGTGGTCCTTAAGATTTGCACGAGCTTACTCTTTATTGTTATTGCTAGCATAGGTGGAAGGCTTTATACTGGAGGTCAGGAAGGTTGTGATGTAGATGAAATATCATTTGAAGCTACATGTATCGCAACTTGACCTAGGTAGCATCTATTCCTAGTCACAATACTTATTATCCTGATGTACTCCTACAAAGAAGATGTTGTCTTGACCTCATTCATTGGTTTTGTGAAAGCAACATGTACCTCATGAGTAGGTAAGGGGTCTTTTAAAACTCCCATATGTTTATTATTTAGGGTGAGAGGATTATCTACTTGGAGTTTGTTCCTCTCTATCATGTCTTGCACCATGTTTTTGAAGACATAGCATGTAGGCATGTCATGGCCATTCTATCAATGATATCGATAAAATTGGTCTTCTCAACATTCCATAGGCTTTGGTTCACCTGTATTTGGGTCTATGGGATTTATGTTTGGTATATTAACCATTTTAGTAGCCCATAAATGATCGAATCGAGAGTCCATTGACTCAATGAAGGGTGTAAACTATCACCTAGGGTGATGTTACTAATTTTAACCCTAATTCACTTGAGTATTATTATTATAACTCGTAGGAGGATATTGGGATCGATAGTTTACCTTTTGAGGAGGTGTCATTTGTGTAGGCCCTAGGACATTAATGGTCACTTGATTGACCACTTTTTATTTTTATGGCATCAGACTACTCTTTGGATTCTTTGTCCACTCCTTCTTACGAGGTTTAGCTATCCCCATCTCTTGGATTTTGATCTCTTCTATGGTCCTAGCTTGCACTAGAGCATCCTCAAGAGTGGAATATTGCTATAGTTGTAATAATAAATATATTGGTTTCAAACAACTCTTTAAAAACATCTGAGTCAACTCGGTCATTAGAAATAGATAAGGTAGCTTATCTAAGAGTGTGTTAGTCTCACAATGACACTGAGAGGGGGGGTGAATCAGTGTAGCTATTCAAATTCAAATCTACAACTCTTAATACTGAAACAATGAAGATTTAAATCAGATAATGCAAATATCACAAGAGAGCATTCCACAACACACGATGTAACGAGGTTCACCAATTTGGCTACTCCTCAAAAATGACTTCTTGGATTACCTTCCAAATCCAGCCTTTGCAAAACACCAATTTTACAATCACTTTACCAAGCACCAACTGGAAGGAGCACCAACCCCTAATTTATCTCGCACCCACGTAAAGGAGCACCAACCCCTAATTTATCTCACACCCACAGAAAGGAGCACCAACCCCTAATTCCAAGCACCAACTTGGTCTGCAAATATGAAGCTATAAGATTGACATAAAAATGCCTTCACTTATTCAAGACCCTGACTGGTCTATTGCTAACCCAACCTCTCTCACTATTCACCAAAATACCACACACTGAAGGCTCTGCTTGCTGCACTTTTTACGGCTCTCACGGCTCTGCTCAGCTCTCTCTTGTGGCACTCTTCCAACCCTCTTCTAACAACACTTTTTCTCTCTTTCAGCAGTAATTTAATTCTCCACGTAGACCTCCTTTTATAACAGAATTTTGATTCTATTTTTAGCTTCCATATTTTCACATGCAGCTTATTAATAGAAAATTCTATTTTCAACTTCCTTTATCTCACAGTATTCTTTCATGCATCCTATAAATAGTTACGGTTCTTTGTTTGGTCTTCGACTGATGACTTTCAGTTTAACCGCCGCTAGATGCATTCACTCCGTAACTGACCTTGTAACTGTCGTTCTGACTCCAGTTCACTGTTCTTATTTTAGCTGCATGATTTTTCTCTATAAATGCACTTGTAACTATTGTATAACTTCAGTTAACTCTTCTTATTTTAGCTGCATGTATTTCTTCTGCAACTGCCCCTGTAACTGTCATGGAACTTCAGTTAACTGTCACATATCTTATTTTGGTTGGGTTCTCTTCTTGCTCGCGCCAACGAGACCTGTCGCGAAATCGTGACACTTCTGCCTCTTTGTTCTCTTCTCGGATTTTGCTCGTGAAAACACATGTCGCGATATCGCGACACTTTCACCTCCTTGCTACTCTTCTCGGCTTCACAGCGAGAAAACACATGTCGCATATCGCGACCCTTCTCTTCTCGCTTCAACCAGCGAGAAACACACACATGTCGCGATATCGCGTGACACTTTCGCCTCCTTAGCTACTTCTTTTGCCTTCGAGTCGTGAAAACCCGACATGTCGTGATATCGCGACACTTTTTCTCCTTAGCGCTTTCTCTTGCCTTCGGGTCGTGAAAACCCGACATGTCGCGATATCGTGACACTTTTTCTCCTTAGTGCTTTATCTTGCCTTTGGCCCCCAAAACCCAACATGTCGATATCCATGACACTTTTTCTCCTTAGCGCTTTCTCTTGCCTTTGGGTCACGAAACCCGACATGTCGCGATATCGCGACACTTTTTCTCTCAGACTCTCTCTCTTGCAATATGTCACGAAATTGTGACACTTTTTCTTTCGGACTCTCTCTCCGCAACATGTCGTGAAATCGTGACACTTTTCCCTCCAATATCTCACAAATACAATAAATCATAAATCTCAACACCTTTTTCTTCCTTCAACATTCGACATGATCAAATTAATCTGAAAATATGACTTTTTCTTCTCTTTTCTCTTCGCTTCGCCCGAAAAACATGTCGCGAAATCGTGACACCTTTTTCTCTCTCCTCTTTCTCTTTCTTTGCCCCCAAAAAAGAACATGTCACAAATCGAAAATCGTGACACCTTTTTCTCTCTCCTCTTTTTCTTCAAACATGTCGCGATATCGCGATAGTTTTTCTTTCTGGCCAACATGTCACGATATCGCGACACCTTTTTCTCTCTCCTCTTTTTCTTCAAACATGTCGCGATATCGTGATAGTTTTTCTTTCTGGCCAACATGTCGCGATATCGCGATAGTTTTCTTCCTTGTGATTTTCTTTTGATTTTTAGCATATGGGCCACTTCTATCTTTTGGAAAACCACTACTCTGAAGAACCTCTTAACTCCTGTCCACTGCATCAACCGATCTGTCTGACTGTGTTGACAACAATGACAATACTATTTCTGCACCTTGCTCAACAATCTCCCCCTTTGGAATTGTTGGCAACACACATGCAATTTCCTGTAATACTTCTCCCCCTTTGACAATAATACCAAAGGGCTGCTGCAGACTCCCCCTGAGTCCATACACATCATTCTCAGGCACACGTTATGACAGTTAGCAAAAATTACATATATGAGCAAAAAGATAATCAAATATATAAATGCTCCCCCTAAGAATGTGGTTTCGATTGCGAGTCAGTTCTTGGGAAGCATAACCACTCCCAATTTATTGCGAAGGTACTCAAAAATTTCTTTGGGCAGCGGTTTTGTGAAGATATCCGCTACTTGCTCTGTAGTTGGAACAAAATCCAACTTTACCTCACCTTCCGCAACTTTCTCCTTCAGAAAGTGATATCGGATAGCAATATGTTTTGTGCGAGAATGCATAACCGGATTCTTTGAGATGTTAATGGCACCGGTGTTATCACACTTAACTAAAATTGGCTCACTGAAGTTAATGCCAAGATCTTTCAGGGTTTGTTTCATCCATAAGACCTGCGTACAACACGTAGTTGCTGCAATATATTCTGCCTCTGCTGTGGATAAAGAGACTGACTCTTGTTTCTTACCGTGCCATGCAACCAACCTGTCTCCAAGATAAAATGCCCCTCCACTGGTACTCTTTCTGTCATCGACACATCCTGCCCAATCTGCATCCGAATACGAAATAAGGGTGAAGTCCTTACCTTTCGGATACCATAACCCATACTCCATAGTACCCTTCAGATATCGAAGAATCCTCTTTACTGTTGTCACATGAGTCTCCTTGGGACTCGCCTGAAATCGTGCTACCATGCAAACTGCCTGCAAGATATCCGGTCTGGTAGCTGTCAAATACAATAGGCTCCCAATCATAGATCCGTACATGGTTTGATCAACATCTGGAGATTTGTCATCCTTGCTCAACTTGCAACCTGTCATCATGGGAGTGCTAACAGGCTTACAATCCTCCATTGTGAACTTTTTAAGCATCTCTTTCACATATTTGACTTGAGAAATGAATATGCCCTTCTCATTTTGATTAACTTGCAGTCCGAGAAAATACGAAAGTTCACCAATCATTGACATTTCAAATTCTTTCGCATCTTAATCGCTAAATCTTTACACGAATTATCATTGTTGCTGCCAAAGATGATATCATCTACATATACAACAAGGACAATGAGATGGCCATTTGCTATTTTGACATACAAATTGCTATCCACCATACCTTTTTTAAACCCTTGTTGAGTAAGATAGTTGTCTAGTCTTGCATACCATGCTCTGGGTGCCTGTTTCAAGCCATACAATGCTTTCTTCAACTTGCAGACGAAATTGGGATTATCACCGATTTGGAAACCATCTGGCTGTTCAATATAGACCTCTTCTTCAAGTTTTCCATTCAAAAATGCTGATTTTACGTCCATTTGATAAACTTTGAAATTCTTGTGAACTGCTAAAGCCATAAACATTCTTATTGCCTCTAGTCTGGCCACTGGTGCAAAGGTTTCCTCAAAGTCAATACCTTCAACTTGTGCATAGCCTTTACAGACCAATCTTGCTTTATTCCTTACTACCTGTCCATCTTCATTCAATTTGTTTTGAAAAATCCATTTAGTACCGATTATATTTTTATTTGCAGGTCTTGGTACTAACTCCCAGGTTTTGTTTTTCTCGATCTGATCTAATTCTTCATTTATTGCTGTCATCCAACTTTCATCTTTGCTTGCTTCAACAACATTTTTGGGCTCAATGCTCGGATAATAGAGAGTAGTTACTTACTACTCTTCTTCTTGTCTGAACACCAACTGTGGGGTCTCCAATTATTTGCTCTCTAGGATGATTCTTCTGCCAGCTGCCTGTTTTGAATTTCTTGTTTTCTTCCTCTTCTGAATCACGACTTAAATCATCTGAGTCTATTTTCTATTTTTGTTCGGTTTCCTTTTCATCATCTCCTTCAATAACTTCTTCATATATTGGGTAGTTTTCTTTATAGCTTCTTTCTTGTTCCCTACCTTCATCAACTTTAACATCGACACTCTCCACAATTTTCTTTAGCTTCTTGTTGTAGCAAGTGTAGGCTTTGCTTTTTGTCGAATAGCCTAGAAAAATACCTTCATCAGCTCTATCTTCAAATTTTCCAAGATTATCTTCAGTTCTTTTGATATAACACTTGCTTCCAAAGACTTTAAAGTATTTTGTTGTTGCCTTTTTACCGAACCACAGTTCATACGGAGTTTTGCTTTCATGCGTCCTCAACATGCACCTATTTTGGATGTATACCGCAGTATGGACTGCCTCTTTCCAAAATCTGTCTGCTATTTTGCTCTCAGTCAACATAGTCCGTGCCATTTCCTGCACTGACCTATTCTTTCTTTCTACCACTCCATTCTACTGAGGTGTCCTTGCTGCTGAAAACTGTCTCCTAATCCCATATTTTTCACAGTACTCTGCAAACTCTTCTGAAATGAACTCTCCTCCTCTGTCTGATCTTAAGCATTTAATCCTTTTTCCTGTTTGATTCTCAACTTGTTTTTTGAAAATCTTGAACATTTCAAAGGCATCTGATTTAAGCTTCAAAAATAGTACCCATGTCATCCTGGAATAGTCATCTATGCACAACATAAAGTATTTGTCACCATTTATGCTTTGCGTTCTCATGGGTCCACATAAATCAGTATGTATTAGTTCTAGAGGTTTGCTTGTGAAGTATTCTTTTGTTTTAAATGTGGCTCTAGTTTGCTTCCCCTTTTGGCATGAAGCACAAATGCTATTTAAAGGTTTACCAATGGTGGGAATATCTCTCACTGCCCTTTTTGAGCTGATTCTTACTAGATTGTCAAAGCTAATATGACCGAGCCTCTTGTGCCACAACCAATTTTCTTCTTCCTGTCCAATCAAGCATGCTCTTTCTGAAGTCTTTGAGAGAGTATACAAGTTTCTAGATGTCCTTGATCCAGTTGCTATCAACTTTCCACAGTTTGTTGTTCTGACTTCACAACCCCGCTTCTTGAAAATTACTTCATGACCTCTGTCACAAATTTGACTTACGCTTAATAAGTTATGCTTCAGACCAATCACAAACAGGACTTCTTTCGACTTGATTTTTTCGTCGCTGATCTTAACTGATCCTTTTCCAACTATCTTAGCTCCATCATTATTTCCAAATTTTACAGAACCACCTTCATAATTTTGTAGCTTTTCAAATTTTTGTTTGTCCCCTGTCATATGACTCGGAGCATCCACTATCAAGTATCCAAGGTGCAGATTTGTTCTGTGCTTTAAATGTTGTCTGTACAATCAAGGATTCCTTTTCTTCCTTGGGTTGCTCCTTTTGTTTCCACTCTGATTTGATTGCAGTTTTGGTCACTTGCTTTGACTTTTCTTTGTCAGTAGCCTGTGCCTATTTTTTGAGAAATTTTCTATTTTGTTTCCAACCATTTGGTTGAAATTTTCTTCCCTGATGTTTATTTGCTGCAAATGTACTTCGACAATTTCTCGCAATGTGCCCATAATTATGACAGTTATAACATTCAACCGCATAATCCATTAATGGTGAAAAAACATTTCTACTGGAAAAGTTCCTTTGTCCTACTTTATACTTGCAATCAGAAATCTTATGTCCATAACTATTGCATTTAAAACAATAACCAAAAAAGGAATGAGTGAACCTGGGTGATGGTCTCTGCCATTTTGTAGTGGGAGCCATAAATCTTCTTCTCCTCTGATGAGTGACTTTGGTGAATCCATCATTGTCAATACTCCTCTCTTGCCTGGCATTATTGCTTTCTTTTGAATGATTCATTTTTTCTTGATTAACCCTGATCTTGTCTTCATTCTTTATGGGTTCTATAGTTATGGCCTTTGATCCATTTGATGATTCTCCTTCGACGAAGCCTAACCCAAATTTGATGCCTGTAGACCTTTGGTTATTTAAAATCTCATCCAGCTTCATAGAACTTCCTTCAAGTTTGTGATAGCAAGTCATTTTTTGATTCATCTCTTCTAGTTGTATCTTTAAACCAACAATCTCTTCTTCTAGCTTGCTGCACTCATCTATTTTCATGGTTAATTGTACTTCGATATCTTCAGATATTTTCTTAAATTTGTCTATCTCGTACTTTTAAGCTGGTTATGATTTCATTGGCATCCTCAAGCTTTCTTGAAGTTTTCTTATTCTTTTTCCTTTCTATACTTAGCTCTTGAAGTGCAGCGACCAACTCACCTTCCAGATCTACTTCAGCCTCAGCCTCAAATTTTTTATCACCTTCCTATTTTTCTTCTTGTTCTTTCTTCTTCGAATGCCATGAAAAGAGCTTCACCTGTTTCTTCTTCAGAATCCTCATCAGAGTTGTCTTCTGAAGAACTTGACATTCTTGGATATGAAACTTTTCTTCTTGTAGTTTCCTTTTCTAAAATTTGGTTTCTTCTTCCAGTCACTTCTTTCTTGATGTGAACCTTCATCACTTTTGCTTTTCTCATTAAGTGGACATTTAGCTGCAAAGTGTCCAACGCTTCCACAGTTGAAACACTTAAATGGTAGCTTTCCTCTGTATTTTCCTTTTCCCCTTATTAGTTTTCGAACAAAGTTTGCTTCTGTTTCATCTGATGTCTCTTCTTCCTCGGATTCTTGCTTTGCTTTTACATTTTTATGTGCTTTAAAAGCAGCTTCTCTGTCTCTGGGTTTAGTTTTTCCTATTCTCATCTCATATGCAGTCAAAGAACCATGCATCTCATCCATACTAAAAGTATTTAGATCTTTAGCTTCTTCTATTGCTGAAACTTTAGAATCAAATCTTTGGGGAAGAGATCTTAGTACCTTTTTCACGATGACAACATCTTCCATTTCCTCGTCGAGTCCTCTAATCGCATTAATGATTCCATTAACTCTCAGCATGTATGCCTCAATGTTCTCATCGTCATTCATCTTTAATGCTTCGAACTGAGCTCGATGCATTTGTAGCTTGGCCTCCTTGATCTTGTCGTCTCCTTCATGAATGCTCTTTAGTTTGTCCCACATGTCCTTTGCCATTTTGCAACTCATAATATTTATCAGTTCATTGTCCACTAAACCGCACATGATAGCATTTTTGGCTTTAGAGTTATTCTCAAACAATTTCTTACCGACAACATCGGTTGGAGGAGTGGTGGGTATTGTGTATCCACTTTCTACTGACTCCCAAATGTCGAATCCCAAAGCACACAGATATGTCTGCATCTTGAGTCTCCAAAATGAGTAATTTGTTCCATCAAACAATGGTGCTTTATTTGAAGAGAATCCTTCACCACCTGCCATTGTCTTACTTCCAAGATCACCTTAGCCGATTAAGCTTGTTCAGGAACTTGGCTCTGATACCAATTGTTAGTCTCACAATGACACTGAGAGGGGGGGTGAATCAGTGTAGCTATTCAAATTCAAATCTACAACTCTTAATACTGAAACAATGAAGATTTAAATCAGATAATGCAAATATCACAAGAGAGCATTCCACAACACACGATGTAACGAGGTTCACCAATTTGGCTACTCCTCAAAAATGACTGCTTGGATTACCATCCAAATCCAGCCTTTGCAAAACACCAATTTTACAATCACTTTACCAGCACCAACTGGAAGGAGCACCAACCCCTAATTTATCTGCACCCACATAAAGGAGCACCAACCCCTAATTTATCTGCACCCATAGAAAGGAGCACCAACCCCTAATTCCAAGCACCAACTTGGTCTGCAAATATGAAGCTATAAGATTGACATAAAAATGCCTTCACTTATTCAAGACCCTGACTGGTCTATTGCTAACCCAACCTCTCTCACTATTCACCAAAATACCACACACTAAAGGCTCTGCTTGCTACACTTTTTACGGCTCTCACGGCTCTGCTCAGCTCTCTCTTGTGGCACTCTTCCAACCCTCTTCTAACAACACTTTTTCTCTCTTTCAGCAGCAATTTAATTCTCCACGTAGACCTCCTTTTATAACAGAATTTTGATTCTATTTTTAGCTTCCATATTTTCACATGCAGCTTATTAATAGAAAATTCTATTTTCAACTTCCTTTATCTCACAGTATTCTTTCATGCATCCTATAAATAGTTACGGTTCTTTGTTTGGTCTTCGACTGATGACTTTCAGTTTAACCATCGCTAGATGCATTCACTCCGTAACTGACCTTGTAACTGTCGTTTTGACTCCAGTTCACTGTTCTTATTTTAGCTGCATGATTTTTCTCTGTAAATGCACTTGTAACTGTTGTATAACTTCAGTTAACTCTTCTTATTTTAGCTGCATGTATTTCTTCTGCAACTGCCCCTGTAACTGTCATGGAACTTCAGTTAACTGTCACATATCTTATTTTGGCTGGGTTCTCTTCTTGCTCGTGCCAACGAGACCTGTCACGAAATCGTGACACTTTTGCCTCTTTGTTCTCTTCTCGGATTTCGCCCATGAAAACACATGTCATGATATCGTGACACTCCCTCGCCTCGCCCCCCCCCCCCCCACAGTCACGATAACGGACACTTTCACCTTCCACATGTCGCGATATCGCGACACTTTCGCCTCCTTGCTACTTCTCTTGCCTTCGGGTCGCGAAAACCCGACATGTCGCGATATCGCGACACTTTTTCTCCTTAGCGCTTTCTCTTGCCTTCGGGTCGCGAAAACCCGACATGTCGCGATATCGTGACACTTTTTCTCCTTAGCGCTTTCTCTTGCCTTCGGGTCACAAAAACCCAACATGTCGCGATATTGCGACACTTTTTCTCCTTAGCGCTTTCTCTTGCCTTCGAATCATGGTCACAAAAACCCGACATGTCGCGATATCGCGACACTTTTTCTCTCGGACTCTCTCTCCTGCAATATGTCATGAAATCGTGACACTTTTTCTTTCGGACTCTCTCTCTCGCAACATGTCGTCGAAATCCCATTTGTAAATTTTTTACACTTCCTTCAATATGTCAGAAATCGTGACACTTTTTCTACTTGCCTTTCTTTCTTCCAACATGTCACGAAATCATGACAGTTTTCTTGCTTGCCTTTTCTCCAACATGTCACGAAATCATGACATTTTCTTGCTTCGCTTTCTCTCAAACATGTCACGAAATCTTTACATACTTGCACTTTCTTCAAACATTCCATTTTCTTCTTCACTTTCTCTCCTAACATGTCGTGATATCGTGGACACTTTTTCTTCCTTGCATTTTCTCTTCGCTTGGGACCGAAAATGCAACATGTCACGAAATCGTGACACCTTTTTCTCTCTCCTCTTTCTCTTTTCTTTGGCCGCGTAAAATGGAACATGTCGCGAAATCGCGACACCTTTTTCTCTCTCCTCTCCTCTTTGCTTTGGCCCGCGAAAATGGAACATGTCGCGAAATCGCGACACCTTTTTCTCTCTCCTCTTTTTCTTCAAACATGTCGCGATATCGCGACAGTTTTTCTTTCTGGCCAACATGTCGCGAAATCGCGACACCTTTTTCTCTCTCCTCTTTTTCTTCAAACATGTCGCGATATCGCGACAGTTTTTCTTTCTTGCCAACATGTCGCGATATCGCGACAGTTTTCTTCCTTGTGATTTTCTTTTGATTTTTAGCATATGGGCCACTTCTATCTTTTGGAAAACCACTGCTCTGAAGAACCTCTTAACTCCTGTCCACTGCATCAACCGATCTGTCTGACTGTGTTGACAACAATGACAATACTATTTTTGCACCTTGCTCAACAGAGCGTTCACCACATGTTTCCATAGTCAGTGATAGACTCGTCATCATATTATTTCAACCCTGTAATGTCGGTTAGGGTCACCTTTCTCTTGGTATTGAACGTGAAATGTTCCAATAATGCATCTGTAAATTGTTCAAATGTATAAATTCTATGTTTTGGAAGTTGATTGAACTACTCAATGACAAGGCCATAGAGGGTAATTAAGAATGTTCTTACGAGTAATGCATCATTCTCCTGTATGTTGAAGCACTGATTCATGAATATTGTAACATGCTCTTGATCATCTTCTTCCCCTTTAAACTTGTACAATTTGGGCATTTTAAAATGCTTAGGGTATGTAGGGGAAGGTATAGATGGATGCAATGGTTGATTGCACAACTGGCGCAATATGGGATTTTGAAGCCCATTCCCAAATGTCTTACTCTTTACATTTTCTAAGTGTTCAATCAAATATTGTTATACATCTAAGGATTTAATTTTGTCTTATTTTTTTTGTACCCGTGGAGGGGGATGAGGAATATTAAGCATGTGTTGAGGTGGTTGATTATCATCACCCACGCCTACAAAAGCTGCTTCTAAATAATTATTATTTTTTTCCAAATCATCATAAGCCCCATAAGGTGTTTCAGGAATGGGCCTACAAGGAGGAATAAAAGCTTGCTATAGGCGATTTATATTGGAACTAATAGGTAAGTTTTGATAAAGCCTATGAGGTCTAGGAGGCAACATTTGATTAGATCTAAGAGACCTATTCTAGTAAAAATTAGGTTGCCTTTGTCGAGCCTCTTGTCTATGCGTTCTTGGAGTAGAAATCCCATTATGCAATGTTTCTTAAATCTGATGTTCAAGTCTTTGTTTTCTAACTATTTTTTATGCTCTAAGAGATCCAAGCATTTTTATTAGACCGAAGTTGATTAAAATTGGCTTTATGACTAGTATACTTTTTTACTAGATGATTAATTTGATTAGAAGTATTAGGTCTATGTGCCCTAGCACTATTGCCTTGATATATATCCTATTCAAGAGGATCTATAAGATCTACTACATGTTTCCCTCGATTGAGAGAGGTTGCATTTACTTGAGTTTCTCTCCTAAACATATATTTTTGATACTCTTCTGGAGCAGAGGTACATCGTGCTTGCATGGAATGATGCGAGTGAGGATAATCAAGATCCTCCTCAGGTATTCCCTCATAAATAAGGAAAGGTAAGGTGGAATTGGCTCACCTATTGTGATGAGTATCATACTCATCTAAGTTTTGGTTTCTTGGAGAAGGGTGGTTTGAAAGAATAATATGATAATTTAATCCTACCCTAAGTAAGAAGTCTTGATCCTACACAATATTACATGGAGTAGACCAATCAGGCACACGAATGCATGATATTGCTCTATTTGTAGGTGTCTCATTGCACAGTTTCTCTTCATGAAAGAAATAATTTACATTATTTATATTAGGAAAATGATTTCCCAAATTAGTACTATGACCTATGGGGGTATCCCATGTAGGATTCCTTTATAGGATAGGTCCCCTTTCTGACATTCTAGGACTAGGGAGAGTAGTTGACTTCCAAGGAGGTATAGCCATGTCCCTGGGGTCACAATGAAGATGTTGCATGTCTTATTGCCTAGTCCTCGTAACGTCCACCCTTAAATGGGCTTGGCTACGGGTATATACTATAGCTACTTACTCTAGACCTCTATGTGATTATATCCTTTACAATTTTTATGAATTCAAATACACAATCAATAGAAACACACAAGAATACAAATGATTATCTCTTTTAAAATTTATGTGTTCCTAAATTGTTTGATGTGTTTTTAATTTGTTACTTTTGTAAAGAATCTCTTTCACGTGTTTTGAAATTTTTTTAATGTAATTATCAATTGTTTAAGTGGTTTTCACCTATACACTCGTAGATCGACAACCGACAATGAAATTTTGATCACGTGAACCAGCAAAAATATGGAGATGAAATCCATACCTAATCAGTGAGTATAAGTCCTTCCAGTCCTCACCCAGTTCACATGTTATCAATGATATACCTCTCTAAAGAGAAATATGTGCTCTATCTCATAGGCTATGATGGTTCTTGGAGCTGGTATTGGCCAAAAATAAGGGTACATGGAATTTGAGCCAACAGATGGAGGTTAAATCCATCGTCGTTGAACTCTATCAGTGGTTGGGGATGAATTCCAACCCACTAACATTAAAAAGAAGCGTGGTGTGTGTGATTCCTTTTAAAATTATTGAAATAAAACAATGTATCATTCAATGATTATTTACTAAATGCATGAAATGACATTTCACTTTCAGAATCATAAGCATATATATAAAAGAAAACTACTAAATTTGTAAGCTATATGAAAACCTAACCCTTAGGTAGGTCATAACTAGACAAATGCATTTTGTAAAGCTATTATTTTTCCTATTTTTGTTCAATTTTATTAATGCAAAACTTAGAAATATGAGATCTAACTTTCACATGCATACAAAAAACAAGAAAATTTGAAATTGAAGCCTTCTAAAACAACCTAGATACAAATTGAAGGTTTGGAAGGTTACCTTTTCTATTTTGAAACTTGTTGTTTCTAGTAATTTCTATTGTAACCCTCTAGATTTGTAGTTGTCCCTGTGTGTGACGACTACAAATTTAGGGGTTTTCCCTAGCAATTCCAACCAAGGATTTAGGGGTCATTTCTACTCAAAACATCTAGAACCTACAACCTGCAAAACACAAAAAGGTCAAAAATGACAAAATAAAATGGGAAAAGGGACACACGATCCCACCATGATTGCTATTGAAGAATCATGAAAAATGGCACGCCTTGAACGATTGTATTGAAATGCAGTTAAAGTTCTAAGCAAGCATTCAAAGGGAAAAGGTGCAAAAGATGTAACTATGTAAACTATTGCAAAAGAGGGATTATTTGAAGTAAATATGGGGGGTGTTTCTCCTTGTATTTATAAATCCATAAATGAATAAGGTTACAATACATCCCCTTTGAGGGCTTCATATCTTGATACATTTCAAATTACAATTTACAAAGGGATCAAATCCCTCCATGGGCTTAATGGCGTGTTTCAATGTTCTTCTCGCAACCCACAATTGAGAGCTAATATTGGGTTTCTTTTAATCTACCTCTTAGCTCCTCCCTCATGCCTAGAATACCTACACCTACACACAAGAGATTGAAAATTATTAATAGCATATGCATTTTGTATAGAAAACCTTGAAAAGCATGCAATAATGAATATAAAACTAATTTGCGACAAATCAAAACAACTCCAAATGACTTGAAAATTTAGTATGATGTTATTAAGATGATTTTTGGAATATCTGAGCATAAATTTAAAGGAAATTATGATAAAAAAGTATGGTCATTCCTGACAAGAACAACTAAACCTACAATCACAAAACCCTAAATTGACCTATCAAAACTACTCAAAACTTGACCAAAATTGAATGTAAAGTTATTATAATGATTTATAAATGATATATGGTGGAATTTCATCAAAATTGTAAGCCATTTCATGATCATACCTAGTAGGTGCAACTAGGATTGTTGCTTGTCCCTGGGTGGTACAGTTACAAAACTGGATGGTTTTTACCACCAATTTCAAAGGGATCTGGTTTATAACCCTCCTAAATGTCTTGTAAAAAAATGTGGTTAAATTTATCTCTAATTTAATAGTTTTTGGAATGTATTTGGTGTATTTTGGGATGCCCCTAAAAGCACCTTCGAATGAAGATAATTTCAAGGAAAATACTTGGGGAAATGTGAGGGTAAATATGAGGACAAATGTGAGCAGCACTTCATGAGCAATGCTTCTAATTGTCTCCTTCTAAACTGGGTGAGAGCACCTCAATTTATAACCCAAATGGAGCAAAATGGGCAAAAGGGAAAGTTATGACATGCAAGGCAAGTGTTGCCACTTGTCCATTCCTTTGCAATGCATAGGGTGAGAGAGGATGCCCATTTGGGGCCTCCAATTTGTAGGCCCTAATGTCTATGACAATCTCAAAATCAATTTTGAGTGATTGTGTAGGAAAATGGTAGGAATTTATTATCATTTTTACCACCCTTTAACTTTTGGAGGGTCTGGTTTATGGTTGTCCCACCAAGGGATGGTTGCTTTTGGCCATCCTTGGGTGGTACAGTCACAAACTGTGACCATAACTAGGTGGGACGGTCATGGGTACATGGTCCAAAACTTCCCAAAACAAGGGGAAACCTTCCCAAAAGTGTTTTGTAGCCCTAACTAACCCCGGAGGGTTGCCCAATAGGGTCATATGATATTGATAAGAGTGGTGCATGGTGGTATTATCTGATTTACTTGATTTTTTTTTGGTAAGTTAGGTTAACAAATTAGAAGGTGTATTATTTTATTGAATTCATTTTCAAAAAAAAATAAGAACAAATATTTTGATAAATTTTTCTATTAAGTTTTTGTAGTATGATTTATGAAATAATTTTAAAAATTATGGCAAATGGAATGAAAGGTATTCTAGATTATGTTATCTTGGATGAACAAGGTGATTTTATATATGGTAAACAAATTTTTGACAATATAATCATTGGATAAGAGGTCATATATTATCTTCATTCAAAAAAAATCCAAAGAGTAGATGTTACACCATAAGTGATTATTAAGGATGATATGATCAAGCATGATATAATGGTTTATAAAAGGAGATAATATCATGAATATTTTATGTGTATCTAAATAAGGATCTAGAAACATTAAATCATTTATTTCTTCATTGTATCTTTGATTACACAATATAGGGTAGTTTTTTTAAAAGAGAGAACATATTAGATTTTACCATCAACATTGAAAGGTTTGATGAAATATTGAATTAATTGCATCAAACCTAAAGCATTATCCATTTTTTAGAGGATTGGCCTTGTCATTATGTTGATAATTAAGGCTTTAAAGGTGTTATAGAATTTTAATAACAAATACAAGAAGCATGACCAAATTTGGAGTTATTATTGGGACTCTTGCAAAATTTTTACAAGAATGGTACTTATCTTAGGAAGTCTCAGGTGTGTAAAAGGAGGTGTTAACCTATTAGTTACAAGAGCTGAATAGTTACATAAAGGATATGCATATATCTAAAAAAAATGAAAATTCCCTAAATTGTGTTTATCAAAATTAATTTTGATGATGCTTTTAAAGTAAATCCAAGAAATAGTGTAAGTGGTATTGTGTTTGGAATAATGAAGGAAAAAATATTTTGACTTACTTAAAAAAGCATATGCAACTTCAAATAACAACTACAAAGAGTATAGGAAGCTTCTTTGTAAGGATAATAATTGTAATTTAAAAAGGGTCAAAATATAATTCAATTGATGGGAATCATAAATTATTACTAATCTATCAATAATATGGATGAGATTATATTAAAAAATAACATTATATCCAATTTCCATCAACTATCATTAACATGAGTATATTATAAATGTTAGTATATCCATATATAAGAAAATATAATAGCAAAC
Source organism: Wollemia nobilis (assembly GCA_028583015.1). Lineage (NCBI taxonomy): Eukaryota > Viridiplantae > Streptophyta > Pinopsida > Araucariales > Araucariaceae > Wollemia > Wollemia nobilis. The sequence goes on from JAQPPZ010016610.1 coordinate 3,583,476, forward strand.
AAATTATGTAATCATAGTGTTGATCTTCATCGAAATGAAATTTAAATTTTAGAAAGCATCTGGGTAAGGGATATCTTATCTATTAAAAAAATAGTAGCAAGGTATTGATTATGAAAGAATAACAATTTGATAAAGATGGAAAATAAATTTTATAGAAAGGTATGTGGATAATGATATAAAATTTACCTTAAATGAATATAATCATATATTGTAGTATAAAGAAATAGAAAAACACACAACCAAATACTTTATTTTCTACTATTGCAAATGTGCTTCCTAAGACTATTATATATTGATTAATTTAATAATAAATTATATAAAAACCAAATATAAATACAATGATAAATAATTAAAACACATAAAAATATACAGTAAACTCTATTTATGTAGACAAATCTTTAGGGAATAAACTCTGCAACAACAACAAGCAAAAGATCACTTTGTATTGGATTTTATCAAAACTTTACAATGGGTAGTAATAGTATATGATCTTACAAGTATTCATCTAGCTTAAAAATAATATATTTTATTATTGTTTTTATTTGTCTCTCACCTTCCACTTACCCTCTAAGGTCACTTCTTATTGACTCTTCAACTCCTCCATGCAAGATGATGTGTCATAAGAAGCTCTATTTTCCCATCATTGTTATAGATTTCTAACTGCACAATAGGTGTTCTCATATTCTATGGAGGTAATTGGTGATTTGGAGACATTGAAGATAATTTGGCTTCTTATCCATATGCCTTTGTCATACTCTACACACACACACACACACACACACACACACACACACACACACACACATGTATATCCTTCCCATTTTTGACAACTAATTAGCATCACTCTAGATAGTTTTTCTAGTTGAACAATTTTAATTATTTTAAAGGATCAAATGGAAACATTTATACCTAAAATTTGGTATGCACAAGTCCAATACCATCACTAAAAGTCTATACATGTTTTATCCTAATTCAAGCAAATATGGATGCTAAAATATGACTAAATGGAAGATTTATTTTCACTATTTTGATGGTGCAATGCTTGCATTTATGTAGTGATATAATACAACATATAGTAATTTAATCTACCTATATTCTAGAATTATATCTATGTGATTTAAACTTATATTGAATAACTTATTCCAAAAAATAATATATAGGTACGGATTGTTATCTAGAAATTCTAATCTAAAAGAACTTGGATACATCACCCCTACCATAAAAAAATGTGTATAAAATTTTATCCTATTTTGACATGATTTATGGGAGTTATCATCAAAATACAATTGTCTCTTACCTAGGTAAAACATTGGCACTACTGGAATTTTGGCCATTTTATAAATTTTTAGTTGCTTGATCTTCTATGGATCATGTACCTATTGAATGAGATAATTTTGATGCTCCAAAATCTTTGCTTATTAATCAAGTGAGGAAATAATTCACCCATATTATTCTTGTGGTACCATTTCATTTTGTCACTATTATCATAAATTTGCATGTGTGGAGGCATGTCAAATCTGAATGTATTGTTACCAACCTAATATAAAATCCAAAATTTTCTATACCTTATTGGATTAAGATTATTATTTACCTTGTAATATTTTATTATTAAGATATATCCAAACCATATCCACTTTCTAAAACTTGTGGTATTTTCTATGCCTATCATGATGAGATTTATATCTTGTTTATGATTGCTTTGATTTGCCTTTCATTGGTTATTTTCCTAATTTGAATTTCTATAAGAACTTATTGACTTGCTTATATTATTTGATTTTATATCTTCTTTATCCACTTGTAAATTTAATATATGATTCAAATAGAGAACGTGTCAAATACCTATAACATTTTTTAAAATATGGCATATTTATCAAAGTGTGGATGGCCCTTCTCTTATATGCATGTTGAATGTAATATAAAATTTCATTCTATGTATTTGTATTCTCCTATTCTATTCTCTTAGTCAAAAGACTATAGTTTAATTTACTACTTTTTTTTCCCATAAATTTATGGATGGAATACAATAAATCTCTTAAGATTCATGCCCATCATTCCCCACACTTTTGTTAAAAAATATACCAAAAAATATTTCTCTCTATCTAATTATTTTTGGTATTTCAAAAGAGGATCTATAGCTAGGAAAATAATTTTCTAGTTGCTTCTTAATCTAATATGTTTTTCATATATGTAATTAGTATGCACATATTTTTGAATTGATCTACTACGATATAAAAAGAATTGTGTTTACTCCTTGCCATGGGTAACCCTTAAGAAAATCCAAAGGAAACACTTTCACATACCCTTGTTGCAATTTGCAAAGGTGTGTAATACCATAACTTGTGATTGCTTAGATTTCTAATCAAACACAATATACATCCTCTAATATACCTTGCAAAATTCTCAATCATTTTAGTTGCTTCTCTGTCTAAGAATATTTTCTTATATGAAATTAGCATGCATATCTTATTGAATTGGTCTACTACCATATTCAAATAATAGTACCCACTCTTTGTAATACGTAGCTCCCTTTGAAAATACATGGAAATGCTTTGACATGTTTTTGTTGAGATTGGTAAATGTGCATAAAATCCCAATTTGTGATTTCGTAGTGTAGTGAAAATTCACTACTTTGAGAAAATCGTACCACAAAAGCAAAATTTAATCATAGCTCCAAATTGAAGTCAAAATAAAGGGGTTGAAAAATCCTATTACTTGTGAAGTAACTTAAGCCTAAGGATTGTCCAAAGTGCAAATAATATGGAATCCCCACCATAAACTAGTGTTGAACTTTCATTAATGGTATTTTATTGAGTTATTATAGAAGTTACTACAAAAGTTATTACAGAAGTCTATTCTCTTACATATTTAAGTATCATTATCATATACTTACCATAGCATACATATTTTACATCTTGTGGTTGCATCTACATTAGTATACATCGCCAAAATATAAAAAACCATTATTTGATTAAAATAGTTACAAACCATTAGCTTCACTAGAAGGTGATCTTGAAAGCTAACATAGGGAATTTTCTAATAGAGGCTCAAGAAGAAGCCCCTATCCATTGTCTTATCAGGATCTATGTGAGGAAACCGATCGATATATGGTTGGAATAATCTCTACATGGAAGGATTAGAGTTCCTTGGTTGCTCCTATCCCACCTAATACATGGGATCAGGTCCCCATCCTAGCTTTGGATTTCCTATCATAATTCACCAGTGAAAATACAACTACCATACTAGAGAACCTACACCATATGGTAATGCTTTATATTGTATACAATATGCTTTCTCAAGATGTAACCCTAAGGATACAAGTGACATATTTTAAAGGGAAAGCATGAGAGTGGTATGTTTCCATCCCTTCCTATTCAATAAAATATTGAAAACAGTTGGTCACCTAGTTGTCAAATAGATTTGAGGAGTATGGATCCTCATTGTTAGAACACCTGATAAACATCAAACGAGCTCCCATGGAGATAATGGAGGATTTTAATGCAGGGTTTCACAAAACTTGGTACATGATATTGAGTGATACTATACCTTCCCTAGGTATGTCACTCATTTTCTATCTTAAATCCTTTGATTCAAATATTTCCATGGTGACCAAATTCCCAAGGGAATTATTTGCTTGCTCCTTATAAAATTATCATCCAAGCAAAAAATAACCTCATATAGATAGGTAATATTTCCTTGATATCCCCAAAGCCTCTATCTTCCCAATATATATACCATCTGCTACCACCTACTCAACACCCATGAATCTAGTTATCCACCCTCCCTCTTGCCCTTAAAGCCCATCTTACTTACCTCTAACTACAATAAATGAAATGAGAATAAGGGCACATGCTATTTCATAAGAGCTTATCATCCTAAGGAAGCAATACAAGGATGTAGGTGCCCCTTGTTGCGGGCCAAACAAGGTTAACTTTTTCCTACTTTTGTCACATGCCCGTGCATTTAATTATCAACCCAGGGAGCTTCGTAAACTTGCGAAGGGTCTGAATAAGATTGCTTACAATACCACTTGAGATGAATCCGCTAATCCTACTATTGGGGGGTGTTTTCAAAATGGTTGTCAATCATTCATGCACTCCTCAATAATTTACGTAAGAAGAAAATAATTAAATCTACGGAAATGAAACATTCACACATTCCTGAAAATGAATCTACTGCAAATACTGGGAATAGTAATGAGGTAAACGACCTTTCAAAAGCAATAGACTATTCTAGAAAGTAGGAGAAAAGTGGGGAAGAAATACTGGCTTGGAGTGGGCCCAGGCTCCAGCAGCTTCCTCCCAGCTGAACACGCGCTTAGAACTCTTAGAACTGTAATATATTTATCAAAGTGTTACAATATTTATCTATCTCTGTATCTCTATATGAATCTATATCAATCTATATATCTCTTAGAATGGTCTGCACGTGTTTATATAACACACCCATAGAACTTCTATTACAAAGAGGTTACAACAGTCGATTCATCCCGAGACTAAATTAAGATAGTCTGGTGAATGCAATCGACGTCTGCTTAAAATTGGCATTTGGTTCTAACGGCGGCGTGTTCGTTGATTGGTTCGTGCTTCGCCTGGCATTGGTAAGACATTTTCATACGTTGGTGCGATCTCCAATTTAGCTCTACATGACGTAGAGTTGGAACTGCACCAACCATTGTTGTCCACGTCATATAAATCTGGTCAACGAGCGAAGAACAGAGGTGCCTTCCTTATGAGGAAGGTGCCTAAGTATATCGGCACCTTCCCTATACGGAAGGTATCTTATTGCCATGGCACCTTCCTAGAAGAGGAAGGCGCTTACCTTCTATTGGTGCCTTCCTATGGGAGGAAGGCGCTTGCCTTCTAGTGGCGCCTTCCTTATGGGAGGAAGGCGCTCGCATTCTGTGAGGAAGGCACGTCTTCTAGTGGCACCTTCCTTATGGGAGGAAGGCGCTTTGCCTATCATGGTGCCTTCTCGTCGGTGCCTTCCTTATGAGAGGAAGGCGCTTCCTTCCCTTTGGCGCCTTCCTAGAGGAGGAAGGCGCTTCTCTTTCCTTGGTGCCTTCCTAGAAGAGGAAGGCCCCCTACCTTCACCTCCCTTGGAAGAGGAAGGCGCCTATCGTTCTCTTGGCCCTTCTAGAAGAGGAACCTTTTTGGAAGAGGAAGGCGCCTATGTTCTCTGCATTGACCCCCAAAGAAACAAAGTGCCAGGTCCATCAAAAAGACCTCGACTGATCCAAATCTAACTAAACCAACTGCAATTCCACAAAACACACTGAAAACACACAAATTAGATAACATGCATAATTTCATCAAATATCTATATAATCATTTATAAAAGTATGCAATCCTTATTATACAACCACATAATGATCAAGAAAATGTGTACAAAATATGAGCATTTTTGGTGCTCATCATCCCCCCATGCCTAACATATGCCATGCCCTCATGGCATCAAAACTAAGATAGCCCGGTTGATCCTTCATCATTGCCATTTCTTGGAGGGTTCGGCTGCCCCTACGGCCCGAGTCTGTCTCTTCTGCATGTTGGCATCTGAAGGTGTGGCTCACCTTTTCCTACGTGAAACTGAGGGTGCGGTTGTCGATTGTCCCTTTCTCATTCTGGCCGCTACTGGCGGTGATCTAGCTAGCGTCATCTCTGCTGACTAGAATGCAGCTTCGGTAGCTTGCCAGAGGTCAGCGTCTGGAGGTCTGACCGTTGCCAGAGGGATATCTAAATTATCCCCCCTAGAAGGTACTACTTGGGCCTTGTATAATCTGGCCACTTTAGGAGTAAGCCCTGCGTTCTCCTTTGTAATGGTAGTGGCCTCCAATTGGGGGCCATATACCCCCCATCATTCCAAATACCTCCTCATCATGGAGGGTCATCCTCGGGATGAACCGTAAATATCCCAGAACTGGCTGTCCTCTGCTAGATTAACGCAGATGCCAGAGTCTCCTCTCATCCTCGAGGCTGCCTTCCTAGCCTCTTTGGCTGCTTTCATCTCCTTGAGCAGTCGTTCAAACTATTTTTGCCTTTTGGAGAATGGCTGCATATCCCACTCGTCCTCTTCTGGCTCGATGAAGGTCACCTTCACCTTCTTTCGAGCCATCCTGGGCCTTTTTCCTCTGGCCTCTATGGAAAATGTGGTGGCTCGAATAGGGGTCTTCTCTTTCTCCCTGGGGGACATCTCCTCACTCCGAGGGGCCTGCTCTGGAGCATTCTCTTCATTCTATGTTGCTATCTCTGGGGGTGATCCTTCATTCTCCTATCTATCCGATGTCGACCCCTCAGGCTCTTCTCCTTCTTCAGATCTGGGGAGTTCTTCCTTATCCTCTAGTCCTGTCTACTATTGGAGGCCCTCGTCCTACTCTGTATCACTTAGGATGATGATAGGGGGTATTGTGGGACTTCTCTCCCCTTCACTCCCAAAAATAGAGGAATTCTCCCCTGCCTTTGGGCTGCTCTGTCGGGCGTCCGATCGAATTTCCCCCGAAGAGAATACTCATTCGATAGATGTGGGAGAATTCATTGGGACTTCTTTCGCCCAATCAGTTTGAGTGTACGCATCCCTTCTTTCCATTCCCCTATCCTGAAGCAGCTGGTTTTCCTCCCGCAACTGCCGGACCAGCTGCTCGAGCTGGGCGATCCGTCTGTCTCGTTCCTTCAACTCCCCTGCATGCTTGTTCTGGCAGTCCTCCAAAATTTGTTGGGTCATCCAGCAATTGGTTTGCCATTCGAGCGCCTCCTCCAAGGCCGCATCGACCTGGTCATTATTCCCGGAAGTCCCTGCATCTTGTGGGCTCCGGTTCATCAATTCCCAGAGGGTTTGGGCTGCAACGTCTACTTTCTTTTGGGTCGCTCTATTCTTCCTCTATCGAGAGGAGTCACCGTAGACGTTTCCTCCTAGGGATTGGTTCTATCGGGTGAAACTCATCCTCACTGCTAACAAGCGGTGCTCCTTCCTCCTCATGCTCAGGCACTAGGGAATGCCCTCTTCCCTCCGTGCTCTTGGGTACTGGTGACTGCCCTCCTTCCTCTATGTTTTTGGGCACTGGTGACTGCCCTCTTTCCTCTATGAAATAGGGCAATGCCAATTGCTCGATGCTCGCTATTTCCTCTGTAGGGCATCCCTCATCTTGCCCTACTTTGGCAACAGTATCGTGTTGCCTTTCTTGGCCGCCATCTCCCTCTGCATCGGGGTTCTGCCTCTGCGCTTCTGCATGGTGGGCTAGTGCCGATATCAGCCCATGGTGGGCTAAGGCGGATGGTGCCCCCTTCTAGTACCGAGCCGCTTCATCCTTCAGAGCATTCGCCAAGTAGAAGGGCACGTTTAACTTCCTTCCATGCACCAGGTGATTGAGAAACTGCACATGATTAGCGTGCAGATGGGTATATTTCCCGGTGCATGTGAAGAATCGAGCAACCTGCTCGAATATCTTCCATAGATTCATGGGGAGGCTATTTTTGGGTAACCCCTCCTTGTCTATCTGCACATTCTCTCCTAGCAGTAGCACCTCGGCGTACGGCTTCAACAGTCCGCCTTTGTATACACATTCCCCTATGAGGGGCAATCCAGTTGCCTGTGAGATGAACTCAGGGGTGACTGGAATTTCTACCCCTCGTACTTGGGCCACATCGCCCCTCAAGGAGGCAGCGAACTCCTTGGCTGCCTCCATGTCCTGGCCCTGACTGACCAGGGTACAGTATTCGAGCCATCCCTCGGCCTCGAACTATGTTTTCACCGCTCCTCTGATTCCGTCCGTATCACCTGGTTCATTCTTCTTCACTGCGTGATTCTTAGACCTTCCTCCCATGGCGCCTTCCCTTACTACTACTATTTTTTTCTGTCCTTCCTTCCTCAGGAAGGCACCTTCTTATAGGGAAGGTGCCTAACCCTAGCAGTTATGGAAGGTGCCATATCATTGGCACGCGGTTTCGGCTATGGGGGGATATGATCTTTATGATGGTGGTATCTTTTTTGGTACTGCATATTTTATAAATAATTATATAAAAATTTGAATTAACATGCACGTACCTGATTCGATGTTTCAGGCATCATGAAGGCCGTTGATTCATCGATTTGTGACATGAGGGAGGGGTATGGTCATCTGGTGCCGCTCATTCATGTGATGCTTCATTCCGCTCGAGGTGTCAGGAGGCGTGAGTGTTGGTACGTGGAAGGCATTCTTTGGTACCTTCCCCATGTGGAAGGCGCTGATGTGGTGCCTTCCCGATGTTGTCGATGCTTTCTGAATGGATGCGCCTTTCGGTGATGGAAGGTGCCTCTGATTGGATGTGTCGTCCGGTGGTGGAAGGCGCCTTCTTGATGATGGTGCCTTCTTGCTACGGAAGGTGCTCCTGATTGGGTGCGCCTTTTCGATGTGGAAGGCGCCTCGGTCTGCATGCGCCTTCTCGATGATGGAAGGCGCTTCGGTCTGCATGCGCCTTCCCGATGTGGAAGGTGCTTCGTTCTGCATGCGCCTTCCTGATGTGGAAGGCGCCTATATTTTATATATTTATTTTAACTCTTAGACTGGTAGGCACCTTCTTTATAAGGAAGGACCTTCTGTGGCCTTCTCTATAAGGAAGGCACCTTCTTACGGCCTTCTGATAAGGAAGGTGCCTTCTTCAGGCACCTTCTTATAAGGAAGGTGCCTTCTCTAGCGGGGTGCCTTCTTTATAAGGAAGGCGCCTTATTTGGTGCCTTCTTTATAAGGAAGGTGCCTTATTCTATGGGCACCTTGGATGTGGAAGTGCCTTCTTTGGGCGCCTTCTTTATAAGGAAGGCACCTTATTCTGGATGGGCACCTTCTAGATGTGGAAGGTGCCTTCTTCGCTTCTTTATAAGAACCTTCCTTGATGGAATGCGCCTTCTTCTCAGAAATCATGTTGTGATTGACTGGGAAAGGGTGATCAAGCCTTCCCAGTCTTGCTTCATGTTGCCTCAGCTTCTACCTACGAGCCGGTGTCAGAATCTGAGCCGAATCAGGCCTGGTTTCCTAGATACCTATCCCTCATGCTGTCAGGTCCTCCACCTACAAAAAGCAACCAAAAAAAAGGAAAATAAAGGCAGTTAGATGCATTCCGTGCCTGTTAGGCCCTGGTTTAGGATGCCTGTAGCTTGCATGCGGGCGTCGTCCCTGCAAAAACACACTATATATAAAAAACTACATTAACTAATTTTGGGTGAGCACTTCCATGCCCACCATTTCACCTGTGAGAGTTCGGTCCAGATCTAGCAAGATGGGGTCTCCCCCATGCCTATTCTGGATTCTACCTGTAACGTTTCGGACGTATTATAGGGGCGTAGTCGGTGGCCATTGACTGTGAACATGGTGTTGCTGTCGTCAATTGTCTTAACGTGCACCGCCCCATTCTTGATGAGCTCTACCACCTCATACGGCCCCATCCATCTCTGCATTAATTTGCCCTTCCTCTCCTGGAACCGAGAATCGTACAACAGTACCCATTCCCCTTCTTGGAACTGCTTTAGCTTAATGTGGCTATCATGCCACCGCTTTCTTTGCTTCTGTATAATTTTTGTCCTCTGCAAAGCATCTAATCGGATTTCGTCCAGCTGATCTAGCTGCTGAATCCTTTGTTTTTGAGCTTCATCCAAGCTCAAGTTCAATTCTGAAGCCGTTCTCAGTGTCTTGATTTCAAATTCGATGGGCATCATCGCATTTTTCCCATAGACCAGTTGGAAAGGTGTAAATCCTATGGTGGATTTCCACGTGGTGTTATATGCCCAGACTGCCTCCGGCAACCGTGTAGCCCAATATTTCTTGTGTTGCTGCACGGTCTTCATCAGGATGTTCTCTATTTCTCTGTTTGTCACTTCCACTTGCCCGTTTTCCTGCGGATGGTAGGGCGTAGTTTTATTGTGCCAAACTCTGTATTGCTCCATCAGCTCCTCGATCAACTTGGAGGTAAATTGAGGCCCTTGGTCTATTGTTATCTCTCGAGGGACCCCAAATCATGTAAAAATATGGGCAAATAAGAAATCGGTGACCGTTCTTTCCTTTGAATCCCTTAATGCCTGTACTTCAACCCATTTGGTAACGTAATCCGTACAGACCAAAATAAACCTCCTCCCCATCGAAGGTGGATTAAACGGTCCCACGAAGTCCATGCCCCACTTATCGAAAGGTTCTAGGTGTACCTGAGGCTGGAGGGGCATTTCGTCTCGATGGGTTGGTCTACCCATCCTTTGGCATTCATCACACTTGCTGGCATACGCAGCCGCATCCTTAAATAGAGTGGGCCAAAAGTACCCAGCCTGTAGGATTTTGTAGGCAGTTCATTTCCCTGCAAAGTGTCCTCTGCATGGCTCATCGTGACATGCTTTGAGTACTTCTAAGAACTCTTATTCTGCTACGCATCTTCTTATAATTTGGTCATGTCCTATTTTAAATAGGAGACCATCCATCCATAGGAACGATGCACTTTTCTCTATGACCGCCTACTTTTCTCGGTAAGAGAGAGCAGGTGAGGTCCTTTCGATGGCCAAGTAATTGGCTATATCTGCATACCATGGGGTTTGCTCACTAATAGTGAACAAATGTTCATCCAAAAATTGGTCTTCCACTGCTTGATGGTCTGCTGGTATCAATCTGGATAGAAAATCTGCCACGACGTTATCCTTGCCTGGTTTGTCGACTATGGTGATGTCGAATTCCTATAGTAGCAACAACCATCTGATAATTCTTCCACCAATGGCCGGCTTGCTCATTAGGTATCTGATAGCCGCATGGTCCGTATGGACAAAAACCTTATATCCGGTGATATAGTGGCAGAATTTGTTTATAGCATGGACAACTGCTAGGAATTCCTTCTCTGTCACTGTGTAGTTGAGCTCTGCTCCTGCCAAGTTTTTACTGACATAATAAATGGCATAAAATTCTTTGCCATATTTTTGTCCGAGGACTGCTCCAATCGCACCGTTGGATGCGTCACAATAGATATGGAATGGTATGGCCCAATTTGGTCCTCTTAAAACTGGTGTAGATATCGGTTTCTCCTTAAGCAATTGGAATGCTTCTTCACAGTCTTCCATCCAATTGAACTCCACATCCTTAGATAATAGAGTGTGCAGTGGTTTGGCAATTTCGCTAAATTCGATGATAAATCATCGATAGTATCCGGCTGATCCAAGAAAACTTCTTACCTCCTTCTACGTTCTGGGGCTGGGTAGGTCTCTGATGACCTCAATCTTCCTTTTATCAACTTTTATTCCTTCTACAGAGAGGTGGTGCCCCAGTACGATGCCTTCTTGCATCATCATAAAGCATTTTTCATTACTTAGGGACAAATTATTTTCCTTGCTTCTATCGAGCACTCTTTCCAAATTCATCATTGCCTCCTCGAAGGTTTCTCCATAGACGGTGAAGTCATCCATGTATACCTCGACCCCGTCTCCCATCATGTCTGAGAATATGCTAAGCACCGCCCTTTGAAAGGTGGCAGGTGCGTTGCACAGTCCGAAAGGCAATACCCTATAGGCAAATGTTCCCCATGGGCAGGTGAACGTTGTCTTATCCTGATCTTCTTCTCCTATCTAGATCTGGTTGTATCCACTGAATCCATCCAGAAAGGAGAAGTACTTCCTCCCGAGAGTGTGTCCAAGACCTGATCAATGAACGGGAGTGGGAAGTGGTCTTTCTTGGTTGCTTTGTTCAATGCTCTGTAGTCCACATAGATTCGCCACTTCCCATTCTTTTTAGGGACCACCACTAACGGTGATACCCACTCGCTATCAAAAATTGGATATATGAATTCGGAAGCCAAGAGTTTGTGCAGTTCTTCCTTGACAATGTCTTTCATTGTCGGATTCATTCTTCACTATGGTTGTCGGCTTGGAGTTGCCTGATCATCTAGATAAATCCGATGGGTACAGATCTCTGGGCTGATGCCCTGCATATCTGAGTAATCCCATGCAAATGCTTGTTGGTGCCTTACCAGGAGCTCTTCTAATTTTGTCAGTTGTGTGGGCGTCAACCTACTACTGACATTTAATGTTCTTCCTGGCCCAACGTGTATCTGTCGGACGTGGTGATCTTGGGTGCCAATCAACGGTGATCCAGGTGCGGAGATGGAGGGTTCTCCATGGAGAAACTCCACAATAGCACCATCTTCATCCTCTTCTATCAACTCCTCCAATGTCATCACCGACTGGATTATGGATAGCTCCGTATTTCCATGCTCGATGATCATGGGTTCTCCTACTGAGTCGACAGACTATGTTGGAGGTGAAATGGTCAGCCTTTTAACATTTTGCCCATCGGAGATGGTCATCAACCCATCCCGGTAGCTGATGTAAGCATCAGCTATTGCTAGCCATGGCCTCCCCAAGATGAGTGGGTAACCACCCAACCTAGTTTTGGATTGCAAAACTAAAAAGTTGGTTGGGTATTCCCATGCACTGACCATTACTATCACGTCTTCCAACATCCCTTTCGGTGATACGGTCGATCGATCGGCTAGCTACAGCACTGTCATGGTGGGTTTCAAGTTCATGAGTTGTAGCCTCTGCATGGTCTCCTGAGGCATTACATTGATGGCTGCTCCGAGATCGACCAACGTATTGGACAGGGAATGTCCCTCAATTTTTATAGTCAGCATCAGGTTCCTGGGTCTGCATACTTCGGATGGCATGTTCTGCCCATCATCAAATCTGCCAGTTTACCCATGACATTGATAGTCTGGGTTGCTTTTCATCCCGGCTTCCTCAGACACATCTCTCTGATTGCCTTGGTATATATGGGAACATCTCGGATTGCTTGAAATAATGGAATTGTCACTGTGAGGTTCTTCAAGCTTGACAAGATGTCGAATTTTGGCTGTGTTACTTTTCTCTGTTCTTGCAACCGGCTAGGAAATGGAGCCTTCGCTCTCTCAAGTGTTTCTTCCTCTTCTACCAAAGGTGTTTCTTCTACCTCTTCCTCCTCTTCTACCAGTGGAGGTGTTCCTACTCCTAGCTGCCTACCTGACCTAAGCTGAATATTGTACATAGGATACATCTCACCCTCCACGTTGTATGTTGGTTGGTTCACTCTGTTGTTTGGATTTGTCATCGGTTGTGTGGGTAGCTGCGCAGGTCTCACTACTGGCAATGTCGATAAATTCTATTGGGGGTGAGTAGGTGCTACATTCTATGGAGCCTGATTCCATGTAGTATGGCCTCTCCACTGCTGCCCAGGATATGGATATGGCATCCATGGCTGCTGGTTTGGGAATGCTATTGGGGGTGCGTTAGACCAGGGTGATGGCCCCCACCACCCCATGTTAGGTGGTTGAGGTGGTCCTTGGTGCATGTATGGCCCTCCCCCATATGGTGGCATTCCGGTTGGCATATTCCCCATAGGGGGCTATGGCCAACTCTTCCTATTGCCTATGAAATAGGCATCCATGCTTTCAGCCTCCTCCTGATTACTGGGCAGTCGTGGGCACAATCGAGTTTTATGATTCAGCCTACAAACTATGCATACTCTAACTTTGTTCTCTGGGCATGCATTCTTTGCATGCCTCCCTCTACATTTTGGATAGAAATAAGCTAATGTTGCATCATTCTCTTGCTTCTTTTTCTCTAACAACAACGTATCCATCTGCAATGCTAGAGATGAGAGCATTTCGCTCTTTAAATCCTCCAACATGTTACCTATTTCTATCTTTGTGACTGAAGCAGTCACTTTCATGGTTCTGGAGGTGGCCTTGCCTCACCTTCTTGAGTAGTTCTGGCATAATTTTTGGATGTCTTCCATAGCATGTTGGTAGACATCACCTTCAGAGATCATGTTAAGAGCCTCCAGTGATTCATTGGTAAGTCCTCTCAAGAAGATGCTTTTGAGGGACTTATCAGATAGTCTCGCATGAGGAGATCATTGAAGATTAAAGTTGAATCTCTCCTAGTACTCCTTGAGAGACTCATATTCTTTCTGTGTCATGCTCAGGACCTCCTCCCTGGAGTCTCTTGCTCTCCCAAAATCTTGGTATTGTTCTAAAAAGAGCCTCTTCATCTGGTCCCAAGTGGCAATGTGTTTGTCTCCCAGACCGATGAACCACCATAGAGCTGCATCATCTAATGTAGAAGGAAAGAGTTTCAGCTTCTACGTATCGGATTTGTAGTCCACAGACCTGCATAAGACATCAAACTTAAATAAAAATAGGTCAGGGTCCTCAGTCGGGTATCCTCTGAAGGACGAAAGGTGAGCAGGGGATATGTTTTTCATTTTAGCATCTCCTACTCCTTCCTCTATCGAGAAACTAAATCCAGATGAGACCTCATCATTATCAACCATTTTTTTAGGAAATGTGGTTTCTAATGCAGTGCTTATGGCCTTACGGTCGTTTAAGACTTTCTGAGTCAAAGCTCTAAGGTTGTCTGGTGAGATCGTCCGATCTTCTACAGCCTTCCACAATAGGGCTTCCTCTAAGGGAGTCCTATTAAACAGGGGATTTATGATGATTCATTCTTCCCCACATTGATGGGATGAGGAGGCACTTTGCACAAAGTGTGGTTCCTCACTCCAATGGATTGTTGGTGGGTCGGGCGAGTCTAATTCAAATTCAGAATGCTCGGCTGACTCTGGTTCTGATGGATTGGTTCTTATAAACTGACCGTCTGGTCCTCTTCTTCTCGAAGAACTCATACAAGGTCAGATGGAAGGTTTTAGGGTATTGTAAATAATCTACTTGAGATGCTTCCCCGAAAATGGTGCCAAAATGTTGCGGGCCAAACAAGGTTAACTTTTTCCTACTTTTGTCACATGCCCGTGCATTTAATTATCAACCCAGGGAGCTTCGTAAACTTGCGAAGGGTCTGAATAAGATTTCTTACAATACCACTTGAGATGAATCCGCTAATCCTACTATTGGGGGTATTTTCAAAATGGTTGTCAATCATTCATGCACTCCTCAATAATTTACGTAAGAAGAAAATAATTAAATCTATGAAAATGAAACATTCACACATTCCTGAAAATGAATCTACTACAAATACTAGGAATAGTAATGAGGTAAATGACCTTTCAAAAGCAATAGACTAATCTAGAAAATAGGAGAAAAGTGGGGAAGAAATACTGGCTTGGAGTGGGCCCAGGCTCCAGCAGCTTCCTCCCAGTTGAACACGTGCTTAGAACTCTTAGAACTGTAATATATTTATCAAAGTGTTACAATATTTATCTATCTATGTATCTCTATATGAATCTATATCAATCTATATATCTCTCAGAATGGTCTGCACGTGTTTATATAACACACCCATAGAACTTCTATTACAAAGAGGTTACAACAGTCGATTCATCCCAGACTAAATTAAGACAGTCTGGTGAATGCAATCGACGTCTCCTTAAAACTGGCATTTGGTTCTAACGGTGGCGTGTTCACTGATTGGTTCGTGCTTCACCTGGCATTGGTAAGACATTTTCATACATTGGTGCGATCTCCAATTTAGCTCTACATGACGTAGAGTTGGAACTACACCAGCCATTGCTGTCCACGTCATGTAAATCTGGTCAACGGGCGAAGAACAGAGGTGCCTTCCTTATGAGGAAGGTGCCTAAGTATATCGGGCACCTTCCCTATACGGAAGGTATCTTATTGCCATGGCACCTTCCTGGAAGAGGAAGGCGCTTACCTTCTGTTGGTGCCTTCCTGTGGGAGGAAGGCGCTTGCCTTCTAGTGGCGCCTTCCTTATGGGAGGAAGGCGCTCGCCTTCTGTGAGGAAGGCGCGTCTTCTAGTGGCGCCTTCCTTATGGGAGGAAGGCGCTTTGCCTATCGTGGCGCCTTCCCGTCGGTGCCTTCCTTATGAGAGGAAGGCGCTTCCTTCCCTTTGGTGCCTTCCTAGAGGAGGAAGGTGCTTCTCTTTCCTTGGCGCCTTCCTTGGCGCCTTCCTGGAAGAGGAAGGCGCCTACGTTCTCTTGGCGCCTTCCTAGAAGAGGAAGGCGCCTATGTTCTCTTGGCGCCTTCTTGGAAGAGGAAGGCGCCTATGTTCTCTGCATTGACCCCCAAAGAAACAAAGTGCCAGGTCCATCAAAAGACCTCGACTGATCCAAATCTAACTAAACCAACTGCAATTCCACAAAACACACTGAAAACACACAAATTAGATAACACGCATAATTTCATCAAATATCTATATAATCATTTATAAAAGTACGCAATCCTTATTATACAACCGCATAATGATCAAGAAAATGTGTACAAAATATGAGCATTTTTGGTGCTCATCACTCCTTACTATCATCCATGGGGATACCAATCATGACTTTTCATCTAGTTTTGAGGTATTATCTTGAATATCATTCATGGAAAAGTTTCTAAGATGCAAGGGAAAAAATTACCAATGGAGTTGATCTGATACAAATTAGATTCTCATAAATAGACCAACACCTTAAGGTTTCCCCATAAGGTGTGTTTTTTTTATGGAAATAATGCAAAGCATGTGCAATAAGCACCTGAACCTATAGGATATTATCAGGTACATACTAGAATCAACCAACTTTGGAAAGGTAATAAAAACCAAATCC